>OX451740.1:219526936-220206186 GCA_948472305.1 Vicia faba | reverse complement strand
ATATATTATATATATAATATCTATATATATATATATATATATATATATATATATATTATATATATATAATATATATATATATATATTATATATATATATATATATATATATATATATATATATATATATATATATATATATATATATATATATATATATTTATGTACAAATAACTTAAACTAAACAAATAAATGCCTATAAATTCAAAAATGGTGAGAAAAATATTTTTTATATTTTTTATATTATAAGCAAAAATAAATGAGTCAAAATGAAAAAAGAAAAATCAAAAAATCATGTAAATACACAAATTGGGCTCAGGGGGTGTCAAAGTGAAAAGAGTGTGTGAAAAGAAAATACAAAACAAGCCCAGCCCAGATAACTTCTTCTTCAACCTCTGAACAAAAACGCGCGCCTGTTCTTCCAATTCAAACACCTAGATTCTTTGATCTTTTGCACAAACTTCCAACATAAAAAATGTTAAGCATTGAATCACGATTCCAAATATATAAAAAACTCATCCTAACTCTCAGAAATGAGAGAGAATTTTGACATTCCCAAATCCTGACCTAAGTTTTCTGCCATGTTCAGACTCAAAATTCATGCAGCACACATAACATAAATGAAATCTAATTACATGGGCATGTTCAGGGCTATGAATGTGACATATTATCTTCACAAACCTAAAGCTAACAATGCCTAATAAGAGAGATACGAGTTCATGAACTTACCTGTTCAGTTGAAGTTCTATCTGGCAATGGAGAAGCTTTCAGTGCAAGGTAATGATTGGTATAGCTTCCTTGATGTCCAGGGATGCTATTCCAAGCTTTACTTTGTCTTGAAACCTTTTGAATCGTGCTGGAGCACTTCACCTGCAAATCAGAAAAAGTGAAAATGGCCAAAAGGATTAGAGGAGTTACAGGTTGCTTCTAATGCTTTGGATAGTTTGGATTGATGGTAGGGAAGGTGTCTGAAGTGGTTTGGACAAGAATGCTTGAAAGGATTGAGAGTTGGAACTCAATCTGCAGAGGTAGCTCTGTTTTTGCAGTTTGAGAGTGATTTTGGCAATGGGGAGGTATTGATGATCTTAGGGTCGTGCTTCAGCTTGGTTAGGATGTTTTGAATGTGTCTACAATATTTGCTTTTGTGTTCTAATGCTGAGATCAAAGTTCTGTTGTGATATGGGATGTTTCTTAACACTTAAGCCAACAAAAGCCAAGTTGTGTTCTAGGCAGGTAGAGGGCCCCTAATCATGCTGCAAAACTCCTTCTTGATTAGTGTGTTATGCTCATAATCTTGTGCCAATTAGATTTGATCTGTACTTGTTGGATTTTCAATTGGACATAAAGCTTGCTTTTGCAAAAATGGCCATTTTGCTTTTTCCATAAATGGATTAAACTTGTATGTAATGCTTGAACTCATAGAACAACACTTTAACACAATGAACATGCATTAAATTATTGAGTGTTGGATGGTTTAAGGACCTGTAATGTAGCACAAACTAAGCTGACTTGAGAATGGCATAAGTTATGAACATGTACATGACCAATTCAAAAGTGAGTTTTTGCCAAATTGTGAAATTCAATTCTCTCAAGTTATGAGGTTGTTTGATTAGTTCTTAGACATTTTGGAAAGCTTGGAATGTGTACTACAATCCATCTTTGAAATGCAAATTGAAATTCCAAGTGGAAGTGTATGGAAAATGGACTTGAAGTTAGGTAGAAAACCTTGCCCAAAATAGGTTAAAATTTAACTAAGTTAAGAATGGTTTAGTACCCTTATTCCAAAAATTGTAACTTGAGATACAAGCTTCATTTGGGAAAACTTTGTGAATCAAAGTTGTAGATTATGCAACAAGCTACAACTTTCATGTTTTGACTTTTGTTTGAATCCAAATAAATCTTGGTGAGAAAGTGGGGCAAAGTTGGGGGAAAAAATTAGGGTTTTCCATAACTTAGAAAAATTCTAAGTTATGAAAAATTTCCATTTCAAACCCTAATTTGCATTTCTTGATTTCTTAGTGAACAAGTTTCATGATTTGGCATGTTTTGATGAAAAATGAACCTTGACCCTTGATTTTGACCAAAAAAGTCAAAGTTTGACTTTTCAGTACACAGTCAAAATTGATCAATTGACTGGGAAATTCAACTATCAATCTGTGTATTTGGGATCCTTTGAACTTGTTGAGCATGTCAAGATAATTCCATGGGGTCCTTGAGTCCATATGTGAGCTTGGTTTTCCATTGGATAGGTCAAACAGTCAAAAATTGCCTTTGTGCAGTCAAAACCCCTAAAAATGACAATTTGGCCCTTTTGATGATCTGATCAAATTTCTTGTGGAATTGTGATCCAAACTTGATCAAATGGTCCATGTGAGTTCATAATGTTGACGTGGGTCAATTTTCATGAGATTTGACTGTCAATTGGCCACAGTTGACTTTTTCCCCAATACAGTTGATTTCTAGGTCAACTGTCCCAATTGACTGGGCAAAACTGGAATCAAGACTTGAAACTTGGTATGGATAAACTTGGGAGTCCAACATGAAGCATGAAAGTCATCTTAGGCATCTTAGGTCAGAATATCTTTGTGCAAACACAAACCCTAATTTGGGGTCCACAGTGTAAGGAGAAGTCTTGAGCAGAGGAAACCCTAACTGGATCTTGATCTTCAAGGGTCTTGTGATGAGAAAATGTTGAGGAAATGGGGAGGGCAAATTTTGGGGTACAACAGTTGCCCCTGTTCAATCTTCTTGAACCTGAAGATTTAGATTGGCAAGTTTGCCTTTCGTGACTCGAGGGTAAAAGGAGATTGGACACTAGAGTGCCCGGAAATTTGCACTCGCATGTTGGAGTATCAGCAGTGTGATGTCGGGAATGGGATTATAGATGCCATTTGGAGAGATGGTGGATAGGGAGATGGGCTTATAGATGCCATCTGGAGATGTGACAGAACCTTTGTCGGGAATGGGCTTATAGATGCCATTTGGAAGTGTTGATCGCATAAGAGATTCCTTAGCGAGAACTTGTGTATTTTGAGAAAGGAAGATGTTTTCCTGGCTTGCTACAGGTGTTTGATCTTCAATCTCCTCATGCAGATATGCCCTGGCTGGATACAGGAATCGAATCTACAATCGGTTGCTCACAGATGTGCCCCGGCTGGATACAGGAGTCGAATCCGGAAATAGTCGTCAATAGATATGCCCTGGCTGGATACAGGAATCGAATCCGGAATTGTGACAGTTGATAGATATGCCCTGGCTGGATACAGGAATCGAATCTTTGAACTCTTCAGACGTGCCCTGGCTAGATACAGGAATCGAGTCTGGAAATAGTCGAAAACAGATATGCCCTGGCTGGATACAGGAATCGAATCTGGAGATGTTGTAGTTGCTAGATATGCCCTGGCTAGATACATGAATCGAATCTTTGAACTCTTCAGACGTGCCCTGGTTAGATACAGGAATCGAGTCTGGAAACTGATCACTCACAGATGTGCCCTGGCTGGATACAGGAGTCGAATCCGGAATTGTGACAGTCGAAGGTAGTTGTCTTTGGGATTGTCTTTTTCCCTGAAAAGGCAAAAACATAAGTTGTATGCAATGTCATGATGTATGATATGCATGATGTCATGATTTTCAACATGAGATAGTGTTGTATGCACTTTATCATGTATGTAAGCAAGATGTATGAAAGTGTGAAATGTTTATGAATGTAATTTCGTCTTAGGAAAATAAATCCTTGACGACCGGCCGGGGAATTGCTCTGTGGAAGAGATACTTTGCTGAAGTTTCGATGAGAGGCCTGCTGAGGACTTCAATGATGGATTCCGCCGGGGATAATGACAATAAACTCTGCTGGGGAGCACCAAAGATAAACTCCACTGGGGAATAGGAAGAACTTTGCCGAGGGCGATCTTCCGTGGCAGATAGCTGAGGATAACCCAGTTATAAGCCCTTGTGAGGAATAACTTTGAATAAAGCTCAGGAGAAACGTCTGTACTCTGCAAGGGACAAGCTTCCAGAATCTACTGGGGATAAGCTTCCTGCCGGGGAGATGGATTCCACTTTCCTGGGGAAACCTTTGGGTTGGACTTCCCTGGGGGAAATTTGAAATGTCGGTATACCGCCGGGGAACAATCTTAGATCAAGACTTTCGGGGATGCTTGTTGATGAAATGCCTATACTCCTACTGGGGAATGTTGTGCCTTTTCAGGATTGACGGGGAACCAACTCTGCTTGGGGAAAGTATTGCTGACTCGCTGGGGAAATAGGGCACCCACTGTAGGGCTGATGTATTGCTGAAACTTATCTTACTCTGTGGGGAGTTGAGATAACCTGGTCACATTCTTCAGTCGAATCTACCTTGGTACCTTGGTGGACAAAGCAACCAGACTGCATCAGACAACTTCACATTGTCCCTGTGTTTGATGTCACCTGTAATTAATCTTTTATTTCATATGCAAATATTTATGAATCAGCAATTTAATGTCACATGCATATATCAAAAATGAACATTGGACGTTCTTCGCAAGACAAAACAGAAAAAGGAAAAACAAAGGCAATTTGTATGGATAAGTGAATTTGTATTGATTTGAATTTTGCCTGTGAATAGGCGTTTTTGTACAAGAGGTTGACATCCTAGTAAGAGAATGCCGCCGAATAACATAGAATTTACAATTTTGAAAAGGAAACAAAACAGCTATGTGAACAATCCCACTGGGTTCCAACTCTGCTGTCGCCTTTATGTTCTCAAGCATCTCATCACTTTGCTGCCTAGTTGGAGATGAAGTTGATTGATCGATGCCGAAGTCTGAGCCAGATAGTTGACGCCGAATTCCGGATGCGAAGTGATTCAATGAGACATAGTGTTACGCTTTATCCCTAACTTTTGCCTGGACCGCCCTTTCGGGTTTTCGGTCCACCGGGATACCCATTTTTGCCCAAGCCGCCTTTTCAGGTTTTCGACTTGCCGGGTGTACAGATTTTTTCATTTCATCCCTTATTTTTGCCCGAACCCTTTTGGTTCGCCGGGAAGCCCTTATTTTTGCCTAGGTATGTCAACCTAGCGGGTCTTTTATTATGCGTAGTATCTTTTTACTATGTCTGCATTGGCGGGGTGAGGAAGGTCGTCACCATCCATGGTAGTTAGGATCAAGGCTCCTCCTAAGAACACATGTTTAACCACAAATGGCCCTTCGTATGTAGGGGTCCATTTGCCCCGGGGATCACTTTGAGGAAGAATGATGCGCTTGATTACCAGGTCCCCAACTTGATACTCTTGTGGTCTGACTTTCTTGTTAAATGCCCTGATCATTCGTTTTTGTTACGTTTGACCATGACAGATAGCGGTGAGTCTCTTTTCGTCAATCAGGTTTAATTGATCAAGTCGAGTCTGGATCCAGTCATCTTCACTCAGATCTGCATCCTTCATTATCCGGAGAGAGGGTATCTGGACTTCAATTGGCAATACTGCCTCCATGCCATAGACCAAGGAGAAAGGAGTTGCCCCGGTCGACGTCCTTGCTGAGGTACGGTACCCGTGAAGAGCAAACGGTAACATCTCGTGCCAATCTTTATAGGTCACTGTCATCTTCTGCACAATTTTCTTGATATTCTTATTAGCTGCCTCTACAGCTCCATTCATCTTCGGCCGGTAGGGAGAAGAATTGTGGTGCTGTATTTTGAATTGCTCGCAGAGTTCAGTGATCATCTTGTTATTGAGATTGGTACCATTGTCTGTAATGATTCTTTCCGGGACGCCGTACCGACAGATCAGGTTATGCCGGATGAAACGTGCCACGACGCTTTTGGTTACCGTTGCGTAGGAAGCTGCCTCAACCCACTTTGTGAAGTAATCGATTTCCACCAAGATGAAGCGATGCCCGTTGGTTGCCGTTGGTCGGATCTCACCGATCATATCAATGCCCCACATTGCAAAAGGCCAAGGTGTCGTCAGGACGTTCAAAGGAACCGGAGGGATATGCACCTTGTCAGCATAGATCTGGCATTTGTGACAAGTTCGAGAGTGTTGGTAACAATCGGCTTCCATTGTGGACCAGAAATATCCTGCCCTAAGGATTTTCTTTGCCATGGTGTGTCCACTGGAATGTGTTCCGAATGTACCTTCATGCAGCTCTATCATGATCTTTTCTGCTTCAGCTTTATCCACACAACGCAGTAGAGTTGAATCATGATTCCATTTGTAGAGAATGTCGTTGCTGAGGAAGAATTTTACCGCAAACCTCCTCATGAACTTTTTGTCATTGACAGATGCACCCTCAGGGTATTCCTGAGCTTCCAAGTACCTCTTCACCTCATGATACCAGGGTTTTTCAGTCACCTTTTCGGCCTCAAGATCGCAGCAGTATGCCGGTTCGTCCAATTTCCAGATAATGATCCGGGGAGCCTCATTGTCCTATTTAACTTTGAACATTGAAGACATCGTAGCTAGTGCGTCCGCTAGCTGATTCTCCTCTCTTGGGAAGTGCTCAAAAGTTATCTCTTCAAAGTGGGGAAGCAAGGTTGACACATACTCTTTGTAAGGAATAAGATTTGGGTGTTTCGTATCCCACTCGCCTTTGATCTGATTGATCACGAGAGTGGAATCTCCGAAAACACTCAGAAATTTGATCCTTAAGTCGATCGCAGCTTGAAGACCCATGATACATGCCTCATACTCCGCCATATTGTTGGTGCAGTTGAAACACAGTTGGGCGGTGAGTGGAGTATGAGTTCCTTTGAGAGATATGATTACAGCGCCGACGCCGTTACCCAAAGCATTGGAGGCTCCGTCAAAATGCATAGACCATCGGGATCCTTCCTCAGGTCCTTCATCCGGTCCAGGCACTTCACAATCTGTTACCACCATGATGTCTTCGTCCGGAAAATCAAAGTTCAATGATTGGTAATCGTCCACAGGTTGGTGTGCCAAATGATCTGCCAGTACACTTCCTTTAATTGCTTTCTGAGTTGTATACTGGATATCATATTCTGTTAAGATCATTTGCCATCTCGCTATTCTTCCAGACAGAGCAGGCTTTTTGAATATGTACTTGATGGGATCCATCTTTGAAATCAACAAAGTGGTGTGAGTCAGCATATACTGTCTCAGCCGGCGAGCAGCCCATACCAGAGCGCAGCAAGTTTTCTCAAGCAGTGAGTAACGAGACTCACAGTCGGTAAACTTTTTGCTCAGGTAATAAATAGCGTGCTCTTTTCAGCCGGACTCGTCATGCTGTCCCAGCACACACCCCATTGAATTGTCAAGTACTGTCAAGTATAATATCAGAGGTCTTCCTTCCACTGGTGGCATAAGAATGGGTGGCTCTTGGAGATATTCCTTTATCTTTTCAAAGGCAGCCTGACATTCATCGTTCCAGCGTACTACTTGATCTTTCTTCAGTAATTTGAAGATTGGCTCACAAGTAGCAGTTAGATGTGAGATGAATCGGGCAATGTAATTCAGTCGTCCCATGAAGCCTCTGACTTCTTTCTCTGTCTTTGGAGTCGGCATCTCTTGTATGGCTTTTACCTTGGCAGGGTCCACCTGAATACCTTTATTGCTTACAATGAAACCTAGCAATTTTCTGGACCTTACCCCAAAGGTGCATTTGTTGGGATTCAACCTCAACTTGTATAACTTTAGTCGGTCAAACAGCTTCCTCAGATGATCAAGGTGCTCCTCCTCAGTTTGAGACCTTGCAATCATGTCATCAACGTATACCTCAATCTCATGATGGATCATATCATGAAATAAAGCAACCATGGCACGTTGATAGGTTGCCCCAGCATTTTTCAACCCGAATGGCATGACCTTGTAGCAGAAGGTGCCCCACTGAGTCACAAAGGTAGTCTTTTCCATATCTTCCGGAGCCATCTTGATCTGATTATACCCTGAAAAACCATCCATGAAGGAGAACACCTTGTGTTGAGCAGTATTGTCAACAAGAACGTCGATGTGAGGTAAGGGGAAGTCATCCTTGGGGCTTGCCCTGTTCAAATCCCTGTAGTCGACACACATCCTGACTTTTCCGTCCTTCTTTGGCACTGGCACCACGTTGGCAACCCATTGAGGATAAGAAGTTACCGCTAGAAACCCGGCATCGAATTGCTTCATAACCTCATCCTTGATCTTTTCGGACATCTCTGGGCGCATACGGCGGACCTTTTGCTTTACCGGAGGGCAGTTTTCCTTTGTTGGCAGGTGATGAACTACAATGTCGGCATCCAGACCTGGCATGTCCTCATAGGACCAAGCAAATATCTCCATGTAATCATGTAGCATCCGGATCAATCGTTGCTTCACGCTGAGCTCTAGATTGGCACCAATCTTGACCTCTTTTCTATTTGTCTCAGTACCTAGGTTAATTGTTTCCACCGACTCTTCATGTGGTTGAATAGCCCTCTCTTCCTGGAGTAGCAGTCTTGCGAGTTCACCAGGCACTTCGCAATCATCTTCACCTTCGTCTTCGGCCAAGTTGATCGGATTCTCAAAGTCATAACTGGCGGTAGCAGAGCTGTTACCAGTGAGATCCAGAGTGGATTGAAACCTGTATAAGTGAGTGTGTGTAAATATAACTGTTTTGCAATATATAACACATAGAGAAAAAGAGCACAAGATTTGAAATGCAACAAACGTCCAATGTTTTGATTGATGATATATGGAAATGTCATACAAAAAGCCCTCACAAATGGAGCTACGATGCCCCGGGTAGGACACCGAGTCAATAAAGTTTTAACATATTGTTTGTTACAAATTGGAAATCAAAGAAATAATTATTGCGTGACAAATGTGATAGGTGTAAAATCCTTTGCCGTCCAGTTGCTTGGTCCGTTGCTGGTAGTCGGATATATCCAACTGTCAAACACTGCTTCCTCTACATCCTCCTCGATAGCATTCACCCTTGGGTGGGAGATAAACACCGGAGCCTTTCTGATCTTTTCCTTGCGCACAGCCCTCTGAGCCTCTGCAGTAAAGCCCAGCCCATACTTGTCGTTCTTTTGAGTGAAGTCAGGAAGCTGACCCCAGTTTGCACAATTGCCTTTCTCGATTACAGCCCGGGCATCCTTCAAGGACGCCATCTTCAACGGAAAGTCTTCTTCAACCACTTTTTCAGCTGATGCCAACGTTGGAGGAACCTCCTCAAAATGCTGAAAGGGGGTTTCAATGAACTCCCCGTCCATCTCGATATACCGGAATGAATTCAAGTGACTAACCATGTATTCCTCCTCGCCCTGCACAGTAACAATCTTCCCTTTGACAGGGTATTTGAGCTTTTGGTGTAGAGTGGATGTTACTGCCCCAGCTTTGTGAATCCAGGGTCGACCCAACAAGCAGGAATAAGATGGACGAATATCCATTACATAGAACGTTGAGTCGAAAACTTGGGAACCCACACGAATATGAATGTCTACTTCACCGTGCACCATCCTCTTAGAACCGTTGAAGGCTCTAACAATGATGTTACTAGGTTTCAACTCCAGACCCTCACAATCCAAGCGATCCAATGCCTTCTTGGGCAAAACATTCAGAGAAGATCCGGTATCCACTAACACGTGTGCGAGAGTAGTGCCCCTGTATTCTATGGAAACATGCAGGGCATCATTGTGATTTTTCCCTTTGGCGGTGAGGTCAGCATCCGAGAACCCCAATCCATTGTCAGCCGTCAAATTAGCCACACAGTCGGTGAATTGATCTACAGAGGTCTCTTGCGGTACATGGGCCGTTTTCAGAAATGAGATCAGGGCTTTTGCATGGGCCTCTGAGCATAGCAGCAATGATAGCATAAAGATTTTGGAGGGGGTATGCCCCAACTGTTCAACAACATTAAAGTCACTCTTTTTGATGATTTTAAGGATTTCGTCCATTTCTTGTTGGGAGGCTTCCACAGCAGTCTTCTTTGATGCCTCCGTCCTGGCAGGCAAATCGGTAACAACTTCATTGCCCCGAGTATCAGAGGACTCGGCGGCAGTAGTAGACACAGGAACTTGATTCGGAACATGCACACTTGCGGGTGTGATGGTGAGAGGTTTTCGGATAACTGGCGGTGCAATGTCAGGCGAGAAGATCCTGCCACTGCGGGTAATCTTGGCGGGACCAGTGATGTTACTGATACTGGTATTGGTGTTGAACTCCTGCTTCACTCCAAGCACATACACGTCTGCCCCATAATGCCATGGGACCGCTTTATCAGACTCATAGGGGAGAGGCCCCGGAACAGTAATAGTAGTGGGTGCAACAGACATAATTTGGACTGGTTTCTTCATGGGAGCTTTGGCAGGATTGTAAATTGTGACAACAGATACTTCTTCAGCGGAAACAAATGGAACAGCAGTTTTCTTGAACAGGATTTCTTTGCTATCCATCAGGCTTTGGATGCCTGATTTCAGCAGTGGACAACCGGTAGGGATAACAGCACACAGGAGGCAACCCTTGCTACAACCCGGAAATAAACCGGCTAGTAGTAAGTTCCTCTTAACAGTCAATAGAGGGGTAGCAACATCATTCACCGAAACAACATACAAATCTTCCTCGAGGGCATTTACCCTATGCTGGGGCATAGGAGCAGTTACAACATTTGGCCTCTCAGGCGCTTCAAACTGAATTTCCTTTGCGTCGATAAGATCTTGCACTTTGTTTCTCAAGGCCAAGCAATCATCGGTAGTGTGCCCGGGGCTATCAGAATGATAAGCACAACGGGCATTCGGGTTATACTTAGGAGATGCAGTGTTCACGACCTTTGGTGCTTCTTTGATGGTCACCAAGTTGGTTGATAACAGTTGCGGTAAAATTTGTGATAACGTCATACTCAGCCGAGTATACTGCCTCTTGGGCCTTTCACCTCTTTGTTGATTGTACTGCTGAGGAGCAGCAACAGGTTTTGAAATGACCAAAGCATTTACGGCTTGGCGACTTTCTGGCTTGACTTGTCTTCTAGGACCATAGACGGCACTTGCTTCTTTCTTGAAAGGCCTCTTCTCAGTACTTGGGGAGGCAGCTTTTTGTATCTTTCCTGACCTGATGCCAGCTTCAATTCTTTCTCCCGTCAGAATCAAATCCGTAAACCCAGCGGAGGAGTTACCAACCAAATGATTGAAAAATGGACCAGACAAAGTCCCTAGAAACATATCAACCAGCTCACGATCAGTCAATGGAGGCTGCACCCAGCCAGCCAAATCCCTCCATTTTTGTGCATATTCTTTGAACCCTTCGCCCGTTCCTAGAGACATACCCTGAAGTTGGGTACGCGTAGGAGCGAGATCAGAATTGTATTGATATTGTCTGTAGAATGCGGTTGCCAAATCTTCCCAGTGTCGGATATTGGTTCCATCTAATTGGTAGAACCACTCAAGCTGTGACCGCGAAAGGCTATCTTGGAAGAAGTGAACCCAAAGGTTCTTATCTGCCGTGTAAGGTTGGATCTTCCTTACGTACGACCTTAGATGCAGCTTTGGACAGGAAACCCCGTCATATTTGGAAAAGGCATGCGCCTTAAACTTGTGTGGGATTACTACCCCAGAAGATAACCCCAAATCTCCGAAATCCAGCCCTGGCACATTCTGAATCTCCATGGCGCTCAAGCGGTCTTCTAATTGCTTGTATCTGTCAGCAGCAGGTGGGTATTGTTCGTCGTTGTAGTCCGTCTCATTGTCAGAGACTGTAGGACTAGGAGCTCCTCCCCCTTGGGGACTGTTTTTCTCAGCAGAAGAAGTAGTTGGTTCAGCTTCATTATGGAGTGTGTTCCCAAATCTGCGTCCAGTGTTGAATAACGCAGTCCTCTTTTTCTTCTTCTTCTTCAGGAGTAGAGTCTTCAACTCTTGCTGTCCTTGGGCCAGGCTCAGAACCATCTCTTGAAACTTGGCACTTTGGGCCTGAAGGGCCTTGATTGCTTGCTCACTGGATGAGTCTGGATTCATGACGACTGTTCAAATAAACAGCGAAGAAGATTAAGCAACCTGTGAAAAAGGGTACCTGCTATGCATATGGTGCGATGAGATGCGTATGTTTTATGTTTTCAAAGACAAACAAGATTCAACTTTGTAGACAAAAGAGAAACACACTTCATTAGATTAAAATTTTAATTGTTCAACAACTTGCCCTTAGGCATTACAGGAATGAAAAATACTGGAAAGGAAATAAAAGCTATAAAAGGAAATATCCAAAGCCCATCAGTGCTCCCATGGCCTCCTCTTCTCAGTGTTGATGTAGTTGTTCAGGACCCGCTCTTCTTCCAATTGCTTAGTCAGCCTCTGGATCTTCCGTTCCTGCTCGTTGAACTTTTCCCGATAAAAATCCCGTTCTTCCCTTAGCTGCGCCCACGATCTCTTCATTGTGTCAAAATCAGTGGGTATCTGAGGAGGGAGGACAGTTGGAGGAACCCCATCTTCATCAGGAGATTCAAGAATGATAGGTCTGACAGCTTCATACGGCATTCCTAACTTCTGAGCACGGATGCGGACCCATTTGCAATAGGGTTCCATTGGTAGAGAAGTCTTTGGTCCCAACTCATGTGGGTCAGCTTTGTGAATTCTGTCCCAAGCTCTAATGAATCCATGGCGTAGTTTGTCGCTGTCTGCCTGAAACTCAAAATGGAAGTGAGGAACCAACATTTCATGAGGCCCAACTCTTCTGGCTCTTCCAAACTGACGGAGAGCTAAACATGGATTATAAGAGATTCCTCCTTGGATACCAATCAACGGAACATTTGGGTATTCTCCGCAACGATCAATAACAGCTACTTCATCCAAACCTCGGAGAGTCCAAGTGATGTCATTATCAGTGAGAGACATTAACCTCTGAGCCCAACCCTTTCCTTCTTCATTCTTCAGCACGAACTTAGGAAGGTGCGAAATAAACCACCTCACTAGCAAAGGAGCACAACACCATGGAGTTCCCCGTTTTCGGGCAGTACGAGAATAGAGTTGTTGCAGGATATCACCCAAAAGAGTGGGGACAGGATTCCGAGACATGAAAATCCTTATGACATGGATACTGATAAAGGTGTCAGGATTAGGAAACAATACCAGACCATAGATCAAAAGAGCCAGAATGTCCTCGTACGCCTTGAAGTCCAAGTCATTCCAGAAATCATTAGCCTTGCCAACCATATATTTGACCAAAAAGCCCTTAACTCCACTTCTAGTTTCCCAGTTAGCCAATATCTCTTCTTTGGTCAAGGGGAGAATTGCAACAATCTCTTCAGGCCTAGGAGTCTTTTCCAAACCAGTGAATAGAGTTTGTTCCAAGACAGGGATACCAAGCAAATAGGAGAATTCTTCCAGGGTAGGGACCAACTGGAAGTCTTGAAAGGTGAAACAATGATACAGGGGGTCATAGAACTGGGTCAGAACACTTATCAGTTGTTGGTCCCATTTTGCAGTGATCAAGCCAAGGAGAGAACCATGTCTGTTGATGAAAGAGGAAGTGTTTGGAATCCTACCAACCAAATCCTTGAGCAAAGTTGGTGGTTGAACAAAGTTGAGCCGGACAGTATTCCTACGCACGGGCATCATGATGTCCTACAAAACAGAGCAAAGATGAAACTTTTTTGTCTTTGAAATGGGTTAGTCCTTTATGCAGGATGCGTGCAATGGTATGATGGCATGATGCTATGATGGAGCACACCACAAGTATTCTCACAAGCAAGCATGGTAAGGCACACAAGTCACACAAGACAACCCTTAGGTTTCAGGCCAGCATGAAGTTTAGGTATTACCCTCTTTTAGTTTCGTTGGTTAAAACATGTCCTATCAAAAGTAACCGGGTTCTAAAGGATCTCAAATCATTGGCTACCCTCAATCGGTCATAACTCCAGCATCGCAATCTTTTCTTGCGGCCAGAACCATCTCGAGAGTTTAGCCTCAATGAGTGTAGCATACTGCTACTGTCCTAATGGCCAAGTTTGGTCAATTTAAGGTTCTAAGGTCAGTTGGTGTTTAATGACTCCTTAGAAGACCTATATTCTCCCCGTTGCAACACAAGGGATATAGGTACAGACCAAGGTGCCACACCAACGTAGCCACTGCTTCACCCATGTCGGTCTATGCCGGACAGGTCCCTCACAGATTATGCTACCTAAAAAGGGTATTCCCCAGATCCGGGTTAGGATCTATGAAACTCCGATGCAAAGCCGACAAATATAAAAGCAAACAAGGCAAACAATTGAAAACAAGGGTGATCTAAGCCCTAAGGTTACTCCACTTTTTAAAATATTCCCCAGCAGAGTCGCCAGTTCTGTGATACGGTGGGAGAACTGACTATGGTTTTGCGTTTGTTTTCGCAAATGTTTCGGTTGAGCAAGAGTCGCCACCGACTTTTTATTTTATCCTAAGGAAAGGTTAAAAAGCACAGCAAAAACCTTTGAGATGTTTTCTTGGGTTCGGGGAGTAGATTATAGAAAGGGAAGGTATTAGCACCCTTTCTATCCATGGTTATCCATGGGCTCTTAGTTACTTGCTTAGATCACTTGCCTTTTGTTTTCAATTGTTTGAAATGGTGCTTTGTGTATGTGGGTTTGAAAATGTTTTTGAAAAGAGGCCAATGTGGTGGCAACCTTTGTAATGATCCATGTTGGGATGTATACAAAGGTGTATGTCTTTTGAAAAGGTTTTCATTGTTTTTGAAAGTTGTTTTGAAAGTGTAGTGATGTGTGGTTTTAGAAAATAGGCAAGTGTTTTGTTTCGCAAGTTTGATTCAAGTAACTAAGAGGTTATCTACTCCTAAATTTCTCAAAGATTATTGCTATGTTTTAACCCTTTTAACAAGTTTGTTCCACCATTGCATTTGGTGGATAATCTTATGTTAGGATGTGAAAGGGACGGGCGCGGGTCATCGTTTAGACCATAGTTGCAATAGTGTCAAGCATCTTTAGGCAATTTTTCTTAAGGGGCTTGATCATTTGTTTAGGCAACATTTTGAAAGCGTCATCGAGGGACTATGATCATTTGATTTGTGTTTGTTTTGCCCAAAGAGACCTAACATGCAATATGGCCCAATTTTGAAAGGCGACAAGTGGAATACCCTAGGGGGGTGCAAGTGTGATTTGTGTGTCCATTTTCATGCTTTTTTATCTTTAAATTAGGTCAAACTAATTTGGTTCCTTTTATTTGCATACAAACCCTAATTCTAGCGTGGTATATTTAGAAAGCGTTTAAAGTGCGAGAAGTAAAATTCCTACACTATTACAACACGATATGGGAAGGGGGGGTACAAATGTTCAAATGGGGGGATATTTAGACAAAGAAATTAAACCTAGCTATTACATCATTTTTGGAACATTTACAAGTAATTAATTGCATAAATTAAATAGAAAACACAATAAAGATGCAAAAATGCAAAAAAGGGTTTTTATATGTATGAAAAAAAAGTATTATTTATGTTAAATAAATAAAATAAAGGAAAGTATTTTTTTTAGAGTTTTTGTATTTTAAGGGTAAAACCCTAATTTTTATTAAGTAAATATATTAACTATTTAATATGTATAATATTTAATAATTATATACAAAAATAAAATAAAATGGAGTATATTCATAAAAAAAGTATTTTTCATATCAAATATTAATAAAATAAAAATGTATGTATTTTAGTATTTTTTGCCCTAAGTATATTAATATATATATATATATATATATATATATATATATATATATATATATATATATATATATATATATATATATATATATATATATATATATATATATATATATATATATATATATATATATATATATATATATATATATATATATATATATATATATATATATATATATATATATATATATATATATATATATATATATATATATATATATATATATATATATATATATATATATATATATATATATATATATATATATATATATATATATATATATATATATATATATATATATATATATATATATATATATATATATATATATATATATATATATATATATATTTTTATTATTTATTAAATAAATACTATATATATGAAAATAATATTTAATATTTATATAAAAAAGGGTATATTTGTATAAAATATTTTCAAAGGGGAAAATGTAATAAAATCAGAAAAGAAAGTATATTTGCATTATTTTTCCTATTTATTCTAAATAATATATATATATATATATATATATATATATATATATATATATATATATATATATATATATATATATATATATATATATATATATATATATTTATGTACAAATAACTTAAACTAAACAAATAAATGCCTATAAATTCAAAAATGGTGAGAAAAATATTTTTTATATTTTTTATATTATAAGCAAAAATAAATGAGTCAAAATGAAAAAAGAAAAATCAAAAAATCATGTAAATACACAAACTGGGCTCAGGGGGTGTCAAAGTGAAAAGAGTGTGTGAAAAGAAAATACAAAACAAGCCCAGCCCAGATAACTTCTTCTTCAACCTCTGAACAAAAACGCGCGCCTGTTCTTCCAATTCAAACACCTGGATTCTTTGATCTTTTGCACAAACTTCCAACATAAAAAATGTTAAGCATTGAATCACGATTCCAAATATATAAAAAACTCATCCTAACTCTCAGAAATGAGAGAGAATTTTGACATTCCCAAATCCTGACCTAAGTTTTCTGTCATGTTCAGACTCAAAATTCTTGCAGCACACATAACATAAATGAAATCTAATTGCATGGGCATGTTCAGGGCTATGAATGTGATATATTATCTTCACAAACCTAAAGCTAACAATGCCTAATAAGAGAGATACGAGTTCATGAACTTACCTGATCAGTTGAAGTTCTATCTGGCAATGGAGAAGCTTTCAGTGCAAGGTAATGATTGGTATGGCTTCCTTGATGTCCAGGGATGCTATTCCAAGCTTTACTTTGTCTTGAAACCTTTTGAATCGTACTGGAGCACTTCACCTGCAAATCAGAAAAAGTGAAAATGGCCAAAAGGATTAGAGGAGTTACATATTGCTTCTAATGCTTTGGATAGTTTGGATTGATGGTAGGGAAGGTGTCTGAAGTGGTTTGGACAAGAATGCTTGAAAGGATTGAGAGTTGGAACTCAATCTGCAGAGGTAGCTCTGTTTTTGCAGTTTGAGAGTGATTTTGGCAATGGGGAGGTATTGATGATCTTAGGGTCGTGCTTCAGCTTGGTTAGGATGTTTTGAATGTGTCTACAATATTTGCTTTTGTGTTCTAATGCTGAGATCAAAGTTCTGTTGTGATATGGGATGTTTCTTAACACTTAAGCCAATAAAAGCCAAGTTGTGTTCTAGGCAGGTAGAGGGCCCCTAATCATGCTGCAAAACTCCTTCTTGATCAGTGTGTTATGCTCATAATCTTGTGCCAATTAGATTTGATCTGTACTTGTTGGATTTTCAATTGGACATAAAGCTTGCTTTTGCAAAAATGGCCATTTTGCATTTTCCATAAATGGATTAAACTTGTATGTAATGCTTGAACTCATAGAACAACACTTTAACACAATGAACATGCATTAAATTATTGAGTGTTGGATGGTTTAAGGACCTGTAATGTAGCACAAACTAAGCTGACTTGAGAATGGCATAAGTTATGAACATGTACATGACCAATTCAAAAGTGAGTTTTTGCCAAATTGTGAAATTCGATTCTCTCAAGTTATGAGGTTGTTTGATGAGTTCTTGGATATTTTGGAAAGCTTGGAATGTGTACTACAATCCATCTTTGAAATTCAAATTGAAATTCCAAGTGGAAGTGTATGGAAAATGGACTTGAAGTTAGGTAGAAAACCTTGCCAAAATAGGTTAAAATTTCACTAAGTTAAGAATGGTTTAGTACCCTTATTCCAAAAATTGTAACTTGAGATAAAAGCTTCATTTGGGAAAACTTTGTGAATCAAAGTTGTAGATTATGCAACAAGCTACAACTTTCATGTTTTGACTTTTGTTTGAATCCAAATGAATCTTGGTGAGAAAGTGGGGCAAAGTTGGGAAAAATTAGGGTTTTCCATAACTTAGAAAAATTCTAAGTTATGAAAAATTTCCATTTCAAACACTAATTTGCATTTCTTGATTTCTTGGTGAACAAGTTTCATGATTTGGCATGTTTTGATGAAAAATGAACCTTGACCCTTGATTTTGACCAAAAAAGTCAAAGTTTGACTTTTCAGTACACAGTCAAAATTGATCAATTGACTGGGAAATTCAACTATCAATCTTGTGTATTTGGGATCCTTTGAACTTGTTGAGCATGTCAAGATAATTCCATGGGGTCCTTGAGTCAATATGTGAGCTTGGTTTGCCATTGGCTAGGTCAAACAGTCAAAATTGCCTTTGTGCAGTCAAAACCCTAAAAATGACCATTTGGCCCTTTTGATGATCTGATCAAATTTCTTGTGGAATTGTGATCCAAACTTGATCAAATGGTCCATGTGAGTTCATAATGTTGATGTGGGTCAATTTTCATGAGATTTGACTGTCAATTGGCCACAGTTGACTTTTTCCCCAATACAGTTGATTTCTAGGTCAACTGTCCAATTGACTGGGCAAAACTTGGAATCAAGACTTGAAACTTGGTATGGATAAACTTGGGAGTCCAACATGAAGCATGAAAGTCATCTTAGGCATCTTAGGTCAGAATATCTTTGTGCAAACACAAACCCTAATTTGGGGTCCACAGTGTAAGGAGAAGTCTTGAGCAGAGGAAACCCTAACTGGATCTTGATCTTCAAGGGTCTTGTGATGAGAAAATGGTGAGGAAATGGGAGGGCAAATTTTGGGGTACAACAGCATCATATCTTACAAATTTCATTTATGTTGAGAACATCATTGCTTGATCCATATCATGCATTGCATATGACTGACCTTTACCTTTCAGGAAAGATCCAGTCAAGTTCTCAGCTATGTTCATGATTTTTGCCTGGTTCAGTTAAATCAACCCTGAGATTTTCCTGATTCTTATCCAGTCAAAGGCCTTCTCTGGTTCAGTCAGATCGACCCTAAGATCTCCCTGATTCTTATCCAGTTGAAGACATTCCAAGACCTTGTCCGGTTCAGTTAAATCGACCCTAAGATTTTCCTGATTCTTATCCAGTCAAAGGCCTTCTCTGGTTCAGTCAGATCGACCCTAAGATCTCCCTGATTCTTATCCAATTGAAGACATTCCAAGACCTTGTCCGGTTCAGTTAAATCGACCCTAAGATTTTCCTGATTCTTATCCAGTCAAAGGCCTTCTCGGGTTCAGTCAGATCGACCCTAAGATCTCCCTGATTCTTATCCAGTTGAAGATATTCCAAGACCTTGTCCGGTTCAGTTAAATCGACCCTAAGATTTTCCTGATTCTTATCCAGTCAAAGGCCTTCTCTGGTTCAGTCAGATCGACCCTAAGATCTCCCTGATTCTTATCCCAATAGAAGACATCCAAGATTCTCTCAGTGTTCCTGTTGAGGTAATAATTGCCCAAGGTTCTCTCAGCGTTCCTGTTAAGGTAGTAACCACCCCCAGATTCTCTCAGTGTTCCTGTTGAGGTAGTAATCATCCAAGATTCTCTCATCGTTACTGTTGAGGTAGTAATCACCCCAGATTCTCTCATCGTTACTGTTGAGGTAGTAATCACCCCAGATTCTCTCATCGTTACTGTTGAGGTAGTAATCACCCCAGATTCTCTCATCGTTACTGTTGAGGTAGTAATCACCCCAGATTCTCTCATCGTTACTGTTGAGGTAGTAATCACCCCAGATTCTCTCGGCATTCCTGTTGAGGTAGTAACCACCCCCAGATTCTCTCAGCGTTCCTGTTGAGGTAGTAATCGTCCAAGGTTCTCTCATCGTTACTGTTGAGGTAGTAATCGCCCAAGGTTCTCTCACCGTCCCGTTGAGGTAGTAACCATCCCTGGTTCATTCATAACCTTTTGAAGATCCAGACCCAATTCCTGTAACCAGTCAGGGCACATCTATACAAAGAGTTTGAAGACCAGCTCCCGTAACAGGCCAGGTAATCATCTTCTTTGTCAGGTACGCAAGTTCTCGCTAAGGAATCTCTTACGCGATCGACACCCAGATGGCATCTATAAGCCCATACACCTATCCATCACCTCTCAACATGGCATCTGTAAGCCCATCTTCCTGTCCATCAATCTCCAAATGGCATCTGTAAGCCCATTCCCACCATCATACTGCCAACATGTGAGCGCAAATTTCTGGGCACTCTAGTGTTCAATCATCTCCCACCTTCGGATTATGAAAGGCACGTCAGCCAATCTACATCCTCAGGTCTAAGAAGATTTAACAGGGGCAACTGTTGTACGCCAAAATTTTCCCTCCCATATTCTCCAATATTTGCAAAGAGCATGCTTCAAAATCTCCCCAAAGGTTGCACAGTTCAATGGCCTCCTAACAGTCAAAAACTAGGGTTTTGATTCTAGCAAAGAAATTGAAGTTTCCAAGGGTCCAAACAAGTCCCACATGCCTATAAACATTGTCAAGCATCCTCATGTCAAGTTTCAAGACTCACAGCACAAAATTGCACAGTCAAAAACCCTAATTGCTCAACAGTCAACTATAGGGGCAAAATGGTCATTTGACAGTCAAAAGTTCAAATTTTTTATCAACATCTTATTTTGAAGCCACAAACATCATTTGATCAATTCTTGATCATGATTCTCAAGGCATGGCTCAAAAAGTCTCAAGATGCAAAAGTTTCCATATTTGGATAGTTGAAAAAGTCAACTGTAACTTGACCAAGGCATAACTTCCACATGGTTTATCAGAAAAATTCCATCCAAAGCTCATTTTGAAGAGAATGACATTTCCTACAACTCCTCTTCACACTTAAAGTCCAAGAAATGCTCTCACAAAAAGTTATCAATCTCAACATTATAGGTCATTTTCAAAAGTCAACAAAAAGGCACTTTAAGTCAAAGACCATAACTTGATATTGGTAAATCAAAATGACATGGGACCAAAGGAATTGGTTATAGGACTTCAAGACCTTTCCAAAATGTCCAAGAACATGATCAAAGCTTAAAAATTGAGCAAGATATGCCTTGTGGAAGTTGGGAAATTTTTGGGAATTTTGAAAAGTCAACTTTACTTCAAATGCCTCAAAATTGCTAATGGGCCACAATTTCTTCCAAGAATCATCACCCAAAGGCTAGGCACGACCCATTGACCCAAAGGGGAGTTATTTTCTTATTTTTTATTTATTAATTGAATTTTTAAATCTATTAATTCATTTAATTCAAATTAAATATGAAAAAAATACCAAATGCCACCTTTCAAATCTTTTTATGCGGCATTTCTATTCATCATAACCTCAAGATTTCGTGCATACTCAATATGGAAAGAATCTTCAATAGTTGGCATGAAAAAAAAGATTGAAAAAATCATGAAAAGATTGAAAAAATCATGGAAGATCACAAAATTCAAAAGCATTGATTCCATGGATTTTGTACTTGTTTTGTTACCCTAATTCATTGGCATACATAAGCAGATGACAACCCTAATCACAAGAACCTGGAAGCCGTGCCTCAAACCAAAGAACAAACTTTGCATTTTCACTAAAAATTTCGAATCTGATTCCATAGCTAGAGCACTTTTCCAAGCCAAAGAACGATTCCATTACCTTCCTGACGCATCAAGGAAGCTTTCTGAATCAAAACCACGGTCTCTAACCTCAAGAATCGGTAGAATGAGGCCGCCCTGTTCTTGACATTTCTCATATTCGTGTTTTAATTTATACGCATCATCCTTGCATTTTTCTTGTTGATTTATACTAATATGGTTGTTCTAAATCTGTTGGCATCATTTAATTGAGTTTTTGTGCCCTGTACGAGAATCTGCCATGGAAATTTTCTAGGTTTTCACAAGCTTGAAATTGGGGACTTTTGCATATGGAAAAATTAGACAGCAAGACTTATACCATTGAAATCGTGACGTTCCAACGAATCTAAAACACTCATCGCGCTTTTTTTATATTTGTTCAATTTCTATTCGCTATTTTTTTGTGTTTCAGATTGTGGGGGTTTAAAACCCCCACTATCCATTCTTTATTTCTCAGGTAAAAACGAACAAACGAAGAAGAAGGCTGGTTGTCATCCTATGGTTGGCTGATTCAAACAACTGGCGCCTTTTTTTATTTGTTCCACTAACCTACGTTTTCTCTCTTTTATTATTCATATCCTATTATATTGACAAAGAAAGCAAATAGCACAATTGGCAAGGCGTTAGCATGGTAAACGTTAGGACCTGGGTTCGATTCCCAGGTCCCCCACTTTCTTCAATAATATTTTTTTCAATACACTTCCATGCAGCGTGCTATCCAGGTTCCATGATACACCTTCACATCAGTGCCTGCCACATGTCCCTGAAGCTCAATCTGAGGGCCATCACAAGCAGCCTACCATACGCCTTAGTCAACAGATCCACACGCATCCTTGAAAAGTCAAAAAGGGCCAAGAATCAGTGGGCCTAATTGCTTTCTACAAGCCTCTAAAAGGGTCAACAAACCCCCTTGTTTGTATTTCTTCCTTTTTTTTTTCTTTTCCTCTTTTTATTTTGTTTTAATTATTTTCTTTTAATCCTTTAAATTAATTTTAAATAATATAAAAACACACAAAAATCAGAAAGTCAAAATAAAAATATGTTTTAATATTTAATTCATAAATAGTTTTTTTTTGTAAATAAATTTTAATAACTAATTAGTTTAATTTTAGGTTTAATTTTAATATTTTTTGAATAAACTAAAAAAAATGTGGAAATTAGGGTTTTTGTACTTTTATTCCTTTTTTTTCCCTTTTCACCATAATTAATAATTAATTATTTTTGTAAATAAATATGCCATGTAAATAATTAATGAAAATTAGGTCAAACTTGAATTTATTTCTTTAATAATTAAAAATAGTTTAGAATTAGGGTTTTAATTCCATTTAATTTTCTCATTAAATTCCATAAATACAAAAACTCCAAAAAAATAAGTTCTTGCTTTTATTTAATTTAATTAATTTACGATTTCGATTTAATTTCTTTAAAAGGGTCCAACGCCCTCGCATTCTCGATCTTATTTCTTTTCGCACATTTGCTTTTATTTCCTCTTTTGAATTTCATGTACTTGCCCCAAAGCCTTGTAATAGATTAATTAGGGTATTTACTTTCCGCATTTTTATTTATTTCAAATCGGGTCTTGGTTTAATTTGGCGATGTAGACCCGCGCCTTTGTAATAGCGTAGGACTTTTATCTTCCCGCATCTTTTAACTGTTAATAATTTGCATGAAAGAATGAATGCCAAAAATAAAAACAAAGCGTAGATCACCAATGCATGACAAGATAAACATAATTGAAAATGACACACAGTTCACACACCACCCCTAGGGTACGTCTCACTGTTGCCTTGCCCCTCGAGAAGTGGTCGTCGAGTAGAGGACGTTTTAGTAAGTCCTCATGTCCATGAACATGGCATGAGGGTAGCTTCTAAGGTGTCTTCCTATTGCTCTGGTGACCACACTGTCCCTAAACCTCGAATTGACCCGAACACCTCCAATGATGGTGCTACCTACCTCTCAATGGTGGGATGGCACTATCTTAAGGACATTTACACAGACGAATTCCTTATGGTAGGTAGATGACTCGTAGATACTTGCTCTAATTCAAAACAAATCAAAAATCTTTTCACACCGACACTTTTCAAAAAGCTTTCAAAAACAACTTTTCAAACACTCTTGAGGACTGATACAAGAGTCGAACTGAAATCTTTAAACGAAACTTTTTCAAACCCACTCTGAAAAGCAAACAAACATTTTGAAAATACAAATGAGCAAGTATCTAAGAGCCCATGGATAACCCTGGATAGAAAGGGTGCTAACACCTTCCCTTTCTATAAATCTACCTCCCGAACCGAGAAACTAATCTCAATAAGGAATTTTTCTATGCTTTTGTCCTTTCCATTTGGAGAAAATAAAAGACGGTGGCGACTCTTGCTTCCGCGACATTTCGCGAACCAGCGTTAAACAGTCAGTTCCAGATCCACTGATCACAGTGCTGTACCAACTAGTGTCTCTGGACTCGATTCCAGGGATGCTGCTCCCTCAACTAAATCCAAAATTCCATCTTCGACCTCCAACGAAATGTTGGAACGCATAGCTAGTAACCTCTCTTCTGAGAGCCCACAGGTAGATTGAACTTTAAATCTTTGACAAAATAATCATTCATTACCTTGGTGCATGCTTTTAATATTCTTTTGCCTCTGTAGGATATTTTGAATCCAGCTCTTACCACTTCGACTTCACCATCAAAAACTGTTGCTCCGATCAACTCTTCTCCTCAAGGGGATTCCAGCAACCTTGTGCAGAACAAAGGTTCCTCCAATATGGCGGTTCTGGCTGGGGCTTCAGAGCAGCAAGATGATCAGATTACTTCTCCTCCTCTAAAAGAAACAAATGAAGCAACGCTTCATGAATCTGTAGAGACTTTACAAAGAACTTCTCTTCAAAAGTCCCCTCTTGAAACCCTTCAAGAGGATCCAAAGGACATTCACGCTGAAGGAGAGAAAGCTGATTTTGATCAAAGAAATGAAGAATCTGCAGAGGAAGGGTCTGAGGAAGAAGATGCCAACGATTCTTCGACTGCTGGGACAGAGTCAGATGCAAATAGCAGCGAGAACGAAGATATCAAAGTGGTGGATTTGGATGATAATGAAGAAGACAATGAGCATGAAACGAATGAAGGTGACAGTGACACGACCAATAAACCCATGGAAGTCGAAATGGATATAACTCCCTTGCGCGTGGAACTCCCTCAACCGTCTCTATCCCGAATGACTGAAGAGGAGCTTGCTCTCCTGAGACGAAATGACCCTATTGGGTACATGAAGGCGAAGCTGGCTCAAAGGGATATTCCACCTGCTAGGGCTGGTACAAGTTCGACTAGTCATTCGTTGCCCACAGATGATAGAATTGTACTTCTTAACAGGATTAGGAGAACAATTCTTGATGTGGATTTGTTCGAAGTGCTCAAACAGGATAGCACAGCTTGCTACACTATGAAGGAGTTACTTACAAAAGTCAACCTTGCTACCTGCTCCTTGCCAGTTAGCACTATCTTGTTCGATCTTCAATCTTTGCTAGACAACGTGACTGGGTACCTTCTCCAAGGTGAATTTGCTGCCAGAAAGGTTCAAGAAAAACGAACTGCAATGGATGCTGCTTATGAGCATGCTTCGAAACTCTCTCAAGAAGCTGAGGATCAAGCCATGCATCTAAAGCAAGCAAAAACTGATTATGAGGCTCGAGCTGAGTCCATCCTTCTCTGGGAAAGGCAAATTCAGGAACTTCAACAGAAGGTTAAAGAGGCTCAAGAACAACAATTAGCCTACGAAACCAATACTGCTGGCAACCAATTCGAAGAGCTCCTCAACAAGGGGCTTGCAGAAATGGAAACTGCAGAACAACTCAAAGGAGAAATGGCTACCTTAGAGGGAGCAAGACGCTTTGCTCAACAAAGGCTTGAGTCTTTTCGATGTACCTTTAACAGATTGAAGAATAATGCCTATTTCTAAATCTTTGTGTTGATTTGGTTAAAATTTGGTTTTTTGTATGTAACATTTGAACAACGCCATTTTGGCAACCCCATATTGCCATTTTGGCATTTTTATGATATTTTGATTACGTTGTTATTATTCGAATCTCCTGCAGGCGTGGCTTATATTTCTTTAAATATTTCCCATTAACCTTTAGGATACGTTTATCATCCATCAGCTCTTCGATTTCATATGCATTGTTTGAGAATACCTTTATTATTCGAAAAGGCCCTTCCCAATGAGGTGACCATTTACCTAACGATTTATTTTTCTTGTCCATGGGCAATATGACTTTCCAGACTAAGTCATTAATAGTAAATGCTTTTTCCTTCACCCTTTTGTTATATGCCCTGGCCACTCTTTCCTTTTGTCTCATCAGGATTTCCAATGCATGCAATCTAACTTCGTCCAATTCCACTAACTCATTCATCATCATCTCCCAATATAATGCAGCTGGAATTTCGTTTTGTCTTTGAATTCGAACTGATTGTAGATGAATTTCTACTGGCAGAACTGCATCATGACCAAATGTGAGTTGGAAAGGCGTGGTGTTAGTAGCTTCTTTAGGAGATGTTCTACAGGCCCATAATGTTTGGTCCAAAGTTTTGTGCCAGTTCCTTGGCTTTTTACCAATATGTTTCTTGATTAACCCTATTATCACTTTATTAGCTGCTTCGACCTGACCATTTGCTTGAGCATAATATGGCGTTGATGTTAGTAATCTAAACCCCATTTCTTGAGCAAATTCTTGCATCTTTCTACCAGTAAACACAGAACCTTGGTCTGTGGTTATGCTCTCTGGCAATCCGAACCTATAGATAATTTGTTTCTGTATGAACTCAATAATAGCCTCTTGATCAGCAACTATTAATGGTATTGCTTCGATCCACTTGGTAAAATAATCTATTTCTACCAAGATATATTTCTGTCCTTTAGACGAAGCAGGATTTATTTCTCCTATTAAATCCAATGCCCATCCTCTAAATGGCCATGGTTTAATGATTGAATGTAACTCACTTGCAGGGGCATGTTGAATCCCTGCATGTTTCTGACATTCTTCACAACCTTTAGCAAAGTCTATACAATCTTTGAGCATGCTGGGCCAATACATGCCATATCAAAATAACAGCCATTTCATCTTATGACCTGCTTGATGTGCCCCACATGCCCCATTGTGGACTTCTGACAATGCTAAGTATGCCTCAATTTCTCCTAGGCATTTCAGTAATACGCCTTTTTGGGTCTTTTTGAACAATTCGTTTCCCATGAGGACATATGACAATGCTCTATATTTTATCTTCCTATCAACATTCAGAGTTGGGTTTGTTAAATAACTCACAAGTGGACTTCGCCAATCTGCATCTGATAAAGTGTTTATGGCTAATATTTCGAATCCCTGTTTCTCAGTATAACCCAATTTCATACTCTCTAGATCTGATGGTGTGAATCTAGTAGCCATAACTCTACCCCTTAATTCAACTAAATCCTCAAAGTTTCTGGCAGAAACTTTATAACCTGAAGCCAACTGTGCTAAGTCATTTGCTTCTTGGTTTTCTATTCTTGGTATATGTTAAATATCCATGTATTCAAATTTTCTAAGTAGCCTGTTAACTATGACGAAGTATATCATCAGGTTTTCCTTTATGCATTTATACTCCTTTGTTATTTGCTTGACCACTAATTCTGAGTCTCCTTTAATTTCGACTCTAGTTGCCCCCAATTCCAACAAAGCTTCAAGTCCAACAATGAGCGCTTCATACTCAGCTTCGTTGTTCGAGAAACGAGGACCATCTAATTTATACTTGAATTTTGTTGGAATTCCTTCAGGAGAAATTATAAGGAATCCAACACCACTTCCATTCCTGTGGGTCGAACCATCAAAGTATAATTTCCATGGTTGCATTTCGACGTAACTCATGACAGTCTGTTCAACCAATGAATGGTCCACAATGAAATCAGAAATCACTTGGCCTTTCACAGCTTTTAAAGGCATGAAAGTCAAAGAATATTCTGTTAAGGCTAAACCCCATTTTCCAACTCTGCTATGCATTATTGGTTTTGAAAGCATGTGTTTAATGACATCGAAATGAGATGAAACATAAACATCAACATGCTTTATATAATACTTGAGTTTCATACAAGAGAAGTACAAACAGAGACATAGCTTTTCTAAATTGCTATATTTGGTCTCTGCATCATTCAATACTCTACTTAAATAGTATATGGCTCTTTCGATGCCATTGTTATCTTCTTGTGCTAACATACTACCTATATTAACTTCAGAGGCAGATATGTACAATCTCACGGGCTTTCCCCATGAAGGTGGAGACAAGATGGGAGGCTGAGAGATATATCTTTTTATCTTGTCAAATGCCTCATGATGGGCTTCGTTCCACTCGAAGGCTTGGCCTTGCTTTAAACGAAGCAACGGAGAGAAAGCTTGGGTTCTTCCACTCAGATTCGAAATGAACCTTCTGAGAAAGTTAACCTTCCCTAGCAAAGATTGCAGCTCCCTTTTTGACGTATGTGCTTTTGTATCCATTATGGATTTGGTTTTGTTTTGGTTGATCTCAATTCCTTTCTTGTGAACCACAAAGCCAAGGAAATCTCCCGCCTGCACAAAAAATGCACATTTAAGGGGATTCATCTTTAAGCCATGTTTTCTCATTCGTTCGAATGATTGGCTCAAATGATGCAAATGGGTTTCTACAGATATAGATTTGATGACTATATCATCAATATACACCTGCATAAAGGTTTCAATGAAATCATGGAAAATCGAATTCATTGCCCTTTGATAAGTTGCCCCAACGTTTTTTAAACCAAAAGGCATCACCACCCATTCGTAGGTGCCTAAGGCTCCTGGGCAATGCAATGCTGTCTTGGCAACATCTTCTTCAGCAATAAAAATCTGATTATACCCAGAGTATCCATCTAACATACTTAAATATTCGAATCCTGCAGCAGAGTCCACTAGCATTTCTGCCACAGGCATGGAGTACTCATCTTTAGGGGTTGCAGTATTTAAATCCCTAAAATCTATGCAGATTCTCAAAGAACCATTTTTCTCAATAACAGGCACTATATTTGCTAACCATTCGACATACCTTGTGGTTCTGATGAATCTGCAACGCAGCAACCTTTCGATCTCAGCTTTGATCTTTGTGAGAACCGCTGGTGCGAATCTTCTAGGAGTTTGCTTGATGGGCTTCTTGCCATCTTTGATTGGAAGTTTGTGTTCGACTAACTCCCTCTTTAAACCAGGCATTTCGTCATAATCCCACGCGAAGCAATCTTTGTTTTTCTTGAGGACTTCGATCACTTCCTGCTTGAGGCCTGGGCTAAGTTTTGTACTTATGTAGATTATTCTTTTCGTGTTTTCATCCCCTAAGTTCACTTCTTCGAGTGGATCCTGCGCCAGCATTTTGGCACCTGAGTCTATGGGGTCCCTCTCGAAGCCTAAGGGTTCTTTATCATAGATGGCGCCAGCCTTTGATCTATCTCAAGTTCTTTAAAGGGTGAGCCTTTCGAGCTATCCCCATGTATTTCGTTCATCTTTACAGCCAGTTTATTCATTTCAGCCTCTAAGGCCGCCTTTGATTCGTTCTCAGCCATATAGGCCGAAATCCTTTCGAAAAAGGAGGACTCAGTCATGAGTAAGGTTGTCGAATTCCCAGCCTGCTGGCCGTCTTTGTATAGTACTTTCGACTCCTTCATCTTCACTGATTATTCTTCTATCCCAATATATGCCATCATGGCGAAGGGTCATATAGTAGTGGGCGTTTCTGGTTTCGTTGATTTCATCATTTGGGACACAAGGAGCAATCTTTGCCAGATGTTTGTCATAATTCCTCTTGTCAACTAAGTTGACTGCTGACATGAAGTAACTCTGATCGGCTTCAATGTTTTCCACGATCCCATCTTCTCTCCATAAAACTAATCGCTGGTGCATTGACGAAGGAACTACCCCTACGCCATGGATCCACTCCCTTCCCAGCAACAAGTTGTAGTTAGCCTTGGCTTCGATCACCATGAACATGGTGGGCCTACAGCTTGGGCCTATTGTCAAGTCCAATTGAACCACCCCCAGTGTTTTGCCTACTTTCCCTTCATAATTGGATAGAACCATATTGTGTGGCTTGATGTCTCCTTCGCGTATTTCTAACCTTTTCAGCATGAAATGGGGTATTAAGTTGACTGCAGCGCCCCCATCCACTAGAACCTTATTCACGCCATGGGCACCAACCTTTGCCCGAATAAATAGTGGCTTAAGATGGTTCTTCATAGCTGGTTCTGGACGCTCGAAGAATGCATTCTGCTCCTCGACAGCTCCATTATCCATCACATAGTAGCACACAGACCTATGCTTCATCAGATCTATGGTATCTTCTTCCTCATATTCATCAATTTCAGTTTCCTGTCTAAACTCACAAGGAAGCACAGATACCACATTGCAATTAATATTGAACGAAGACTCCCCCTCTGACTCGAAATTGTCCGTTAGCATATCTTCGTCTTCTTCTGGACCTGGAGTGTATTCCTTTGGTTCATCTAGTTGTACTTCAGAGAAGAGTCTCCTATTAACTGGGGGTTTGTCTTCAGTTTGATTTTTTGGTGTGGGTTTGTTGGTGCTAGATTCACCTTGGTTTTTTGTTGAAGTTGCCCCTTTATTTGCCACAGCTTCCCTTTCAGCCTTTCGAATTCTCTGTTGCCTTCGCCACTGAGATCTTGACAGGGGGTTTCTTCCTTTGTAATTCTCTAATCTCACCTCTTCCCTCTACGCTATGTTGAATTGCCTTCTATATGTCATAGCATGGCGTGCGTTTCGTTCAGTGTTTCTCCATTTATCTTTGCCTTTGTCATTTCTGACTTGCAGCCATCTGTCTGTTGGCACTTCAGCAGGGATTTTGAACGTCACTCTTCGAGCACCCTTGGGATGAGGACTATCAGACCTTCATTGTTTGTATTTGCTATCGAAACTTGGGCCCATCTGAACAGTTTCTTGATGGTTCCAGCAAGGGGCGAAAGAGATTGTTTCGAAGGCTCTGGCCATGCTTTGATCATACACAGCGGAACACCTTGGGCATATCAAGCACTTGGTTGCCCCTTTGTAGCAGCGAAACACAAATTCCAGCAAACTTTCTCCAGCCTTAGGATAACACCTGAATAACTGGTTATCCTAGCGCCAGTTGTTTCCAGTTCGCGCCCTTTGTACCCTCTCGAAGTTTGCAGCGATTCTCTGATTGCAGAGGATGCTGCACCTAGGGCATAGTATCATTCCTGTATCTCCTTTGTGGCACATCATGAGGTAATCCTTGAGACTAGCATCTCCAGCATGATTATCCTCCATTTTATATTTCTCTTTTTCTAAGTATCTCTCTACCTCCTCCATCTCAGAGCGAGGTCCCTCCATATCCACCATGTTTACCTCAACATCCTCCCCCTTAGCTTCATCATCTCCCCATCCTGTGGGTTTTATATCTTCAATGTGGACCTTTGAACTCTCTGGGGCAGAATATTTGACCAAGTAGTCAAACTTTCCACTGGGTTCCCCTAGAGTATCCCATATTTCTTTCTGAGGGGAGGTTGGCTTCGTGATTTGGACTTTCTCCAATTCTAGCCTCAGGCCTTCAATAACCTGTATCAATTCTTGGTTTTGGTTTTCCTGGCCTTCAGTAGCCTGGATTTCCTTTGCAACAGCTAAAGGTGCTGCTTCAATCGAAGTCTCTGGTTGCTTGTGGACGTCTTCAGTGACCCCCTTATTGACTTCGACTATCACCCAGCTTTCATTTTCAGTACCTTTCTCTCCTACTGGAGCGTCACTTTGGTCAGCTTCCACCATGTTAATTTCTCCAATGCATGAAGGCTCGGAGTAATTGGTGTCTGCGACGTCCAAAGGGTCTTCGTCCACTTTCATTTTTGCTTTATCAGCAAACTTCAGTCTGCCATCTTTAATTGCATTCTGAATTAGGTCCCTGAAAAGAAAACACAGTGAGGTTTTGTGGCCTAGGAAACTATGATACTTGCAAAATCCTCTTTTCTTTCTTTGATCTAAAGGAGGTATTTTGACATTTGATGGCACAATGAGTTGGCCATCTTTGACAAGTAAATCAAAAATCTCGTCACACTTAGTGACATCGAAGGTATAAACCTTCTTTGGGAATTTGTCACTTTTCTCATTTTCAACAATTTCTTTCCCTTTTGTGGGAACTAATAATTTGCAGGAGTAAGGTGGTGCCTGTTTTAATTCAGCGAGGTCGATTTCGACCTCTTTGAATTCGAATTCAGGATAATCTTCTGCTTCCTCAGTTCCAACATAGGAGATCCTTTCTTTTTTGTTATTTTTAAATACTCTGGCCTTTTCGGCCTTTAGCCTTTCGACCTGTCGAACCCTATCGGCTAATTGAGCCATATCCCTCAAGTATTGAGTGTCTAATTTCTTTCGAATAGAGTAATCCAGGCCGCCAGCAGCCATTTCGACTAACTCATGTTCAGGCACTACTGTAAAGCATCTAGATTTCAAGAGCCTGAATCTATTCAAATAATCATCTATGGATTCAGTGAACTTCCTCTTGACACTGGCTAGTTCCTTCAGACTTATTTTTGATTGTCCCATGTAGAACTGTTCATGGAACAATCTCTCCAAAAGAGCCCAAGTATCAATGGACCCAGGAGGCAAAGTGGTGAACCATGTGAAAGCGTTCTTAGTCAGGGAACTTGGGAAATATTTGATCCTGAGGTCTTCATTATTGGCTATATCTCCTGCTTCGGTTAGATACCTGGCTATATGTTCGACTGTTGACTCATTGGTATCCCCAGCAAACTTTGTAAACTTAGGGACTTTATATCCCCTTGGTAAATCAGTGTGCATTATGTAATCTAATATAGGGGAGGCATAATTTGGCCTTCTAATTCCTGTGTTGAGGCCATTCTGGGCCATGATTCTCTCTATCATGGTGGTTAAATTATTTTCTGCCAAGATGTTATCGTTTCGAATTCTATGAACGACTGCATCAGCATCTTGATTTCGACCCACCATGACAACCCCTCTAGGTTGTTCTTCTCGAAACTCTGGGACTTTCAGCCTTTCGACCCTTGCCCCTGGTTCCATAATTTCCCTTTGTGGGCCTTGGATCATTGGGGCTTCTAGCCTTTGTGCCCTTGCCCCCAAATTAACCTCCTCTCTGGCTGGTCTATAGGGTGGGTCGTTAGCAACTTGTTCTATAAAAGGTACGTTCGCTCGAACTCCCGCCTGATTCTGCCTACGCCTCTCTGGGGGAGCGAAGAAATATGCTATTCGACTCATGTTATCCGCGTTTTCTCTGTTTGTCACAGTCACATTTTGTACTATTGGGGCAAATATCTCCTGCATAGTTTGTGCTAATACTCCTATCATATTATGGTTACTGTCATCCATCAATTGCCTAAAAGCTAACTGATTTTCTGTGGTTAAGATATGCATTGCACTATAGCCCACTGACCCTTGGTTATTTGTCATAAACTGATTTGCCCCAGACCCAAACCCTAATTGTGGTGATGAATTCGATGTGGAATTGTGTAAGCCTGCCATAAAAGATGTTGGCATTCCATAAGAGGAATTTCTGGTTCTATTACCATCGAAACCGGGTGGTCTAGTTAGTGGGGTGGCGAAATGGGTTTCTGTCCCTGATGGTGGGACGAATCCCCCAGGATAGCCAATGGTTCCAGTATTTCCTAGGATCGAACTATTAGTTGATATGCCACTTATTCCATTAGTGGCTATATTACTGGTAGAGGATGCAACAGACTGTGCATTTGAAGGGATCACATTAGATGTTCCCATCAAAGCGGACATATTAGTGCCTGTTGTATGTGGGGCATTTTGTTCCCCTTGTTGATTGTTAGAATTAGACATCTTGTTCAAACGTTTTCTTCTGGATAATGGTTGGTTGCTATTGGTTATTCTACCACTTCTAAGGTTCATAAAACAACAAACTTATCGCTCAGAGAGTATTTTTACAATGGTTACGTCTCAACAATTTTTATTTTGTTCTAAATTTCGTAATGGCCAATGACGCGTCCCACCGGGTGTGCCAATTTGTTTACAGTTATTTCTGGTAAACAATCGCTAGTCCTCCAAACTATCGAATAATCTTAATGACTGTTATTCAATCTCTCTGGTAACTTGCAGGATCGACTAGATTGATCCTAGGATGTATTGGTCATTTGGATAACTCTCATTATAGAACTGGTATTCATGGTTGGTATTTAGAATGTTGTGTAGGTGTTTAACTTACTTCGATTACTCTTTTAAAGATCTAAAGGCGTGATCAAGTAAATGCACGCGAAACTAAATTGCATGAATAAAGTTCAATTGTAAAGACATGTAAAACTGTAGAAAAGACAAGTAAATGACTTCGAAGCATAAAAAACATGTAATGTAAAAGATTCTCTGGAATGTAAAAGATTCGAAATATGAAGAAAGCGTTTAAATGCAAGAAAACAGTAAAATGACTCTAAGTGAAAAAAGGTTTTCGAATGATAAAAGCTTGAAGATAAAGGCATGTAATGTGCAAAAGTTTCTGAAATGTAAAGTATTTGAAATGGAAAGAAAGCATTTAAATGTAAGGCATCAGTAAAAAGACTTCGAATGAAAATATTTTAATGCAAAAGCTTTTGAATGGTATTGACATGAAGATAGAGGAAAATACTGGAAATGATAAAGAGTTGTATTAAATCATAAACACTTGGTGTTATCATACGTACATTGCTCGTGCATTCGTTTCCCTAGCCATGTGGTATTTTGAATGTTTACTGAGTTTTTTTTGTACAATAGATATGACACACGAAATCCTAATGCTAAGACTTCTATTTATACTACTTCGACCATAACGGTCTTGCTATAAGATTTTGCCACGTTCAGAACATGCAGAGCAATGCCTCTCTCTAGCTTCCACGCGTCTTCGAATGCTCCAACGCATATATTTTAAATTTCGAACATCCCGCTTGCATTTGAATTTCAAATGTTTTGGCACTTCTTCGCTTCGAACGCATTTCTTGGACACAACCTTGTTAACATTTCGAGACTTCTTTGAATATATTCTCATAACTGTCACTCGAAGCTCCAAGCTTTGATATGCCCATTCGAAGCACTGCTTCTACCATTTCGAAACATGACATCTTGCTTTATTCCAATCGAAACGTCCAATTTGTTTCGCTTATAATAATATCATCAGAATCTTCAGCCAACAATTATATGCTCCATTTGAATCGTCGTCTCCCATATTCCCAAACTTTTGAGTCTCTTAGACCTAATCAAAAGAACAAATATGATATTAATTTTTTAGTGAGAATAAGGAGTAGAGAAATATTCTAGAGAGTTGTGAATAGACTATTTTAAAATATTTATCGATTTTCAAAATGAATAATCAGAGTTTTTAGATGCGGAAGTCTTATAGAAAAAACGAAACTTTATGCTTGAATTGGAAATTATTCACTGATACAATTATGCAATTAACAAATATTTATGATTGATTAGAAATTGTATCCAAAGAGTTACAAACTACAACGAATTGACAATTAAAAAATTATAAGAGATGTCCTCTTTACAAAATTCAATTGCTATAGGATTCTGACACTGCTAGTTTGTATATTTTATTCATCACTAAAACACAAACGAGTTCCATCTCCAACAAAACCTATACTTATGTAATTAATCGCTACCAACAAGAATTAGCAATAAACTACACTATGAAACGATTACCTAAACATGCAATAATCTATGAAAATTATAATGAGAGAGAGACAGAGAGTACACCAAGACATATAATGATTTGACTTTATCGTCATTACAAGAGCCTACTCCACTCTTCAATGGTTTTCTATTGAAAGTTTTTCTTCGTTTATATTTTAAAAAATATTACGCGAGTTCATACAATCATTGAATCCACAATAATGTTGAAAAAATAAATCTCCTATCTAGATCTTGACTTGTATACAACTACGAAATCAAACTTTCTACAAAATATTTACTAGATTAACGCTTATAGAATCTTCTACCTTCACCAATTTACTCCAAGTCTTTTTATGTGAGAATCCCCATGATACCACTAATTTCTTGAGAGATGAATTATTTAAAGATTGAGAAAAACTTCAACCTTATCTAGAAAGTGGAAATAAGAAGACTCGAATTTTCATCTGAAGTAGTGGGAGTGACAATTATCCTCTTACCACGGGGTCAGAAAGAGTAACCGGATACCTCATATTGATTTCCGATAAAAAAAATACCATATATCTATCCGTTGGACCTCACCCACATGTCTCAATCCAACGTTCGAAATGAAACCGCCAAAAGAACAAAACCAACATGGACCCCGCCAACAACATCACTGGTCCCCCACCTCGAATTTCAAAATTTCAAATATCCTTTCATTAAAGCGAATAAACCATCAAAACGCTGCGTATTATCACCCTCTCTGTTCTTCACAAAGTTTACTAGAAAACTGATTCGTTTGGTTTGTAGTTCGCGTTTCGCGTTCTACGTCGTCGTTTTGATCTACTAAATTCCGAGAATCTAGGGTTTGGTTGGTTTTATACAAAATGACAAGTATGGAGAGTTTGATTGGGTTGGTGAACAGAATCCAGAGAGCTTGTACCGTGCTTGGTGACTATGGAGGTGATGATGGGAGCTCGTTCTCTTCTCTATGGGAAGCTCTTCCTACTGTTGCTGTTGTTGGTGGACAGGTTCTGTTCTTCAATTTATTGTTCGCTCCGACACCGGACACGACACTGATAATAATTTAAAACATGTGCAGAGTTCAGGTAAGTCTTCAGTTTTGGAAAGCATTGTTGGTCGTGACTTTCTGCCTAGAGGATCAGGTTTGACTTATAATAAACTTTTTCGTTTTCTTTGACATTTTTCTCATTTTTTCCTCAACTTGGTAATTACGGTTTGGCCCATGTTTTTTTTTTTTGGTGTGAATGAATTTTAGGGATCGTGACAAGGCGTCCATTGGTGTTGCAGTTGCATAAGACGGAAAGTGGGACACAAGAGTATGCTGAGTTTCTTCATCAGCCAAGGAGGAAGTTCACTGATTTTGGTATGATCACAGTAACCCTCCATACATACCCTCAATCATAGGACAGCTTCTATTTTCTGGTGGTTGCCTGTAAAACAATTATTCACGCGTGTTACTATATTCCGTGTTTATAGTGTCTAAATTTGAGTGTAGCCGGTGCTCGCACGAAACCAAACTATTTAACTACTGTTCTTGTTATGCTTTTCTTGTGTCAACTTTATTTGGCATTATCTATTTGACATTTTGACATTGATGCTATTCTTTTAATGCCACCCAAACCTTTTTCTTCGGTTTTATATTATCTGCTTGTTATGGTTTTCGTAGTGTATTCTGTTCCTTGTATTATAATCATGAAAAATTCAATTTTAACATGTCCAACATATTTGATTTTGGAGGGGTTCTAGTCAACTTGTCTCTAAACACATCTCAAGTGCTAACATCACTAGCTAGCAATTTATCATGTGATAACTGTTATACTGCCGATTAGTTTACCATTTTTAGGATTTGTATTCATTAACCTTTTTTATGTTTCTGCATCAGAATATATATATAGATGTTGTTCACTACAATCTGCTTTTCCCATTGCAGCCTTGGTCCGCCAGGAAATTCAGGATGAAACTGATCGAGTAACAGGGAAGACAAAACAAATATCTCCTATTCCTATTCATCTCAGTATTTATTCCCCGAATGGTGCGTTTCATCTATTATAGTCTCCTTTTTGTGAGAGCTTTTAAAGCCATAGAGTTTGTTGTGTAACTTTAAGTTGGTCACATAGTATAGACTTGAACTAGTTTTACATATGTTTAGCTTTTCTAAGTTTTGTTTTCAAATAAGTCAGCATCATTGCAGCTATTTATCTATTTTGGAGGTTGCGGAACAGAACAATTCATTATTTTAGGGTTGATATAATTTTATAATCACCAAGTGTATTCAGGCATGTATTCGTTTGCAGTATTATATGGAACCTGATGAGACTAAAACAGCTGTGACTTAAAGCTTCTTCTTTTTGTTTTTGTGAACAGTTGTCAACCTAACCTTGATTGATTTACCCGGTCTGACTAAAGTGGCTGTAGGTATGATTTGTATTTAATTGCTAAAAATCAATTAATTGGATGGAATGATGATTTTTAGAAGCTAAATATTCATCTCTTTTTCAGAAGGACAGTCTGAGAGTATTGTTCAAGATATTGAAGCTATGGTCCGATCTTATGTTGAGAAGGTTAAATACTTCTTCAATATCATATATACATTTCATTATAAATTCAACATAAATTTTTGAAATTTAGGATGCAAAATATTGTTATTTAGAAATCAAGAAAGGTATACCATAGGTTGTCAAAAGGGCACGATTCTCAAACGTGGCTGAGACTGTGCCCAAAACGATTGTTAACGCTATCCCCTCTCAATTAAAAAAAAAAAACTTGGTTCCAACTGCTAGTAAATCACATATTTTTTATCCGTTTTCCATAGTTTCCAACAGACACGCATTTGTTTTGCAATGCCCCTTCCATCTATACAGGTGTTTTATCTTACTTTGCTCCTCAGTCTCACTCTCACACCTCCCTTTGTCTGCCTTCTCTGACACCTCTATGCATTTTCCGGCTGTATTTTCATGACTCGTGGTATTGACTTGTTAGTAGTTATTCCTTTAGATTAAGCTAGGACTTTTGGATATATTTACGAATGAGTACTTTTATGTGTGCGACTTATATTATTTGCAGTGTCCTTCAGATTTAGTATAGTTGCCACTCCACTATCCATTATAACGTTTTTCAGGTCAACGGCTAGACCCGTTATGGGCATTTGTCTAGGCTTGACACCATGTTATGTACATCTAGATATGCTGCTGGATCTGGATTTTTTGTTTGTTTAGTGATTATGTAAAGAAGACCTATTATGCACCTGAAGTTGTGAACGCATGATAAACCTATTTTCTTGACATGATTGAATGGGTAAAGTTGATCTTAATGTTAACTTTCTCAATTCTTCTAGATCTTTGGAATCAGTAGGTTGTTTGTGATATTTTGATGCTCTACAGGGTACTTCAGTCCTATCACAACCTTTTGGATTTTAATGAAATATTAGATGATATTTTTTTTCCGAGACGAGAGCACATTTCTTTTGTACTGATAATCCCAATGGTTAATATTCTTTTCTTTCAATTGCTTTATTCTCAACAGCCTAATTCCATCATTCTAGCAATATCTCCAGCCAATCAAGACATAGCAACTTCTGATGCTATCAAACTTGCCAGGGAAGTTGATCCTGCAGGTACTTTTTTTAATGCTTTTCTGAATGGCCAATAATATCCTTGCTGGTTCATAATTTTGGACTTTAAATTCTGGTCTAATGACCACTCTAGGTGAAAGGACATTTGGAGTGGTGACAAAGCTAGATTTGATGGACAAAGGAACTAATGCGTTGGATGTAATTTTTCTCTCCTCTTGTTTGTGTTGATTCCTATCCCTTTAATGTCCATATTTGAAATACGCATGTAAAATCATGTAACTTATTTGTTCATCTTATCTGCTTTTACTCCCTCTAGGTCCTGGAGGGAAGATCTTACCATCTGCAACATCCTTGGGTTGGCATAGTAAATCGGTCTCAGGCAGACATCAATAAAAATGTTGATATGATTGTTGCTAGGCGCAAGGAACGTGAATATTTTGCAACCAGTCCTGATTATGGGCACTTGGCCAATAAAATGGGTTCAGAATACCTTGCAAAGCTTCTCTCCAAGGTTTCCTTCTTAAGTGTGTTCTTTGCTAATCTTTTATGAGATGGATTATCATCTTAATCACGTGAGCTTATTTTTGTAGCACTTGGAGTCGGTAATTAGGGCAAGGATACCTAGTATAACTTCTTTAATAAACAAAAGCATTGAGGAACTTGAATCAGAGATGGATCATCTTGGGAGACCCATTGCTCTTGATGCTGGGGTGGGTGGCTTGTAATTTTGATGATTTCTTTTTAAGAGTAAGGCTCTTACTCTGATGTCATGTGGAATATTTGCTGAACGTTACCATCTGTTTCAGGCTCAACTATACACTATCCTAGAACTTTGCCGAGCATTTGAAAGAATATTCAAGGAGCATTTAGATGGAGGGTAAATCTCTTCTATTGTTTTCTATTTTTATGCCGTTTTCTCAAATTGGACAATGCTATGTCCTATCAAGGTCAGATAGGGGATGTAAACACAAACTGTGAAGCTGTAACATGGAATATATGATCATCCGTTAAAAATAGAAATTTCATATTCATCACAATAGTATATTAAATCTGTCAAATAGCAGTGTGTATGTAGTAGACAGGTAGGGCATTGCATTGTGGAGGTCTGTTGCTCATTTGCATTGTGTCATGATTGGGATTTTGCAATCTTGCAATAGAGGTATTTCCTCTCTTTATACTACCTAGTTCCTGTCCGAGCTTGTTCTTATTTAAACAAGGCGATGTAAATTGCTGTATAAGGCGATGATGAGATAGTGTACTAGCTGAAATGTTGAGTGGTCTGTCTGTTCTACACTTATGCTGAATAAACACTATTTCCACTAAAAGGAACATTTGATGCAGTTTGCCCACTGCATAAGGTAAAACAAGCTTAGCCGAGGCAAATTGAAATGATTGTTTTGGATGTAAGTTTGTTATCACTGATGAGCTGGTTGATAGTTCTTTATGTTCACACAAATTTCTTTTAACTTTTAGGCGGCCAGGAGGTGACAGGATATATAATGTCTTCGACAATCAGCTTCCCTCTGCATTACGGAAGCTTCCATTTGATCATCATCTTTCTCTCCCAAATGTAAGGAAAGTCGTGTCAGAGTCGGATGGTTATCAGCCTCACTTGATTGCCCCAGAGCAAGGTTACAGGCGCCTGATTGAGGGGGCTCTTGGTTACTTTAAAGGCCCAGCTGAAGCTTCAGTAGATGCTGTAAGCAGACTTTCTGTCTTCTCTGATTTTTTATTTTCATGTGAAAATTAAAGAAGTGAACTGGCTGCTCTTGATTTTTCTGTAGGTTAATTTTGTCTTAAAAGAACTTGTGAGAAAATCAATAGCTGAAACTCAGGTAACTTTCAGGAATATATTTTATACTTACCTTGTTCATGAAGTCACAGTTTGTGGAAATACTAACATGTGTTTGAGCAGGAACTGAAACGATTTCCAACTTTCCAAGCTGAACTAGCTTCAGCAGCAAATGAGGCTTTAGAAAGGTTTCGTGGGGAAAGTAAGAAGACAACTCTCCGGCTTGTAGATATGGAATCTTCGTATCTCACTGTGGATTTCTTCCGGAGACTACCTCAGGAAGTGGAGAAAGCTGGAAGTCCTGCTCCCTCAAATGTAGATCGATATGCAGAAGGTCATTTCAGGAGAATTGCATCAAATGTCTCGTCTTACATAGGATTGGTGGCAGACACGCTTAGGAACTCAATTCCAAAGGCTGTTGTTTATTGTCAGGTCAGACAAGCAAAACAGTCTTTGCTTAACCATTTCTACGCACAAATAGGGAAGAAAGAGGTATATTTTCTCTTGCTCTCACTCTATGTCTGTTATTTATTACTTGATTTCAGATGTTCATGATTGTTAATGTCAAATTTAACTTGTTTTTTTCTAATATAGTTGTTTAAGCTTACCCTTTAAGATTCATCCAAATCGACAGTAAAACCTAAGTATATATAGCTTTGTGCCGCCTCTATGATACTTGCTTGATCTATTCACCCTTCACCTTGTTTTGGTAACAAACTAACAATTTTATAGTTGTTTGGGGTAGTGTCATACTCTTGAGAGGCACTCAGTTACGTGCAATTTTATAAAAGAAAGTATAACAATGTTGACAAGTCATGTTATATGCACCAATACAACAATTGTTGCAATTAATTCCTCTATCTGTTGGGTCAAATTCAGTACTAATCTACTAGTCTATGAATGCAAAAACTATATACTTTGTTGATTGTGATAGTTTGAGTGAGCTGTGAAGAGAAGTTACAAATGATGCATCATGGTTTTTATTTTGGTGGTAAATTTATCTTAATTTTATAGGGTAAACATCTATCTCAAATGTTGGATGAAGAGCCTGCATTGATGGAGAGGAGAATTCAGTGTGCAAAAAGGCTGGAACTATATAAAGCAGCAAGGGATGAAATTGATTCTGTATCTTGGGTGCGATAAAGCGTAGCCGGATGTCTTCCTCGCCTTGGACTAACTGATAACAATTATGGGTTGCCTTGACCCATAAGTAATTTACATATTTGTTATTATTTTATTGTTGGCTTGCTTCTACGCTCAACATTCCTTTCTTTGTTTCAATGCTTCAACTATCAGCTTTTCAAATTTCAAATCTTCTACTTTGTTATTATTACACAAACTGAATATTTATTGATAGTATAGGACAAATCAATTTTGACATTTAATGTCCATAAAAAAATAGCATTTAATATTCTGCATAGTATAAATTTATTTTCTAATATTATATTGATCTCTTTTGTCAATTGATTGATCTTAGTTGCATTTTGCTTTTATAATTTGCACAAATATCAAAATGTGCTTCTGATTTATGGAGAATTTGAAATGATATAAAGGAGTATAAGTCCATGCTTTTTACCACTATTCCCTTTCAAATCAAAACCACTATCAATAATATTAGATTTATATCACACTTCTTCAAAATAGTCTGGTATGAATATTTTCTTATAAGGACAAAATATATATTTTTTAAAGCAAGGCTATGTGAGAGAATTTTTTTATATATTATAAAAATGTGTATATGATTTACATAGTTTCAATTTTTCTATTGATAAACAATTTTATTTTGATTTCTTTATAATTTTTTTATTAAGATTTCTTTACTATTTTATTTTAATACAAATGTATTGATTCAAATATTTTTATAAACGAGAAAAATATATTGTTGATACAGATATTTTTATAAACAAAAAAATATATATTATTGATACAAATATTTTTATAAACGAAAAACAATACTGTTGAGACAAATCTTTTTATAAATATGAGAAAAAAAAGGTATTGTTAATATAAATATTTTATAAACAACAAATTTTTATATACGAAAAAAGTTTATTATTTTAGAAAAATCATAAATAATTTTACAAGTGTATAATAGATTTTATACGGTTTGATTACATATTGCAGTGTCAATTTTTTTTACCTATCTTTTAAGGCTTCTTTATGTCAAAGTGGAAATAGGTAAAATGGTTCTCTTGAAAAGACAAATGATTAGACTTTAGATTTAAAATTATACATAACAAAAGATTACAATCTACTATGTCAAAAATCTAATCATTTAAATTTATTTTATTTGCTGATATCAACAATATATATATATATATATATATATATATATATATATATATATATATATATATATATATATATATATATATATATATATATATATATATATATATATATATATATATTCTAAAATAGGTCGACATTTGTCTTATTGTTGGGGAGGTCCATCTAGTGCCTTTACAAAAACCGTGTTGCTCAAACTGAGGACCGTACGAGACTATTTTTCTTCATTGTACATGTTCCTTTTACGTTTAGGGGACCGTTGCTGTTTGCGCGGGGGAGTGTGACCGCGTTTCTTGACAACCTCGAGATGAGTCCTCTCCAAAGCGGAACCTCGCCCAATACGACAGAGAGTAGGGCTCTGAGACTCGTCCTGTCGGTGTCTCCGCGGGGGAGAGCGGGAACGATTTTGTCGGGGAGGAGGAGTTTGTGAATCTGGTCTTTTGTACTTTCTGGGGGCCCGACAAGTCTGCTCCAGCATCATCAGTCGCTCATCCTGTGAGAAGATCATGTAATTGGTCTGATTGATTGCTGCGAACAAGGCTCTGGTCGTGGCGTCAATACCTTCAGGAACGAGGATCTTCTGATATGCATTGAGTTCATAATTTTGCGGAGGATGGTAGTCGTCTTCGCGTGGTTGCGAGCGGGTGGATGAAGAAGCAGTTAGTTCGTCCACGTGGTCTTACTCGGGAACGGCCACATTGTTGTTGTTGCCAGCATTGTTGTTGCTGCCGTCGGTGAAATGGACATTTTGGTTACGTTGATAGCTGGGAACAACCTGAAGGCTGAAGATGTTGCTTTGATCTTACGTGAATGAAAGACGGGGAAACTGAACTTTCCACAGATGACTTGACTGATCATACCATATTAGAAGAGATTGTCAAGGACCACGAGCTTTAAGTCAAGCAGTGGTTAAATGTGAAGTGGGGGAGGGGGTACCTGCAAGATACTCTGATGTCAAAGTAAGATTCAGAGTAAGTGCAAGTAAAACGTGAGAGTATGAGTGAATGGATGAATATATATCCTTCTCAAATGAGAGGGTATTTTTAGCCCTCAGCGCTGAGCCAATGTCTCAGTAATGAACTACGATGAGGCTCAATAACGAAGACGGCCAGAGTTTACGAATGTATGAAGTCCAGCACATGACCTCCTCTCTGGTCAACTGCTCCGAGAAAGCAGAGAAGTTGGATCCATTATTTTTAGAGGGTAGAATAATGACGTTATGAACACAAATCATGTTCTCCTAATAGACATGTCGAAAAATACCCAACAGTCTTCAATTTGAACCGTACGCTTTTGGACATATATATATATATATATATATATATATATATATATATATATATATATATATATAAACATTTGAGTGTAATGATCATATAAGATATTATAAAAATCTCTTCCACTACTTTCTCCCTTTCAAAATAAGAGTCTTATAATAATTAGTTCTAAAATAAATATTGTTTTTATGATTGAATGACTTATAGCGTTTATGAGTTATATTTCTTGACATTAAGGTATCTATTTCATATTTTTTAAGTTTTATATTAAGGGTTGTATTTCATTTTCTATTCCTTATGTTATAAAATGTATAATGGTTTTAACTTAGCCACCCTATTTCTCTGCTGCGACAAGACGACACATCTCTATTTCTTCGAAAGTAACCAGTTTACTTGCTATATTCAAATGGTATGGCATGATATTTAGGTTCCCAATATGAATTATATTATTATGTTATTCACTGATAAAATTATATAAACAATAATATAGAAAGAGTCTAAAAATGAGTCAAAAATATTTTCATTAAATCAAAAATATTAAAATTAATAAAAATATGAATTTACTTATCAAAATATTAAATATTAATATTTTGATAAGAGTCCCACATCGGACAATATATGTGTTTATAAGTGGGGGCAATCCTCACCCTACAAGCCGATTTTGTAGGGTTGAATTAGGCCCAACCACATCTTAATATGGTATCAGAGCCTCGTTTAAGATCCAGTGGGCCATCCACCATTTATTTTCACGCTCTAGTTGTCTAGTCCTGAGCGTGAGAGAGTGTGTTAAGAGTCTCACATCGGACAATATATGTGTTTATAAGTGGGGGCAATCCTCACCCTACAAGCCGGTTTTGTAGGATTGAATTAGGTCCAACCACATCTTAATAAATATGAAGTTACTTATCAAAATATTAAATATTAATAAGAATTTAAAATTAATGATCAAAATGTTGAATATTAACGAGAACATGTAGTTACTGATCAAAATATTGAATATTAACGAGAATCAGAAGTTACTGATTAAAATATTTAATATTAACATGAATATGAAGTTACTTATCAAAATATTGAATATTAACGAGAACAAGAAATTATTAATCAAAATATTGATTATTAACGAAAACATTAAATTATTGATCAAAATATTTTTTTATTAATTATACATTCAATTTTTTTAGGGGTAATCAGATATTTTTCTATTACAAAATATAAATCTGAAACAAATGCGTATCTCATACTAGAACTCGTACGAACGAACAAATTTATTAGTAAGAGTTAAATTAGTTTTTTGACTGACCGTGTGATGTACATTCAATACAGACTAAAATCTTAACCGTGTTATGTATAATAAATTTGCATATTCTCTCTGTATTCCGAGTCTTGGTTGTGTTATAGATTCTTGAATATTGGATATACCATTTTAGTGTTACATGCTTTATCTGATTAACAAGTGCAGGCAAATTTGACAAAATAGTAATCTGCAATAAACATGACAGATTCAGAGCTAACAACCACTCATGAGACAAGATAAGAGGTATTACAACTCAACATGTTAAGCACTGATAAGAGGTATTACTTATCTTTTTAAATGCAGTTTTTTATTTATTTTGTTAATGCTTTAATTATCAGCTGATCTATGCAAGTTTACCTTCAAAAGCAGTTCATTTAAACCTGCACTAACAGCTCCTGACGGGTCACTTAATTAGTATTAACATTTTTTCCTTTTTCTTTTTGTAACGAGATTAAAAACAAAAAGTTAAGGCATGGCTACATGAGATGAAGTTTTTTTAAGTCTTGCTTCAAGAAATAAACTTAATATTAGCAAAAATAACATTTAGTTTCGCAAGGAAGAAGAAAACCATATCATGGTTTTTCAAAGAGAAATTTCTTTTTCACCCTTATGGTTTGGGACGCATCTCTGAAAGCTTCAAAATATCTTTGATTTTATTCGAAGATATATCTTCGAACGCATCGAATATTATTTTTTGTTAAACTTTAGTTTGGAGATACAACTGCGAATTTTTCTGAGGTAAATTTACATACATCTCCGAAGTCACATTTTTTCCTTCGTAAATCAAGTAGCCACTCTATTTCCGAAGACAAAAAATAGTCTAAAGATGCATCAACGAATATTTGTGGATTAAATTCAGAGATATATCTCCGAAGTCTTGTCTACATTTTCTTGTGCATAAACATTGTATTGAGTTTGTAGTTGTTTGAATCCAACGTAATTTTAATTCGATTAACACTGTCATTATTTGTTTCAAAGATTAATAAACATGAATATCATAAAACCAAGTAATGCCTTAATTAAAAAGAAAGATAATCATAGTATAAAAATTGTTCTCAAAGTATGAAAAACTTTACCGAATCATCTCAAAATACAATCAAATGCATAATCTACTGAGTATACCTAATCATAACACCTTGACTTCTCCTCTGCCGACAGTAACCCAAGGCATTTTGTGCCTCATCGCCACCTCTCTCAAACAACTCAAACTATATGCCCTCTCATGTCATTTACATAATATTCTGACAGATTGGCAACACATCAACGATATGGTCATCTATGATCTGCTCATTCTCCAGGATCTCCTCTCAAACAAGCCTAGGTAGATGTTCGGGAGCGTCTGGTGTCATGACAGGGTGTGACACAAAATAGAACCAAATCATATAACCATCAACATAACTCCACTAAGATGTGACTTCTACCCTCTGATACTCCTCCGATACCAAATGACTCTCAAAATCCGCCAAAATATTATCTAGCTGTTTGCGGACAATACTCTCAGAAGCAGCCTGGAAGGGGGACCTTGAAATGATTTGCATGTACCAAAATTGCCACATGCACCGCTTTGGCAGATACCTGTACATGATACTACTCCCACATATCAACCATCCGGAGTATAATAAAATATGGTCGAACAAAATTCTGTCCCAGTGAGAAATGCATGACATCTAGCCGATGTCATCATATTGAGTCCAGTCAATATACACACGAAATGGTAACACAACACCATTCCCTCTGCATGGGCGATACTGGAAATCACGTGGGTAATCTTCAGTATACGACCGCACATATGCAAACCTGTGTATATGGTGAAAGTGGGCAAGGATCAACCCCTGAAAATGAATAAGAAAAAAAACATTTGTAACAAGTATAAAAAAGTTGTTTTTAAATTAATAGTGGCTATGGAAATTACCGTCAGCAGTGTGTAGGAGCCTGTCATTTGTTTTGTCCTTCAAAGAAAACCTTCGCTCAACTTGGATTACATGTATACCAAGCATACGCCCCCCAGTTCCACTCGCAAATGACCTCCAACTCGATGGAATACTTGAGGTATGCCACATCCATGTAGGTTGCACTTTTGTTCACAAACATGGACGTGCCTCATCCCTGTGGTAGCCAACGTGTTGATCATTGACTTTAGGGTCTTCTGCCAAGTTTAATTTGTTTTGATACAACGTCTCTAACTAATAAAATTTGGCATGTGCACCTCTGATACTCTCACATTGCATCAGGGCTTTTATTGAGTCATCTCCCAAATAAATCACCATCATATCCACTGTCTTATCGCGTCTGATCCTCTAATGATCAAGTAACTTCCCTCTAATAGGAAGGTGTAGAAGGCAAGCGACATCATCTAATGTGATTTTCATCTCGCCATTGGGGAAGTTGAAATATGACATTTCTTTATGCCATCTCTTAGTAAATTCCCCTACATGCCATTGTTGATGATGTTGTACTTGGAAGAACACAAATCGACAAGACTGGAGTACCAAAGCACACTTAGGAACCACTCTTGTTGTGGATGATGAAGTCTATGAATCTTTTTGGATTAACATATTTCAAATACTCGTGTTCCTGTTAAAAAGATAATATAACAATCTCAGTCGAATTGAATTTGGTTAAAATATAAAAATAAGAACCGTTATTCCTCTTAGACCCAAACATGCAAAGAAATGTGGTCTCCAAAATGTATCAGCAATGACGTGTTAGTAGGCCATTATGGGAAAGAGTCTGCAAGTGGAGGGAGATCATCACATGCAGCTGAAGCCTACTCCTCCTGATGTATACGAGCCTAGGATGACGACCCCTATGATAGTCAGCTCCTATAACCCAATGCTTCCCCATCGTGAGGCCTAAGAGCGACTCCCCCGTTCCTCTGGCCTGCTGATATTGAAGAGCCCTATCGTGACGAGTGGATACGGTTAAGGTTTCACGGCCAAGTCTCATCCTGTTGTTGTTTGCATCCATTTTCCTTGAAAAAAACATAAGAAAAGGCATTAGTGCACCAGGAAGGAAAGAATTTATGAGATGTATCTCCAAACACCGGAAAAAAACCCATTTCGGAGATACACCTCCGAAAAAGCTTCATTTTTAATTCAATGGCAGAAACATCTCTGCACTTTCCCTAACCATCCAAAACCCATCCAAATGATAGGAACATCTCATGCACAAAATTTATTTCAAATACTAATACTATTTAATGCATTAAAAGTAACATATTTGACCTAATACATCAATCAAAACTCAAAATAAGCTAAATGAAAAATATACTAAAAAATGTGTTGACGAGGACAAAATGTTGAATGCAGTAGGTAGAGTGAGTTGAGATTGGCAAGATAGAATTAGAAGTTCTTATGTTTCTTCAAAAGTTGACTTAAACTACGGTTCTCACGAGCTCAAATGGAGAAAAAAACGTTCTGAACTGAAAATGAAGAAGGAGAAGAGGGAGAGTCTGACACGAGTTTAAATGAATTTGTCTCGTTCGGAGATGAATCTCCGAAAGAATTTATAAAAATTTAAAAAATATATTTCAGAGATGTTTCTGTGAACATACTCTAAAACCCCTTACCCCTTCACAAATGCATATCAGAATTAACCTTTAGGTAAAATGCAAAAATTGTGCGTTCAAAAATGTATCTCTGAAAATAGAGGATATTTTTTACATTTTGCAAGAGTCTTAGGAGAAGGTAATAGGGTGGGGGGAAAATTTCCTTCCCAAAATCAATGCATCCGCATAAGTGTTTGACTCCAGATGGACCATGGTTGATTTAAGTAATACAACCTCAATAAAGTGTGTATTAGCAGAATGACCTCATTAAACAGAAGTTGAAGATTAAAGATATGAGTAAACTAATTTTGTATCATAGCAAGTTTCAACTCTCAGGCCAATTGAATAACAAAATAGATATTCCATACTTCACTCAACAAATAAGGCATTTTTCGTTTCAATCTTGAAAAAAAACTTTCACAAAGTGATCATTGTGATTTCTAATAAGACCACCATAAGCCACCTCTTCACAAGTGAAAGAGTCATATTTATTGATTTTAGTTATTCTGAACTGAACCAATGACTGACCCACAATTAAGTACGGCACAATCCACTCCTGCATCTAGGATAACCCAAGACCACCGGCCCAATCCATTGAGACTAACATAAGGCACGTTCCTGTTGAAGCGGTAAACCGGAAGCAAAAAGTAAGTATTTATTAGTTTTATCATATCGTCTCCATAGGGATTGGGGGTTACTGTGATACGGTGGGAGAACTGACTAGTGTTTTGCGTTCGTATTCGCACTTGTGCGGTTGAGCAAGAGTCGCCACCGACTTTTTATTTTATCCTAAAGGAAAGGTTTAAAAAGCACAGCAAAAACCTTTTGAGATATTTCGTGGGTTCGGGGGGTAGATTATGAAAAGGGAAGGTATTAGCACCCTTTTCATCCATGGTTATCCATGGGCTCTTAGTTACTTGGTTTTTAGATCACTTGCCTTGATTCTTGATTGTTTGAAAATGGTGTATGTGTGAGTGTTTTTGAAAATATTTTGGAAGAAGATGCCTTGTCTTAGGCTAACCTTGTAACAATTCTTTACTCGAATATTTTACAAAGGCGTGTATCTTTTCGAAAAGATGTTTCAAAATGTTTTGAGAGTTTGTTTGAGAGTGTTGTGGATTGTGGTTTTTGAAAAGAAGGCAAGTGTTTTTTGCAAGTTGATCTCAAGTAACTAAGAGTTTTGTCTACCCTATTGTACTCAAAGGTTTTTGTTATGTTTTAACCCCTTTTAACAATTTTGTTCCACCATTGAATTTGGTGGACAATCTTGCATTTAGGAAGTTTATTCGGGACGGGCGCGGGTCATCGTATGGACCATGAATGCAATGATGCCAAGTGTCTTTGGCAATTTGCTTTGAAGGGACTTGATCATTCCGTTTAGGCAACACTTTGAGGGACTTATGATCATTTGAATTTGTTTTGCCAAAGAACTCGACGTGCAAACATGGCCCATTTTGGAAGGCAACATGTGGGATTACCCTAGAGGGTGCAAGTGTGATTGTGTATTGATTTCATGTATTTGTTTTATATTAGGTTATCTAGCGTTTGATTTTATGTACATGCAAACCCTAGGTCTAACCATGGTATAATTGGAAAACTGTAAATTGCGGAAATGTAAAGTCTACGCTATTACAAAATAAGTATCCGGGAGTGGGGGTACATGTGTATGAATGGGGATGAGACTTATAGTATCCAATAAGTTACAACCAAATCGAATTTGCGATCAAATGTAAATGACGAATATACAAATATAGGCAAATGTATATAGGGGCAATGTGAATGTATTGTGTAAGTGTACAAGTATATGCGTACGTGATTATTTACAGGTGCGACAATGTGAATGTTGATATGTATTGAGTATTGTTTTAAAGAAAAATTAAATGTCTATTTAATTTAATTAATGATCTTGCCTTTTTAAATATGTACAAAAGAATATGTTTTAATTGAATGTTTAAGAATTTAAATTATGCAAAAAATGTATTGTTGTTTATTATATACAAAAGTATTTTTAAATAAAAATCAAGGATTAAATTATGTATACTAGAAAAATGGGTATTTTTATTTGTTATATACAAATTAAATAAAAGAAAGGTATTATCTTTAAGGAAAATTTAATGTTCTATGCATGAAAAAAAAGAGAAAATATAAGTTATTTATGGATCAAAATATGTAAAAATATTGTTAGTAAAAAAAAGGGTTATGTTAGTTAATTATATAAAAAGTGGTTAAGCTAATTAATAAAAAAAAGAAGACAACGTGTGTTTTATGAAAAGGGGTTTGTTTTACATAAGAGGGTTAGAGCCTTTAATGGGCTTTAGAGAGGTCAAAACGGATTAGGCCCATTGTTCTGAAGCAAACGTTTTAGGGTTTCGCTTGTGTTTTCGTTTGGGGGAAAAGCTTTAGGGTTCGTGTACAGCGGCGCTCATGGAGGTTTTCGTCTTCTCCGTTCGTCCTCATTGCTTCTGATCCTTCCTGCCTCAGCCACCAGCACTACCTCGTCCTCCCCCTCATGTTCGCTTAGGCAACGGTGAACCAAGGTAACGGCATGTCTCAAATTCGTTAAACATTTTAGATTTGCATGTTAAGGTTTTCTGATTTGTTGAATCCGATTCTATGTTTTAATGCGTTTTTGCTTGTCTTGTGTGAGGTATGAAAGGAAAGGAGAAAACGAAAACTACCTTGACAGAGGGGAGGAGGAAAATGGAAGTGCTCAGGAGGCTTGACGAGCGGAGGGTGTTGATGTTTACGCTTTGAGCTCCCTGGTATTTCTGTACTACCTCTTTTGCCTAGGGTTTTATGATGATTGAACTGAAAACTCTATTTTGATATTCACTTCTTTCTTTTTCTCTTTCACTGCCTTGCCTCCGTTGCTTTCGTTGTATGCTTGTTGAAACTTCTTCTATCTCAGTTGCCATGAACTTGCCTTCTTGTGTTGCTTTATTCTGCTTGCTTATGCCTCTTCCTTGCCCAAGGATGAACCTAAGGTTCTGAGGGCTTTGTATGTATGCTTGTGAATGCTTGTTTTTGCCCGATGATGTTTCTTTACTGAGGGCTTTGGAGGTTATTGGTTGGGTGAACTGGTCTTACAGGGGCTTATGCTGGTGTGCTTTTGGATATCAGGTTGGATGCTTAGGCAGTTTACTTTTGTTTGAGGTTCATTTTTGTTTAGGCAAGGTTGAGTTTAGGCCATTGCAGGTTTGGTTTTGACTCTTTAGCTGGTTTGCATATTGGTTCAGGACAGGTTTTGCTTCAGCAGGTTTTTGCTTCAGCAGGTTTCAGGTTTAGACAGGGGTTGGTATGCTGGTATGGTTTATTGCGGGTTATTGGTTTTGACTTGCTTCAGGTCAGGACTTGGTAGATGCAATAGCAGGTTTTTGTATATCAGTTTGTAGCAGGTTTGAGTTTGACAGTAGGTTAATGGTTTGGCTTCAGGTTTAACTGGTTATGCTTGCAGGTAAGAATGGTTGGCTTCTGGTTGATGGCCTTAACAGGTATGATGAGGCTTTTGGAAATAAAGCTAATGCAGGTTATGGTTATTGCTTGAGGTAGCAGGTTCTGAGTTTGGAGGTGTTTGATGGTTTGAAGTTTTAAGGCTCTCTGTATTTGTTTATGCAGTAGCAGTTTTGTATATTTTCCTTTGTGTTGGTTTCCTTGAACCCTCCCCCCCCCCCCCCCTTGAACTGTGTTCAGTTCTTGTGTGTTATATGTTTCTTCCTGTCTAAAAGCCTAAAAACCTGCTCCTTATCTCTTCCTTTTCTCTCTCTTTAGTACAAAAAACATTAAAAATTGTTTATACTTGTACTTTCTCTGAAAAAGTAGACAGCTGGGAAATGATGAAGTTAATTTGTTTGCTTGCAATACAATGTTTCTTCTGCATTCTTCTCTCTTTTGACAGCTTTTTTTCTTGCTTGATATCTTGCCATATCCTCTTATTTGACAGCTTTTTACAGAAAGTTGGAATTTGAACTTGGTTGGCAATTCAGTTTGGACCTTTAGTTGGGTTTGAATTTGTGCAGTACCATTTGAGATTTGAACTTATGCAATTTTGACAATTTTGAATTGTGCATTTTTTAAACTTGTGCATTCAAATAACTTGCAAACATTTTCACTCTTCTTTGTGAACCGGGAGAAATCCCGTGATTTGCAAAGAGGACTAACTGATCCCAGTTGTTGCTTTTAATGATGAGTCTAATTTAAACTGTCTGTCTCTTTAATTCAATTTAACTGTTATTTGACTTTTCTCTTTTCTTTTGCAGATGAAAAATGGGGCACCGGAGCGAGGGATAGCGGATGAAGATTTGAAGATTAGAAAAATAATTAGGATAGTCTTTTATTTAGCTTTAAATAAATGTAACATTATTTTTGTCAACATTTTGTAAACAAAAACAATTTATACAAATGACTTAAAGATAAATAAAAAGTCCTTTCATTTAATTAATTCTTCTCTTCTTTAATTGTTTACTTATTATTTATAGTTCTTTAAACTAAAATAAATTGAAAATAAATTCCAACTCATTTAATCTTTAGAATAATAAATAATTAACTAAACAATATTTCTTCGTTGATCAAAATAAATGAACTTGGCGCATCCATTATCTAAAGCGACTCACAGTCAAATGCAATAACTAATCAGATGCATTCCTTTCTTACTGATTTCTTACTAAGCACTGTAAATCCAATACTGCATATTTCTTTTGACCGGCTCAAACAAACCAACGTGAATTCGAACCAACTGTCTCTTTTGCTGATTAAATCAAAACAATGCGAATACAAACCGAATCTCGGAATAATTTGCAAAGTGCTGTGGAATTTTAATCTTTCTGAGAATATGCCCATAAAACCTTAATTCCTGATTAAATGCCCACGAACATTCGCCTGATCACAATTGAGCCAGAATCAACCAAAACCCTAAGCCAACTTGTGTGAAACATTCCGGAGCCCTGAAAATCAGTAAAACCCTAATTGTGTCCTGACTGACGAGAAAAGTCCGTTTGTCCGATTCTTGAGCCAGTTTGAGAAGTCAGGAAATGCCTGAAGCTGAGATTTCTTGTGGTAAAACGCGAGGGCAAATTTTGGGGTACAACAGTTACTGAATTGTCGTTCGACAATTTTTCACGTTTATGAGTTTGAGAATAGAATGGATTTGTTTGTAAGTTGCGGGAATTAAAAGTTATAAACATAAAAAGAATTTCATTCTTCGAATAGTAAATAACTCTCAAGCTTGTATTTCGTATACCCTCTTAAATACTTAAACTTACTACCTAGTTGCACTTAACCTTAATTACTCGTCAATGTCATCACGAATCGTTCACACATAGGTCATCTCTAACACAAAGAGATATATCAATCGTATCGCTGTGTCGGCGATCTCTCAACACAATACAAAATAACACATAGGCATTGAGAGTCGATACCTAACTGATTACTAAGCCTAAATATATATCTAGAATCTAAGCTCAATAGATATTCATCCTAAGTCCGGATTCAACCTGTCCATCTCTGCAACAACTCAAATCTAAACACTTAGCAAGCTAAAAAGGATAAACATCAATAAAGATTTGTAAAAAAAGTTTCATACAAAATCCAACAAATAATGGTTACAAAGAGAGGAAGAGGAGAAGAAACTAAATTTCTCACGATGTCAAACACGATCTATCAAGCTCCCGACCCCAGATCATCCAATTGTAAGCCACAAATGTTGTTTTCTAAGCTCTAAAGATTAAAGAATGAAGGTGATGGAGTTTGGAAACAAATACCCCAAAAACCATAACCTAGAAAATGAACTAAAATATGTTTTATAAAACTATTGTTAGCATACCACGCTTAGCAGCCTCAGCGCGCTAAGCGGGTTGCGCGATGATTACACATTAAACTGTCTAAATGGCGCTAAGCATGCTATCCGCGCTAAGCGAGCTCAAAATTATGCTTATGCCAAACTTTACAAATCACTCGTAGCGCGCAACAACTTCCACTTAACGCGCTTGCATGGACAGAACTTTCTCAAAAATGGTCTTTTATTCTGAAAGCGCGCATCCAGAGTTGTGCCTTCGACACCTTGTTCCTTGATACTCCAAATATGAGACAAATACCTACAAAATAGACCAAAACTATCAAACAGTACACTATTTACATAAAAATACAATTATTCGCAAAGTAAACATATTTACAAACAAAGCAGAGAATTATTCAAAAAATATTAACAAAAGTATCGATAAGTGAAACAAAACTTATATATAAAAATAGCTATAATTTTCACTTATCAAAATCTCCCCAAATTGAACTTGTTTGTCCTCAAACAAGGCCAAACAACTCAAAGAACAAAGAAACAATAATAAAAGAATTACGAATCAACAAGTTTTAAAAACTAAAAATAAATGTATGGTTCAAAATAAAAACGTACACACAAGGTAAAAACTTACCACTAAACTACAATGATAACATGAAAATGAAGCAACTCCTAATTACAAAGCACATGTCAAAAGTTCTAAAATAATACAATATTCACAAGTGAATCACACCTAGCACACACTTTATCGGTAGATGAAAAACACAAACATGAGGTGTTCAACTCTCACCAAACAATCTTGCTAACAACAACTAAATTATGCATTCATCAAAGCAAACTCATATTAAAAAGCACAAAAGCAAAATCACAAGGGCTTCAAGGGTTGTAGTGTGGCTTGGGTAACAAGGAATGTTTAATATCTAGAGGTAATCTAAACAAACAACAATTCCTAATCCTATGAGAGTGATCAATTCACAAAGTCTCAAGCACCACTCAATTAACTTTTTCAACTTTCCCAAATGTTACACCAACACAAAACTTTTTATTTGATACTTTTTTTTTCTTTTTCAAAACTTTTTCTCTTTTTTTTCTTTTTTTTTCACACACATTTTTTTTTCTTTTTCTTTTTCCACCATCTTATTTATTTTCAACCTCCCAACCATCTTATAAACAAGTAACATTTCTTTCCCAACTTAAACACGACCACACATAGTGACAAATTACTCTCACTTTCTAAGGCAAGGAAAAATTCAACCACAATACCTGGTTGAGGGTTAAGTACCAACAAACAACATTATAATCCATGATGAATTCTAACTAAAAGGCTCAAAGGGGTTCACAAATGATCGCTCAGTCACAAGGTGAATTACTTTTGGTTAGGAGACTTTTCTCAAAATCAAACAAAATACCTTGATCATTTCATGCTTTCACGCGGATTAACATAAATGCAAGATTAAACATAATAAAAATTAGTTAAAATAAAATTGTAGGTCTCCCGTGCATATAGTAAACAATGGAAAGCAACCTCACAAGGGGTTTAGTCCTAAAGGGATTCAAAAGTGAACACAAATTGCAAAAGAATGAATGACATGCAAATTATACAAAAGAAAAGTCTCCTAAACATGCTATGTTCTAGAAAACAATAAATGAGTACCTAGCGTGTACCAACTTCAAAACACTATCATTACCACACATCCACAAGTTGACACGTTCAGACTTGGAAAACCGCCTCAAAATTCCTCTAGATACCAGACAAAAATTGGAGTATGGTGATCGGTGGAAATAGAACTGACTGTTTCGGAATGCTGGTTCGCGTTTGGGTTTAGCAAAATGTCGCGGTAAGCAAGAGTCGCCACCGTCTTTTATTTTATCCAACAAGGAAAGGACAAAAGCACAAAAAAATTCCTTTTCGAGATGTTTCTCGGGTTCGGGAGGTAGATTATAGAAAGGGAAGGTGTTAACACCCTTTCTATCCGTGGTTATCCACGGGCTCTTAGGTACTTGCTCACTATGTTTTCAAAAAGTTTTGCTTTTCTTGTGTTTGTGGGTTTTGAAAAAAAGTTTTGTTTGAAAACTTCGATGTAACTCTTGTATCTGTCCTCAAGAGTGTATGAAGTGTTTGTTGAAAACTTTTGTTTGAAAAGTGTAAGTGCGAAAAAGTTGTTTTGTTTTGAAAGAGAAAGTACCTGAGAACCTCTACCTACTCAAAAGAAATTAAGTTGTGTAAATGTCCTTTATACAGTGCTATCCCACTATTGAGAAGTAGGTAGCACCGTCGTTGGAGTTTTCGGGTCAATTCGATTAAGGGACATGTGTGGTCACTAAAGTAATGGTAGGATGCCTTAACAGTAACCCTAATGTCTTAGATCATTTTTTATCCGAGGCAATCGTTTCTAGGCAACTTTGATCTTTAGACAGGAGGGCGACCTCTAAAACTTCCTATACTCAATGACAACGTCGAGACAACCAAGTGAGGCGTACCCTAGGAGTGGCATGTGCGAGTGTGTCAGGTTTCAGTTATGTTATCTTTGTACATGTTATGGTGAGCTACGGTTGATTTTAAATTAAGATAGATCTTGTCATGCATATCCTATTAGCATACATCTAGCAGTTAATGGTTGCGGAAAATAAAACTAAGCTATTACAAGGCGTCGGGTATTTACATCGCCAAAAACAAACCCTTGAAAAGTAAATTGCGGAAAATTAAATAAAAGCGATAAAAAGTCCTAATTAAAGCTATTACATCCTCGGAGCGAATACAATTATATGGATAAAAAATTATAAATCAACAAATCATGCGCGAGAAAAATTGAATCGGAGAGTTTTTTAGGGTTTTGACCCTTTGTTAGGAAAGAAAGAGATTTTTGTTATTTTTATGTATTTAATTAAATTAAACCTAGACTAATTAATTAATAAAAAGAAATATTTTTGGTTTTTTTTTAATGTTTTAAGAAAAATAAAAATAAGAATGATTAAAAGTTATTAAAAACCCTAATTCTACATTAATTTTAAATTGATTGCAAAAATGTTAAAATTAACCTAATTAAAACTAAATTGATTAATTATTTATTTATTTACAAAAATAATGAATTAAATTTAATAAATAAAAATATTATATTTTTTTATGTTTTCTGATTTTTATTATGAAAATAACTATTAATTTGTTAGTGAAAATAATAATTATAAAAAATAATTAAATGAAAGAAATAAAAAAGAAAAGAAAAGAAATAAACTTGAAGGGGGGTGTTGGGCTCAATTTTGTGGTAGAGTCAGCAATTTCAAGGCCCATTTACATCCAGCCTGTTTGACTTTTCTGGACTTGCTACGCATGCGCTGACCAGGGAGTATGGTGAGGACTCAGCTTGGGCCCTTGGATTTGAGTTTGAAGACATCTGGCGCTTGGGAATTGGAGGTGTATGGTGGACCACCTTTTGCAAGCTACACATGAATTCCTGAAGAAGAAAAATAAACAAGATTTTGGGGGACCTGGGATTCGAACCCAGGTCCCAATGAACGATGCTTTAATTCCTTTGCCAGCTGAACTGTAGCGCGCTTTTGTTAAATGGATAGATAGTGAATATTATATACAAAAACAAATATTATGCTGTAAACAAAAATAACGCGCGCGTTTTTTCAAACACACGAATCAGATGCTAACACCTCATCATCTTCTTTGTTTGTCCTGCATAATTAGAATCAGATAGCGGGGTTTTTTAACCTCCACTACCTCCTGCAAGGAAAAATAGCGATTAGGCACACAGCAATCATAAATGTTTCGCGAGGTGTGTGCTCCAACCGTCTTGGCCTCACGAATTCAACCATGTATCTCATTGGTCCCAATTTTTCCTGGTTTAGAAAGCCCTAATTTAAAGCTTGAAAACCCTAGAAATTTGATCATGGCATCTCACGATTCAGGGCACTATAGTTCAATTAATTCATTCCATTAGCTTTGTGTGATCTCTAGCAATGCAAAACAATCACAAAAACATGTTAAATGCGCATGAATCAAGAAATACGGTTTGGAATCAAAAGTGCAAACCGTGAAACTGTATGGAGCGATTCCTTGAGCTTTGGTGCTAGAATTTGATTGAAAATCAATCCTAGTGCCTCCTGCAATATGTTTGAATGGTCAAAACGCCTTGAATTAGCCTAGGTTGCAAGAACATGTTTTTAGTTTTCTTGGAAATTCTTGAATTTGACAGGGTCGTTTTTGCAGCTTTCAATCATGGCTTAGGTCATGGTTGGCTTGCATACATATAAGAGAATCAAATTAGGTCAAAATTTTGGATCCAACCCATGTGCATTAAAGACTAAATCCTTGATTGAAAATCAAATATTCTTGATTTTTCATGATTGAACAATGTTGCCAAAATTGGATTTTTTTTGTATCTTTGACTTGTGCACGAATTTGCCAGCATGTTTGGATCATATTTGCTTCACAAATTGATTTAAAAATCAAATCTTGTATTTTCTTATGATTTAAATTAATTAAATGAATTAATATATATTAAAAATCCAATTAATCAATAAAAATAAGAAAAATAAATCCAATTCATCTTGGTGGGTCGTGCATAAGTCATGGGTGAAGTTTCAAGAAGAGATTTGAGGCCCATTAGCAAAAAGAAGGTGTTTTGAGCAAAGTTGACTTTTGCAAATTCATGAAAATTTCCCAACTTCTTCAATGCACAACTTGCTCAATTTTGATCATATGACCATATTCTTGGACATTTTGGAAAGCTCTTGAAGTCCTCTAACCAATGCTTTTGGTCCCATGTCATTTGGATTTACCAATCTCAAGTTATGGCCTTTGACTCAAAGTGTACTTTTGTTGACTTTTGAAATTGACCAATAATGTAAAAATTTGTAACTTTTTGTGAGGGAATTTCCTGATCTTTGGGTGTGAAGATGGATTGTAGGAAATTTCATCCTCTTCAAAATGATATTTGGATGGGATTTTTATGATAAAACATGAAAAAGTTATGCCCTTGTCAAAGTACAGTTGACTTTTCTGCTGTCCAAAAATAGTAACATTTGCATCTTGATGATTTTTGAGCTATTCTTGTGGAATCATGATCAAGATTTGATCAAATGATGATTGTGAACTCAAAATAAGATGTTGACTAAGAATTCTGAATTTTGACTGCAAAATGACCATTTTGCCCTTGCAGTTGATTGTAGATCAAATGGGGCTTTTGACTGTGCAAACTGGCACTGTGAGTCTTGAAACTTGGCATGTAGGTGCTTGAGAATGTATATGGCCTATGAGACTTGATTGAACCATTGAAAACCCCAAATTCCTTGAAAGAACCAAAACCCTAATTTCAGCTGTCTTAGGAGGTGACTTGACTGTCTAGCTTTTGAGCCATTTGAAAATCAATCTTGACAAATCTTGAGGAATATGGGAGGGAAAATTTGGGGTACAACAGTTGCCCCTGTGCAATGTTCTTAAACCTGAGGATATAGATTGGCTTGCGTGCCTTTCGTGATCCGAAGGTGGAAGATGATTGAACACTAAAGTGCCCAGAAATTTGCACTCGCATGGTGTAGTATTAGCATTGTGATGTCGGGAATGGGCTTACAGATGCCATTTGGAGAGATGATGGATAGGAGGATGGGCTTATAGATGCCACCTGGAGATTGTTGGTAGGTAGTTTTGTCTTCGTTGACGGGTTGTCTTCATTGACGGGTTGTCTTCATTGATGGGTTGTCTTCATTGACGAGTTGTCTTCATTGACGGGTTGTCTCTATTGACAGGTTGTCTCTATTAATGGGTTAGCATCAGAAAAATCCTTAAGAATTGATTTAATTGGATTTGTCTTCTTTGACTAGATTATCGTCAGAAAAATCTTTAGGAATCGATTTAACTGGATTTGTCTCCATTGACTGACTTGGCTTCAGAAAAATCTTTAAGAATCGATTTAACTGGTCTTGTCTCCATTGACTGGCTTCAGAAAAATATTTAGGAATCGATTTAACTGGTTTTGTCTCCATTAACTGGCTTCAGAAAAATCTTTAGGAATCGATTTAACTGGTCTTGTCTCCATTGACTGTCTTCAGAAAAATCTTTAAGAATTGATTTAACTGATTTTGTCTCCATTGACTGGCTTTGCCTCAGAAAAATATTTAGGAATCGATTTAACTGATTTTGTCTCCATTGACTGGCTTTGCCTCAGAAAAAATCTTTAGGAATCGATTTAACTGATTTTGTCTCCATTGACATAGTTGAGAATTTGAATGCATCTTTCCTGAAAGGTAAAGGTCAGTCATATGCAATGCATGATATGGATCAAGCAATGATGTTATCAACATAAATGAGATCGTATGATATGATGCGTATGCATGTATCATGATGTATGAAAATGTGATGTTTTAGCTGGGGAAAATAAATCCGGGATAGCTGCTGGAGGATGATGTTGAATTCTTCGTTTCCGCTGGGGATGATGAAGATGATAGACTTGCCAGAGAGGATGACTCCGTTGGGGAATAAACCTGGTGAAGAGATTACTCTGCGGGGAATTACTCTGTGGGAAGAGATGCTTTGCTTAGATTTTAACAATAACTCCGCTGGGGATTCCGTTGATAAGCTCTGTTGGGGATTTTGGTGACGAACTCCGCTGGGGATAGGAAGAACTTCGCTGGGGATGATCTTTCAGTTGCAACTTGTTGAGGATAACCCAGTTAGACTCTTGTGGGGATGACCTCTGAATTTGGATGGGGAGATACATTTGTACTCTGCAGGGGACAAGCTTCCAGAATCTACTGGGGAGGATGATTCAACTCTGGCGGGGAAGCTTTTTTAGACTGCGCTGGGAAATGGCTCCACTGGGGGTATCTTGTATTCTGCCGGGGAACATTCTTATCTTTCGTCGAGGAATATTAAGACTGCCGGAGATGCTCTTTACGCTTGCTGGGGAATATCTTTATACTCCGTTGGGGAATATTAAGACCTTCTGGGGATACCAAGCTTTTTTTAGGGCTGATGGTAGACCAACTCTGCTTGGGGAGAGTATTGCTGATTCGTCCATGGTTGCAGGTCTCAGTGGGGAGAGCTACCATTATTGTCTTACTCTGCGGGGAGTGAAAGTATCTCGGTCATGTTCTTCAGCTGAACCTACCTTGGTACCTGTTGGACAGAGCAACTTGTACAGTTCGGACAATCCTTATTGCCCCAGTTTCTGCGGGAGAAAGTGCCTGCGGAGGTGCTTGATAACTGCCGATTGACAAATCTTCTTCTGGTAGGCAAGTGACGAGATGATGGGACATAGTCGTACGCTTTGATCCCTAATTTTTGCCAGGACCGTCCTTTCGGGTTTTCAGTCCATCGGGATACCCTTTTTTGCCCAAGCTGCCTTTTCAGATTTTCGGCTTGCCGGGTGTACGGATTTTTTCATTTTCATCCCTTATTTTTGCCCGAACCCTTTTGGTTCGCCGGGAAGCCCTTATTTTTGCCTAGGTCAGTCAGCCTAGCGGGTCTTTGATTATGCGTAGTACTTTTTTTTTACTATGTCCACGTTCTCAGAGTGTAGGGAGTTGTCACTGTCAGTAGTGTTGTGTTGCCATACTACCAGAAGATGTTTGATCGTGCAAGATTCGTCGCTGGAATTCATGTCCCATACCCCAAGTGGCTCAGGCGGAGATTTGCCCCTGGCTATTTGGCATCTTGAGAGATTCCTTGAATCTTGACTTGACTGCCCCAGATGATGGACAATGATCATGCCGTACCCCTTGGTTGGAAGTGTCTTTCCACTTGAGTTGATCCTTTTTATTGAAGAGGTTTTTGTTCACTAGATATTCGCCGTGCGAATTTCTCTGATGTTTGAACAAATAGTCATATGCAAACAATGCTATTTCAAGAATGCAAAGCTTATGTCTGTCTTGAAGTTTTTGAAAATGCATTTTCAGTAAAACAAGCGAATTTTTGAAAAATGTGATGTCAACTCAGGATTTTACAGCAAGCCCTACAGGAGTCAGGATACCTTTTGTAACAGTATGCTTTTGAACTAACCCATGCTTCAGCTGGGACTTTTAAGGGTTATATCGTGGCCTGGTTCACGGTTTAAGATACAAAGGATAAATGCTCAAATTTTATTTGTACCCACCCGTTCTTCGTGATGTTCTTCGATCCTAAACTCAGCTAATTGTGCATTAGATCTTGTTTGAGTCTTTGCTCTGATATTCCGGTGATGGTTCGGATACTGACAATTTATTTTGAACAGGAAGTCAATTCTTTTTTTGTTGAGGGTTTGTAGGACCTCTTTCTTTTCGATTTTATTATCCCTGTCTTTTGCCTGAACTGTTTCTTTTGTGATTACAGTCAGCGGGATGCCCCAGTTTTGTAAGTCTCCTTCATAGGTTTTGACTTAATGGGCTTTTATTTCTGAGAGATAATGACTGCCTGTCCTGACGATTATAGGGAACCATCACTGTCTTTTTGTCTCGGAAGGATTTCTTTGATGCCATTCATTGTGCACCTGGATCAACTGAGAGGACTATCCTGCCCCAGGTTATAATTAAGGGTTTCAATTTTTGCGAAAAGAAAAACTCCAACTTCTTTGGCTCAAAGGGGTTGACTAGGGATTATCTTCATTATAACTCCACTGTTTAGGATTTGAAACAATGCCTGTACCTCATCAGCGGGGTCTATTCAGAAGCATACTATAAAGATCGTGGTATCGTTTTTGTCATCCTCCCTCTAAAGGCTTAGAATTTTTAATCGAGAGTTTGAACATCCGAAAAAGGAAATATGAAGCAATTTTAAGCATAGTGAAAACAATTAATTCAAAACAGACACGTGTAATGCATTAATGAAATAAAAGAGTTTGACATGATAATTGTTTGAATAAGCAAAGAAAAATATAACTTCAGAATTTAAATGAACAAAAGTCTCTCAATCCTAGCTATGTTTTGGAAAGGGAGCAGTGATCACATTGGGAGTCTCAGAAGGCTCGAATTCGATCTCCTTAGCATCAATTAGGTCCTGAACCTTATTCTTCAAAGTCCAACAATCATATGTATTATGCCCCAGGCTATCTGAGTGATAAGCGCAGCGGGCGTTGGGGTTATACATGGATGATGTAGTATTCGGATTCTTTGGGGCTTCCCTTAGAGTTACCAAATTGGTTTTCAGCAACTGTGGCAATATCTGGGACAAGGTCATGCTGAGTCGAGTGAACTTCCTTCGAGGTCTCTCACCCCTTTGTTGGTTGTGATGTTGAGGAGCAGTAGCAGGTTTTGAAATAACCACCGCGTTGACAGCTTGGCGGTGTTCCGGTCTATTCTGCCTTTTTGAACCATAGACGACACTGGATTCTTTCTTGAATGGTTTCTTCTCGGTGCTCGATGAGGCATCCTTCTGTATCTTCCCACTTTTGATGCCAGCTTCAATTCTCTCACCAGTCAAGATAAGGTCTGTAAACCCGGTTGAAGAGTTACCAATCAAATGGTTAAAGAATGGACCAGACAGGGTCCCCAAGAACATATCAACAAGTTCGTGATCAGTTAAAGGTGGTTGCACCCTTCCGGCAAGGTCTCTCCATTTTTGAGCATACTCTTTAAATCCTTCACCCGTCCCTATTGACATACTCTGGAGTTGGGTACGCGTAGGAGCGAGGTCGGAATTATATTGATATTGCTTATAGAACGCAGTAGCCAAATCTTCCCAGGTACGGATACTGGCCCCATCCAGCTGATAGAACCACTCGAGCTGAGTCCCTGAAAGACTGTCCTGAAAGAAATGGATCCACAAATTCTTGTCGGCTGTGTAAGGCTGGATCTTCCTTACATATGACCGGAGGTGCAGCTTTGGACAGGAAGCTCCGTCATACTTGGCAAAGGCAGGTGCCTTGAATTTATGGGGAATCACCACCCCAGAGGATAGACCTAGGTCTCCAAAGTCCAGCCCTGACACGTTCTGTATCTCCATAGCGCTCAAGCGGTCCTCCAACTGTTTGTACCTATCCTCAGCAGGAGGATACTGTTCTTCATCATAATCCGTCTCGTTGTCGGAGACTATGGGGCTAGGAACCCTTTACTCTTGTGGACTGTCTTTCCCTACAGATGAGGTAGTCAGCTCAACCTCATTCTGTAGTCCATTCCCAAATCTGCGTCCAGTGTTGAACAAGACGGTCCTCTTCTTCTTCTTCTTCCTCTCTTTCAGAATCAGAGTCTTCAAATCCTGTTGACCCTGGGCTAGGCTCATAACCAACTCTTGGAACTGGGCGTTCTGGGCCTGGAGGGCCTTGATAGCTTGTTCAGTGGAAGGTTCAGTAGACATGATGATTGCTAAAATAAACAGCGAAGAAGATAAGTGGCCTGTAAAAAGGGTACCTGTTTATGCATATGATGAAATGAAATGCGTATGATTTATGTTTTCAAAGACAATCGGGATTCAACTTTGTAGACAAAAAAGGAAACACACTTTATTAGATTTAACTTCGGAATTCAAATTGTTCAACAAATTTCCCTTAGGCGTTACAGGAATGAAAATACTGAAAAGTAAATAAAACCGTAAAAGAAATCAACAAAGGTCCATCAATGCTCCCATGGCCTCTTCTTCTCAGTGCAGATATAATCATTCAGGATCCGTTCGTTCTCCAATTGCTTAGTCAGCTTCTGGATTTTCTGTTCTTGTTCATGGAACCTTTCCCGATAAGAATCCCGTTCTTCATGCAGTTGCACCCAAGACCTCTTTAGTGTGCCAACATCAGTGGGTGTATGAGGATGGAGAATAGTTGGAGGAACCCCGTCTTTATCAGCAGCTTCAAGAGTAATAGGCCCGACAGCTTCGTATGGCATACCCAACTTTTGGGCACGGATGCGGACCCATCTGAAATATAACTCCGTAGGTAGGGAAGTCTTTGGTCCCAACTCATGTGGGTCAGCTTTGTGAACTCTATCCCAAGCCCTGATGAATCTACGACGCAGCTCGTCGCTATCTACCTGAAAATCAAAGACGATATGAGGTATCAACATCTCATGAGGCCCTTCTCTTCTGGCTCTTCCAAACTGACAGAGAGCTAAGCATGGGTTATAAGAGATTCCTCCACGGGTTCCGGTCAAGGGAACATTAGGATACTCTCCACAACGATCGATGACGGCCACCTCATCTAAGTCTCTGAGAGTCCAAATAATGTCTTTGTCAGTAAGAGACATTATCCTATGAGCCCAGCCCCTTCCTCCTTTGTTCTTCAGTATGGACTTAGGGAGGTGCAAAATAAACCACCTCGCCAATAAAGGAGCACAGCACATCAGAGTTCCCCGTTTTCGGGCAGTACGAGTATAAAGCCGATGAAGGATATCACCCAAGAGAGTAGGTACCGGGTTCCGGGAGATGAAGATCCTTATGACATTAGCATCAACAAAGGTGTCAGGATTTGGAAACAATACCAGGCCATAGATTAAGAGAGCCAGAATGTCTTCGTACGCTATGAAGTCTAAGTCATTCCAGAAACAATTAGCTTTGCCAACCAGAAACTTAGCCAAAAAGCCCTTAACTCCACTTCTAGTCTCCCAGTTAGCCATTACCTCTTCTTTGGTCAAGTGAAGGGCTGCAGCAATCTCTTCAGGCCTGAGAGTCTTTTCCCAACCGGTAAATGGAGTCTGTTCCAAAACAGAAATACCAAGCAACTCAGAGAATTCTTCCAGGGTAGGGACCAGCTGGAAGTCTTGAAAGGTGAAGCAATGGTATAGCGGATCATAAAACTGGACTAGGACACTCATCATTTGTTGGTCCCACTTTGAGGTGACTAAACCGAGAAGAGAACCATGCCTCCTGATGAAGGAAGTAGTGTTTGGAATCCCGTCAATCAACTCTTTAAGAAAAGCAGGTGGTTGAATAAAGTTGAGCCGAATAGTATTCCTACGCATGAGCATCATGATGTCCTACAAAACAGAGCAAAGATGAACCCTTATTGTCTTTGAAATGGGTTAGTCCTTATGCAGGATGCATGCAATGTTATGATGTTATGCTGTCATGGTAAAGGCACACCACAAGTATTCACAAAAGGCAAACATGGTAAAGGCACACAAGTCACACAAAAGAGCCCTTAGATTTCAGGCTGGCATGAAGTTTAGGTACTACCCTCTTTCAGTTTCAGTTGGTTAAGACCTGTCCTAAAAATAGTAACCGGGTTCTAGAGGATCTCAATATCACTGACTACCCTCAATCGGTCATAATTCCAGTTTGGCAACCTTTTCTTGCGGCCGGAACCATCGCGAGAGTTTAGTCTCAATGAGTGTAGCATACTGCTACTGTTCTATGGCCAAGTTGGTCAATTTAAGGTTCTAAGGTCAGTTGGTGCTTAATGACTCCTCAGAAGACCCATATTCTCCTTGTTCCAACACAAGGGATATCAGTACAGACCAAGGTGTTACACCAATGTAGCTACTGCTTCATCTGTGTCGGTCTATGCCAGACAGATCCCTCACAGTTTATTGCTACTTACCTAAAAAAGGGTACCCCCAGATCCAGGTTAGGATCTATGAAACTCCGATACAAGCCCACAAAGTTTAAAGCATACAAAGCAATACAATTGAAAACACAATGATCTAGTCCTAAGGTACACCTCACTTATAAAAAGTCCCCAGCAGAGTCGCCAGTTCTGGTGATCGGTGGAAATAGAACTGACTGTTTCAGAATGCTGGTTCGCGTTTGCATTTAGCAAAATGTCGCGGTAAGCAAGAGTCGCCACCGTATTTTATTTTATCCAACAAGGAAAGGACAAAAGCACAGAAAAATTCCTTTTCGAGATCTTTCTCGGGTTCGGGAGGTAGATTATAGAAAGAGAAGGTGTTAGCACCCTTTCTATCCGTGGTTATCCACGGGCTCTTAGGTACTTGCTCACTATGTTTTCAAAAAGTTTTGCTTTTCTTGTGTTTGTGGGTTTTGAAAAAAAGTTTTGTTTGAAAACTTCGATGTAACTCTTGTATCTGTCCTCAAGAGTGTATGGAGTGTTTGTTGAAAACTTTTGTTTGAAAAGTGTAAGTGCGAAAAAGTTGTTTTGTTTTGAAAGAGCAAGTACATGAGAACCTCTACCTACTCAAAAGAAATTAAGCTGTGTAAATGTCCTTTAGACAATGCTATCCCACTATTAAGAAGTAGGTAGCACCGTCGTTGGAGTTTTCGGGTCAATTCGATTAAGGGACATGTGTGGTCACTAAAGCAATGGTAGGATGCCTTAGCAGTAACCCTAATGTCTTAGATCATTTTTTATCCGAGGCAACCGTTTCGAGGCAACTTTGATCTTTAGACAGGAGGACGACCTCTAAAACTTCCTATACTCAATGACCACGTCGAGGCAACCAAGTGAGGCGTACCCTAGGAGTGGCATGTGCGAGTGTGTCAGGTTTCAGTTATGTTATCTTTGTACATGTTATGGTGAGCTACAATTGATTTTAAATTAAGATAGATCTTGTCATGCATAGCCTATTAGCATACATCTAGCAGTTAATGGTTGCGGAAAATAAAACTAAGCTATTACAAGGCGTCGGATATTTACATCGCCAAAAACAAACCCTTGAAAAGTAAATTGCGGAAAATTAAATAAAAGCGATAAAAAGTCCTAATTAAAGCTATTACATCCTCGGAGCGAATACAATTATATGGATCAAAAATTATGAATCAACAAATCATGCGCGAGAAAAATTGAATCGGAGAGTTTTTTAGGGTTTTGACCCTTTGTTAGGAAAGAAAGAGATTTTTGTTATTTTTGTGTATTTAATTAAATTAAACCTAGACTAATTAATTAATAAAAAGAAATATTTTTGGTTTTTTTTAATGTTTTAAGAAAAATAAAAATAAGAATGATTAAAAGTTATTAAAAACCCTAATTCTACATTAATTTTAAATTGATTGCAAAAATGTTAAAATTAACCTAATTAAAACTAAATTGATTAATTATTTATTTATTTACAAAAATAATGAATTAAATTTAATAAATAAAAATATTATATTTTTTTATGTTTTCTGATTTTTATTATGAAAATAACTATTAATTTGTTAGTGAAAATAATAATTATAAAAAATAATTAAATGAAAGAAATAAAAAAGAAAAGAAAAGAAATAAACTTGAAGGGGGGTGTTGGGCTCAATTTTGTGGTAGAGTCAGCAATTTCCAGGCCCATTTACATCCAGCCTGTTTGACTTTTCTGGACTTGCTACGCATGCGCTGACCAGGGAGTATGGTGAGGACTCAGCTTGGGCCCTTGGATTTGAGTTTGAAGACATCTGGCGCTTGGGAATTGGAGGTGTATGGTGGACCACCTTTTGCAAGCTACACATGAATTCCTGAAGAAGAAAAATAAACAAGATTTTAGGGGACCTGGGATTCGAACCCAGGTCCCAATGAACGATGCTTTAATGCCTTTGCCAGCTGAACTGTAGCGCGCTTTTGTTAAATGGATAGATAGTGAATATTATATACAAAAACAAATATTATGTTGTAAACAAAAATAACACGCGCGTTTTTTCAAACACACGAATCATATGCTAACACCTCATCATCTTCTTCGTTTGTCCTGCATAATTAGAATCAGATATCAAGGGTTTTTAACCTCCACTACCTCCTGCAAGGAAAAATAGCGATTAGGCACACATCAATCATAAATGTTTCGCGAGGTGTGTGCTCCAACCGTCTTGGCCTCACGAATTCAACCATGTATCTCATTGGTCCCAATTTTTCCTGGTTTAGAAAGCCCTAATTTAAAGCTTGAAAACCCTGGAAATTTGATCATGGCATCTCACGATTCAGGGCACTATAGTTCAATTAATTCATTCCATTAGCTTTGTATGATCTCTAGCAATGCAAAACAATCACAAAAACATGTTAAATGCGCATGAATCAAGAAATACGATTTGGAATCAAAAGTGCAAACCGTGAAACTGTATGGAGCGATTCCTTGAGCTTTGGTGCTGGAATTTGATTGAAAATCAATCCTAGTGCCTCCTGCAATATGTTTGAATGGTCAAAACGCCTTGAATTAGCCTAGGTTGCAAGAACAGGTTTTTAGTTTTCTTGGAAATTCTTGAATTTGACAGGGTCGTTTCTACAGCTTTCAATCGTGTCTTAGGTCATGGTTGGCTTGCATACATATAAGAGAATCAAATTAGGTCAAAATTTTGGATCCAACCCATGTGCATTGAAGACTAAATCCTTGATTGAAAATCAAATATTCTTGATTTTTCATGATTGAACAATGTTGCCAAAATTGGATTTTTTTTTTGTATCTTTGACTTGTGCACGAATTTTCCAGCATGTTTGGATCATATTTGCTTCACAAATTGATTTAAAAATCAAATCTTGTATTTTCTTATGATTTAAATTAATTAAATGAATTAATATATATTAAAAATCCAATTAATCAATAAAAATAAGAAAATAAATCCAATTCATCTTGGTGGGTCGTGCATAAGTCATGGGTGAAGTTTCAAGAAGAGATTTGAGGCCCATTAGCAAAAAGAAGGTGTTTTGAGCAAAGTTGACTTTTGCAAATTCATGAAAATTTCCCAACTTCTTCAATGCACAACTTGCTCAATTTTGATCATATAACCATATTCTTGGACACTTGGAAAGCTCTTGAAGTCCTATAACCAATGCCTTTGGTCCCATGTCATTTGGATTTACCAATCTCAAGTTATGGCCTTTGATTCAAAGTGTACTTTTGTTGACTTTTGAAATTGACCTATAATGTAAAAATTTGTAACTTTTTGTGAGGGCATTTCCTGATCTTTGGGTGTGAAGATGGATTGTAGGAAATTGCATCCTCTTCAAAATGAGATTTGTATGGGATTTTTCTGATAAACCATGAAAAAGTTATGCCCTTGTCAAAGTACAATTGACTTTTCTGCTGTCCAAAAATAGTAACCTTTGCATCTTGATGATTTTTGAGCTATTCTTGTGGAATCATGATCAAGATTTGATCAAATGATGATTGTGAACTCAAAATAAGATGTTGACCAAGAATTCTGACTTTTGACTGCAAAATGACCATTTTGCCCTTGCAGTTGACTGTAGATCAAATGGGGCTTTTGACTGTGCAAACTGGCACTGTGAGTCTTGAAACTTGGCATGTAGGTGCTTGAGAATGTATATAGCCTATGAGACTTGATTGAACCATTGAAAACCCCAAATTTCTTGAAAGAACCAAAACCCTAATTTCAGCTGTCTTAGGAGGTGACTTGACTGTCTAGCTTTTGAGCCATTTGAAAATCAATCTTGACAAATCTTGAGGAATATGGGAGGGTAAATTTTGGGGTACAACAGAGTCCAAACAACAAACAAAAGAATTAGAAAAATAACTCTATTATGTATTAATCTAAAAAGCCTAAGTGAGAGTGGGAAAAATGGAGGGCCAAGTGAAATAAAAATAATTCACTGGTGCAACACAATAGAGCGCGCTAAGCGGGCTAGACCGTGCTAAGTGCGCTACACTAGATGCAGAAAAACAGGATAGCTGGTGCAGGTGCAAAGCATGCCTCCACTTATCACCAACATAATCTCAATGTACAAAATTTACACTTTTTAAAACAAACAAAACTCTTCAAGCTAAACACGACAAGCTTACAGAAAAACACAAATTAACACATGAACACAAATTACTATAAACATACTAAACAACCGGGTGAAAGTGACTAAACAAGTTGAAAGTGAAGATTTGAGAATTTTAAGAACTGGTCTAATTGCAACTTGTTTAATCAACATTCACCATACTACCTAAACTAATACAATGGAAAATAATTAAAACAACTAAAAACAATAAAACATGCTTGTTTTACGTCGTAAGGTCGACACATGTTATTTATACACACTTCTCTAAGTTGCCTCTTTACACGGTTAGTGCTCACCGACGGTGAAACCTAACCAAACACTTAGCAAACATGAAGAGAAACAAACATATACAATAAATTTACAAGTATATCAAACATGTAAAATTCACAAATATGGTGAACATATACAAGTATCAATATAAACAAGTGAAAATAGACAATATATACGATATCTACAAAACTCAAAAACAAAGAAACTATTGCAATCCGATCCAATAAATGCACCAATTCCCGACAATGACACCATTTTTGTCGAAATGGTAGCAAAAAGTAAGTATTTATTTAGTTTTATCATATTGTCTCCACAGGGATTGGTGGTTACTGAATTTTCATTCGACAATTTCTCGCATTTATGAGTTTGGAATAAAATGGGTTTTTTGTAAGGTGCGGGAATTAAAAGTTATAAACATAAAAAGAATTTCATTCTTCAAATAGTAAAGAACTGTCAAGTTTGTATTTCTTCTACCCTATCAAATACTTAAACTTACTACCAAGTTGCACTTAACCTTAACTACTCGTCAATATCATCACGTATCGCTCATACAGAGGTCATCTCTAACACAGAGCGAGATATCAATTGTATCACTCTATATCGATGATCTCTCAGCACAACACAAAAAACGAAGGCATTAAGAGTCGATACCTAAGTGATTACTAAGCCTAAATCTATCTCTAGAATCTAAGCTACATAGATATTCATCCTAAGTCCGAATTCAACCCGTCCATCTCTGCAACAACTCAAATCTAAACACTTAGCAAGCTAAAAAGGATAAACATCAATAAAGATTTGTAAAGAAAGTTTCATACAACACCATGAGCAATAAATATACATATAATAAAGATAAAGTTACATACAAAATCCAAAAAATAATGGTTACAAAGAGAGGAAAAGGAGAAGAAACCAAATTTCACGCGATGTCAAACATGATCCATCAAGCTCCCGACCCCGGATCATCTAATTATATGCCACAAATGTTGTTTTCTAAACTCTAAATATCAAAGAATGAATGGGATGGAGTTTGGGAACAAATACCCCCAAAACATAACCTAGAAAATGAACTAAAATCTATTTTATAAAACTATTCTCAACAGACCGCGCTTAGCGGCCTCAGCGCGCTAAGCGGGCTGCACGATAATTACACATTAAACTTTCTAAACCGCGCTATCCGCGCTAAGCGGGCTTAAAATTATGCTTCTGCCAAACTTCACAAAATCAGTCGTAGCACGCTATAACTTCCGCTTAGCGCGCCTGCCTAGACAGAACTTTCTCAAAAATGATCTTTTTATTCCGAAAACGCACATGCGGAGTTGTGCCTCCGACTTATTCCTCGATGCTCTAAATATGCGACAAATACCTACATAATAGATCAAAACTATCAAACAGTACACTATTTACATAAAAACACAATTATTCGCAAAGTAAACATATTTACAAACAAAGCATGGAATTATTCAAAGAATATTAACAAAAGTATCGATAAGTGCAACAAACTTATATACAAAAATAGATACAATTTGCACTTATCAGTTCCCCACCTGCTCCTCGACTGGGGACACATGGACAAATGACCTTAAGGACCAGCCCTGGACGACATCACCATTCCTTCCCTGAATGACATCTCTGCCTGTGGCTGACCCACCGTCGGGCACGACCCAAAAGTGTTGGCCCAATCCATTAGGGCCAGTAGGACACACACACACCTCCCGTGTTCCCTTCTCATATGGACCCGTGGCTATCTGATCCCTCGCATCCTACTCTACTGACTGTGTCCCCTTCTGCTTGTTGCAGCGGGTGGTTCACTCTATGACCGTTACAAAGGCTAATTCACGTTGTACCTGTGGGACAGGGGGGGGGGGGGGAGGGCTCGTCCCCCAGGATGGCAAGAACGAGTTACTCGTCCTTCATTCTCATCCCTCCTGCTACTCTGTCGGAAAAAGGAGCACATCCTTCACGACGACGAGTATGAGCTGCCCAATCCGCTCCTGTGCCCAGGACGAACCAAAAGCTTTGGCCCAATCAGTTGGGACTAGAAAAGGGAAACAATTTTCCCTCCTGCCCTTCCCTCGAGGACATATCTTCACCAGGCCAGAGGACCAACGAACTATTGTTGTCCTTGGCCAGGCCTCCACCTACACCAATGTCGAGTTGCCCATCATGCCCCTCAGTCGGGGACGATTGGTCACCTGTTCATCGGACACCATTGTTATCCAGAAGTACGTCTCTGCCCGCCCCAACGGCTAGTTTCAGGCAACCTTCCAAGATCCCTGGTTTTACGCCTATATTCCTGAGAGTCACATATTTTGGTATGGATCCAAAATCTAGCCCAAAATATGGACCAATGGCCTAGCGTTGAGAGCACTATAAAAACCCTCTCATTTGAGAGCGTCAGGTCATTCAATTATATCCCTAAGAAATACTTTAATGTATACGTACTTATACTGACTTTAGCATCAGGGTGCCTTGCATGTACACCCTCTTCTCCTTGATTCCAACATTGAAGTTGAAGTCTCTGGCCCACTTAAGGTTCTGATCAACCAGTAAGATCAATGGCGCCTTCTATGGGAAACATGTTCTCCTCATCTTTCTATCCTCAAAAACCAAAGATCAAAGCAGATAATCAAGATTCCACTCATGTCCAACTTTGACGACAATGATAATGCTCACAAACCCACCATATCTCGTGTCCACAAGACAAATGACTATGGAGGGATGCCCTTTCTTAAATATGCCATCCCATTGATGGACGGTCACACCGTCTCCCCACCCTCCAATGAGACTGAAGACGTCTAAGCTCACAAGATCAAGAAGGCTCAAGAAGGAGCACTGGAGAACATGCAGACAATCCCTACTTCACCCAATGCTGAACTTTATGTGGCTGCCTTGCTCGTAGCTCTCAACCAGACCAACTACCTAATCTGCCAAAAAAATGAGAGGATTGGGGCGTTGGAAAATGCTCGCCGGTCAAAGTCTCCCTCGCGGAGGCACCAACGACAAAGATTACACAACCTGTCTTCCTAACGACATGATCACCATCGGGGGCAAGAAAGAGCATGTATCTTGGCCATCAAGAGGACGCAATCAAACCCCTCCTTAGAGAGACCAGCTCTCCCCGGTGGCCAAGAAACTGAAGGGCATACCGAGAAGCCCATCTCCCCGTCAGAATAATACTCCTCGGCAAGGAAAGCATAATTTCCTATCACAACCATCTTTGGACCTGAGTGACGATGAAGATCCCCACTGTTTATTGTCTCAAGCGATTATGGGCGCTCCCCTCTCAGTGGGGCTTGAGAAGCCACCAAATATGGGACATATGGTAGGACAACTGATCTTGACGAGCACGTCGAGAACATTGATGCCCTGCTCGACTACTGTGGCATCGTGGGGTGCCATCAAGTGCAGACTGTTTCCAACAACTCCGAGAAAAGGGGCAATGTCTTGGTACAAAAGCCTCCCCGACGAATCCCTCACCTCATGGAAGAAGTTAGAGAATATGTTCTTAAGGAACTTCATTGCCTCTTGGCGTGATCCGAAGACATAGGCCTCGCTATAAGCGATCATACAAGGAAAAGAATAATCTCTACAAGCATACATCAAGAGGTTTAACAAATAAGCCGTTCAGGTCTCCACGACTGACGATATGAAAAAGTAATGGCTATAGCGAGAGTTGTGCCTCTGCAGCAATTTTTCCAAAGCAGTTAGCATAAGAACACCAGTCAAACTAGACACCCTTCTCCTTAAAGCCCAGACGTACATATAGTACAAGGAGAAAGTGACCGCCAATAATGCTCAACATCGCAGCAGAAATAACCTCACCCGCCTCCCCGACGAGCGGAGTGCATAAATAAACCATTTCCGCGAACACAACATCCGAGCAGGTTACGTTCCCCACAACACACCAGTTGAGCAGACATACGTTCCCCACAAACACAACAGTTGAGCAGGCATACGTTCCCTACGAACACACCATCCGAGCAGACATATGCTCCCCGCGAACACAACAGTCAAGCAGGCATACGTTCTCCGCAAACATACATTCCCTACGAAAGCAACACCCAATCAGACATATGTTCCCCGTGAATGAACACCCGAGCATACATCCTGTCGAAGCTCACGAGCACAAAGAAGAAAGGTGGAACAAGCCCGTCATCCAAGAGATACTATCACGTCCGAGCAAAAACAGAAATGGGGCACACTATCTCAAAAACCTACACGGGAAAGAACTTGCTTGACCATGAAACTTTGAAAAGCTAAAACAATATTCCAGCTAAGGCCATGAATAGTCGACGTGCTCTACCAAACAATAGACATCATGCACCCTGACTAAAATGCGTGCCCAGGTACAAGCACTGCATACCAAATAAAATATAAGACAAGTTTATGCTCTTGAATGATCAGATTCCTTTGTTCGACGGAAAACAACCCTGGTCGTTCGACTAGTTCCCCACACTTCCGAACATCGATACTATGGAGCAAACCCCCCAAACACTTAGCAAAAATAACTTGCAAAATAGCTCAAAACTACGAGCATACAAACAAATAGCTTAACAAAAGCAATAAAAGATAAAATCACACACGAGCATAAATGAACGCTCAGCACAAACACTAGTTGGAACTGTCGATCACGGTCCCATACACCGCTTCTTCCTCGTGAGTAAGCAACAAAGCTTTCGTGAGTAGAACATCACCTTCAAACACGCAAGCTCGCAGTCACGAAGCCTATGTGGCAAGGGTCGTCAACGACTGCACAAGTTTGCTAACCTCAGACCCCCAATGGAGGATCTCTTTGCAAGAGTTCCTCGCCACACGGGATGACTCTAAAGTCATTACTTCTATGACTAGAAGCAACGACTTAGAGGGCTTTTGTTCTGGACTAGACCAATGACTGGCCTACAATCAAGTACGACCCAATCCACTTCTGCGTCTAGGATAATTCAAGATCACTGGCTCAATCCATTGGGGCTAACAGAAGGCGCGTTCCCCACCTGCTCCTCGGCTGGGGACTTGTGGCCAGATGACCCCAAGGACAAGCCCTAGTTGACAACACCATTCCTGCCCTCAATGATATCTTTGCGTATGGCTGACCCACCATCAGGCACGACCCAAAAGTGTTGGTCCATTCCATTAGAGTCAGTGTGACACACACCTCCCATGTACCCCTCTCAAGAGGACACATGTCCATCTGATCCTGCACATCCTACTCTATTGACCGTGTCCGTCTCTGCCTATTGCAGCGGCTAGTTCACTCTATGTTCGCTACAACAACTAATTCACGATCTGCCCGTGGAAAGGGGGGGGCACATCCCCCAGGATGGCAAGCACAAGCTACTCATCCCTCCTTCCCATCCCTTCTGCTTCTTGACTGGTACGAGGGGCACTTCCTCCATGATGACGAGCACGAGCTGCCCAATCCACTCCTGCGCCCAGAACGACCCAAAATCTTTGGCCCAATCAGTTGGGACCAGCAAAGGGAAGCATTTTTCCCTCCCGGCCCTTTATCGAGGACATATCTTCACCAGACCAAAAGACCAATGAACTATCGATGTCCTCGATCAGGCCTCCACCTACGCAAATGTTGAGCTGTCCATCCTGCCCCTCATCCCGAGAGGATTGGTCACCTACTCGTTGGACACCATCGCTGTCTAGAAGTACGTCTCTTCCCGCCCAACGGCTAGTTTCAGGCAGCCTTCCAGGATCCCTGGTTTTACGCCTATACTCCTGGCAGTCACGTATTTTAGGTCTGGATCCCAAATCCATCCCAAAATATGGATCAATAACCAAGCACTGGGGACATTATAAAAACCCTCTCATTTGAGAGGGTCAGGTAATTCAATTATATCCCTAAGAAACACTTAAACGTATTTGTACTCCTACTGACTTTAGCGTTAGAGTGTCTTGCAGGTACATCCCATCCTCCTTAATTCTAACATTAAAGTTGAAGTCTCTAACCCACTTCAAATTCTGATCATCTGATAAAATTATTAGTGAATTGGACTTTCAATACATTTATAAGTAAAGAGTTGTGAGCAATTTTATAGAGAATAACATGAATATGAACTTGATCTTTTTCTATGCCGACCAAAGCTGGTCAAACAAAGAATATGAGTTAGTTGTATCATTATTTCTCTCACTAATGGAACTTATTAGTGGTTAAAATATGGCGCATTCTTGTTTACCATAATTTTGCCAATTCATGACCCGTTTCTTTCAAATACGTGCACAAATTTGTCAAAGTATAACAATTTTGACTACGATGGCTTTCTTCTTCAATATAATACATAATCCACTTTACAACTCTCAACTCCCCCCACATGATCATCAACTATTCAAAATTCAACTCATCACCCATCTCCACTACCTCACATGCAAATTTCATTATCATTATTATTATTATTATACAAAAACAACAATCATTTAAAACCATAATTACAACAACAACACCACAAATCTCGAAAATCAACCATCCAAAACAATGAACATTTTTCACAAATTCCCTCTTCTACTAACTCTATTCTTTCTCACATTACAAAAACCAGTTACATCAAAAAACGAATGCACTCACAAATGCGGCAATCTTCACATTCAATTCCCATTCCATCTCAAAAACAACACCAACCACACCAAACACTATCCTCAACACTTCCAATTATCATGCACAGATAAATATCAAACAGTTTTAGAATTTCCCACAATTCCACTCAAGCTTTTCATCAAACACATAGACTACCAAACACAAAAACTCCAAATCTACGACCCAAACAACTGTCTTTCAACTCAGTTATTCAAACTCGGAAACTCGTCCGTTTCGCCTTTCCAGTTTCACTTCCATGAGTTCAATATACATCGCAACGTTTCGTTCTTTCGCTGTGATTCGAGAAATGGATGTCTGATTAAGCAGCGTGATTCTGGTGCGGATTTTGTTGACCCTGAATTGGTTTCTTGTAGGAAAGTGAGTGATGTTTTGAATGTGGGTTGGATGATTGAGGAATGGGAGGGTGATGATGGTACAGAGAGTTTGATTATGGAGTGGTCTAAACCTAATTGTAGTTTTTGTGAAGTTCAAGGGAAGAAATGTAGATGGAAGAATGGTAATGGAAGTGCTGAAGTTGAATGTTTTGTTTGTTCATCAAATGGGATTGCTAGATCTACTGTTCTTCTAATTACTTCTGGTATGCAACATTCTTCAATCAATTTCTCTTCTGGTGTCATCTGGTATCATCTTTCTCTTTGGGCCTTGGAATGGCCCAGAACAATATGAAAACAGGACTAACTTGAAAATTAGGATAAGAAAAGTAATTTTGAGTTATATATGTCACATAGTTATGATGAACAGAGGTTATACTTGATAATAATATGTTATGTGTGTGACATGATTTTCATGAACAGGGGTAATAGTTGGTTCCATGATTTTGCTGCTATTGGTAAATGGATTGCTTCGCGTTTATCGCTATTTTAAGATGAAAGAAGATGACATAGCAAGGATAGAGAAGTTCTTAGAGGATTATAGAGCAATGAAACCTACAAGATTCAGTTATGCTGATATTAAAAGAATTACGAATGGTTTTAAGGAGAGTTTAGGAGAAGGAGCTCATGGAGCAGTATTTAAAGGCATGCTCTCCCAAGAAATTTTGGTTGCTGTGAAGGTACTCAATGAAACACAAGGAGATGGAAAAGATTTCATTAATGAAGTTGGAACCATGGGAAAAATTCATCATATCAACGTTGTTCGCTTGCTTGGATTTTGTGCCGATGGATTCCACCGTGCGCTTGTCTACGATTTCTTTCCAAATGGGTCGTTGCAAAATTTCTTGGCACCACCGGAGAACAGGGATGTTTTTCTCGGTTTGGAAAAGTTGCAACAAATTGCTCTTGGTGTTGCAAAAGGGATCGAGTATCTTCACATTGGTTGTGATCATAGAATACTTCACTTTGATATCAATCCACACAATGTGTTATTAGATGATAATCTGAGTCCCAAAATTACTGATTTTGGACTTGCGAAATTGTGTCCGAAAAATCAAAGCACCGTGTCTATGACCGCAGCTAGAGGAACTTTGGGCTATATTGCACCTGAAGTTTTCTCAAGAAACTTTGGAAGCGTGTCTTATAAGTCTGACATTTATAGCTATGGAATGTTGTTGCTTGAGATGGTTGGTGGAAGAAAGAATGCTAATGTGTCTGCGGAGGAAACATTCCAAGTTTTGTATCCGGAATGGATCCATAATCTGATTGAAGGAAAAGATGTACAAGTGAATATTGAGGATGAAGGAGAAGTTAAAATTGCAAAGAAACTTGCGCTCGTAGGACTTTGGTGTATTCAATGGAATCCGGTGGATCGTCCGTCTATGAAAACTGTGGTACAAATGCTTGAAGGGAAAGGAGAAAAATTAATGGTACCCCCTACTCCTTTTGACTCTATTGATGTCAATAGAACAAACGCGGTTATTCCAACCCGACATATGAGTGTTGAGTTAGAAGTTATTCCTGAAATAGAGTAACTTTCAGGTTTACCAAATGTGATATATACTCTACTGTACAGTTTCTTGGCTACAACAATTTGTACAGCATTCTGTTATTTTTGTTACATTAATTACTGTCCATAATTGATTTATCTGAATTCTGCCATGACAGCTATTTGTTCAGGACTTGTATTCATAGCCTATGCAACATAGTTCCTCTTGCCAAAGTTCTTTCTTAAGACATATAAAAAAATAGCGATAAAAGTGGAGGGGGTTTACCCAAAGTTCCTCTTACTAAAGATATATTCAAATATGTTTTACTGATTTTTTATTTATAAATCGGGTATATGGAGAAGACTATAATAAACTGTAAAACTTTTTTTTGAAAATTTTTAATACTACACTGAATTCAATTTTTTTTTGTATAAAATCCCTTATCATCTCGTCCAAACGCTCCTATTAAAATTAGCCGTAATATATAACCAAAATTTCAATAACACTAGGTGTCAAGGGTGTTTAAATCGGACCGAACTAAGGTAAATTAAAATTGCAAATTCATTAAAGAAAATAAACAAAATAGAATATTATGACTTTATATGTCTTTTATAAAAAACGTTTGGATTGGATTTTAAATTTATCTTTTTTAAATCGTACTAATTCTAATAAATATATTCTAATATTTAATTTTTTTATTATCAACAACTTAATATATTATTTATTTGTTTTGGACTCTTTTTAATGTTTAGTCTAATTTAGTCTATACTTTTTTTTAATTATTTATAAGTGTGAAATATTATTTATCATTTTCATTAAAGAGTTAATTTTTAATATACTATATTTTATACTTTAGATTGTGTCTTTAATGTTAATATTAATAAAAAAGATTATATTTTATAGTTTGAAAATCGAAAAATTGAGTAAAAAACTGTTAAATCGAATTGAAATTAGTAATTTACAATCAAATGAAGATGCATGTAATTTTATCTTGTGATGTGATTTTATCGTTTGATTTGATTCATTTTTACAATAAAGTCAATTCAAATCAATTTCACTTATCCCTGAGCGTGACTTGATCTGAATATTAAATATTATTTTACATCGATCAAAAGTCAAGTAAAAAGATCCATTATTTTAAAGAAAGACCAACAACTATTTGACTCAAATGTATATATTTTTTTACGTGCGTAAGATTTAAGGTACACATGCTTTTCATACTTCACTCTACTCTTTTTTGGACTTATTCACTAAATTGAGCGTTAAAGTGTTAATTTTGCAGGTCCATCCACGTGTTCAACCGCATCGAAAACTTGTAGCACTACATCAGAAGCCCATCATCTTAATTCATACATAATTCTAATTCCAATCCAGAATAGTGGTACTGTCTACATGAATTGACTATTGATTCTTGCGAAATTCCACAATCAGATGCAATTTGATCCAAATCTGTACCACCGAAGTGATGTCTTGCCATGAAAAATGTAACTCTCAATTTTGACCTCTAGAACTTCTTCAAACAACATGACTTAGTGATATCGCCAATTTCTGTGGTCGATGAGATGAGAGATGTATCGTCGAGGCAAAAAGATCTTCTCATGCTGGACTAATCCCAATACGTGATACATATCAAAGAACGAGGATATGATAGGTCAATGTTAGACTTTGGTGACCATGAGAAGGTAAATGTAATCCCCAATGCTATGTTAATGTTAGTCATAACTGCCATTATAGCAAACCATTTAGTATTAGGCCTCTTAATCGATGATGGAAACACACACAACTTAAAGTACTCAGATATATATATATATATATATATATATATATATATATATATATATATATATATATATATATATATATATATATATATATATATATATATATATATATATATATATATATATATATATATATATATATATGCAAGATCTAAAAAACCATGCAAAGACATGTGCCTTATAGCATTCAACGATTCCACTACTCGATCATGCAGAGGCATGGACATGGCAATTTTGCTTGGTGCATAGACAAGAGAAGCATAAATGTACACTTATCAGTAGTTCCTTATGAAATCATTTTCAATAGCATTCTAGTGAGGCATTTCCTAGCAGCATTGGACACGGTGGCCTTTGTAACAATCTCTAAAACTCCGCAGAATAATACCATATAAATCTGAATAAAATTAGTCACGCTTCTCAAAACAAGGGTGTCATATATAATCCATACATAACAAACACATGTCATGCTCAATAACACTAATTTAAATTCATGTTTTTCATATTACTTTCACATAAGCATGTAGTAGCGGAATCACTTTCATTTAATTGAATATAATAGTCAAGTCTTCAAATAAAATTCATTCATTTAATCATCTTAGGCATAAAAGCCACTTCAATACATAATTTAAATAACGATAATAAAGTAAAGTAGAGTAAATAAAGTATCTCTCCAAAAACAAGAATCTTAATGTTCCCAGTGTTACATGACCAGAACACGACTCAACCCAAAATAAATAAGGAAATAAAGTAAAGATAGCTTCTTCAGCTTCACTCTTGCCAAAGTAACTCAAATCTTCAGTACCTGGGCGATGTCGTATAAAACATTATTCTAACAGAAGGGTGAGAATTCACAAAATTATCGAAATTGCATAATAATACATAATGTATAACATACATGCATATAGATAAATGTTCGCACACTTCAAATGCTTTATAGACATGACATCGCCCAATTATCATACTATTCATAAGTATATACAATCACAATCCACAATTTTGCAAACACATCAACTTCACACAATACACACAACTCCATATTGCAAACATAGACACAATATGACTCAATGAAACGCAAATGCGACGCTCATGTATGTGGTATCAATCTCTTATTATTTTTATTCGATTTTACTTTAAATCAGGTCTGTCCTCTAGACCAATATAACACCAAAAGCCCATTCTCCAAGCTTTCAAACCTCTCTCTAGGTTTGGGAGAAGTTACTAGCTCCCTCAGAACTAACAAACATGCCTCTTGACAACTAATTATGTATGAGTAATTACAACAACCATATGCAAATTAAGACCATTCTATAATCTTAACATCATTCATATCTTTAACAATTCATTACATTTGAATTACCATACACTTGCTTATACAACACATACTCATTGTTGTACCCCAAAATTTTCCCTCCCATATTTCTCAAGACATGTCAAGAGGAATCTCCAAATGGCTCAAGGTTGCTCAAGAGTTGGACAGTCAAGTCATCTCCTAAGGCAGTCAACCTCAAAATTAGGGTTTTGTGTTGCATCAAGGTCCTTACATCCAAATGACCTCAAATTCTCCCTAATGTCCTAATATGTTCTCAAGTTCATCCATGTCAAATTTCAAGCCTTGCAGAGGAAGTTTGGTCAGTCAATTGCTCAAGAGGTCCAAATATCGACTGTGCTAGGGCAAAAGTCAACTGTGACCTACAAATAGTCAAACCTCAAGATTTTTTGTCAACATTCTCATTTTTAAGGATAATTCATCATTTGATCAAGGGTTGATCATGATTCATCAAGGATTTCTCAAAATTCATCAAGATTCAAAAGTTGCTAAATTAGGGTTTTGTAGGAAAAGTCAACTCAACTTTGACCAAGCATAAATTTCTCATACTTTATGCGAAATGACCCATCCAAAGCTCATTTTGAAGAGGATGCAATTTACTATAATCCATCTTCACACCCCAAGATCAAGAAATGAACTCACAAGAAGTTACAAATTTGGACATTATAGGTCATTTTTGAAAGTCAACAAAAACACCTTTTTTTTCCCAAAGCTTATAACTTGAGCATGGAATATCAAAATGAGATGATACCAAAAGGTTTGGTTAGAGGACATCTCAAGGTTTCTAAAAAGTCCAAGAACACCTGCAAAAGTTCAAAATTGAAGAAGTTATGCATTGTTGAATTTGGGCAATTTTTCCAAAATTGTCAAAAGTCAACTATCCCCAAAACTTCAAATTTTGTCAAATGGGCCCACTTTTTTCCACTTGATTTGATCTTGTCACACTACACACGTGTCCTATCTTCAGTATTGTGCCCAATTATTAATTTTTCTATTTTATTTGATTTTTATTGAATTAATTCATTTTTAATCAATTTAAATCCAAATAAAATCTAAATATTGATAACTTTGTATCTTTTTGATTGATATAGGTCTTAAATATCATCATGTACACAATCAAATCTGAATCAAGCCATATCATGAACAAAAAGATGGAATTTGGACATTTTTGGAAGCTTTTTAATGGTGAATCAAATCACATCTTCAATCATCAATGCCTAAGGATTCAAAGCCCAAAACTTGACCTAATTGACTCCATGATACTTATACAACACAAAGGCATGGAAATCAGAACGAAGAGGCTGCAAAAATCAGAAGAACACAACTTGAAAAAAGCTTGAAAAAGTGTGGAATCAAAATCATCTTGGAGACGTTTTCAAAGCCAAAACTCAACGTGGTTCTCTTGCTAGCCATCCATTGAATCTATTGGAATCAAAAGCAAGCCCTGAAACCTCCTAAATCGCGCTGTAAGTTTCCTTGAACACCGCCCTGTACATGAAAACGCATCCTTGGATTCTTGCATCTTTTTGATAAATTATGGACATATTCTTGATCTTGCAATGATTTCCAAGCTATCTGCAATTTTGATTTTGTTTTTGTAGCCTGTAACACCATACCCGAAACTAGGGTTTGTATTTCTTGTTTTTAGGCGTTTCAGTTTCAGGCACAATTAATGCAAACCATGGACATGGGTGTGATTAGGCAAAGGAGACGATCATGGCTGTGGTTTTAGTTTGCGTTTTCATGGCCTAGAGAAGGTTTTAGGAGAAGCCTATGGATTTAGCTGCGGATAAGAATCCGCAGGTAAATAACCAGGTTCAACGAAGAAGACGCTGACGCGTCTCCCTCCCATTGGTTGTTTCAAAATTTTGCGCTTTTATTTTTATAATTCTGGCATTTGTTGATTTTTCCAATATAATGTTTAATGCTTATTCCACTAACAATAAAAACAAAGTGGCGTGGTGGTAAGTGTGTTTGTCCAGTGACTCATGGGACCTGGGTTCGAATCCCAGGTCCCCCAATGCATTTGTTTCGTTTTTCAATAGGTGATCCCATGCGTTATCCAAGGCGTAGTCCATCATGCGTCCTCCTCCAGATGATTGCCAGATGGCCCCAGGCCAGATCTGGTGGTTAGGAATGAAGATCTATCATAAGACTTGGTCAATGCACGCGCGTGGAATCTGGAAAGTCAAACAAGGCTTATACAAATGGGCCTCTGAATTGCTGAACAAACATCCAGATTTGGGACCAACCCCCCCTCCCCTCCCTTGGGTTATTTCTAATTCTTTTTTTATTTTCATTTATTTGTTTTGTTTAATCATTATTATTATTTAAACTAACCAATTAATAATTTTTCTTAATAAAATCAAAAACACAAAAATATGTTTCATTTATTAAAATTAAAACCATCACTTTATTTTTGTAAATAAATTAACTCCATTAATTTAGTTTAATTAGGTCTAATTTTAATATCTTTTTGCAATATTTAAAATTAACATAGAATATTAGGTTTTTACTAACTTTTAATCGATTTTATTTTATTTCCTTAAATATCTAAAAAAATCCAAAAAAATATTATTTTCATTAATAATTAATTAATTAATTTAATTAACTTGGTTTATTCCATTTAATTCAAAAAAATAACAAAAAATCACTTCTTTCAAAAAAGGGTCAAAACCCTAAAAAATGCGCCGATTTAATTTTCTCGCACGCGATCCATATTTTCATATTATTGTACTTACTTCCGGAATGTAATAGCTTTTAATTAGGACTTTATTTATCGCTTTATTTTACTTTCCGCATTTTAATTTCAAGGGTTTGTTTTTGGCGATGTAAATACGCGACGCCTTGTAATAGTTTAGATTTGATTTCCGCAATTTAATTTCCGTAAACTATACACTGTTAGATGTTTGATAATAGGGAATGCATGACAAGATCGAATGTATGAACTTAAAATTAACATAGCTCACCCATGACATGTACAAAGATAAATTAACCAAAATAACACACTCGCACATGCGCACTCTTAGGGTACACCTCACTTGGTTGCCTTCGAACGTGGTCATTGAGTATAGGAAGTTTTAGAGGTCGTCCTCTTGTCCAAAGATCATAGTTTCCTCGAAACGGTTGCCTCGGAAAAATGATCTAAGACATTAGGGTTACCGCTAAGGCGTCCTAACATTGCTTTAGTGACCACACGTCCCTTAATTGAATTGACCCTTAAACTCCAACGACGATGCTACCTACTCATCAATAGTGGGATAGCGTTATCTAAAGGACACTTGTACAAATTAATTCCTTTTTCGAGTAGGTAGATAGTTCTTAAGTACTTGCTCTTTCAAAATAAAACAAAACTTTTCGCACTTACACTCCTTTCAAATAAAAACTTCTTTCAAAACCACAAACACAAAGAAAAGCAAATTTTGAAAACACTTTGAGCAAGTACCTAAGAGCCCGTGGATAACCACATATAGAAATGGTGCTAACACCTTCCCTTTCTATAATCTACCCCCCGGACCCGAGAAACATCTCGAAAAAGGAATTTTTCTGTGCTTTTTTCCTTTCCTTGTTGGATAAAATAAAAGACAGTGGCGACTCTTGCTTACCGCGATATTTTGCAAAAACAAACGCAAAATGCGAACCAGCATTCCAAAAAACAGTCAGTTCTCTCCCACCGTATCACAGAACTGGAGACTCTGCTGGGGACTAATAAGTGGGGTGTACCTTAGAATTAGATCATCGTGTTTTCAATTGCTTGCTTTGCATGATTTATATTTGTGGGCTTGTATCAGAGTTCTATAGATCCTAACCCGGATCTGCGGATACCCTTTAGGTAAGTAGAAATAAACTGTGAGGGAACTGTACAGCGTAGACCGATACGGTTGAAGCAGTAGCTACGTTGGTGTAGCACTTTAGATTGTACCGATATCCCTTGTGTTAGAACGAGGAGAATATGGGTCATCTAAGGGGTCATTAAGCACTAACTGACCTTAGAACCTTTAAATTGACCAACTTGGCCATAGAACAGTAACAGTATGCTACACTCATTGAGACTAAACTCTCGCGATGATTCCGGCCGCAAGAAAAGGTTGCTAAACTGGAATTATGACCGATCGAGGGTAGTCAGTGATATTGAGATCCTCTAGAACCCGGTTACTATTTTTAGGACAGGTTTAAACCAACTGAACTGAAAGAGGGTAGTACCTAAGCTCCTTACCAGCCTGAAATCTAAGGGATCTCAGTGTGACTTGTGTGCCTTTACCATGTTTGCTTTTTGTGGATACTTGTGGTATGCTTACTATCACGACATCATGACATCATAACATTGCATACATCTTGCATAAGACTAACCTATTTCAAAGACAGGAGGGATTCATCTTTGTTCTGTTTTGTAGGTCATTATGATGCTTATGCATAGGAATACCATCCGGATTAACTTTGTCCAGGTTCCCACTATGCTTAAATATTTGGTTGTAAGGATGCCCGATACTACTTCCTTCCTCAGGAGGCATGGTTATCTTCTCAGTTTGGTCACCTCCAAATTGGACGAGAAGATGTTGAGTGTCCTAGTCCAATTCTATGATCCGCTGTACCATTGTTTTACTTTTCAAGACTATCAGCTGGTTCCCACCCTAGAAGAATTCTCTGAGTTGCTCGATATCTCTGTTCTGGAACAAACCCCATTTACTGGTTGGGAAAAGATGCTTAGGCCCGAAGAGATTGCTGCAGCCCTTCATTTGACCAAAGAGGAGGTAATGGCTAATTGGGAGACTAGAAGTGGAGCAAAAGGCTTTCTGACTAAGTTCTTGGTTGGTAAGGCTAACTATTTCTGGGATAGCCTAGACTTCAAGGCATTCGAGGACATTTTGGCTCTTCTGATATATGGCTTGGTATTGTTTCCGAACTCTGACTCCTTTGTTGATGTCAATGCGGTAAATATCTCCATCTCTGGCAATCCGGTACCCACTCTCTTGGGTGACATCCTTCATCAGCTTTATGCTCGTACTGCCCGAAAGCAGGGAACCTTGATGTGATGTGTTCCTTTATTGGCAAGGTGGTTTATTTCGCACCTTCCCAAGTCACTGCTGAAGAATAAAGAAGGCATGGGCTGGGCTTATAGGGTGATGTCTCTCTCTCATAATGACATCATCTGGACTCTCAAGGGTATGGATGAGGTGACTATCATTGATCGATGTCGGGAGTATCCCAATGTTCCACTGTTAGGAACCCACAGAGGAATTTCTTACAACCCATGCTTAGCTCTACGTCAGTTCGGACGTGCCAAAAGAGAAGGACCTCATGAGATGCTAATGCCTAGTATTATCTTTGATTTTCAAGGGGATAGCGATGAGCAACGTCGCAGATTCATAAAGGCTTGGGATAGAGTTCACCAATCTGATCCACATGAGCTGGGTCCAAAGACTTCACTCTCGATGGAGCCATATCTCAGATGGGTCCGCATCCGTGCCCCAAAGCTAGGTATGCCATATGAAGTTGTCCGGCCTGTCACTCTTGAAGTTGCTAATGAAGAAGGGGTTCTTCCAACCATTCTCCATCCTTATATGCCCACTGACATTGGGGCACTAAAGAGATCTTAGATGCAACTGAGGGAAGAACGGGATTCCTACCGAGAGAAGTTCAACGAGCAAGAGCAGAAGATCCAGAGGTTGACTAGGCAGTTGGAGAATGAGCGGATTCTCAATGACTATGTCCGCACTGAGAAGAAGAGACCATGGGAGCGTTGATTGGCCTTTGATGATTTCCTTTCCAGTTTTATTTACTTTTCAGTATTTCCATTCTTGTAACGCCTTAAGGGCATCAGTTGAACAATTCGGAATTTCAAAGTTTAAATCTAATAAAGTGTGTTTCCTTTCTTGTTTACAAATTTGAATCTCCTGATTGTCTTTGAAATCATAATCATACGCATTTCATCCCATGCACTTCATAAACAGGTACCCATTACATGGCTCTTATCTTCTTCGTTATTTATTTCAGCATTTATCATGTCTGCTGAACCTTCAACTGAGCAAGCTATCAAGGCCATCCAGGCCCAGAACGCCCAATTCCAAGAGCTGTTCATAAATCTAGCTAAGGGTCAGCAAGACCTGAAGACCTTGATTCTGAAAGATAAGAATAAGAAGAAGAAGAAGAAGAAGAGGAAAATCCTGTTCAACACTGGGCACAGGTTTGGAAACAGGCTACAGAATGAAGTTGATTTGACCACCTCATCTGGAGGGAAAGGTAGTCAAGAGGAAAGGAGGGCTCCTAGCCCTGTGGTCTCCGACAACGAGACGGACTATGATGAAGAACAATATCCTCCTGCTGAGGATAGATACAAGCAACTGGAAGATCGGTTGAATTCTATGGAAGTTCAGAAAGTGCCTGGTCTGGACTTTGGTGATCTAGGTCTATCATTTGGGGTAGTAATTCCCCACAAATTCAAGGCACCAACTTTTGCTAAGTATGACGGAGTTTCTTGTCCGAAGCTGCACCTCTGGTCATATGTAAGGAAGATTCAACCTTATACCGCTGATAAAAACCTATGGATCCATTTCTTCCAAGACATTCTCTCGGGGACTCAGCTTGAGTGGTTCTATCAGTTGGACGGAGCCAGTATTCGCAGTTGGGAAGATTTGGCTACTGCTTTCTACATGCAATACCAATACAACTCCGACCTCGCTCCCACGCGTACCCAACTCCAGGGTATGTCAATGGGAACGGGTGAAGGATTCAAATATTATGCTCAGAAGTGGAGGGACCTCTCCGGAAGAGTACAACCACCCTTAGCTGATCGGGAACTTGTGGACATGTTTTTGGGGACCCTGTCTGGTCCATTTTTCAACCACTTGATTGGAAGATCTTCATCTGGGTTTACAGAGCTTATTTTGACAGGTGAAAGGATTGAGGCTGGTATTAAGTCTGGGAAGATACAAAAGGGTGCCTCATCGAGCACTGAGAAGAAGCCCTTTAAGAAAGAGTCCAGTGCTGTCTACAGTTCAAGAAGACAGAATATACCTGAACACCACCAAGTTGTTAATGCGGTTGTTATTTCAAAAACTGCTGGTGCTCCTCAGTACAACAATCAGCAGAAGGACGAGAGACCTCGAAGGCAATTCACCCGTCTCAGCATGACCTTATCTCAGATTCTGCCACAATTGCTGAAGACCAATCTGGTGATTCTAAAGGAAGCTCCGAAGAATCCAAATACAACATCACCAAAGTATAACCCTAATGCCCGCTGTGCTTATCACTCTGATAGCCCGGGACATAATACAAATGATTGTTGGGTTTTGAAGAACAAGGTACAAGACTTGATTGATGCGAAAGAGATTGAGTTTGGAGCACCATAAAAGCCTAAACAAGATGCAGGGGTGAATGCAATCAGGGATAACGATGATGAAGAGTTTGATATCGACAGTTGGATCTACCCGACTGCCAATGGTGGATTAAGCAACTAGACATCGAAGGATTCTATGTCGTTTCAGTTATCACCCAGTAATGAAACTTTTTGTTTTGAATATGTAACAGACAATGTTTTAAACTTTATGGCCCGGTGTCTTACCCGGGGCACCGTGGCTTCATTTGTGATGGATTTATGTGTGTCATTTTCATATATCATTAATAAAAGCATTGGACGTTCTTGCATTTCAAATTTTGCGCTCCTTGTTTTTCTTTATTATATATTGCAAAATAGCTATTTTACACACACTCACATATACAGGTCCACATCCACTCTGGATCTCACTGGTAACGAATCTGCTACTGCCAGTTATGACTTCGAAAATCCGATCAACTTAGCCGAAGACGAAGGTGAAGATGATTGCGAAGTGCCTGGTGAACTTGCAAGACTGTTACTCCAAGAAGAGAGGGCTATACAACCACATGAAGAGCCGATAGAATCAGTGAATCTGGGTACTGAGACAGACAAGAAGGAAGTCAAGATCGATGCCAATCTAGAAGCTAGTATGAAGCAACGGTTGATTCAGATGCTGCATGACTATGTTGAGATCTTCGCCTGGTCTTACGAAGATATACCTGGTTTGGATACTGACATTGTAGTTCACCGCATGCCTACCAAGGAAGACTGACCTCCAGTAAAACAGAAGGTACGCCAAATGCGCCCAGAGATGTCTGAGAAAATCAAGGCCGAAGTTATGAAACAGTTTTACGCCGGTTTTCTAGCAGTTACTTCTTACCCTCAGTGGGTGGCCAATGTGGTTCCTGTGCCGAAGAAGGATGGTAAGGTCCGAATGTGTGTTGACTATGGGGATTTGAACAAGGCAATCCCCAAGGATGACTTCCCTCTACCTCATATCGACATTCTGGTTGACAACACTGCTCAACACAAGGTATTATCCTTTATGGATGGCTTCTCCGATTATAATCAGATCAAAATGGCTCCCGAAGACATGAAGAAGACAACTTTTGTTACTCAGTGGGGCACCTTTTGCTACAAGGTCATGCCTCTTGGACTGAAGAATGCTGGGGCAACATATCAGCGTGCCATGGTTGCTTTGTTTCATGACATGATCCATCATGATATTGAAGTATACGTCGATGATATGATTGCAAGGTATCAGACTGAGGAGGAACACCTTGACCATCTGCAGAAGCTGTTTGACAGGCGGAAGTTGTACAAGCTAAGATTAAACCGGAACAAGTGCACCTTCGGGGTGAGATCTGGTAAGCTGCTAGGTTTCGTTGTAAGCGACAAAGGTATTCAAGTGGATCCTGCCAAAGTGAAAGCTATACAGGAAATGCCAGCTCCCAGAACAGAGAAAGAAGTCAGAGGCTTTCTGGGACGTCTGAACTATATCGCCTAATTCATCTCACACCTAACTGCTACTTGTGAGCCAATCTTCAAGCTACTGAAGAAAGATCAAGTGGTACGTTGGAATGATGAATGCCAGGCCGCTTTTGAAAGAATCAAAGAGTATCTCCAAGAGCCACCCATTCTGATGCCACCAGTTGAAGGGAGACCTCTGATCTTATACTTGACAGTACTCGATAACTCAATGGGGTGTGTGATAGGTCAGCATGACGAGTCTGGCCGAAAAGAGCACGCTATTTATTACCTTAGCAAAAATTTTACCGACTGTGAGACCCGATACTCACTGCTCGAGAAAACTTGCTGCGCTTTGGCATGGGCTGCTTGCTGGCTGAAACAATATATGCTGACTCACACTACTCTGTTGATATCAAAGATGGATCCAATCAAGTATATCTTTGAAAAGCCTGCCTTGTCCGAAAGAATAGCAAGATGGCAGATGATCTTGACTGAGTATGACATCCAATATACGACCCAAAAGGCAATCAAGGGAAGTGTGTTGGCAGACCATTTGGCACATCAGGAAGTGGATGATTACCAGTCTATGAATTTTGAATTTCCGGACGAGAGTATCATGTTGGTAACTGATTGTGAGACACCTGGACCAGATGAAGGACCTGAGGAAGGATCCCAATGGTCTATGTACTTTGATGGAGCTTCAAACACTTTGGGTAATGGCATTGGCGCCGTGATCATATCTCCTAAAGGCTCTCACACTCCATTTATCGCCCGACTATGTTTCAACTGCACCAACATTATGGCGGAGTATGAAGCATGCATTATGGGTCTTCGAGCGGCAATTGACCTAAGGATTAAGTTTCTAAGTGTCTTCGGAGATTCCGCTCTCGTGATCAGTCAGATCAAAGGCGAGTGGGATACGAAACACCCTAACCTTATTCCTTACAAGGAGTATGTATTGACGTTGCTTCCCCATTTCGAGGAGATAACCTTTGAACACTTCCCTAGAGAGGAGAATCAGTTGGCGGACGCGCTGGCTACGATGTCTTCTATGTTCAAAGTCAATTGGGACAACGAAGCTCCCCGGATTATCATTGAAAGATTGGACGAACCTGCACATTGTTGTGATCTCGAGACTGAAGAAGTAGCAGATAAACCCTGGTTCCATGAGGTGAAAAGGTATCTTGAGGCTCAGGAGTACCCTGAGGGTGCATCTGTTAATGACAAGAAGTTTCTGAGGAGGTTCGCAGCGAAGTTCTTCATCAGCAATGACATCCTGTATAAGCGTAACCATGATTCGACCTTACTGTGTTGTGTGGATAAGTATGAAGCAGAAAGGATCATGGCAGAGTTACATGAAGGTACTTTCGGAACTCATTCCAGTGGACACACCATGGCGAAGAAAATCCTTTGGGCAGGATATTACTGGTCCACTATGGAAGCCGACTGTTATCAGCATTCTCAGACATGTCACAAGTGCCAAGTCTATGCTGATAAAGTGTACATACCTCCAGTACCTCTGAACATCTTGACGGCACCTTGGCCTTTTGCAATATGGGGCATTGATATGATCGGCGAGATCATACCTACGGCATCCAACGGGCATCGTTTCATCCTGGTAGAAATTGATTACTTTATGAAGTGGGTTGAAGCAGCTTCCTTTGCTACTGTAACCAAGAATGTCGTGGCACGGTTCATTCGGCATAATCTGATCTGTCGATACGGTGTACCAGAGAGGATCATTACGGAAAATGGTACCAATCTCAACAACAAGATGATCACCGAGCTCTGCGAGCAATTCAAGATACAGTATCACAACTCTTCTCCCTACCGGCCGAAGATGAATGGGGCTGTCGAAGCGGCTAATAAGAACATTAAGAAGATTGTGCAGAAGATGACAGTGACATACAAAGACTGGCACGAGATGTTACCATTTGCTATTCATGGGTACCGTACCTCAGCACGGACGTCAACAGGGGCAACTCCCTATTCCTCGGTATATGGTATGGAGGAAGTCTTGCCCCTCGAAGTTCAGATACCCTCTCTAAGAATCATGAAGGATGCAGGTTTGAGAGAAGATGACTGGATTCAGACCTGGTTTGATCAGCTGAACCTAATCGACGAAAAGAGACTTACTGCTATTTGTCATGGTCAGATGTACCAAAAACAGATGATCAAGGCATTTAATAAGAAAGTCAGACGACAAGAGTATCAAGTTGGGGACCTGGTAATCAAGCGCATTATCTTACCTCAAGGTGATCCCAGGGGAAAATGGACTCCTACTTACGAAGGGCCATTTGTGGTTAAGAACATTTTCTCAGGAGGAGCTATGATTCTAACCACCATGGATGGTGACGACCTTCCTCACCCCGTCAATGCAGACATAGTGAAAAGATACTACGCATAATCAAAGACCCGCTAGGTTGACTGGCCTAGGCAAAAATAAGGGCTTCCCGGCGAACCAAAAGGGTTTGGGCAAAAATAAGGGATGAAAATGAAAAAATCTGTACACCCGGCAAGTCGAAAACCTGAAAAGGCGACTTGGGCAAAAATGGGTATCCCGTTGGACTGAAAACCCGAAAGGGCGGTCCAGGCAAAAGTTAGGGATCAAAGCGTAACACTATGTCTCACTGGATCACCTTGTATCTAAACTTCAGTATCAACTATCAAGTTCGGACGACACTAATCGATCTGATCTACCTTCAACCAGCAGCAAAGCGATGAGATGCTCGAGGACATAAAGGCAATGGCATAGTTGAAACCCAGTGGGATCATTCACATAGCTGTTTTGTTTTATTTTCACAAATTGTGTAAATTCTATTATTTGACGGCGTTCTCTTACTAGGACGTCAGCCTCTTGTACAAAAAACGCCTATTTACAGGCCAAACTTCAAAATCAATACAAATCATTTTCAGACAAATTTCAAAACTATTTTTACTTTTATCTGTTTTGTTTTGCAAAGAACGTCCAAGGTTCATTTTTGATATATGCATTTGACATTAATTGCTGATCATAAATATTTACATACGAAACGAAAGGTGAATTACGGGTAATATCAGAAACAGGGGCAATAAGAATTGTCCGAACTGTATGATTGCTCTGTCCACCAGGTACCAAGGTATATTCAGCTGAAGAATATGGCTAAGATACTCTCACTCCCGGCAGAGTAAGACAATAATGGTAACCCTCCCCCAGTTGAGTACTTGCAACTATAAACAAATCAACAATACTCTCCCCAAGCAGAGTTAGTCTACCATCAGCACTTAAAAAGGTCTTAATATTCCCCAGCAGAGTGTAAGAATATTCTCCATCAAGTATAAAAGTATCCCCGTCAGTCTTAATATTCCTCAACAGGGTATAAGAATGTTCCCCGGCAGAATACAAGATACCTCTAGTGGAGTCAATTTTCCCAGCACGATCTAAAAATCTTCCCCAACAGAGTTAAATCATCATCCCCAGTAGACTCTGGAAGCTTATCCCCTGCAGAGCACAAATAAATCTCCCCGGCCAAATTCAGAGGGTTATCCCCACAGAAGTCTAACAGGATTATCCCCAGCAAGTTGCAACTGAAAGATCGTCTCCAGCGAAGTTCTTTCCTTTCACAAGCAGGAATTCAATCCTCAACAGATTTAATATCACCAGCAACGGTAATCCATCCCCAGCGGAGTTTATCGTTGAAATCCCCAGCGGAGCTTATCAGCGGAATCCCCAGTAGAGTTTATCAGTAACATCCTCAGCAGAACATCTCTTCCCCACAGAGTAATTCCCCTCGGAGTAATCTTCTCATCAGTTTATTCCCCAATGGAGTTATCCTCTCCTGCAGGTTTACAACCTTCGTTCATCATCCTCAGCGGAAACGAAGAATTCAACTCTATTCTCCAACAGATATCCAGGATTTATTTTCCAAAGCTAAAACATTACATTTCCATACATCATGATACATGCATAAACGTATCATGTAATACAATCTCATTTATGTTGAGAACATAATTGCTTGATCCATATCATGCATTGCATATGACTAACCTTTACCTTTCAGGAAAGATGCAGTTAAATTCTCAACTATGTCAAAGGAGACAAAATCAGTTATATCGATTCCTAAAGATTTTTATGAGGCCAATTCAGTCAATGGAGACAAAAATCAGTTAAATCGATTCCTAAAGATTTTTCTGAGGCCAATTTAGTCAATGGAGACAAAACCAGTTAAATCGATTCCTAAAGATTTTTCTGAGGCCAATTCAGTCAATAGAGACAAAAATCAATTAAATCGATTCCTAAAGATTTTTCTGAGGCCAATTTAGTCAATGGAGACAAAACCAGTTAAATCGATTCCTAAAGATTTTTCTGAGGCCAATTCAGTCAATGGAGACAAAATCAGTTAAATCGATTCCTAAAGATTTTTCGGAGGCCAATTCAGTCAATGGAGACAAAATCAGTTAAATCGATTCCTAAAGATTTTTTTGAGGCCAATTCAGTCAATGGAGAGAAAATCAGTTAAATCGATTCCTAAATATTTTTCTGAGGCCAATTCAGTCAATGGAGACAAAATCAGTTAAATCGATTCCTAAAGATTTTTCTGAGGCCAATTCAGTCAATGGAGACAAAACCAGTTAAATCAATTCCTAAAGATTTTTCTAAGGCTAATTCAGTCAATAGAGACAAAACCTCCCCTGGTCCAGTTAAATTGATTCCTAAAGATTTTCCTGATGCCAATTCAGTCAATAGAGACAAAATCTCCCCTGGTCCAGTTAAATCGATTCCTAAAGATTTTTCTGACGCCAATCCAGTCAAAGAAGACAAGACCTCCTCTTGTTCAGTCAGATCGTCGACAAGATCTCCCTGATTCGTATTTCAGTTGAAGTTCAGACCACCTGCCAACAATCTCCAAATGGCATCTATAAGCCCATTCCCGTTATCACAATACTGATACTACACCATGCGAGTGCAAATTTCTGGGCACTCTAGTGTTCAATCATCTTCCACCTTCGGATCACGAAAGGCCCGAAAGCCAATCTACATCCTCAGGTTTAAAAAGATTGAACAAGGGAAGCTGTTGTACCCCAAAATTTTCCCTCCCATATTTCTCAAGACATGTCAAGAGGAATCTCCAAATGGCTCAAGGTTGCTCAAGAGTTGGACAGTCAAGTCATCTCCTAAGGCAGTCAACCTCAAAATTAGGGTTTTGTGTTGCATCAAGGTCCTTACATACAAATGACCTCAAATGCTCCCCAATTTCATAATATTTTCTCAAGTTCATCCACGTCAAATTTCAAGCCTTGCAGAGGAAGTTTGGTCAGTCAATTGCTCAAGAGGTCCAAAAATCGACTGTGCTAGGGCAAAAGTCAACTGTGACCTACAAATAGTCAAACCTCAAGATTTTTTGTCAACATTCTCATTTTGAAGGATAATTCATCATTTGATCAAGGTTTAATCATGATTCATCAAGGATTGCTCAAAATTCATCAAGATTCAAAAGTTGCTAAATTAGGGTTTTGTAGGAAAAGTCAACTCAACTTTGACCAAGCATAACTTTCTCATACTTTATGAGAAATGACCCATCCAAATCTCATTTTTAAGAGGATGCAATTTCCTACAATCCATATTCACACCCTAAGATCAAGAAATGCACTCACAAGAAGTTACAAATTTGGACATTATAGGTCATTTTTGAAAGTCAACAAAAACACCTTTTTTGACAAAGCTTATAAATTGAGCATGGAATATCAAAATGAGATGAGACCAAAAGGTTTGGTTAGAGGACATATCAAGATTTCTAAAAAGTCCAAGAACACTTCCAAAAGTTCAAAATTGAAGAAGTTATGCATTGTTGAAGTTGGGCATTTTTCCAAACTTGCCAAAAGTCAACTATCCCCAAAACTTCAAATTTTGTCAAATGGCCCCACTTTTTTCCACTTGATTTGATCTTTTCACACTACACACGTGTCCTATCTCCAGTCTTGTGCCCAATTATTAATTTTTCTATTTTATTTGATTTTTATTAAATTAATTCATTTTTAATCAATTTAAATCCAAATAAAATCCAAATATTGATAACTTGGTATCTTTTTGATTGATATAGGTCTTAAATATCATCATGTACACAATCAAATCCGAATCAAGCCATATCATGAACAAAAAGATGGAATTTGGACATTTTTGGAAGCTTTTTAATGGTGAATCAAATCACATCTTGAATCATCAATGCCTAAGGATTCAAAGCCCAAAACTTGACCTAATTGACTCCATGATACTTATATAACACAAAGGCACGAAAATCAGAACGAAGAGGCTGCAAAAATCAGAATAACACAACTTGAAAAAAGCTTGAAAAAGTGTGGAATCGAAATCACTCTTGGAGACGTTTTCAAAGCCAAAACTCAACGTGGTTCTCTTGCTAGCCATCCATTGAATCTATTGGAATCAAAAGCAAGCCCTGAAACCTCCTAAATCGCGCTGTAAGTTTCCTTGAACACCGCCCTGTACATGAAAACGAAACCTTGGATTCTTGCATCTTTTTGATAAATTATGGACATATTCTTGATCTTGCAATGATTTCCAAGCTATCTCCAATATTTGATTTTGTTTTTGTAGCCTGTAACACCATACCCGAAACTAGGGTTTGTATTTCTTGTTTTTAGGCGTTTCAGATTCAGGCACAATTGATGCAAACCATGGACATGAGTGTGATCAGGGAAAGGAGACGATCATGGTTGTGGTTTTAGTTTGCATTTTCATGGCCTAGAGAAGGTTTTAGGAGAAGCCTATGGATTTAGCTGCGGATAAAAATCCGCAGGTAAATAACCAGGTTCAACGAAGAAGACACTGACGCGTCTCCCTCCCATTGGTTGTTTCAAAATTTCGCGTTTTATTTTTATAATTCTGGCATTTGTTGATTTTTCCAATATAATGTTTAATGCTTATTCCACTAACAATAAAAACAAAGTGGCGTGGTGGTAAGTGCGTTTGTCCAGTGACTCATGGGACCTGGGTTCGAATCAACCCGGGTCCCCCAATGCATTTGTTTCTTTTTTCAATAAGTGATCCCATGCGTTATCTAAGGCGTAGTCCATCATGCGTCCTCCTCTAGATGATTGCCAGATGGCCCCAGGCTAGATCTGGTGGTTAGGAATGAAGATCTATCATAAGACTTGGTCAATGCACGCGCGTGGAATCTGGAAAGTCAAACAAGGCTTGTACAAATGGGCCTCTAAATTGCTGAACAAACATCCAGATTTGCCCCCCCCCCCCCCCCCCCCCCCCCCCCCCCCTTGGATTATTTTTAATTCTTTTTTTATTTTCATTTATTTGTTTTGTTTAATTATTATTATTATTTAAACTAACCAATAAAATAAAAAACACAAAAATATGTTTTATTTATTAAAATTAAAACCATCACTTTATTTTTGTAAATAAATTAACTCCATTAATTTAGTTTAATTAGGTCTAATTTTAATATCTTTTTGCAATATTTAAAATTAACATAGAATATTAGGTTTTTACTAACTTTTAATCGATTTTATTTTATTTCCTTAAATATCCAAAAAAATATTATTTTCATTAATAATTAATTAATTTATTTAATTAACTTGGTTTATTCCATTTAATTCAAAAAAAAAAAAACAAAAAATCACTTCTTTCAAAAAAGGGTCAAAACCCTAAAAAATGCGCCGATTTAATTTTCTCGCACGCGATCCATATTTTCATATTATTGTACTTGCTTCCGGAATGTAATAGCTTTTAATTAGGACTTTATTTATCGCTTTATTTTACTTTCCGCATTTTAATTTCAAGGGTTTGTTTTTGGCGATGTAAATACCCGACGCCTTGTAATAGTTTAGATTTGATTTCCGCAATTTAATTTCCGCAAACTATACACTGTTAGATGTTTGATAATAGGGAATGCATGACAAGATCGAATGTATGAACTTAAAATCAACATAGCTCACCCATGACATGTACAAAGATAAATTAACTGAAATAACACACTCGCACTTGCGCACTCTTAGGGTACACCTCACTTGGTTGCCTTCGAACATGGTCATTGAGTATAGGAAGTTTTAGAGGTCGTCCTCTTGTCCAAAGATCATAGTTGCCTCGGAAAAATGATCTAAGACATTAGGGTTACCGCTAAGGCGTCCTAACATTGCTTTAGTGACCACACGTCCCTTAATCGAATTGACCCTTAAACTTCAACGACGATGCTACCTACTCATCAATAGTGGGATAGCATTGTCTAAAGGACACTTGTACAAATTAATTCCTTTTTCGAGTAGGTAGATAGTTCTTAAGTACTTGCTCTTTCAAAACAAAATAAAACTTTTCGCACTTACACTCCTTTCAAATAAAAACTTCTTTCAAAACCACAAACACAAAGAAAAGCAAATTTTGAAAACACTTTGAGCAAGTACCTAAGAACCCGTGGATAACCAGGGATAGAAAGGGTGCTAACACCTTCCCTTTCTATAATCTACCCCCCAGACCCGAGAAACATCTCGAAAAAGGAATTTTTCTGTGCTTTTTTCCTTTCCTTGTTGGATAAAATAAAAGAAAGTGGCGACTCTTGCTTACCGCGACATTTTGCGAAAACAAACGCAAAACGCGAACCATCATTCCAAAAAATAGTCAGTTCTCTCCCACCGTATCACACTCATGAATTATTCACATACAATTCAGATTCATAGCATCACCACACCAAAACATCATAACAACACATAACAACAATGTACAACAATGTCATTACGATTCAACACCCAATCACAAACATACATATATCACATAAACAAAGTTTCATGTCATTAATAAATAACTCCCAAAACTCATCCAAAAATGCCATTTAAATTCCAAAAAATTAAGTATAAATTAGCATAAAATATAAGCATACATAATCTCAAGACAACTCAATAAAATGATTATTTTTCAACATCCAGTGGACCGCGCTAAGCGAGCTTCTAGGCACTTAACGCCAAACTCACTGACTTGACCATGCTAAGCGACCAACCTCGCGCTAAACGCGCTCTGCAGTTTCTCCAAAAAAACCTGCGATGACAAAACAGTCCCAACACGAGTTTCTTTACCCAAAACATGTTTTCATAACCAATTTGTCACGATTTAAGTTACTAAAACATCACAACATAATCAGGTACTAATTCCATGGATTCTAAACTAAAATCTAAGTAATTCAAAACATAGAAAATTAGAGAAATTGGTCCTAATACCTGCTACTACCCATCATGCATTACCAACAATCCCAATAACCAAATGAAAACCCATCCTTACCTTGTTCTAGGTAGATTCTCCTAACTTTTGCGTTCTTGCCCTTTTCCTCAATCTTTCTCTTCTCTTCTTTTCTCGTAAAAACCTTTTCTCTTCTCTTTTTCTAATCCTCTTACAAACTCTATTTCTTTTCTTTTTATTAAACTCTTACTAAACTAACTCTAGTAATCACTATTGGGATTACTAACCCCCCCCCCCCCCCCACCCATATTTACTCATCCCAATATCACCAAATAGGCCCAATTACTTATTATGCTACTAATTTCTACAATTCTCGCTAATTAAACATTCTTTCACTAACCGAAATACTTAACCCGACTAACCCATCACATAGCACACATCGAATAATTCAAATAAATAAATTATCCACAAAGTCATGCAAATAATTAATTAATATAATATATATAAATAATTACTAAAATTAAGGTGTTACAACTCTCCCTCACTTAAAAGATTTTTCGCCCTCGAAAATTACCACAAACGAATCAATCAGGATAAGACTCCATCATCTGGCTCTCGAGCTCCCAAGTCACGTTTCCACCTGCTAGTCCTTCCTAAGCTACTTTTACTAAAGCAATATCTTTACCTCGATGCCACTTCAACTCCTGATCCTCTATCTGCATAGGTGATGCCTCCATAGTCAGGTTATCTCTCACTTGCACATCATCTACTTGGACCACATAAAACAAATCTGCAATATATTTCCTCAATTGAGATACATGAAACACATCATGGAGATTAGAAAGCGACGGTGGCAAAGAAATTTGATAGGCCACCTGTAATACGATGGAAGAACTGACTGCTTTTTAGTTACTACTGGTTTTACGTTTGTGTTTGCAAATTTCGCGGTAAGCAAGAGTCGCCACCGTCTTTTATTTTATCCAACAAAGGAAAAGGAAAAAAGAACAGAAAAAACCTCTTTCGAGATGTTTGAGTACGGGGGGTAGATTATAGAAAGGGGAAGGTGTTAGCACCCTTTCTATCCATGGTTTTCCACAGGCTCTTAGGTACTTGCTCATTTTTAAATTGCTTTTGTGTGTTTGTGTGCTTTTAAAAAGTTTTGAAATTGCCTTAGTGTGGAGATTCACTTTATGGTAACTCTTGCATCAGTCCTCAAGAGTGTGATAAAGTGTTTTTGAAAACTTTAGTTGAAAAGAGTGTGAAAGTGTAGGGTGTAAAAAGTTGTTGTTTTGAGCAAGTACTTAAGAGTTTCTACCTACTCGAAAAAGACTGTTCGTTTTCTTATTTCCTTTAGATAGTGCTATCCTACTATTAAGGAGTAGGTAGCTCCATCGTTGGAGTTTGAGGGACAATCGAAAGGGACGATTACGATCACTTAAGACAACAGGACAAGATCTCTTAGTAACTATCCTAAATTTCTAAGATCGCATTTTGTTTTATCGAGGCAACCTTCGAAAGGGACTTGCGATCTCTGAATTAGAGGACAATCACTAATAATTCTCACGTTCGAGAATAGTGACCGTATTTTTCTGAGGCAACCGAAGTGGGAGATACCCTAGGGGTGAGCATGTGCAAGTGTTTGATTTTAATTTATTTATCTTTGCACATTTAGGGTGATCTACCATTTAAACATTTGATTTATCTTTCCATTCAATCCTATGATCATTCACCTAACAATTAATAGTAGCGAAAAAATAAAATGCGAGAATCTTAAACCTAGCTATTACAAGGCTTTGGGGATGGGGATTACATAACCAAAAACTTTGGGGATTTAAACAGTAAAACAGGAAAGGACAGTAAATAACCTAATTAACTATTACAAACCTCAGAGCAATTACATTAATTGGAATAAATAAATAAATAAATGCGCGCGAGAATAAATTAAATATCCTAAAGAATCTACTTAAATAACGAAAATATTTTTTTGATTTTTTTTATTGAGAAAACTAAATATTTGTGAATTAAATCTAATTTTTTCTAATTAACTTTTCTTAATGAAAACAAATCAATTCAATATCATTAAATTAATTAATTTCCAAAAAAACTAATTTTAATAAAAAAAAACCTAATTCTATATTTTTTGTGATTTTTGTGATTTTAAAAAAATAATGATTTTTGTAAAGTAATTAAAAAACCAATAATTAAATAAAGAAATTAAAAAAATTATAATGGGCCTGGTATGAAATAGCAAACTGGGGGGGGGGGTGGGGGGGGGGCGCCCTTGCTAAATTTGTGTTAGGCCCATTTTGCTGGTGGCCCTGTTGTCAGCGCCTGATCCAGTGTTATGTTCTTTTGAGGATGTACCATGAGGATGACCTGCTGGACATTGGATCTGGATCGAGGGATGATCCAATGGCTAAGGGTGAGTGCACAAGATGGACGTACTAGGGCGCAACTCACTGGATCCTGCAAGAATCAATTGGAAAATAGCAAAATTGCTGGACCTGGGATCAAACCCAGGTCCTTTCCTTCACACACCTTATGCCTAGCCAACTGCGTTGGATGTTAACTCATGAATATAATAGAACAAAGATATTATGATATGAAAACATATTAAGCCTAGCCAACTGCGTTGGATGTTAACTCATGAATATAATAGAACAAAGATATTATGATATGAAAACATATTAATGGATACGTTTCAAAATGCACGTGCTGTGGGTCCCTGGAGATTTGAATGGGCCAATCAATGAAACCCATGCCATCACCTTCTTCATTGATCCATCGTTTTAGGTGATGGACATTTACCTGCAGTTATTTTCGTCACTATAGGCTATAGTGACAGATTTTGTTCGTAGCTACAAACCTACAACATTCTAAAACACGATACAAACAACATAAATTTAAACCAAAGACATGGATTGACTATAAAACGTCACCTGAGCATGATAGCACCCCTAATTTTGTCCAATTTAGCCTCTAGTTAGGGTTCCCCAATTTGGAGCTTCGGAACCCTAACAATGGCGAATGGTTGTACCTGCGCTTAAACTATGATTAAACCATTCAAAAAGGTTCATATGATGATGATGAACATGAAGATGCATTCAAATCATGTTTATAGTGGGTAAATGAATGGAATCAAAGTTGGAAAAAAGTGAACACAAACCGTGAGTGTAGATAGTTGTTCTTGATGCTACAGACCTGGGGAATAAGTGTGGTAACTTCTAGAGGTCCAAGGATTGTTGTTTTTAGTTCTTGAAATGCTTTGAACTCGCCTGTGGAATGGAATCCGATCTGCACTTTTTGACAAAAAAATTGACACTTTGTTCTTGCTCTTAGAGGCAGCTGCGCATCTAAAAACTTATGTTCTAGGGTTGCAATAACATTGGCATATGTAGTGAATCAGATTAGGGTAATATTTGTGGCAATAATCCAAAGATTAATGGCATGGTTTTTAAGAAAAAATCAAATCTTGAAAAGTTGCCATATATGGATATTTTGTGTCCATTTGGCCTTGCACGATTTCTTTGGCTATTAACTGCATATGAGATCTTTATTCAATACAAAAATCATTCCTAAAACAAATTATGTGATTTATTTGGGATTTATTTGATTTTATTTGAGTTTTAAATGAATAAAAAACAAAATAAATTAAATAAACAAATAAATAAGGCATGTAGGTCCCATAGTTCATGGAACCATGCTAGGACTGAGATTCAATCTTGAAAAGATGGACCCATGTGGAAAAAAAATGCAATTTTGGGCATTGTTGACTTTGTGCAAATTTCTAAAATGACCAACTTTGACAATGCACATCTCTCTCAATTTTGACCCTAAGAGAGTGTTCTTGGACTTTTTAGAACGCTTAGGATGTCCTCTTAACAACCCTTTTTGTTTAATCTCCATTGGATCTTCCATTTTCATATAAGAAGCTTTGACCCAAAAGGTGTTTTTGTTGACTTTTTGAGAGGACCTATAATGCTGGAGCTTGTATCTTTCAAATGGTGCATTTCTTGGACTTGAGGGCTGAAGAGAAGTTGTAGGGAATTAGATTCTCTTCAAAGTAAACCTTGTGAGAAATGTTTGATAAAGTATAAGAAAGTTATGCCTGGTAAAGTTTGGTTGACTTTTCCTATAGGAACCATAATTTAGCAACTTTTGAGTTTTGATGAATTAGGAGCATTCTTGAGGAATCATGATCAACCTTGATCAAATGATGGATATCACTTTAAAATTTCGATGTTGACCAAAAATATTGAAGTTTGACTGTATGTGGGTCACAGTTGACTTTTGACCTAATACAATTGATTTTCAGGCATTTGAGCAGTTGACAGAGCAAACTTCTTGTGCAAGGCATGAAACTTGGCATGGATGATCTTGAGGACATATTATGGCAATGGAAACCATTTAGGACTCTTGGAACTCAAACATATTGATGAGGCGTGAAACCCTAGTTGAGGCTCATTGTCTTAGGAAGAGATTTGTCTGGTCAATCCTTAGTCAACTAAGCAATTGAGGACCTCTAGGAGTATGTTTTGAGTAAAATGAGAGGGAAAATTTTAGGGTGAAACAGTTTGCCCCTGTTCAATCTTCTTATATCTGAAGGTGGAAGATGATTGAATACTAGAGTGCCCAGAAATTTGCACTCGCATGAAGTGAATGTTTGATCGATAATATCAGGAATGGGCTTACATATGCCATTTGGAAGGCGACGAGAATCGTCGGAGATGGGCTTAAAGATGCCATCCAGAAAAGATGTCGGTTTCATAAGAGATTCCTTTGCGAGAATTCATGTACCTGCCGCTGGGGAGGACTTCATCGGGGAATGTTGATTTATGTCTTGGGAAATATAGTCTAGGAGCTCCGGTTGTCCATTACTCTATTGGGGAATTAACTCTTGATTAATGAGATAAAAGTGAGTTGTTATCTGGCCGAGCCCAGGCTTCACATTGACTGGTTGAGGATGATAAGCTTGATTGCTATCTGGTCGTATTCCAGGCTTCACAGTGAATTACTGGGAAAATACGGAATCGACCGTATCTGGTCGGGTCCAGGTTTTACAGTGTTGTAAACTATTGTCTGAAGATAAAAGAGAAGGAGCCTATATATGGCTTTCCTCGGGATAAGTCCATGTAAAACCGCGTCAGGTAATTCATAAAAAGGAGCATGGATAGTAGGATTACTTTGAAATAAAGCCTGGGTAGTAGGGTTGCTTCAGAATAAAGCCTGGGTGGTAGGGCTATAAGAAGGAATCTGGGTAGTAGGGTTACTTCGAAATAAAGCCTGGGTAGTAGGGCTATGAGAAGGAACCTGGGTAGTAGGGTTACTTTGAAATAAAGCATGGGTAGTAGGGCTATGATAAGGAACCTGGGTAGTAGGTTTACTTTGAAATAAAATCCTGGGTAGTAGGGCTGATTCGAAATAAGAGCCTGGGTAGTAGGGTTACTTCGAAATAAAAGCCTGGGTAGTAGGGCTGCTTCAGAATAAAAGCTTGGGTAGTAGGGCTATGAGAAGGAACTTGGGTAGTAGGGTTACTTCGAAATAAAAGCCTGGGTAGTAGGGCTATCTCATTTGATCACGTAGATTAGTTGACCCGTTTGGTTTCGGGAACTGATTTTCCATTAGTTGTCTGCAGATAAGAAATGTATAGCTTCATGGATTTAATCTTGAAGTGTTGGAATTGTTGATGATAACCATCTTTCCTGAAAAGGTACAAGATTAATTATATGCGATGCATGAAATACATTGTGTGATGATGTTCTAAAAATAAATGAGATTGTGTTGTATGCAATATGTATGTGCATGTCATGATGTATGCACATGAAATGCTATTGTGACATATTCGAGTCTGGGAAAATAAATCCCTAACTACTGCTGGAGAGTACTGGAAATTGAATTCCTGGCTGTTGTAGAAAAAGTGGTTCTTCTACTTCCGTTGGGGATGGTGAACGGAGATGACTATGCCGTGGATTTACTCCTTTCTGCTTTTGAATATTCCGCCGGGGAGAGACTCTGCTTGAGAATAACTCTGCGGGGAAATAACTTTGTTTGAGAGAGGAGATGTTTTGCTGGAAGATTTTGTCGATTCAGAGAAATAAACTCTGTTGGGGGATGAACTTCCGTAGCTGGAGGAATAAACTCTGTTGGGGATTAAGCTTCTATATTCAGAGGAATAAACTCTGCTCAGGAGAAAACTTTATGAACCGCTTGCGATTATAAAATTCGGTTAGGGAAATAGATATCGGCTCTCTGAAGGAACTTTGTTAGGGAAAATAACTCTTGTTTGGGGAAGTCGATGTCAAAGCTTTGGTTGCCTCTACTATGTGGGGAGTGTAGATGTCACGGGGGCGCATGTAATGATGAATTTGTTTCAAAGTTGTCCCTGCCCCTGTACCTGCCGGAATGAGTAACTGTCGGGATTGACATGTTTTTTTTATAGTTTTTTCCCCTATTTCTTAAGTTATAAGAAACTGTCTTTCCGTTTATTATGCGAATATTTGTGAATATCAGTCATATTCAAATGCATATGTCAAGAATAACTCATTGGATGTTTTTTCAAAACAAAATAGAAAAAGAAAAACAAATGGTTTTGTAAAAATGACTTGTATTAATTTCTGAAGTTGGTCTATAACAAGCATTTTTGTACAAGGAAGCTGACGCTCTAGTAAGAGAACGCCGCCGTGAAAATGAAAGCTATACAATGTTGTGTACAAATATAAGAAAACAACTATGTGTAATAATCCCATTGAGTTTCAATTCTGCTATTGCCACTATGTCTTCGAGCGTCTCATCATTTTGCTGCTTGTCCGGTGCTGACTAGATTGATTGGTGCCGTTTTGAGCTTGATAGATGATGCTGAAGTCTGGTCGCAAGGTGATCCAATGGGACATAGTGATACGCTTTAAATCCCTAACTTTTTCCTGGACCGCCCTTTCGGGTTTTCAGTCCACCGGGATACCCTTTTTTGCCCAAGCCGCCTTTTCAGATTTTCGACTTGCTAGGTGTACAAATTTTTTGTTTTCATCCCTAATTTTTTCCCGAACCCTTTTGGTTCGCCGGGAAGCCCTTATTTTTTCCTAGACCAGTCAACCTAGCGGGTCTTTAATCATGCGTGGTATCTTTTCACTATGTCCGCATTGACAGGGCGAGGAAGGTCGTCATCGTCCATGGTGGTCAGAATCATGGCTCCACCGAAAAATATACTTTTGATCACAAATGACCCTTCGTATGTGGGAGTCCATTTGCCCCTGGGATCACCTTGCGGCAGTATGATGCGCTTGATCACTAGATCCCCAACTTGATATACTTGGTGTCTGACCTTTTTGTTGAAAGCCTTGATCATCCGTTTTTGATACATTTGACCATGACAGACAACAATAAGTCTCTTTTCATTGATCAGATTCAGTTGATCAAGTCGAGTCTGGATCCAATCATCTTCGTTCAGACCTGCATCCTTCGTGATTCTCAGAGAAGGGATTTGGACCTCAATAGGCAGGGCAACCTCCATGCCATATACCAGAGAGTAGGGTGTTGCCCATGTCGATGTTCGTGCGAAGGTGCGGTACCCATGAAGAGCAAATGGTAACATCTCATGCCAGTCTTGGTATGTCACCGTCATCTTCTATATGATTTTTTTGATGTTCTTATTAGCAGCTTCAACAATGCCATTCATCTTCATCCGGTAAGGGGAAGAATTATGGTGCTGGATTTTGAACTGTTCACAGAGTTCGATGATCATTGTGTTATTGAGATTTATACCATTGTCAGTGATGATTCTCTCTGGCACACGATACCGATAGATCAGGTTAACTTGATAAACCGCGCCACAACATTCTTGGTAACAGTAGCAAAAGAGGCAGCTTCAACCCACTTCTTGAAGTAATCAATGGCCACCAGGATGAAGGGGTGCCCATTGGAAGCGGTAGGTCTAATCTCTCCAATCATGTTAATGCCCCACATTGCAAAGGGCCAAGGATCTGTCAAGACATTCAAAGGAACCGGAGGTACATGCACCTTATCAGCATAGATCTGGCATTTGTGATAAGTTCCGGAATGCTGATAGTAGTCTGCTTCCATGGTGGACCAATAATATCCTGCCCGTAGGATCTTTTTATCCATGGTATGTCCACTTGAATGGGTTACGAAGGTACCTTTGTGTATGTGATCGGTGGATCTGGAACTGACTGTTTAACGCTGGTTCGCGAAATGTCGCGGTAAGCAAGAGTCGCCACCGTCTTTTATTTTCTCCAACATGGACAGGACAAAAGCACAACAAAATTCCTTATGAGATAGTTTCTCGGTTCGGGAGGTAGATTTATAGAAAGGGAAGGTGTTAGCACCCTTTCTATCCGTGGTTATCCACGGTGTTGTACCCCAAAATTTGCCCTCCTTTTCTTTAGGAAATCATCTTAGATTTTTCAAAATCCCCTGGAACAAATCCAAGTCCTGAGTTATCCTTTTGCCCAAGCAAGTCACTTACAAGAGCAAGATGATCTCACAAACTCCAACAACAATGCTTTCATCTTGAGGAAAATCAAATTCTAAGTGCTTAGAATGTTTCTTTAAAATAAGTGTTTTTTTGGAAAAATCAGCGCTTCAGAACTTCTGGATCCATTCCGGATGAAGATGGTCAGAAGTTGCAAGTTTGGCTCAGGATGGTCAGAAGTTGTCTCTTCAGCAGCTACATCAGTTCAATCAGAAGTTGTAAACGTGGTTCAGAGTGTAAGCCTCAAACAGAACATACCCCTTCAGCAGTTACACAAGCTCAGTCAGAACTTGCTAAAGGAATGCAAGAGAAATATGAAAGTACAAAGGCTCCTTCAGAACAGGTTGAAGTCAGAAGATGAAAGGTCAGAGGGATAGGTGTCACATTGATACAGAATCTCTAGGTCCAGATTATCCAGAAGTAGATCCAAGGAACGTACCAGAAAACCAGGAGAATTTCCAGAGCTTGCTAAGACAACAGGTAGCCAAGGCCAGAGCATGGTTTACACTACTAATTCAACAACCAGAATGTTGGTATTGACAGGTCTTGTCACCATTTAATGCCCATTAATGCTTCCAACCACTCCTGAGCGTTCACGTGTGGCTTGGAAAATGCTTTTGCACAGATTCTGGCATGGGTCTTCACGCCACCGCCCATTTCAGAGGTCACTTCCCCCAATCTACGCCTGCTGCTGCTACCTAGGCTGAAAAATAGCTGTTATCACAACTTCCCAGGAATTTCTGTCAAAGAACGAATTCAAACTCTGTTGGCGCCTTAAATGTTCAAGGTATCCACAAGAACTTTGCCTATAAATAGAGAGCTTTCCCCACTGCAAAAGACGTTCAAGAAGTTCAAGAAGAGAAACAGAAAAATTGCTAAGAGAGAAACGAAACTCCTAGCAACATAACATTCTGAAACTCTGCCAAAATTTCCAGCTTTGTTTCATAACTTTAAGTTTCTCACCTTCAACTTCATCAAACACCCAGCTCTTTTCTGTAAACCAAAAACGTTCTTTCCAAACTTCTGACCCTATACACGTATACACCTTCACTTCCCCTTTCCCAAATCTGTCCAGAACACCACCAGAACCAAAAGCTAACTTTCACCCACCATTTTCCAGAAAGTCAGGTAAGCACCTGCTGACCCTCACCACACTGTTAAGCATCATCAGCTGTGCATATTCAAGTAACATAATGTAAATATTCATGTTATTGCTGTTTATGTTCTGAGGACTCTCATGCCTCAGAACGTTCTGAGCCAGTTTAGGACTTGCCTGTGACCTTGGTGATTCTGACCTCTGAGACATTTTTGCTATTTTGCTGGATCTGTTCCAAATATGTTTTCTGTTTTATGGAGTAACAACAGGATTGCAGATGTTCTGATTAGTGCAGGAAAAAGCCAAGTGCTGACTTTGACGTTAGCACGTCTGAAGCCTGTTTTGCTGTCAATAACATCAGAACCTCTGAGAGTTATTGCCTTTTCAGCAGAATCTGAACTTCTGGGTTCTCCACTAACAAACTTCTGTCTTGCAGCGCAGGGAAATCAGAACTTCTGGTTTCCCCACTAACAAGGTTCTGTTTTGCAGGTTCTAGAGTCAGAAGTTCTGACTCATCCAGTTTCACCAACAGGTTGATCATCTGACAGCGGATCTGGGTCAGAACTTCTGATGGCCTCCCAACAGCGCGCAGGCTCCCTCCCTCTCTCTATATATGTTGTTTTTCGCTATTTTCTTTTTTGTCTATTTTTCTCGTTGAACCCCCCATGTACAAATGTGTATCCCCCTCCCCTAACTATTGTAATAGCGTAGGATTTTACATTTCCGCTTCTTATTGCTAGTAATTAGGACGTGTATGACAAGATAAAATCAATGAAATAGAAAAACCTAATTCAAAGAAAAACTCTTGTATGCAATAAAACACACTTGCACACTAACACCCCTAGGGTTATATCCACTTGTTGCCTTTCAAAATTGGGCCATATTGCATGTTAGGTCTCTTTGGGCAAAATAAACAATTTAAATGATCATGGTCCCTCGATAATATTTTTTCAAAACAAAATGATCAAGTCCCTTAAGGAAAATGCCCAAAGATACTTGGCACCATTGCAATTATGGTCTAAACGATGACCCGCGCCCGTCCCTTTCACATCCTAACACAAGATTGTCCACCAAATACAATGGTGGAACAAACTTGTTAAAAGGGTTAAAACATAGCAATAATCTTTTGAGAAATTTAGGAGTAGACAACCTCTTAGTTACTTGAATCAAACTTGCAAAACAAAACACTTGCCTAATTTCAAAATCACACATCACTACACTTTCAAAACGACTTTCAAAAACAAATGAAAACCTTTTTCAAAAGACATACACCTTTGTATACATCCCAACATGGATCATTACAAAGGTTGCCACTACATTGGCCTCTTTTCAAAACATTTTCAAACCCACACACACAAGCACCATTTCAAACAATTGAAAAAGGCAAGTGATCTAAGCAAGTAACTAAGAGCCCATGGATAACTATGGATAGAAGGGGTGCTAATACCTTCCCTTTCTATAATCTACTCCCCGAACCCAAGAAAACATCTCAAAGGTTTTTGCTGTGCTTTTTAAACCTTTCCTTAGGATAAAATAAAAAGTTGGTGGCGACTCTTGCTCAACCGAAACATTTGCGAAAACAAATGCAAAATTCATAAGTCAGTTCTCCCACTGTATCACAGAACTGGCGACTCTGCTGGGGACCATTTAAAAGTGGAGTAACCTTAGGGCTTAGATCACCCTCTTGCATGACTAATTGTTTGATTTGCTTGCTTTATACTTTGGCTCTATTGTTTGGGTTTACAATCCTCCACCCGGATTTTGGGAAACATTCATAGATAGCAATACGTTGTGGAAACTGTGCGGGGTATACCGACACGGTCTAAGCAATAGCTATATTAGTGCGACATATTTGTGAGTACCGGTAACCCTTGAGTTCAATCAAGGAGAGTACGGGGCCGCTGAGTGATGTCACTAAGCACTAATGACCTAGAACCTTACTTAACCATCTTGGCCTTTCATTAGGGGTAGTGAGATGACCGGCTTTGGTGCAGTCCGAAGTTGGTAGATACTCGATACTACACTCATTGAGGGTTGTTTTCTTGGAATATTTTGGTCGCTAGTTAAGTGGCTAAACCGAAACAATGAACATTGAAAACAACCCAATGATATTGAGCTCCTTAGAACTCGGTTACTATTTATAGGACAGGTTTTTAAGCCAACTACACTCAAGAGGGTACTTACCTATGAAACCCCATGCGAGCCTGAAACTAGGGTTTGGTGTGACTTGCTTGTACATATGTTTTGTGCATACATCATAAACATCATGAAGCATCATATGCATTTACTAACCATTTCAAGGGTTTTGGATCTTCATCTTTGTTCTTGTTTTGCAGGACATGGAGATTCCTCGCAGAAACACCATTCAAGTCAACCTTGTGAGAATCCCTCCTCAACTCAAAGAGCTCGCCTCAAGAATTCCGGAAAATTCATCCTTCAGTGAAAGACATGGTAGACTGCTCAGCCTAGTCAACGCCAACATTGAAGAAGACATGATGAAAGTGCTATTCCAGTTTTTTGACCCTCTTCACCACTGTTTCACTTTCCCCGATTACCAGTTGGTACCCACTTTGGAGGAATTTTCTCAACTCCTGAGAATTCCTATCCTTAATCAACTACCCTTCAACGGTACGGAAAAGGAACCAAAGCCGGAAGATGTTGCTCGAGCATTACATCTACAACCATCCGACATCAAGGGGCATTGGGAAACCAGAAGCGGCGTCAAAGGATTCTTAGCCAAGTTCTTGTTTGAGAAGGCACAAGAATGTTGGAACTCATTGGACCTACAAGCCTTTGAAGAGATTGTGGCACTCCTTATCTATGGGTTGGTCTTGTTCCCAAATCCTGACCAATTGGTAGATGTCAACGCTGTCAAAATCTTCTTGTCCAGAAACCCAATACCAACATTGCTTGGGGACATCCTTCACTCATTTTACACACGAACAATGAGAAAGAGGGGTGTTCTCATGTGCTGTACTCCCCTCCTCGCAAGGTGGTTTATTTCGCACCTTCCACAATCTGTCCTGAAGAATGATCAAGGTACAAGGTGGTCCCAACGATTGATGGCTCTTACTCATTCTGATGTGCATTGGTGTTCTCGGTCCAGAGAAAATATCATCATTATCGATCGTTGCGGAGAATTCCCTAATGTTCCTTTACTTGGAATTAGAGGGGGTATCACCTACAATCCTTGCCTAGCTTTGAGGCAATTTGGATATGCCCGGAGAGATGGCCCTCATGATATGTTGATTCCTAGCTTAGTTTTTGACTTCGACAACGATGCGCAAGGACTTCGCCAAAGATTCATCAGAGCTTGGGGAAAACTCAACAAGGTTGATAGCAAGACTTTGGGACACAAGAACTCCATCCCTCTTGAACCTTATCTCAAATGGGTACGAGCCCGAGCCCAAAGATTGGTGATGCCTTATCCTCATATTCTCCCTGTGATTAAAGAGCCCGTCAATGAAGGAGAGGTTTCCTACACCATCCTACATCCAGACATGCCTACATCGTGGGAGGAGATGCAGAAAAGCTGGATTCAGCTCAAGGAAGAATGTAATACTTTTGAGGCTAGCTTCTACACCAGTGAGAAGAAGGTTCTAGAGCTTACCCGCCGACTCCATGAGCAAGAGGTCCTCAACACCTACATCGCACCAAAAAGGATGCGCAATGTCTTTCTACCCTGAGAAATTATTTTGTAATTACTGGCCCATGGGTCATTTATGTACTAACAAATCTTTTCCTATTAAAATGACGTGCGTTCTTTTTATCTACAACAATTATGAATTTCCAAGAACCCTTGAATGCATTGCATAGATAGCATCTCATGCATCATGTGCATAACAGGTACCCATTTTTCTACAGGTTGCTTAATCTTCTTCGCTGTTTATTTGGAACAGTCAGTCATCATGAATCCAGACTCGTCCAGTGAGCAAGCAATCAAGGCCCTTCAGGCCCAAAGTGCACAGTTTCAAGAGATGGTCCTAAGCCTAGCCCAGGGTCAGCAAGAGTTGAAGACTCTACTCCTGAAGAAGAAAAAGAAAAAGAGAACTGCGTTGTTCAACACCGGACGCAGATTTGGGAACACACTCCATAATGAAGCTGATCCAACTACTTTGTCTGCTGAGAAAAACAGTCCCCAAGGGGGAGGAGCTCCTAGTCCCGCAGTCTCCGACAACGAGACGGACTATAACGACGAACAATACCCACCTGCTGCTGACAGATACAAACAATTGGAGGACCGCTTGAGCGCCATGGAAATTCAGAATGTGCCGGGACTAGATTTCGGAGATTTGGGGTTATCTTCTGGGGTAGTAATTCCACACAAGTTTAAGGCGCCTGCCTTCGCCAAGTATGATGGGGTCTCCTGCCCAAAGCTGCATCTGAGGTCGTACGTAAGGAAAATCCAACCTTACACGGCGGATAAGAACCTTTGGATTCACTTCTTCCAAGATAGCCTCTCGGGGTCGCAACTTGAATGGTTCTACCAGTTAGAGGGAACTAGCATACGACACTGGGAAGATTTGGCAAGCGCATTCTACAGACAATACCAATACAATTCTGATCTCGCTCCTACGCGTACCCAACTTCAGGGTATGTCTATAGGAACGGGTGAAGGGTTCAAAGAGTACGCTCAAAAATGGAGAGATTTGGCTGGCAGGGTTCAGCCTCCATTGACTGATCGGGAGCTAGTTGATATGTTTCTAGGGACGTTGTCTGGTCCATTTTTCAATCATTTGGTTGGTAACTCCTCCGCTGGGTTTACAGATTTGATATTGACGGGAGAAAGAATTGAAGCTGGCATCAGGTCAGGCAAGATACAAAAGGCTGCCTCCACAAATGCTGAGAAGAGGCCGTTTAAGAAAGAAGCAAGCGCCGTCTATGGTCTTAGAAGACAAGTCAAGCCCGAAAGTCGCCAAGCCGTCAATGCTTTGGTCATCTCAAAACCTGTTGCTGCTCCTCAGCAGTACAATCAACAAAGAAGTGAAAGGCCCAAGAGGAAGTATACTCGGCTGAGTATGACCTTATCTCAAATTTTACCCCAACTGTTATCCACCAATCTGGTGACCCTCAAAGAAGCTCCTAAGGTCGTCAACACTGCGTCTCCTAAGTATAACCCAAATGCCCGGTGTGCTTATCATTCTGATAGTCCCGGGCACACTACTGATGATTGCTGGGCCTTGAGGAACAAAGTGCAAGATCTGATTGACGCAAAGGAAATTCAGTTTGAAGCCCGGGAGAGACCAAACGTTGTAACTGCTCCTATGCCCCAGCATAGGGTAAATGCCATTGAGGAAGAAATATTTGCTGTTTCGGTAGATGAAGTTGTTACCCCTCTGAAGACCGTTAAGAAGAACCTACTGCTGGCCGGTTTATTTCCGGGTTGCAGTGAAGGTTGCCTGCTCTGTGCTATTTCCCTATCTGGTTGTCCCTTGCTGAGGTTAGGCATCCAAAGCCTAATGGATAGTAAGGAGATTTTGTTTCAGAAGTCTGTTGTTCAAGTAGTTCCGATAAGAGAAATTTCTGTGGTTACCATCTTCAAAAATCCAATCAAGGCTCTCCCGAAGAAGCCTGTTCAAATCATGACTGTTGCACCTGTGATTATTACTGTTCCAGGGCCTCTCCCCTACGTGTCTGATAAAGCTGTCCCCTGGCATTATGGGGCAGAAGTGTATGTAAATGGAATCAAACAAGAATTCGACACTGGCGCCAGTATCTGCGATATCACTGGTCCAGCCAAGGTCACCCGCAGTGGCAGGCTCTTCTCGCCTGACATTGCACCGCCCGCTATTCGAAGACCCCTCCTTATGAAACCTACAAGTTTACCTATTCCTGCTGCTGATCAGGTTGTTTCCCCTGCCGCCGAGTCATCAAATGCTCGGGGCAAAGGGATTGAAGAAGAGCCTGCCCGGAAGGAGGCACCAATACCCATAAATGCTGAGGCCTCCCAACAAGAGATGGAGGAGATCCTAAAAATAATAAAGAAGAGTGACTTCAATGTTGTCGAGCAGCTGGGGCATACCCCCTCCAAGATCTCCCTACTCTCCTTATTGCTATGCTCCGAGGCCCATGCTAAGGCCTTGATCTCATTTCTCAAGACGGCCCATGTGCCACAAGAGACATCTGGAGTCCAATTCGCTGATTGTGTAGCAAATCTGACAGCAGACAACAACTTGGGTTTTTCAGATGCTGACCTGACTGCGAAGGGAAGAGACCACAATGACGCCCTGTATGTCTCTATCGAATGCAGGGGCACTACTCTGGCGCATGTACTGGTGGATACTGGTTCTTCCTTGAATGTTCTACCGAAAAAGGCTTTAGACCGTTTGGATTATGAAGGTCTGGAACTGAAGCCCAGCAATATCATCGTCAGGGCCTTTGACGGTTCAAAAAGGATGGTTCATGGAGAGGTTAACATCCCTATTCGTGTGGGCTCTCAAGTATTTGACTCTACTTTTTATGTGATGGATATACGTCCATCGTACTCTTGTCTGCTGGGTCGACCTTGGATCCATAAAGCCGGGGCAGTAACCTCTACTTTGCACCAGAAGCTGAAGTACCCTGTCAGGGGAAAGATTGTCACTGTGCAAGGAGAAGAGGAGTATATGGTGAGCCATTTGAATTCCTTCAGGTACATTGAGATGGATGGGGAGTTTATTGAAACCCCCTTTCAGCATTTCGAGGAGGTGCATCCAATTTCAGCAGCAGCAGAAACGACAGTCGAAGAGATTGTTTCCTTGAAGATGGCTTCCCTAAGGGATGCCCGGGCTGTGGTTCAGAAAGGCAATTGTGCAAACTGGGGTCAGCTTCCTGACTTCACTCAGAAGAACGACAAGTTTGGGCTGGGCTTTACTGCAGAGGCTCAGAGGGCTGTGCGCAAAGAGAAGATCAGAAAGGCTCCGGTGTTTATCTCCAGCTCAAGAGTGAACGCTATCGAGGAGGATGTAGAGGAAGCAGAGTTTGACAGTTGGATCTACCCGACTACCAGCGACGGACCAAGCAACTGGACGGCAAAGGATTTTACCCCTATCACATTTGTCACGCAGTAATTGATTTCTTTTAAATTCCAAATTTGTAACAGACAATATGTTAAAACTTTGTTAGCTCGGTGTCCTACCCGGGGCATCGTGGCTCCATTTGTGAGGACTTTTTGTATGTCATTTCCATATATCATCAATCAAAACATTGGACGTTTGTTGCATTTCAAATCTTATGCTCTTTTTTCTTTCTGTGTTATATATATTGCAAAACAGCTATATTTACACACACTCACTTATACAGGTTTCAATCCACTCTGGATCTCACTGGTAACAGCTCTGCTACCGCCAGTTATGACTTCGAAAATCCGATCAACTTGGCCGAGGACGAAGGTGAAGATGATTGCGAAGTGCCTGGTGAACTCGCAAGACTGCTGCTCCAGGAAGAAAGGGCTATTCAGCCACATGAAGAGCCTGTGGAGACAATTAACTTGGGTACCGAGACGGTTAGGAAAGAGGTCAAGATTGGTGCCAATCTAGAGCTCAGCGTGAAGCAACGATTGATCCAGATGCTACAGAACTACATGGAGATTTTTGCTTGGTCCTATGAAGATATGCCTGGTTTGGATGCCGACATTGTAGTTCACCACCTGCCAACCAAGGAAGATTGCCCTCCGGTAAAGCAAAAAGCCCGACGGATGCGGCCAGAGATGTCTGAAAAGATCAAGGCCGAGGTTATGAAACAGTTTGATGCCGGATTCCTTGCAGTGACTTCTTACCCTCAGTGGGTTGCCAATGTGGTGCCAGTGCCAAAAAAGGACGGTAAAGTCAGAATGTGTGTCGACTACAGGGATCTGAACAGGGCCAGCCCCAAGGATGACTTCCCCTTACCTCACATTGATGTCCTTGTTGACAATACAACTCAACACAAGGTGTTCTCCTTCATGGATGGTTTTTCAGGGTATAATCAGATCAAGATGGCTCCAAAAGATATGGAGAAGACTACCTTTGTGACTCAGTGGGGCACCTTCTGTTATAAGGTCATGCCATTCGGATTGAAAAATGCTGGGGCAACCTATCAGCGTGCCATGATTGCTTTGTTTCATGATATGATCCATCATGAGATTGAGGTATACGTTGATGACATGATTGCAAGGTCTCAAAATGAGGAGGAGCACCTTGACCATCTGAGGAAGTTGTTTGACCGACTCAAGTTATACAAGCTAAGGTTGAATCCCAACAAATGCACCTTTGGGGTAAGGTCCGAAAAATTGCTAGGTTTCATTGTAAGTGATAAAGGTATTCAGGTGGACCCTGCCAAGGTAAAAGCCATACAAGAGATGCCGACTCCAAAAACAGAGAAAGAAGTCAGAGGCTTCCTGGGACGACTAAATTACATTGCCCGATTCATCTCACATCTGACTGCTACTTGTGAGCCAATCTTCAAATTGCTAAAGAAAGATCAAGTGGTACGCTGGAATGATGAATGTCAGGCCGCCTTTGAAAGGATAAAGGAATATCTCCAAGAGCCACCCATTCTTATGCCACCGGTGGAAGGAAGACCTCTGATACTATATTTGACAGTGCTTGACAATTCAATGGGGTGTGTGCTGGGACAGCATGACGAGTCTGGCCGAAAAGAGCACGCTATTTATTACTTGAGCAAAAAGTTTACCGACTGTGAGTCTCGTTACTCACTGCTTGAGAAAACTTGCTGCGCTCTTGTATGGGCTGCTCGCCGGCTGAGACAGTATATGCTGACTCACACTACCTTGTTGATTTCAAAAATGGATCCCATCAAGTACATATTTGAAAAGCCTGCTCTGTCCGGAAGAATAGCGAGGTGGCAAATGATCTTAACAGAATATGACATCCAGTATACAACTCAGAAAGCAATTAAGGGAAGTGTACTGGCAGATCATTTGGTACACCAGCCGGTGGACGATTACCAATCATTAAACTTTGATTTTCCGGACGAAGACATCATGGTGGTAACTGACTGTGAAGTACCTGGACTGGATGAAGGACCTGAGGAGAGATCCCGATGGTCTATGCACTTTGATGGAGCCTCCAATGCTTTGGGTAACGGCGTCGGCGCTGTAATCATATCCCCCAAAGGAACTCATACTCCACTCACCGCCCGATTATGTTTCAACTGCACCAACAACATGGCAGAATATGAGGCATGTATCATGGGTTTACAAGCTGCAATCGACTTAAGGATCAAATTTCTAAATGTCTTCGGAGATTCCGCTCTCGTGATCAATCAGATCAAAGGCGAGTGGGATACGAAACACCCGAATCTTATCCCTTACAAGGAGTATGTGTTGACCTTGCTTCCCCACTTTGAAGAGATAACCTTCGAACACTTCCCAAGAGAGGAGAATCAGCTAGCAGACGCACTAGCTACGATGTCTTCAATGTTCAAAGTCAAATGGGACAATAAGGCTCCCCGAATCATCATCTGGAAGTTGGGTGAACCGGCATACTGCTGTGGGCTCGAGGCTGAGAAGGTGATTGAAAAACCCTGGTATCACGAGGTAAAGAGGTACTTGGAAGCTCAGGAATACCTTGAAGGTGCGTCTGTCAATGATAAAAAGTTCATGAGGAGGTTTGCTGCAAAATTCTTCCTCAGCAACGGCATTATCTACAAGCGGAATCATGATTCAACTCTGCTACGTTGTGTGGATAAAACTGAAGCAGAGAAAATTATGATGGAATTACATGAGGGCACATTTGGAACACATTCCAGTGGACACACCATGGCCAAGAAAATCCTTCGGGCAGGATATTTCTGGTCCACAATGGAAGCTGATTGTTACCAACACTCCCGAACTTGTCATAAATGCCAGATCTATGCCGACAAGGTGCACATTCCTTCAGTTCCTCTGAACGTCCTGACTGCACCTTGGCCTTTTGCAATATGGGGCATTGATATGATCGGCGAGATTAAACCTACAGCATCTAATGGACATCGCTTCATCCTGGTGGCGATCGATTACTTCACGAAGTGGGTTGAGGAAGCATCCTATGCCACAGTAACCAAGAGCATCGTGGCACGTTTCATCCGGCATAACCTGATCTGTCGGTACGGTGTCCCAGAAAGAATCATTACGGACAACGGTACCAATCTCAATAATACGATGATCACTGAACTCTGTGAACAATTCAAAATACAGCACCACAATTCTTCTCCCTACCGGCCGAAGATGAATGGGGCTGTAGAGGCAGCCAATAAAAATATCAAGAAAATTGTGCAGAAGATGACAATGACCTATAAAGATTGGCACGAGATGTTACCGTTCACTCTTCATGGGTACCGCACCTCAGCCAGAACGTCAACCGGGGCAACTCCCTTCTCTTTGGTCTACGGCATGGAGGCGGTCTTGCCAATTGAAGTTCAGATACCCTCTCTCCGGATAATGAAGGATGCAAACTTGAATGAAGATGATTGGATCCAGACTCGACTTGATCAATTAAATCTGATTGACGAAAAGAGGCTCACTGCTATCTGTCATGGTCAAACGTATCAAAAACGGATGATTAGGGCATTTAACAAGAAAGTCAAACCACGAGAGTATCAAGTTGGGGACCTGGTAATCAAACGCATCATCCTTCCTCAAAGTGATCCCAGGAGCAAATGGACCCCTACGTACGAAGGGCCATTTGTGGTTAAACGTGTGTTCTCAGGAGGAGCCATGATCCTAACCACCATGGATGGTGACGACCTTCCTCACCCCGCCAATGCAGACATAGTGAAAAAATACTACGCATAAATAAAAGACCCGCTAGGTTAACATACCTAGGCAAAAATAAGGGCTTCCCGGCGAACCAAAAGGGTTCGGGCAAAAATAAGGGATGAAATGAAAAAAAATCTGTACACCCGGCAAGTCGAAAACCTGAAAAGGCGGCTTGGGCAAAAATGGGTATCCCGGTGGACTGAAAACCTGAAAGGGCGGTCCAGGCAAAAGTTAGGGATGGAGCGTAACACTATGTCTCATTGGATCACATCGCATCCAGAATTCAGTATCCACTACCTGGCTCAGACGTCGGCATCGACCAATCAGCTTCATCTTCAACTAGGTAGCAAAGCGATGAGACGTTCGAAGACATAAAGGCAATAGCAGAGTTGGAACCCAGTGGGATCGTTCACATAGCTATTTTATTTCCTTTTCAAATTCTATGTTATTTGGCGGCGTCCTCTTACTAGGATGTCAGCCTCTTGTATAAAAACGCCTATTCACAGGCAAAGTTCAAATCAATACAAATTCACTTGTCCATACAAATTACCATTGTTTTCTTCTTTCTGTTTGTCTTGCGAAGAACGTCCAATGTTCGTTTTTGATATATGCATTTGACATTAAAATTGCTGATTCATAAATATTCGCGTATAAGAAAAAAAAAATCAATTACAGGTGACACCAGACACAGGGCAATGTAAAGTTGTCTGATGCAGTCGGGTTGCTTTGTCCGCCAAGGTACCAAGGTAGATTCGACTGAAGAATGCGACTAAATCATCTCAACTCCCCGCAGAGTAAGACAAGATTCGGCAATACTTTCACCAAGCAGAGTTGATTCCCTATCGTTCCTGAAAAGGCACCACATTCCCCAGCGGAGTATAGGCATTCGTCAGCAAGCATCCCCGACAGTCTTGATCTAAGTTTGTTACCTGGCGAAATACGGACACCCCAGTAGAACCGTTTACCAGCACAATTCCAAAAGTTTCCCCAGGAAAAGTTGGAATCCATCTCCCCAAGCAGTAAGCTTATCCCCAGTAGATTCTGAAAGCTTATCTCCTGCAGAGTACGGACGTCTCTCCCGAGCTTTATTCAGAGTTATTCCTCACGAGGGCTTATAACTGGGTTATCCTCAGCTAATCGCCACGGAAAATTATCCCCAGCGGATTTTATCTTTGGTACCCCCAGCGGAGTTTATCTCTCGATCCCCAGCGGATTTTATCTTTGGTACCCCCAGCGGAGTTTATCTTTCGATCCCCAGCGGATTTTATCTTTGGTACCCCCAGCGGAGTTTATCTTTCGATCCCCAGCGGAGTCTATCATCATTATCCCCAGCGGAATCCATCTTTAAAAGTCCTCAGCAGGCCTCTCATCAAAACTTCAGCAAAGTATCTCGGCCACAGGGCAACTCCCCAGCCGATCGTCAAAGATCTATTTTCCTAAGATGAAGATACATTCATAAGCATTTCACACTTTCATACATCTTACTTACATACATGATAAAGTGCATACAACAGTATCTCATGTTGAACATCATGCATATCATACATCATGACATTGCGTACAACTTATGTTTTTGCCTCTTCAGGGAAAAAGACAATCCCAAAGACAACTGCCTTCAACTGTCACAAATTCCGGATTCGATACCTGTATCTAGCCAGGGCATATCTGAGGGTGACCAGTTCCAGACTCGATTCCTGTATCTAGCCAGGGCACGTCTGAAAAGCTCAAAGATTCGATTCCTGTATCCAGCCAGGGCACATCTATTAACGACTATTTCCAGATTCGATTCCTGTATCCAGCCAGGGCACATCTATCAACTGTCACGTTTCCAGACCCGATTCCTGTATCTAGCCAGGGCACGTCTGAAGAGTCCGAAGATTCGATTCCTGTATCCAGCCGGGGCACATCTATTAACGACTATTTCCAGATTCGATTCCTGTATCCAGCCAGGGCACATCTATCAACTGTCACGTTTCCAGACCCGATTCCTGTATCTAGCCAGGGCACGTCTGAAGAGTCCGAAGATTCGATTCCTGTATCCAGCCAGGGCACATCTATTAACGACTATTTCCAGATTCGATTCCTGTATCCAGCCAGGGCACATCTATCAACTGTCACGTTTCCAGACCCGATTCCTGTATCTAGCCAGGGCACGTCTGAAGAGTCCGAAGATTCGATTCCTGTATCCAGCCAGGGCACATCTATTAACGACTATTTCCAGATTCGACTCCTGTATCCAGCCAGGACACATCTGTGAACAACCGACTGTAGATTCGATACCTGTATCTAGCCAGGGCACATCTGCATAAGGAGATTGAAGATCAAACACCTGTAACAAGCCAGGAAAACATCCGTCTTTCTCAAATATACAAATTTCTCGCTAAGGAATCTCTTATGCGATCGACACTTCCAAATGGCATCTGTAAGCCCATTCCTAACATCACATTGCTGATACTTCAACATGCGAGTGCAAATTTCAGGGCACTCTGGTGTCCAATCTTCTTTTACCTTCGAGTCGCGAAAGGCAAACTCGCCAATCTAACTCTTCAGGTTCAAGAAGATTGAACAGGGGCAACTGTTGTACCCCAAAATTTGCCCTCCTTTTCTTTAGGAAATCATCTTAGATTTTTCAAAATCCCCTGGAACAAATCCAAGTCCTGAGTTATCCTTTTGCCCAAGCAAGTCACTTACAAGAGAAAGATGATCTCACAAACTCCAACAACAATGCTTTCATCTTGAGGAAAATCAAATTCTAAGTGCTTAGAATGTTTCTTTAAAATAAGTGTTTTTTGGAAAAATCAGCGCTTCAGAACTTCTGGATCCATTCCGGATGAAGACGGTCAGAAGTTGCAAGTTTGGCTCAGGATGGTCAGAAGTTGTCTCTTCAGCAGCTACATCAGTTCAATCAGAAGTTGTAAACGTGGTTCAGAGTGTAAGCCTCAAACAGAACATACCCCTTCAGCAGTTACACAAGCTCAGTCAGAACTTGCTAAAGGAATGCAAGAGAAATATGAAAGTACAAAGGCTCCTTCAGAACAGGTTGAAGTCAGAAGATGAAAGGTCAGAGGGATAGGTGTCACATTGATACAGAATCTTTAGGTCCAGATTGTCCAGAAGTAGATCCAAGGAACGTACCAGAAAACCAGGAGAATTTCCAGAGCTTGCTAAGACAACAGGTAGCCAAGGCCAGAGCATGGTTTACGCTACTAATTCAACAACCAAAATGTTGGTATTGACAGGTCTTGTCACCATTTAATGCCCATTAATGCTTCCAACCACTCCTGAGCGTTCACGTGTGGCTTGGAAAATGCTTTTGCACAGATTCTGGCATGGGTCTTCACGCCACCGCCCATTTCAGAGGTCACTTCCCCCAATCTACGCCTGCTGCTGCTACCTAGGCTGAAAAATAGCTGTTATCACAACTTCCCAGGAATTTCTGTCAAAGAACGAATTCAAACTCTGTTGGCGCCTTAAATGTTCAAGGTATCCACAAGAACTTTGCCTATAAATAGAGAGCTTTCCCACTGCAAAAGACGTTCAAGAAGTTCAAGAAGAGAAACAGAAAAATTGCTAAGAGAGAAACGAAACTCCTAGCAACATAACATTCTGAAACTCTGCCAAAATTTCCAGCTTTGTTTCATAACTTTAAGTTTCTCACCTTCAACTTCATCAAACACCCAGCTCTTTTCTGTAAACCAAAAACGTTCTTTCCAAACTTCTGACCCTATACACGTATACACCTTCACTTCCCCTTTCCCAAATCTGTCCAGAACACCACCAGAACCAAAAGCTAACTTTCACCCACCATTTTCCAGAAAGTCAGGTAAGCACCTGCTGACCCTCACCACACTGTTAAGCATCATCAGCTGTGCATATTCAAGTAACATAATGTAAATATTCATGTTATTGCTGTTTATGTTCTGAGGACTCTCATGCCTCAGAACGTCCTGAGCCAGTTTAGGACTTGCCTGTGACCTTGGTGATTCTGACCTCTGAGACATTTTTGCTATTTTGCTGGATCTGTTCCAAATATGTTTTCTGTTTTATGGAGTAACAACAGGATTGCAGATGTTCTGATTAGTGCAGGAAAAAGCCAAGTGCTGACTTTGACGTTAGCACGTCTGAAGCCTGTTTTGCTGTCAATAACATCAGAACCTCTGAGAGTTATTGCCTTTTCAGCAGAATCTGAACTTCTGGGTTCTCCACTAACAAACTTCTGTCTTGTAGCGCAGGGAAATCAGAACTTCTGGTTTCCCCACTAACAAGGTTCTGTTTTGCAGGTTCTAGAGTCAGAAGTTCTGACTCATCCAGTTTCACCAACAGGTTGATCATCTGACAGCGGGTCTGGGTCAGAACTTCTGATGGCCTCCCAACAGCGCGCAGGCTCCCTCCCTCTCTCTATATATGTTGTTTTTCGCTATTTTCTTTTTTGTCTATTTTTCTCGTTGAACCCCCCATGTACAAATGCGTATCCCCCTCCCCTAACTATTGTAATAGCGTAGGATTTTACATTTCCGCTTCTTATTGCTAGTAATTAGAACGTGTATGACAAGATAAAATCAATGAAATAGAAAAACCTAATTCAAAGAAAAACTCTTGTATGCAATAAAACACACTTGCACACTAACACCCCTAGGGTTATATCCACTTGTTGCCTTTCAAAATTGGGCCATATTGCATGTTAGGTCTCTTTGGGCAAAATAAACAATTTAAATGATCATGGTCCCTCGATAATATTTTTTCAAAACAAAATGATCAAGTCCCTTAAGGAAAATGCCCAAAGATACTTGGCACCATTGCAATTATGGTCTAAACGATGACCCGCGCCCGTCCCTTTCACATCCTAACACAAGATTGTCCACCAAATACAATGGTGGAACAAACTTGTTAAAAGGGTTAAAACATAGCAATAATCTTTTGAGAAATTTAGGAGTAGACAACCTCTTAGTTACTTGAATCAAACTTGCAAAACAAAACACTTGCCTAATTTCAAAATCACACATCACTACACTTTCAAAACGACTTTCAAAAACAAATGAAAACCTTTTTCAAAAGACATACACCTTTGTATACATCCCAACATGGATCATTACAAAGGTTGCCACTACATTGGCCTCTTTTCAAAACATTTTCAAACCCACACACACAAGCACCATTTCAAACAATTGAAAAAGGCAAGTGATCTAAGCAAGTAACTAAGAGCCCATGGATAACTATGGATAGAAGGGGTGCTAATACCTTCCCTTTCTATAATCTACTCCCCGAACCCAAGAAAACATCTCAAAGGTTTTTGCTGTGCTTTTTAAACCTTTCCTTAGGATAAAATAAAAAGTCGGTGGCGACTCTTGCTCAACCGAAACATTTGCGAAAACAAATGCAAAATTCATAAGTCAGTTCTCCCACCGTATCACACACGGGCTCTTAGATACTTGCTCATTTGTGTTTTCAAAGTGTTTGCTTTTTAATTGTGAGTGAGTTTGAAAAAGTTTCTTTGAAAGTTTCAGATCGACTCTTGTATCAGTCCTCAAGAGTGTTTGAAACATTATTTTGAAAGCTTTTTGAAAAGTGTCAATGTGAAAAGAGTTTTATTTTGTTTTTTTTAGAGCAAGTATCTATGAGTCATCTACCTACCCTAAGGAATTAGGCTGTGTAAATGTCCTTAAGGTAGTGCCATCCCACCATTGAGAGGTAGGCAGCACCACCGTTGGAGGTGTTCGGGTCAATTCGAGTTTAGGGACAATGTGGTCACCAGAGCAACAGTAGGACACCTTAGAAGCTACCCCCATGCCATAGATCATGGACATGAGGACTTACTAAAACGTCCTATATTCGACGACCACGTTTCGAGGGCAAGGCAACAGTGAGGCGTACCCTAAGAGTGGTGTTTGAACTTGTGTGTTTGTTTTCATATTAATATTTGTCTTTGATCATGCATTTGATGAGCTACGCATTGCTTTTAATTTAGGCCATTCATTCTTTCATGCAATTAGCAGTTTAAAAGTGCGGAAATTAAAGTGCGGAAAGTAAAGTCCTACGCTATTACAAGGCGCGGGTCTATACATCGCCAAATTAACAAAGACCCGTTTTGAATAAAAATGCGGAAAATAAATAAATTCCTAATTACTATTACAAGGCTTGAGCAATTACATAATATTTAAAACGAAAAATAAGAACAAACGCGCGAAAGAAATTAGAATCGAATGTTCGAGGGCGTTGGACCCTTTAAAGATTAAGTTGAAATTAAAAGTTAATTAATTATTAAATTAAAAGAAAGGAAATGTTTTTTTATTTTGTATTTATGAAATAAAGAGAATTAAAATTAAAATTAAAGAAACCCTAATTCTAGGTGGTTTTTATTTATTTAATGAAAATATTCAAGTTTAACCTAATTTACCCTAATTAATTAATTACATGTTTATTTACAAAATAAATTAATAATTAATAATAATGATAATAAGAAAAAATTATTTATTAAAAGAAAAGATAAAAATGCTAAAAACCCTAATTTCTATATATTTTAGTTATTTAAGAAAAGATTAAAATTGAAAACCTAATTTTACTAAATTAATGATTTAAAGATTTATTTACAAAAATATTAATGAATTAAATATTAAATAAACATATTTTTAGTTTTGATTTTTCTGGTTTTATTATGAAAATTATTTTTGTGAATTAAATAAAACAAAAAAAAACAATTAAAATAAATAAAAGAAAAGAAAAGGAGAGAAAAAAAATACAAACAATGGGGGGTGTCTGACCCAATTTGGGAGGTTTGTTGAAAGCAGTTTGGCCCAACAGATTCCAAGCCCTTTTGACTTTCCAGCGCTTGCGTGCAGAGTGGTTGACTAGCGTGTGTGGTAGACTGCACATTCTGGCCTTTGGATTGACCATCAGGGACACTTGGCAGGCTTGGATGTGAAGGCGTATTGTAGTCTTTGAAGGAGATGCTGCATGGAAACATGTTAATGCCAAAATTATGAAATGTGAGAGGGGGGACCTGGGAATCGAACCCAGGTCCCAATACCTGCAAGCCAAATCACCAACCAACTGAGCTAGTGCGCGCGTCTGTTATTATTATGGAGCATAATTAATATAAGAGAAAGCAAGCGCTATTGGTAGAAAACAAAAATCACGCGCCAATATTTAAACTATCCAGTAATGCTTTGACACGCCAGCTTCGTCTTCTCCATCTGCCTGTAAATAAAAACGAATAGCGGGGGTTTTAAACCCCCACTAAACTCAACCTGAAAAAATAGCGAATAGGATATAGGCAAACATAAAAAGGGCGCGAGGTGTGAGTTATCTTCGTTTGGATGTCACGAATCCATTGGTACCAGTTTGAAGGGCTAATTTTTCCAGATGAAGAAACCCCTATTTCAAAGTTTCTGAAACCCTAAAATGCATTAATGGTGGATCACGATACAGGCCTTGTTAGTTTAATCAAAGGATACCATTAGCTTCAGAACGTTCATATTAGTATAAATCAATGGTTAAAAATCACAAATAATGCATGGAAATTGAAACACGATTATGAAAATTTTTGTGAAAAGTGAGACATCGTTCTACCACTTCTTTGGGTATGGAGGCCTGGATTTGATTGCAAATGCTTCCTAGTAGTGTCAGGAGTGTATTGGAATACTTTACAAGCCTTGAATCGTCCTCTAGGTGTGAAAACAGTTTCAAGGTTTTTAGGTGAAAGTTGCAAGTTTGTTATTGGTTTTCTGCGCAGCCTCTTTGTCCAATGGAATAGGTTTCACTTGTGCATAAGTAAGCGAGTGAATTAGGTTAAGAAAACCAGCCCATAATCCATGCATTGATGATTTGGAGATTTGATTTTCAATGATATCAATTTCAATCTTTTTGCTATGAAACTATTGCCAATCATGAGAGATATTGCCTTTTTGAATGTGAAACGAAATCCTTAGCACATAATGAATGAATTCTCTGCACAAAAAGATTTGAAAGATATTATTTGCTATTTTTTCATATTTAAATTTAATTAAGTGAATTAATAATAATAAAAATTCAAATAATTAATAAAAAATAAGAAAATACATCCCTTTGAGGTCAATGGGTCGTGTATAGCCTTTGGGTAATGATTCATGGAAGAAATTGAGGCCTATTAGCATTTTTGAGGCCTTTTGTGCAAAGTTGACTTTTCAAAATTCCCAAAAATTTCCCAACTTCTACAAGGCATATCTTGCTCAATTTTTAAGCTTTGGTCATGTTCGTGGACACTTTGGAAAGGTCTTGAAGTCCTCTAACCAATTCCTTTGGTACCATGTCATTTTGATTTACCAATCTCAAGTTATGGTCTTTGACTTAAAGTGCCTTTTTGTTGACTTTTGAAAATGACCTATAATGTTGAAACTGATAACTTTTTGTGAGAGCATTTCTTGGACTTGAAGTGTGAAGATGAGTTGTAGGAAATGTCATTCTCTTCAAAATGAGGTTTGGATGGGATTTTTCTGATAAACCATGAAGAAGTTATGCCCTGGTCAATTTGCAGTTGACTTTTTCAACTGTCCAAAAATAGAAACTTTTGCATCTTGAGACTTTTTGGGCCATGCTTTGAGAATCATGATCAAGAATTGATCAAATGATGTTTGTGGCTTCAAAATAAGATGTTGACCAAAAATTTTGACTTTTGACTGTCAAATGACCATTTTGCCCCTGCAGTTGACTGTGAAGCATTTAGGGTTTTTGACTGTGCAATTTGATGCTGTGAGTCTTGAAACTTGGCCTATGGATGCTTGACAATGTATATGGGCATGTGGGACTTGTTTGGACCCTTGGAAACTTCAATTTCTTTGCCAGCACCAAAACCCTAATTTTTGACTGTTAGGAGGCAATTGGACTGTGCAACCCTTGGGAGATTTTGAATTATGATCTTAGCAAACCTTGAAGAATATGGGAGGGCAAATTTTGGGGTACAATAGTGTAGATCTGTCATAATCCTCTCTACTTCGCTCTTGTCTATGCACCGAAGTAAAGTAGAGTCATGGTTGCGTTTGTAGAGGATTCCATTACTGAGGAAGAATTTTGTGGCGAACCTTCTCAGAAACTTTTTATCATTGATAGACGCCCCCTCAGGATACTCTTGAGCCTCGAGATATCTCTTCACCTCATAGAACCAAGGTTTGTCCGCTACTCCTTCAGTGTCGATCTCATAGCAATATACCGGTTTATCCAACCTTTTAATAGTGATCCAAGGGGCCTCGTTATCCCACCTGACCTTGAACATATAAGACATGGTAGCTAGCGCGTCCTCTAACTGATTCTCTTCTCGTGGAAAATGTTTAAAGGTTACCTTCTCAAAGTGTGGAAGCAATGTCAGCACATGCTCTTTGTACGAGATGAGATTCAGGTGCTTCGTATCCCACTCTCTTTTAAACTGGCTTATCACCATGGCTGAATCCCCAAAAACATTTAAGAACTTGATCCTCAGGTCGATAGCAGCCTTGAGACCCATGATGCATGCTTCATACTCCGCCATGTTGTTGGTACAGTTGAAGCATAGTCGGACAGTGAAAGGAGTATGACAGCCTTCAAGAGATATAATTACAGCACCAACGCCATTACCGAGTGCATTTGAGGCTCCGTCAAAAACCATAGTCCATCGGGATCCTTCTTCAGGTCCTTCATCCAGTCTAGGTTCTTCATAGTCAGTCACTAGCATAATATTCTCGTATGGGAACTCAAAAAATTCATGGACTGGTAGTCATCCACGGCCTGATGAGCCAAATGATCAGCTAATACACTTCCCTTGATTGCTTTATGGGTTGTATATTGGATATCGTATTCGGTTAAGATCATCTGCCATATTGCTATTCTTCCAGAGAGAGCGAGCTTCTCAAAGATGTACTTGATCGGATCCATCTTAGTTATCAGCAAAGTTGTGTGGGTCAACATATACTGTCTTAGTCGGCGAGCAGCCCATGCCAAAGCGCATCAAGTTTTCTAGAGCAGTGAGTATCTTATCTCACAGTCGGTAAATTTTTTGCTAAGGTAGTATATTGCATGCTCTTTTCGACCAGAGTTGTCATGCTGCCCCAGCACACACCCCATTGAATTATCTAACACTGTTAAGTATATTATCAAAGGTTTTACTTCAATCGGAGGAATCAAAATGGGAGGCTCTTAGAGGTATTCCTTGATTCTGTCAAAGGCGACCTGGCATTCTTCATTCCACTTTACCACTTGATATTTCTTCAGGAGTTTGAAGATCGGCTCACAAGTAGCAGTCAAATGTGAAATGAACCTGGCGATATAATTTAGGCGTCCCAAGAAACCTCTAACTTCCTTCTCAGTACGGGGAGCCGACATATTTTGTATGGACTTCACCTTTGCAGGGTCTACCTGAATACCTTTGTCACTGACGATGAACCCAAGAAGTTTACCAGACCTTACCCCGAAGGTGTACTTATTCAGATTTAACCTCAACTTGTGTGTTTTCAACCTGTCAAACAACTTTTGTAGATGATCAATGTGTTCTTCCTTGGCTTGAGACCTGGTTATCATGTCATCAACATAAACCTCTATCTCATGGTGAATCATATCATGGAACAAAGCTGCCATGGCTCGCTGATAAGTTGCCCCTGCATTCTTCAACCCAAAAGGCATCACCTTGTAACAGAAAGTGCCCCACTGTGTGACGAAGGTTGTCTTCTCCATGTCTTCGGGTGCCATCTTGATCTGGTTGTAGACAAATAAACCATCCATGAAGGAAAAGATTTTGTGCTGTGCGGTATTGTCAATCAGAACATCGATGTGGGGAAGTGGGAAGTCATCCTTGGGGCTTGCCCTGTTCAGGTCTCTAGTCCACATACATTCATACTTTACCATCTTTCTTAGGTATCGGGACCACGTTAGCAACCCACTGCGGATATGAGGTGACAGCTAAGAACCTAGTGTTGAACTGTTTCATAACCTCTACTTTGATCTTCTCTGACATTTCAGGGCGCATATGGAAGACCTTTTGCTTTACCGGAGGGAAATCTTCTTTAGTCGGCAGACGATGAACCATAATATCTGTGTCTAAACTAGGCATGCCTTCATATGACTAGGCGAAGATCTCGACATAGTCATGCAACATTTGTATCAACCGCTGTTTGACATTAATCTCCAGATTTGTGCCGATCTTGACTTCTTTTTTGTTTACCTCTGTGCCCAAGTTTATTGTCTCAGCTGGCTCTTCATGAGGTTGTATAGCTCTCTCTTTCTGCTATAACAGTCTAGCAAGTTCTCCAGGTACCTCACAATCTTCTTCACCTTCGTCCTCGACTTGGTTGATCGTATTTTCGAAGTTATAACTAGAAATAGCAAAACTGTTATCAATGGGATCCAGAGTGGATATGGATATGCAGTTTGATATGTGAGTGTGTTTAAGAGCATAGTTGTATTGATAAAGTGAAAAGCAGAAAAGAAAAATAGAGAGCGCAAAATTTGTATGCAAGAATGTCCAATGTTTTATCGATGACATATGATAATGACATATAATAACCCTCACAAATAAACCATTGTGCCTCGGGTAAGACACAAGGCCATAAAGTTTATATTGTTTATTACAAATCCGAAAAACAAGCAAGACAATTACTGCTGAACAAAAGTAATCGGCACAAAATCTTTGGCCGTCCAGTTACTAGGTCCGCCATTGGTAGTAGGGTAGATCCAACTGTCAATATCAGAATCCTCATCATTCTCTTATATAGCATTGACCCCACGATTGCTAATATGTAGGGTAGGTCCTCCTGCCTGAGCACGTCGAACAACCCTTTGAGCTCCTGAAGTAAAGCCCAAACCAAATTTGTCAGTTTTGTAAGGAAAATCAGGGAGTTGTCCCAAAATTGTACACCCACCTTCTTCAACTACTGCTCTGGCATCCCTGAGATGAGCCATCTTCAAAGGAGGTCTGGCGATCTTCGGCACACTGGTGATAGTCTCGATTGATGCCATAGTCTGGGGAACCTCTTCAAAATTTTGACAAGGGGTCTCTATAAACCCAGTGTCCATCTCCACATACTTGAAAGAGTTCAAATGGCTTACCATGTACTCCTCTTTATCATGCACGATGATAATCTTCACCTTCACTGGATACTTCAACATTTGGTGCAGCGTAGAAGTAATAGCTCCAAATTCATAGATCCAAGGAAGACCCAACAAACAAGAATAAGATGGCCTGATATCCATCACGTAGAAGGTGGATTCAAAGGTCTGGGAACCCACTTTGACAGGGATGTCCACCTCCCTGTGCACCATTCTTTTTGAACCGTCGAAAGCTCTCACCACAATGTTACTGGGCTTTAAGGTCAAACCTTCACAATCTAGCCTATCAAGAGCCTTCTTGGGCAGAACATTTAGTGACGATCCAGTGTCCACTAGAACATGGGCCATAGTAGTGCCCCTGCATTCTATCGAGACATGTAGAGCATCATTATGCTTTCTCCCCTTGGTTGTCAAACCAGCATCTGAAAAACCCAACCCATTATCAGCAGTCAAATTGGCCACACAGTCCTCGAATTGGTCAATAGAGGTTTCTTGCAGCACATGCGCAGTCTTGAGAAATGTAACCAAAGCCTTTGCATGGGCCTTAGAACACAACAACAGAGCCAACATTGATATCTTCAAATGGGTCTTTCCCAGCTGTTCGACCACATTGTAGTCACTCTTCTTGATTATCTTTATAATCTCCTCCATTTCTTGTTTAGAGGATTCCAAAATAACTTTTCTAGGTGCCTCCGTCCGGGCAGGCTCACCTACAACTTCTTTGCCCCGAGTCCTAGATGACTCATCGGCAGGGGTAACAACTGGAGTAAGGATGGGAGTAGTAGCAGGAGTACTAGCCGGAACAACAGATGGAATAACAACAGGCTTAGCAACAGTTTTCGGGGAGATCTCAGGAGAGAAAACCCTTCCACTTTGAGTAACTTTGCTGGTCCCGACAATGTTACTGATATTGGGATCAGCCTCTTCAGTTTTTTCTTCTTTAATGGTTAACAAATCCTGCTTGACGCCATGGTAGTAAACGTCAGCACCATAATTCCAAGGAACAACTTTGTCTGAGGAGTATGGTACAGGGCCAGGAAAAGTGATTATTAATGGAGCAATTCTTGGAGCAGATGTAATCCTAACAGGTCTTTTGGAGGAGACCTTAGAAGGATTGGCAAAAATGGTTATGATAGCAACATCTTCATGTAGAACAGTTGGAAACAGAGTCTTTTCGAACAAAATCTCTTCGTTATTCATCAAGCATTGAACACCTGATTTCAGCAAATAACAACCAGAAGGCAAAGATAAACACATGTGGCAACCTTCACCGCAGCCCGGAAATAAACCGGCTAGCAACAAATTCTTCTTGACGGTCATGAGAGGAGTAGAAACTTCATCAATAGAAGTAACAAATAGATCAGTATCAACGACATTAACAACTCGGTTGTGCTTGGGCATGGGAGCAGTTATGACATTAGGCATCTCAGGAGCATCAAACTCAATCTCCTTTGCTTCGATCAGATCCTGCATCTTATTCTTCAGAGCCCAACAGCCGTTTGTATCGTGGCCTGGACTCTCAGAATGGTAAGCACACCGAGCGTTTGGATTGTAACAAGGAGATGTGGTGTTGGGGTTCTTGGGAGCCTCCCTTAAGGTTGCCAAATTAGATTTTAACAGATGAGGTAAAACCTCAGACAACGTCATATTGATCCCGGTGAACTGCCTTTGAGGTCTTTCTACCCTTGGCTGATTGTTTCGTTGTTGAGTAGCCACAAGCCTAGGTATCATCGCAGCCCCTACCGTTGGATGGTGCTCGGTTATATTCTGACTTCTTGGATTGTAAATAGCATTGACCTCCTTCTTACCCATGAATGGGTTTTTCACTGTACTTGAAGAGGTGTCTTTCTGGATCTTTCCACTTCGGATCCCAACTTCTACCCTTTCTCCAGTCAATATCAGTTCGGTAAAACTACCTGAGGAGCTACCAATCAAGTGATTGAAGAATGAACCAGATAGCGTACCAAGAAACACGTCCACCAACTCCCTATCAGACAAAGGGGGTTGGACTCTCCCTTCCAAATCTCTTCACTTCTGAGCGTAGTCCTTAAAATGTTTGCTTGCACTCATAGACATACTCTGGAGTTAAATACGGGTAGGAGCAAGGTCAGTGTTATATTGATACTGCTTATAAAAAGTAGCAGCCAGATCTTCCCAGTTGCGGACATTGATTCCCTCTAGCTGGTAGAACCACTCAAGCCGAGTCCCGGACAGACTGTCTTGAAAGAAATGGACCCACAAGTTTCTATCAGTAGTGTGAGGCTGAATCTTCCTCATATAAGAATGTAGATGAAGCTTGGGACAAGAAACCCCATCATAATTTTCAAATATTGGAACCTTTAACTTCTGTGGGATGAAAACCCCAGATACCAAACCCAGCTCTTTAAAATCTATCCCTGGTACTCTTTGGATCTCCATTGCATTCAGACGATCCTCTAGCTGTTTGTACCTTTCGTTAGCCGGAGGATACTGCTCTTTGTTGTAATCAGTGTCATTATCAGATTCCCCTGGACTAGGGTCTTCCTTCCTTCTCTCACCCTCTTGATTCTCTCCTTCCTTGGATGAAGAGGTCAGATCAACCATTTGCTTCAACGGTCCCTTGAATCTTATTCTTAAGTTTACCACACCAGCGGTCTTCTTTGTCTTCTTCTTTCTATCCTTCAAAATAAGGGCCTTCAGATCTTCCCGCCCTTTAGCCAAAGCTACGAACATTTGCTGAAATTGGGCATTTTGTGCCTGGAGATCCTTGATACTTTGTTCAGAACTCATTATTGATGAAATAAACAGTGAAGAATATGATAATTTGAAACCTGTTTATGCAATATCATGGATGATATGTGTATGCAATGATTTCAAGGATTCTTAAAGACTCAAATTTTCTTAAACAAAAGAAACACACGTTAACTATATTAATAAGTTCGAATTATTACAAAGAGTGCCCTTTAGGCTTACAATCAAACAAAATAAAACTTAAAGCAAAAAGAAAAATAGGTTTCCCATAAGCGCATCCTCTTTGGTGCAATGTAGTTATTTATATTCCTCTCTTCATGAAGTAGCCTAGTGAGTTCCAGGACTTTCTTCTCGCTGGCGTAGAATTGAGCTTCAAACATATCCCGCTCCTCCTTAAGTTGAACCCAGAATTTTTGTAATTCCTCATGATCAATTGGCATGTCAGGATGAAGAACAAGATAAGGAGTGTCTCCTTCAGCAACCGGTTCCATAATCATAGGTAGGATGATGGGGTAACGCATCATAAGACTTTAGGCACGGGCTCGTACCCATTTGAGACAAGGCTCAAGAGGGATGGAATTCTTGTGCCCCAGTGTCTTGCTATCAACCCTATGTACCATGCCCCAAGCTCGCATGAACCTTTTACGGTAACCCTGAGCATCATTCTCGTAGTTGAAGGCGATTCCTTGGATAAGTGTATCATGAGGACCATCCTTTCTCGCATATCTAAATTGTCGCAGTGCTAAACAAGGATTATAAGTGATTCATCCCATAATGCCTAAGAGAGGGACATTATGGAATTCCCCGCATCGATCAATAATGAACATTCTCCGAGGATCGAGATCACCAATGAATACCTGAATGTGTAAGAGTCATTAGCCTATGAGACCATCTCAAACCCTGTTCATTCTTCAAGACAGATCAGGGTAGGTGTGAAATAAACCACCTAGACAAAAGAGGAGTGTAACACAGAAGGGTCCCTCTTTTCTTTATAGTGCGAGTATGCAAAGAATGTAGGATATCTCCTAGCAAAGTAGGTACCAGATTGCGTGACAGGAAAACCTTAACCGCATTCAAGTCTATGAGCTGGTCTGAATTAGGGAACAATACCAACCCATAGATGAGAAGGGCTAACACCTCTTCAAAAGCTTGTAAGTCCAGGGTATCCCAAAAATTATGAGCTTCCTCAAACACGAACTTAGCCAAAAAACCCTTGACACCTCTTCTGGTTTCCCAATTTACCACTACGTCAGACCGTTGTAAGGACAGAGCTTTAGCAATATCTTTAGGTTTAGGGTCTCTTTCCATACCATTGAAATGTACCTTGTTAAGGATAGGCACCCCCAGTAATAGAGAAAACTCCTCCATAGTAGGCACTAACTGGTAATCCGGAAAAGTGAAACAGTGATGTAGAGGGTCAAAGAACTGAAAGAGCACTTTTAACATTTCTTCATCAGGGTTTGAGGTGACCAAGCTGAGAAGTCGACCATGCCTTTCAATGAAGGGAGAGCTTTCAGGGACCCTTGATACTAACTCCTTAAGCTGAGGAGGTACCTTTACCAGACTGACTTGGATAGTGAATCTGCGGGCGAGGGCCATGTCCTACAAAACAAGACAAAAATAAACCCTAAGAATCCTTGAAATGGTTAGTATGATATGCTATGTTATGATGTCATGATTATGATCAGATATAGCAGATATAGTAAACACAAGCAAATCACACAGAGACCTTAGGTTTAAAGCTTGCATGGATTTTAAGGTAATACCCTCTTGAAGTTGGGTTGGTTCAACTTGTCCTAAATATAGTAACCGGGTTCTAAGGGATCTCAATATCATCGATCTTTCCCCCAAATTTCGTTCCGATAGACAATTGACTTGCCACCAAACAAAACTCAAGAGTCAAACCTCAATGAGTGTAGCATCGAGTATCAATCGACTTTGGTTTTACACTAAAGACAACTATCTCACTACATCCTAAAAAGCCAAGTTGGCCAATTAAGGTGCTAAGGTCAGTTGATGCTTTATGATACCACGCAGCGGCCCCGTATTCTCCTTGATTACATAAGGGCTACCGGTACACACCAAAGTATCACATCAACATAGCTATTGTTTCAGCCGTGTCGGTATACCCCACACAACTCCCTCACAGTTTATTGCTACTTACCTAAAAGGAATTCCCCAATCCGGGTTTAGGATCCAAACAACCCAAACAGATACCCTTAAAAGTAAATCAAACAAGACATGCCAAAGAAGAAATTAAAATGACCTAGATCCTAAGGTAAAGCCCACTTTATATAATTCCCCAGCAGAGTCGCCAGTTTTGTAATACGGTGGCAAAACTGACTATTTTTTAGTTACTACTGGTTTTGCGTTTGTGTTTGCAAATGTCGCGGTAAGCAAGAGTCGCCACCATCTTTTATTTTATCCAACAAAGGAAAAGGGAAAAAGAACAGAAAAAACCTTTTTTGAGATGTTTCTGAGTACGGGGGTAGATTATAGAAAGGGAAGGTGTTAGCAACCTTTCTATCCGTGGTTTTCCACGGGCTCTTAGGTACTTGCTCATTTTTAAATTGCTTTTGTGTGTTTGTGTGCTTTTAAAAAGTTTTGAAATTTCCTTAGTGCGGAAATTCACTTTATGGTAACTCTTGTATCAGTCCTTAAGAGTGTGATAAAGTGTTTTTGAAAACTTTAGTTGAAAAGAGTGTGAAAGTGTAGGGTGTAAAAAGTTATTGTTTTGAGCAAGTACTTAAGAGTTTCTATCTACTCGAAAAAGACTATTCGTTTTCTTATTTCCTTTAGATAGTGCTATCCTACTATTAAGGAGTAGGTAGTTCCATCGTTGGAGTTTGAGGGACAATCGAAAAGGACGATTACGGTCACTTAAGGCAACAGGGCAAGATCTCTTAGTAACTGTCCTAAAGTTCTAAGATTGCATTTTGTTTTACCGAGGCAACCTTCGAAAGGGACTTGCAATATCTGAATTAGAGGACAATCACTAAGAATTCTCACGTTCGAGAATAGTGACCGTATTTTTCCGAGGCAACCGAAGTGGGAGATACCCTAGGGGTGAGCATGCGCAAGTGTTTGATTTCAGTTTATTTATCTTTGCACATTTAGGATGATCTACCATTTAAAAAATTGATTTATCTTTCCATTCAATCCTATGATCATTCACCTAACAGTTAATAGTAGCGAAAAAATAAAATACAAGAATTTTAAACCTAGCTATTACAAGGCTTTGGGGATGGGGATTACATAACCAAAAACTTTGGGGATTTGAACAGTAAAACAAGAAAGGACAGTAAATGACCTAATTAACTATTACAAACCTCATAGAAATTACATTAATTGGAAAAAATAAATAAATAAATGCGCGCGAGAATAAATTAAATATCCTAAAGAATCTACTTAAATAAAGAAAATATTTTTTTGATTTTTTTTATTGAGAAAACTAAATATTTGTGAATTAAATCTAATTTTTTCTAATTAACTTTTCTTAATGAAAACAAATCAATTCAATATCATTAAATTAATTAATTTCCAAAAAAACTAATTTTAATTAAAAAAACCTAATTTTATATTTTTTGTGATTTTTGTGATTTTAAAAAAATAATGATTTTTGTAAAGTAATTAAAAAACCAATAATTAAATAAAGAAATTAAAAAGAATTAAAATGGCCCTGGTATGAAATAGCAAACTGGGGGGGGGGGGTGCCTTGCTGAATTTGTGTTAGGCCCATTTTGCTGGTGGCCCTGTTGTCAGCACTTGATCCAGTGTTGCATTCTTCTAAGGATGTACCATGAGGATGGCCTGCTGGACACTAGATCTGGATCGAGGGATGATCCAATGGCCGAGGGTGAGTGCACAGGATGAACACATTAGGATGCAACTCACTGGATCCTTCAAGAATCAATTGGTAAATATCAAAATTGCTGGACCTGGGATCGAACCCATGTCCTTTCCTTCACACACCTTATGCCTTGCCAACTGCGTTGGATGTTAACTCATGAATATAATAGAACAAAGATATTATGATATGAAAATGGATCAATGGACACGTTTCAAAATGCACGCTCTATGGGTCCCTATAGATTTGAATGGGCCAATCAATGAACACCACGCCATCACCTCCTTCATTGATCCATCGTTTTAGGTGATGGACATTTACCTACAGTTATTTCCGTCACTATAGGCTATAGTGACGAATTTTGTTCGTAGCTACAAACCTGCAACATTCTAAAACACGATACAAGCAACATAAATTCAAACCAAAGACTTGGATTAACTATAAACGATCTCCTGAGCATGATAGCACCCCTAATTTTGTCCAATTTTGCCTCTAGTTAGGGTTCCCCAATTTGGAGCTTCAGAAGCCTAACAATGGCGAATGGTTGTACCTACACTTAAACTCTGATTAAACCATTCAAAAAGGTTCTGATGATGATGATGAACATGAAGATGCAATCAAATCATGTTTATAGTGGGTAAATGAATGAGATCAAAGTTGGAAAAAAGTGGACACAAACCGTGAGTGTAGAGAGTTTTTCTTGATGCTACAGACCTGGGGAATGAGTGTGGTAACTTCCTAGAGGTCCAAGGACTATTGTTTAGTCCTTGAAATGCTTTGAACTCGCATGTGGAAAGGAATCCGATCTGCACTTTTTGACAAAAAAATTGACACTTTGTTCGTGTTCTTAAAGGCAGCTGTGCATCTAAAAAACTTTTGTTCTAGGGTTGCAATACATTGGCACATGTAGTGAATCAAATTAGGGTAATATTTGTGGCAAGAATCCAAAGATTAATGGCATGGTTTTAAGAAAAAATCAAATCTTGAAAAGTTGCCATATGTGGATATTTTGTGTCCATTTGGCCTTGCATGATTTCTTTGGCTATTGACAGCATATGAGATCTCCATTCAAAGCAAAAATCATTCCTAAAACAAATTATGTGATTTATTTGGATTTATTTGATTTGATTTGAGTTTTAAATGAATAAAAATTAAAATAAATTAAATAAACAAATAAATAAGGCATGTAGGGTCCCATAGGTAGTGGACCATACTAGGACTGAGATTCAATCTTGAAAAGATGGGCCCATGTGAAAAAAATGCAATTTTGGGCATTGTTGATTTTGTGCAAATTTCCAAAAATGGCCAACTTTGACAATGCACATCTCTCTCAATTTTGACCCTAAGAGAGTGTTCTTGGACTTTTTAGAATGCTTAGGATGTACTCTAAACAACCCTTTTAGTTTCATCTCCATTGGATCTTCCATGTTCATGTAAGAAGCTTTGACCCAAAATGTGTTTTTGTTGACTTTTTGGAAGGACCTATAATGTCGGAGCTTGTATCTTTCAAATGGTGCATTTCTTGGACTTGAGGGTTGAAGAGAAGTTGTAGGTAATTGGATTCTCTTCAAAATGAGCCTTGGATGAGAAATTTATGATAAAGTATGACAAAGTTATGCCTGGTCAAAGTTGGTTGACTTTTCCTATAGGAACCCTAATTTAGCAACTTTTTGAGTTTTGATGAATTTGGAGCACGCCTTGAGGAATCATGATCAAACCTTGATCAAATGATGGATATCACTTCAAAATGTTGTTTTTGACCAAAAATATTGAAGTTTGACTGTATGTGGGTAACAATTGACTTTTGACCTAGTACAATTGATTTTCAGGCATTTAAGCAGTTACTGAGCAAACTTCTTGTGCAAGGCATGAAACTTGGCATGGATGATCTTGAGGATATATTAGGGAAATGGAAACCATTTAGGACCCTTGGAACTCAAACATCTTGATGATGAGTGAAACCCTAGTTTGAGGCTCATTGTCTTAGGAGGAGGATTTGTCTGGTCAATCCTTAGTCAACTTAAGCAATTGAGAACCTCTAGGGGTATGTTTTGAGTAAAATGAGAGGGAAAATTTTGGGGTGTAACACCACCTCACTTATATTCTCTGAAATTTGGTACGGACCAATAAAACACGGCGTTAACTTACACGACTTCAATGCTCGACCAACACCAGTTATCGAAGTAACTCAAAGAAACACGTGATCTCCTTCTTGAAATTCAAGTGCTTTCCTCCTCTTGTCATGATAACTCTTCTGATGACTCTGAGAAGTATTCACCTTCTCCTGAATCATCTTAACCTTATCGATATTTTTTTGGACTATCTCAGGTCCAACCACAACACTCTCTCCCGACTCATACCACCACAGTGGTGTCCTAGACCTCTTATCATGCAATGCTTCAAACGGTGCAATTCCGATACTCGAATAGAAATTGTTATCATAAGTAAACTCAATCAAAGGCAAATAGTTATCCCAAGCACCTCCTTTTTCCAACACACAATCTCTCAAAAGATCCTGAAGTGACTGAATCGTCCTCTCAGTCTGAGCATCTGTCTGCGGATAATAAGCAGAACTCAAACGCAACTTCATACTTAAAGCACTTTGCAAACTTTTCCAAAATCTCGAAGTAAATCTCAGATCCCCATCGGACATAATACTAGACAAAAACCGTGCAAACTAACAATCATCTCAATGTACAACTTTGCTAACTTCTCCAATGGATAATCTATTCTCATTGGAATAAAGTTAACAAATTTTGTCAACCTATCCATAATAACCCAAATAGATTTAAAATTACTCGGTGTTCAGAGTAAACCGAACATAAAATCCATCGATATACTATCTCATTTCCACTCAGGAATAGATAACGGTTGCATCAAACCCAACGATTTCTGACGTTAGATCTTCGACTTCTGACAAGTCAAACAAGAATACATAAAGTCTGCAATTTCCTTCTTCAAACTAGGCCACCAAAATAGTTTCCTCAAGTCTTGATACATATCTTTGTAGCACCTATATGAATACTCAATCCACTACGATGCTCTTCCTCAAGAATACTCTTTTTCAGCTCAGCTATATCCGGAACACAAACTCTATCATGACATCTCATGATACCATTTTCATCAATTCCAAAATCACCACCTCGACCTTGATTGATCAATGTCAATCGATTTACCAAACTTAAATCAGACTTCTGACCTTCCCGAAACTCATCAAGAATACCACTAGTAAGATTCATCATACCAAGCTTAACTCCATAAGAAGCCTCTTCGCAAACCAAACTCATGTCTCAAAATTGTTCAATCATTTCCAGCTCTCTTACCATCATCATTGACATATGCAAAGATTTCCTACTCAATGCATCAACTACCATGTTTGCTTTACCCGGATAGTAATTCAAACCAAAATCATAATCCTTCAGCAATTCTAACCATCTCATCTGCCTTGTGTTTAACTCTTTCTGATCAAAGAGATATTTAAAACTCTTATGATCTATAACACTTCGAATCTCAATCCAAACAAAAATAATGCCTCCAAAGCTTCAATACAAACACAAAAACATCCAACTCCAAGTCACGCGTCGGATAATTCCTCTCATTGACTTTAAGTTGCCTTGAAGCATAAGCTACCACTTGCTGATTTTGCATTAACGCACCTCCCAATCCCATCAACGAAGCACACTATACACAACAAACAGTTCTGCTGGATTAGGAAAAATCAAAACAGGAGCTGTCGTCAACCTCCTCTTAAGTTCTTGAAAACTTTCTTTGCATTTTGTATTCCAAACAAAAGCTTGATCCTTCCTAGTCAATTACATCAACAAAAAAGATAACTTGGCCAATCCTTCAATAAATTTTGATAATAACCTGCCAACCCAAGAAAACTTCTAACCTCAAGAAACAGATTTTAGAGCTTTCCACTGAGATACAACTTCAACCTTCGACGGATCAACTGTAATACCTCCACTCGAAATCATATGGCCAAGGAAACTCACTTCCTTCAACCAAAACTCACACTTAGAAAGTTTAGCATATAACTGCTTCTCCTTCAACACTATTAACAAAATCCTCAGATGCTCCGCATGATCTTCTTCACTCTTCAAATAAATAAAAATATCATCAATGAATACAACCATAAACATATCCAAATACGGATGGAAAATCCTGTTCATGTACTCCATGAATACACCCGACGCATTTGTCACACCAAACGACATCACAAAATACTCATAGCGACCATACCTTGTTCTAAAAGGAGTTTTATGAATATCTTCATCCTTTTACACGAATCTGATGATACCCAGATCTCAAATCTATCTTGCTGAACACACTTGCACCAAAAAACTGATCCATCAAGTCAACAATCCCCAGAAGTAGATACTTATTCTTGATAGTCACCTTGTTCAATTGTCTATAATCTACATAAAGTATCACAGAACCCTCTTTCTTCTTAACCAATAAAACTGGTGCACCCCACGGTGACACACTCAAACGAATGAACCTCTTCTCAACAAGATCTTCTAGTTGACTCTTCAACTCTTTCAATTTTGATGCTGACATCCAATATGAAGCCATCGATATCGAACTAGTACCAGGATCTAAGTCAATCGCAAATTCCACATCACTTTCCATCAGTAAATCCCTTATATCTTCCAGAAATACCTCTGGAAAATCATGAACTATTAGTGAATCACTGACTGTTTTATTTCCACTAACTACTAAAATTTGCCATCAACATAAACATCTCAGCACCATCCTGCACTGACTCTTTCACTTACTTAGCTAACATAAACAAGTCTCCTTCATTCACAGGTTCAAGAAAAATAACTGTCTTAGCAAATCCGTTAATATAAACAAGGTTGACTTCTAACCAGTTCATTCCAAGGATAACATCAATTTGATCTACCGGAAGACACACTAAATCAACTCAAAAATCTCTACCATAAATACTCAATGGATAATTCAAATACACATATGAAGTAGTCAGTGAACCCATAATAGGAGTATCAATAACCATACTTCCATTCATATCAGATAACTCAAGATTCAATCTCTTGACACAATACAAAAAAATAAAAGAATGTGTCACTCCAGTATCAATTATAACAATTAAAGGTGTACCATTAATAAACCATATACCTCTGGTCAATATCTCTTCAGAAGTAGTCTCAGAACCCGGTAGAGCAAAAACATTTCCTTTAGATTTCTCCTTCTTTGGTTTATCACACTTGGTACTAATATGCCATTGCTCCCCACAGTTGTAGCAAGTCACATCTGCCCCCACTCTTGCACTTGAAAGCCTTGTGACCTGGCTTGCCACACTTGAAACATTTCAGTTTGGCACTTGTGCACTCTGAAGCATGATGTCCTTCAACACCACACTTATAACACTTAACTGAAGCAGAAGCTCCTCCGCCACTCGGCTTCTTATCATAACCAGCTTTTTGTTTCCTCTTATCAGCATGAGTCACATATGACTTTCCTCTGAATTGACCATTCCACTCTTCTCATTAAAACTCTTATAGTGAGTAGAAAAAGCTCTACTATCTTCCTTATAGATCCTACTCTTGTTAAACAACTCAGGAAATCATGTGATCTGTTGGTAACCCATGACTTGCTTGATCTTAGGCCTCAAACCATCACAAAATTAAGACATTTGGATCTCTCAGCATTAGCAATATTGTAATGAGGACAAAACTTAATCATCTCTTCAAACCTTGTAGCATACTCTGCCACAGTTGAATTATCATGCTTCAGCTCAAGGAACTCAATTTCCTTCTTCCCACACACATCTTCTAGAAAATACTTCTCTAGAAACGCTTCTCTGAACAAAGCCCAAGTAACTTCAACTTCCTCTTCTTCAAACCTCTGACTAGTGTTATTCCACCAGTCTTTAGCTTCCTTCTCAAGCATATGAGTTCCAAACTGCACCTTGTTGCAATTGGTTTTAAATCAGAGTTACCACCCTTTATTTTTATCCTAAAGGAAGGGGGTATAAAGGAATAACCCTAAAAAGTTAGAGATTATAAGTTTGACTCGGTTCTAGACAAGGGGAAGGTGGTAGGCACCCCTTGTCTACCTTGTTCACAAGGATACTAGGGTTAGAAGCGTGTTTTTTTAGGAAAAAGGGTTTTAATGTTTTATTAGGGGAACTCGCCACGATTTTAGTCGTATGCCTATGTATCATCTTAGGATGAATCAGAGTCCCAATTCGTAATCCGCAATTAGTTTGTATTTTTTATGGATTACGTAGAATTGTTTTCGAATTATCCTTGAACCTTGTCTGAGTTTGAAATTGAGTGATTGTAGACGCAGTTCACAGTTAATTCAAAGGAATTATATTTAATCCTTTTTGAAAATAATCTAGAAATTTTATTATGTTAGTTGAAAAAATGTTTTGATGTTAGTTAGTTATTTTGAGACGTAGAGCGGGAGAAGTATGATAAAGTATTTCTCCTCACGTGGCCAGATTTTGTCCACGTGTTACTCGTCATGAAAGATGCAAAGGGAGTCTGATAAAGTCTCCCTTATCACGTGACCAAATATTGGCCATGTGTCGCTCGTGGATGTAATAATTTGTGAGTTGCGTGGATGTTAATTATTTTTTATTTTTGAATAATAAACTAGTAGATGATGTGTCGACCGACTTAATTATTTGAAGATGGACATCCTATAAATTATAGAATGTTTGAATTAATTTGATACAAAAAGCATTTGAATTTATGTACAAAATTAATGACTCCCTAATTGAGGCAATTAATCCTAAATAATTATTTTACAAGGAAGTAATTTTATTATTAGAACTAACCTAAAAAATTAATCCCCTAAAATAAAATAGATCAGAATTAAAAGGAAAGGAAGGGGAGTATGAAATTGAAATGGGGGGTATAAAAAGCTAACGTAAAGGCATGTGGCATATCCCAATAAAAGTACTACAACTCTAATTTCTAAAAAAAACACTTGAATAAATTAATTAGAAAAAACAAAAGGACAACCTATATTGAAAGATAGGGCGTCGTCCCCTAGCATCATTAGCATGCAAAGCAATTAGAAATTTGCTTTTATTTAACTTTCCAAAGCCTCTTAAATCTATCAACATCAATTGATCACTTGGCTTGTTTTAGTAAAAATATAAAATAGAATAAAATAAAACATAAAAAAAAACAAGGTAACATAGTGACACTTTATCTCCCTCTCTCGGTGTTTTTTTTTGTATCAGAGGAAAATAAAAAACCTGTAACTTCTTCTTTCAACCTTTTCTTCTTCATGATAAAAACAACAAATACTAAACAAACACCATCACCATATAAACCAAAGTCCTCCTTTCTTTATGATAAAACAAGGAATATTGGTGGCCGACGACCGTGATGGAGGGAAGACGCAGCAGTGCTTGGGTTGTTCGTTTATGTTGCTATCAATTTGTCTCTCTTTCTCATTCCCTTCATCTGCAAAAATAAAACTCAAACTGTATGGAAGTGTTGTGATTTTTGAAGTTGTGTTCTATTTTGTGATGTTGTTACTTTTCTATTGCAAGTTAGAATACGGCTAAATTGTTAGAACATGATTAAAGTCCCAAGTTAGAACATGATTTTGGCCATGGTGTTATATTGGTTAAATTGAAGAATAACAGGAATATCAAGGAGAACACACTGTAGAATATGTCTCTTAAATTTTGTGTGACTGTGAGTGTTTTAAAAAAATTGTGCAGGTTATGTGAGTGAAAATAAGTGATGTTACTGTAAAAAATTAGTGAAAATAGGAGTAAAGAAAATTAGCGTAAATTATTGAAACAAGAGTATTAGAAATGTGTATATAAAAAAGAAATTAATAAATAATTTCTTTATTAAAAAGAAGTTAGTAAATATTTGTTATATGATAGAATTGATAAGAAAGAAAGACGAAAGAAACATGAAATATGCATAAGAAATATTGTACGAACCAATAGATCTAATCGAACCATCAAACTATTGTGATCATATGGCTTAAACAGTAAATAACTTAAAATTAAAACAAGATAAACTAGAGAAAATAGGGAGGGGGCCTCATATAGAAATCTTTGGCCAAGAATAGTATTTGTCCGATATAGACAATAACCCTTGAATAAGCTAAGAACAAGAATTATAAGAAAAAGAAAAAACAATTTTTTATGGATACTGTGGAAATTGTGAATCTTGGATGAAAAATTTAGACAATGAGAAGTCCTATTTATAGAGTGGAAATTAGGTTAAACAAATTTAACAAGTAAGTTATCCAAAGTGAATGGAAATCCCAAGCCCGATTTCCAAAAAGGAAAGAAAATTAGTAACAAAAAGAAATAAAAAAACGTCACAAGTGCTCCACAAGACTTATACTTGCAAGTTTCATTCTTTACCAACTATACCATGTTACTCATTTGTAAATAAACTCAATTTGAAAGAATATGAAAAGTGTGCAGATATTTGCTATTTTAAAAATACAAATAATTTGAAATGAATCATTATATTTTTAAATAGGTTTGGAAGCGAATATTTATAAAAATCAAATAATATTATAAAAAAAAGTTTAAAATATTTTTTACTGGACTTGATAATGAACATCTATAAAAATCAAATAATATTATAAAAACAAAGTTTAAAATATTTTTGACTGGACTTAAGAATGAACATCTATAAAAATCAAATAATATTATAAAAATAATGTTTAAAATATTTTTGATTGTAGAAATAAAAGGACGAGCAAATTTGGAGTATGACACACCTTATGCAAATCTGAACAGTACATGACTCGTAAGATCTTCTCAATTGTTTTCAGCCATTATTGTGCCTTGTCAGGTTCACGAGCTCCTTCGAAAAGTGGCAGATTATTCCTCTAAAATTTCTCCAAAGCACATAACTTGTCATCATTATTGTTATTCCCAGCATTCACATTGGCGTGCGGCTGCTGCCCAATTATTTTAGCCAGCATTGCCAAAGTTTCAGCAATAGCGTCATCTTCCTGCCTCCATCCATTGTTCTGAGAATTTCCAACAACAAATTCTCGTTAGAACAAACAATACCATAATGTCACATACACATATCGAATATCAACTGGAATAAACACACTAGCAACTTGGTCAACTGACCGACCATGCTCTGATACCACTAACGTAACACCCTCTAAAACCCTGCGGAATAATACCATATAAATAAGAGTAAAATTAGTCATGCTTTTCAAAACAAGGGTGTCACACATAATCCATACATAACAAACACCCGTCATGCTCAATAACACTAATTTAAATTCATGCTTTTTATATTAATTTCACATAAGCATGTAGCAGCAGAATCATTTTTATTTAATTAAATATAATATTCAAGTCTCCAAATAAAATTCATTCATTTAATCAGCTTAGGCATAAAAGCCACTTTAATACATAATTTAAATAACGATAATAGAGTAAAGTAGAGTACATAAAGAATCTCTCTAAAAACATGAACCCAAACGTTCCTAGTGTTACATGACAAGAGCACGACTCAATCCAAAATAAATACGAAAATAATATAATCATAGCTTCTTTAGCTTTACTCTTGAAAAAGTAACTCTAATCTTCAGTACTTGAGCGATATCATATAAAATATCATTCCAACAGAAGGGTGAAAATTCACATAATTATCAAAATTGCATAATAATACATAGTGTATAACATACATGCATAGATATAAATGTTCTCACACTTCAAATGATTTATAAACATAACATAACTCAGTTATCATACTATTCATAAGTATATATAATCACAATCCACAATTTCGCAAACACATCAATTTCGCATAATACGCACAACTCCATATTGCAAACATAGATACAATATGACTAAATACAACTCAAATGCAATACTCGTGCATGTGGTACCAATCTCTTGTTATTTTTATTTGGTTTTTACTTTAAACCGGGTCTGTCCTCTAGAATAATAACATACCAAAAGCTCGTTCTCTAATATTTTAAACCTCTTTCTAGGTTTGGGACAAGTCACTAGCTCCCTCGGAACTAACAATCACGCCCCTTAACAACAAATGGCGTATATGAAATTACAATAACCATATGCAAATTAAGATCATTCTCTAATCTTAACATCATTCATATCTTCAATAATTCATTACACTTGAATTACCACACACTTTCACATACAACACTGTGATACGGTGGGAGAACTGACTATGGTTTTGCGTTTGTTTTCGCAAATGTTTCGGTTGAGCAAGAGTCGCCACCGACTTTTTATTTTATCATAAGAAAAGGTTAAAAAGCACAGCAAAAACCTTTGAGATGTTTTCTTGGGTTCGGGGAGTAGATTATAGAAAGGGAAGGTATTAGCACCCTTTCTATCCATGGTTATCCATGGGCTCTTAGTTACTTGCTTAGATCAACTTGCCTTATTTTTCAATTGTTTGAAATGGTGCTTGTGTGTGTGGGTTTGAAAATGTTTTGAAAAGAAACCAATGTGGTGGCAACCTTTGTAATGATCCATGTGGGGATGTATACAAAGATGTATGTCTTTTGAAAAGGTTTTCATTTGTTTTTGAAAGTTGTTTTGAAAGTGTAGTGAGGTGTGGTTTAGAAAATAGGCAAGTGTTTTGTTTTTGCAAGTTTGATTCAAGTAACTAAGAGGTTATCTACTCCTAAATTTCTCAAAGTTTATTGCTATGTTTTAACCCTTTTAATAAGTTTGTTCCACCATTGTATTTGGTGGACAATCTCATATTAGGATGTGAAAGGGACGGGCGCGGGTCATCGTTTAGACCATAATTGCAACGGTGTTAAGTATCTTTGGGCATTTCCTTTAAGGGACTTGATCATTTGTTTTTGTTTGTTTTGAAAAGTGTTATCGAGGGACTATGATCATTCAATTTGTTTGTTTTGCCCAAAGAGACCTAACATGCAATATGGCCCATTTTTGAAAGGCAACAAGTGGAATACCCTAGGGGGTGCAAGTTTGATTTGTGTGTCCATTTTCATGCTTGTTTGTCTTATATTAGGTCCAACTATTTTGTTCATTTTTTATTCGCATATAAACCCTAATTCTAGCATTGTATTTTTAGAAAGCGATAAAGTGCGAAATTTAAATTCCTACGCTATTACAACACAATAATATAGGGAGGGGGGTACAATGTTTCAAATGGGGAGGTATTTAGACAGGAAATTGAATCTAAGCTATTACATCAATATTGAATATTTGCAAGGTAATTTAATTGCATAAATAAAATAAAAATAGAACAAATATGCAAGAATGCAAAAAATGGTTTTTTTATATGTATGAAGAAAAAGGATTATTGATGCAAAATAAAAAGAAAATAATAAAAAAATATTATTTTTGGAGTATTTTTGAATTTAGGGCAAAAACCCTAATTCAAAGGTATTATTTATTAATATATGCAATATTTATTATTTATACAAAAATAAAATAAGAAAAGAGATATATTTGTAAAAATAATTTTTTAGTGTTTAATATTAATAAAATAAAATATGTATATTTTTAGTATTTTATTCTAAGTATATTAATAAATATATATATTTATGTATTAAGTTCTAAATATGTATTATATATAAAAAATAATAATATTTAATATAAAAATAAAAAAGGGCATTTTTTATACAAAATATTTTCAGGAAGTAAAAACAAAATAAAAGTGTACAAAAAATATATTTGTATTATCTTAATATTTTAAACAAAAAGTATATATGTATACTTACCTATTTATGTATAAAACAATCAAATAAATACTTAGTAAATTCAAAAAATGATGGGAAAAATATTTTTATATTTTTAATATGCTGAGAAAAAATAAATGAATCAGTTAAAAAAAGAAAAAGTCAAAAAATATTAAAAATGAAGCAAATGGGCTCAGGGGGTGCAAAAGTAAATGTATGGTGCAAAAAGGAATAACAAAACAGGCCCAGCCCAGAAAATGGTTGTCTTCAACCTTCAGACCAAACAATTCAAAAATGCGCGCCTTCCTTCATCAATCCTTAACTCCTGATTCCTGGCTTTTTAACAAAAACTCATAACATAAAAAATGTTCAGCATGAAGAGACGATTCTAACCATATGCATAACTTGATCTAACTCTCTAAGATGAGGGAGAATTTCTCCTCCCCCAAATCCTAACCTAGTTTTTCTGCCATTTTCAAACACCAAATTCTCACAACTCAAGCAAAAGAAATGAAAAGTAAAAACATGTACATGTTCAGTGGCATGAGTAGAACCTTGTTTATTCACAAACTTAAAGCTAATGATGCATAATAAGAGAGATACGAGTTCACCAAGATACCTGTTCAGCTGAAGTTCTATCTTGCAATGTAGGAACTTTCAGTGCAAGGTGATGATTGGAAAAGCTTCCTTGAGGTCCAGGGATGCTATTCCAATGTTTACTTTGTCTTGAAAGCTTCTGAATCGAGCTAGAGAACTTCACCTGCAAGTCAGAAATGTGAAAATGGTGGAAGTGGTTAGAGTGATTACAGGTCGTGCCTTTGCTTTTGGTTAGCTTGCATAGATGGTATGGAAGGTATGTGAACTGATTTGGGCAAGAGAGCTCAAGAGAAATGAGAGATAGCACTCAAACTGCAGGGCCTGCCCTGTTTTTGCAGTTTGAGAATGATTCTGAGATGGAGAGTGTTTTGAAGGCTAAGGGCTCGTGTATTAGCTTGGTTGTGTTGTGTGAAATGTGTTTTATAACTTTGTTCTTGTGTTCTTTTGTTGATATGGATGTTGGTATGAGTTATGCAATGTTTCTTCTAACTTAAGCAAGAAATGGCAAGTTGTGTTTCTAGGTCAGTAGAGGACCCCTAATCCTGCTGCAAAGCTTCTCTTGATCAAAGTGATTTGTTCATAATCTTGTGCTAAAGAGATTTGGTTTGTACTTGCTTGATTTACCAATTGACATAAAGCATGACTTTTCAAAAATGGCTATTTTGCTTTATCTAAAAATGGATTAAACTTGTATATAATACTTGAACTCATAGAATAACACTTTGACACAATGAACAAGCATTAAATTATTGAGTGTAACTTGGTTTAAGGACCTGTAATCAAGGGCATGCTGGTTTTGAGAAGTTTGCATAACTTATGAACATGAAAAATGGCCAATTCAAAAGTGAGTTTGTGCTATATTGTGAAATTCGATTCTCCCTAACCATGAGGTTGTTTGATGAGTTCTTGGACATTTTGGAAAGCTTGGAATGTTTAATACAATCCATCTTTGAAGTGCAATTTGAAATTCCAAGTGGAAGTGTATGGAAAATGGCCTTGAAGTGGGGTAGAAAAACTTATCAAAATAGGTAAAAAATTCACTAAGTTAAGAATGGTTTAGTGCCCTTATTCAAAAATTTGTAACTTGAGATACAAGCTTCAAATGAGAAAACTTTGTGAATCAAAGTTGCAGATTATGCAACAAGCTACAACTTTCATGTTTTGACTTTTGTTTGAATCCAAATGAATCATGGTGAAAAAGTGGGGCAAAGTTGGGAAAAAATTAGGGTTTTCCATAACTTAGAAAAATTCTAAGTTATGAAAAATTCCATTTTAAACCCTAATTTGCATTTCTTGGTTTCTTGGTGAACAAGTTTCATGATTTGGCATGTTTTGATGAAAAATGAATCTTGACTCTTGATTTTGATCAAAAAGTCAAAGTTTGACTTTTCAGTGTACAGTCAAAATTGATCAATTGACTGGGAAATTCAACTGTCAATCTTGTGTACTTGGGAACTTTTGAGTTTGTTGAGCATGTCAAGACAATTCCATGGGGTCCTTGAGTCCATATGTCAGCTTGGTTTGCCATTGGCTAGGTCAAACAGTCAAAAACTGCCTTTGTGCAGTCAAAACCCTAAAATGACCATTTTGCCCTTTTGATGATCTGATCAAATTTCTTGTGGAATTGTGATCCAAACTTGATCAAATGGTCCATATGAGTTTATAATGTTGACGTGGGTCAATTTTCATGAGATTTGACTGTCAATTAGCCACAGTTGACTTTTTCCCCAATACAACTGATTTCTAGGTCATCTGTCCAATTGACTGGGCAAAATTTGGAATCAAGACTTGAAACTTGGTATGGATAAACTTGGGAGTCCAACATGAAGCATGAAAGTCATCTTAGGCATTTTAGGTCAAAACATCTTTGTTCAAACACAAACCCTAATTTGAGTCCACAGTGCAAGGAGAAGTCTTGAGCAGAGGGAACCCTAACTGGATCTTGATCTTCAAGGTTTTTGTGATGAGAAAATGTTGAGGAAATGGGAGGGAAAATTTTGGGGTACAACAGTTGCCCCTGTTCAATATTCTTGAACCTGAAGAGTTAGATTGGCAGGTTTGCCTTTCGTGACTCGAGGGTAAAAGGAGATTGGACACTAGAGTGCCCGGAAATTTGCACTCGCATGTTGGAGTCTCAACAGTGTGATGTCAGGAATGGGCTTATAGATGCCATCTGAAGATGTGACAGAACCTTGTCGGGAATGGGCTTATGGATGCCATTTGGAAGTGTTGATCGCATAAGAGATTCCTTAGCGAGAACTTGTGTATTTGAGAAAGACAGATGTTTTCCTGGCTCGTTACAGGTGTTTGATCTTCAATTTCTTTATGCAGACATGCCCTGGCTAGATACAGGAATCGAATCCGGAAATGTGGTCAACAGATATGCCCTGGCTGGATACAAGAATCGAATCCGGAAATAGTCGTCAATAGATATGCCCTGGCTGGATACAGGAATCGAATCTTCGAACTCTTCAGACGTGCCCTGGCTAGATACAGGAATCGAGTCTGGAAATGTTGTAGTTGATAGATGTGCCCTGGCTGGATACAGGAATCGAATCTTCGAACTCTTCAGACGTGCCCTGGTTAAATACAAGAATCGAGTCTGGAAACTGATCACTCTCAGATGTGCCCTGGCTAGATACAGGTATCGAATCTGGAATTGTGACAGTTGAAGGTAGTTGTCTTTGGGATTGTCTTTTTCCCTGAAAAGGCAAAACATAAGTTGTATGCAATGTCATGATGTATGATATGCATGATGTTATGATGTTCAACATGATATAGTGTTGTATGCATTTTATCATGTATGTAAGCAAGATGTATGAAAATGTGAAATGTTTATGAATGTAATTTCGTCTTAGGAAAATAAATCCTTGACGACCGGTCGGTAAGTTGCTCTGTGGAAGAGATACTTTGCCGAAGTTTTAATGGGAGTCCTGCTGAGGACTTTGATGATGGATTCTGCTGGAGATAATGACGATAAACTCCGCTGGGGATAATGATGATAAACTCTGCTTGGGGAATACCAAAGACAAACTCCTGCCGGGGACCGAAAGAACCTTGCCGAGGGCGATCTTCTATGGCAATTAGCTGAGGATAACCCAGTTATAAGCCCTTGTGAGGAATAACTCTGAATAAAGCTCGGGAGAGATGTCCGTATTCTGCAGGGAACAAGCTTCCAAAATCTACCTGGGATAAGCTTTTAGACCTGCCGGGGAAAGTTGGTGACTTCACTGGGGAAAGTATTGTTGAATCTCGCCTTTCTCTGCGAGGAGCTGAGGTCGTTTGGTCACATTCTTCAGTCGAATCCACCTTGGTACCTTGGCGGACAAAGCAACTAGACTACATCAGACAATTTCACATTGCCCCTGTTTCTGATGTCACCTGTAATGAATCTTCCGTTTTATGTGCAAATATTTATGAATCAGCAATTTAATGTCAAATGCATATATCAAAAATGAACATTGGACGTTCTTCGCAAGACAAAACAGAAAAAAGGAAAAAACAATGGCAATTTGTATGGACAAGTGAATTTGTATTGATTTGAATTTTGCCTGTGAATAGGCGTTTTTTGTACAAGAGGCTGACATCCTAGTAAGAGAATGCCGCCGAATTAATCACAGATTTGACAATTTTGAAAACAAAACAGCTATGTGATCAATCCTACTGGGTTCCAACTCTGCTATCGCCTTTATATCTTCAAGCGTCTCATCGCTTTGCTGCCGAGGTGAAGATGAAGCTGATTGGTCGATGCCGAAGTCTGAGCCAGATAGTTGATGCCGAATTCCGGATGCGAAGTGATCCAATGAGACATAATGTTACGCTTCATCCCTAACTTTTGCCTGGACCGCCCTTTCGGGTTTTCAGTCCACCGGGATACCCATTTTTGCCCAAGCCGCCTTTTCAGGTTTTCGACTTGCCGGGTGTACAGATTTTTTTCATTTCATCCCTTATTTTGCCCGAACCCTTTTGGTTCGCCGGGAAGCCCTAATTTTTTCCTATGTATGTCAACCTAGCGGGTCTTTTATTTATGCGTAGTATTTTTTCACTATGTCTGCATTGGCGGGGTGAGGAAGGTCGTCACCGTCCATGGTGGTTAGGATCATGGCTCCTCCTGAGAACACATGTTTAACCACAAATGGCCCTTCGTAAGTGGGGGTCCATTTGCCCCAGGGATCACTTTGAGGAAGGATGATGCGTTTGATTACCAGGTCCCCAACTTGATACTCTTGCGGTCTGACTTTCTTGTTAAATGCCCTGATCATCCGTTTTTGATACGTTTGACCATGACAGATAGCGGTGAGTCTCTTTTCGTCAATCAGGTTTAATTGATCAAGTCGAGTCTGGATCCAGTCATCTTCACTCAGATCTGCATCTTTCATTATTCGGAGAGAGGGTATCTGGACTTCAATTGGCAAGACTGCCTCCATGCCATAGACCAAAGAGAAGGGAGTTGCCCCGGTTGACGTCCTTGCTGAGGTACGATACCCATGAAGAGCGAACGGTAACATCTCGTGCAAATCTTTATAAGTCACCGTCATCTTCTGCACAATCTTCTTGATATTCTTATTGGCTGCCTCTACAGCCCCATTCATCTTCGGCTGGTATGGAGAAGAATTGTGGTGCTGTATCTTGAATTGTTCACAGAGCTCAGTGATCATCTTGTTGTTGAGATTGGTACCATTGTCTGTAATGATTCTTTCCGGGATGCCGTACCGACAGATCAGATTATGCCGGATAAAACGTGCCACGACGCTCTTGGTTACCGTGGCGTAGGAAGCTGCCTCAACCCACTTCGTGAAATAATCGATCGCCACCAAGATGAAGCGATGCCCATTGGATGCCGTCGGTCGGATCTCACCGATCATATCAATCCCCCACATTGCAAAAGGCCAAGGTGCCGTCAGGACGTTCAGAGGAACCGGAGGAATATGCACCTTGTCAGCATAGATTTGACATTTATGACAAGTTCGAGAGTGTTGGTAACAATCAGCTTCCATTGTGGACCAGAAATATCCTGCCCGAAGGATTTTCTTAGCCATGGTGTGTCCACTGGAATGTGTTCCGAATGTACCTTCATGCAGTTCTATCATGATTTTCTCTGCTTCAGCCTTATCCATACAACGTAGTAGAGTTGAATCATGATTCCGCTTGTAGAGAATGCCGTTGCTGAGGAAGAATTTTGCCGCAAACCTCCTCATGAACTTCTTGTCATTGACAGATGCACCTTCAGGGTATTCCTGAGCTTCCAAGTACCTCTTCACCTCATGATACCAGGGTTTCTCAGTCACCTTCTCAGCCTCAAGTTCGCAGCAGTATGCCGGTTTGTCCAACTTCCAGATAATGATTCGGGGAGCCTCATTGTCCCATTTAACTTTGAACATTGAAGACATCGTAGCCAGTGCGTCTGCTAGCTGATTCTCCTCTCTTGGGAAGTGCTCAAAAGTTATTTCTTCAAAGTGGGGAAGCAAGGTTGACACATACTCCTTGTAAGGAATAAGATTTGGGTGTTTCGTATCCCACTCGCCTTTGATCTGATTGATCACGAGAGCGGAATCTCCGAAGACACTCAGAAATTTGATCCTTAAATCGATTGCAGCTTGTAGACCCATGATACATGCCTCATATTCTGCCATGTTGTTGGTGCAGTTGAAACACAATCGGGCGGTGAATGGAGTATGAGTTCCTTTGGGAGATATGATTACAGCGCCGACGCCGTTACCCAAAGCATTGGAGGCTCCATCAAAATGCATAGACCATCTGGATCCTTCCTCAGGTCCTTCATCCGGTCCAGGTACTTCACAGTCAGTTACCACCATGATGTCTTCGTCCGGAAAATCAAAGTTCAATGATTGGTAATCGTCCACAGGTTGGTGTGCCAAATGATCTGCCAGTACACTTCCCTTAATAGCTTTCTGAGTTGTATACTGGATATCATATTCTGTCAAGATCATTTGCCATCTCGCTATTCTCCCAGACAGAGCAGGCTTTTCAAATATGTACTTGATGGGATCCATTTTTGAAATCAACAAGGTAGTGTGAGTCAGCATATACTGTCTCAGCCGGCGAGCAGCCCATACAAGAGCGCAGCAAGTTTTCTCAAGCAGTGAGTAACGAGACTCACAGTCGGTAAACTTTTTGCTCAAGTAATAAATAGCGTGCTCTTTTCGGCCAGACTCGTCATGCTGCCCCAGCACACACCCCATTGAGTTATCAAGTACTGTCAAGTATAATATTAGAGGTCTTCCTTCCACTGGTGGCATAAGAATGGGTGGCTCTTGGAGATATTCCTTTATCTTTTCAAAGGCAGCCTGGCATTCGTCGTTCCATCGTACTACTTGATCTTTCTTCAGTAATTTGAAGATTGGCTCACAAGTAGCAGTCAGATGTGAGATGAATCGGGCAATGTAATTCAGTCGTCCCAGGAAGCCTCTGACTTCTTTCTCTGTCTTCGGAGTCGGCATCTCTTGAATGGCTTTAACCTTGGCAGGGTCCACTTGAATACCCTTATCACTTACAATGAAGCCTAGCAATTTTCCGGACCTTACCCCAAAGGTGCATTTATTGGGATTCAACCTCAGCTTGTATAACTTGAGTCGGTCAAATAGCTTCCTCAAATGATCAAGGTGCTCCTCCTCAGTTTGAGACCTTGCAATCATGTCATCAACGTATACTTCAATCTCATGATGGATCATATCATGAAATAAAGCAACCATGGCATGTTGATAGGTTGCCCCAGCATTTTTCAATCCGAACGGCATGACCTTGTAACAGAAGGTGCCCCACTGAGTCACAAAGGTGGTCTTTTCCATATCTTCCGGAGCCATCTTGATCTGATTATACCCTGAAAAACCATCCATGAAGGAGAAAACCTTGTGTTGAGCGGTATTGTCGACAAGAACGTCAATGTGAGGTAGAGGGAAATCATCCTTGGGACTGGCCCTGTTCAAATCCTTGTAGTCGACACACATCCTGACTTTACCGTCCTTCTTCGGTACTGGCACCACATTGGCAACCCACTGAGGGTAAGAAGTTACTGCTAGAAATCCGGCGTCGAATTGCTTCATAACCTCAACCTTGATATTTTCGGACATCTCTGGGCGCATACGACGGACCTTTTGCTTTACCGGAGGGCAGTCTTCCTTGGTTGGCAGGTGATGAACTACAATGTCGGCATCCAAACCAGGCATATCTTCATAGGACCAAGCAAATATCTCCATGTAATCTTGTAGCATCTGGATCAATCGTTGCTTCACGCTGAGCTCTAGATTGGAACCAATCTTGACCTCTTTTCTATCTATCTCAGTACCCAGGTTAATTGTTTCCACTGGCTCTTCACGTGGTTGAATAGCCCTCTCTTCCTGGAGTAGCAGTCTTGCGAGTTCACCAGGAACTTCGCAATCATCTTCACCTTCGTCCTCGGCCAAGTTCATCGGATTCTCGAGGTCATAACTAGCGGTAGCAGAGCTGTTGCCAGTGAGATCCAGAGTGGATTGAAACCTGTATAAGTGAGTGTGTGTAAATATAGCTGTTTTGCAATATATATAACACAGAAAGAAAAAGGAGCATAAGATTTGAAATGCAATAAGCGTCCAATGTTTTGATTGATGATATATGGAAATGTCATACAAAAAGCCCTCACAAATGGAGCTACGATGCCCCGGGTAGGACACCGAGCCAATAAAAGTTTTAACACATTGTTTGTTACAAATTGGAAATCAAAAGAAATTAATTACTGCGTGACAAATGTGATAGGTGTAAAATCTTTTGCCGTCCAGTTGCTTGGTCCGTTGCTGGTAGTCGGGTAGATCCAACTGTCAAACTCTGCTTCCTCCACATCCTCCTCAACAGCATTCACCCTTGGGTTGGAGATAAACACCAGAGCCTTTCTGATCTTTTCCTTGCGCATAGCCCTCTGAGCCTCTGCAGTAAAGCCCAACCCAAACTTGTCATTCTTTTGAGTGAAGTCAGGAAGCTGACCCCAGTTTGCACAATTGCCTTTCTTGATTACAGCCCGGGCATCCTTCAAGGATGCCATCTTCAACGAAAAATCTTCTTCAACTACTGCCTCAGCTGATGCCAACACTGGAGGTACTTCCTCAAAATGCTGAAAGGGGGTTTCAATAAACTCCCCGTCCATCTCGATATATCGGAATGAATTCAAGTGACTCACCATGTATTCCTCCTCACCCTGCACAGTAACAATCTTCCCTTTGACAGGGTATTTGAGCTTTTGGTGTAAAGTGGAAGTTACTGCCCCAGCTTTGTGAATCCAGGGTCGACCCAACAAGCAGGAGTAAGATGGGCGAATATCCATTACATAGAACGTTGAGTCGAAAATTTGGGAACCCACACGAATAGGGATGTCTACCTCACCGTGCAGCATCCTCTTAGAACCGTCGAAGGCTCTAACAATGATGTTACTAGGTCTCAGCTCCAAACCCTCACAATCCAGACGATCCAATGCTTTCTTGGGCAAAAATTTAGGGAAGAACCGGTATCCACTAACACGTGTGCGAGAGTAGTGCCCCTGCATTCTATGGAAACATGCAGGGCATCATTGTGACTTTTCCCTTTGGCGGTGAGGTCAGCATCTGAGAATCCCAAGCCATTGTCAGCCGTCAAATTAGCCACACAGTCGGTGAATTGATCCGCGGAGGTCTCTTGCGGCACATGGGCCGTCTTTAGAAATGAAATCAGGGCTTTCGCATGGGCCTCTGAACACAGCAGCAATGATAACATAGAGATTTTGGAGGGAGTATACCCCAATTGTTCAACAACATTAAAGTCACTCTTTTTGATAATTTTAAGAATTTCCTCCATTTCTTGTTGGGAGGCTTCCACAGCAGTCTTCTTTTTTGGTGCCTCTGTCCTGGCAGGCGAATCGGTAGCAACTTCTTTGCCCCGAGTATCAGAAGACTCGGTGGCAGTAGTAGACACAGGAACTTGAACTGGAACATGCACACTTGCGGGTGTGATGGTGAGAGGTTTTCGGATAACTGGCGGTGCAATGTCAGGCGAGAAGAGCCTACCACTGCGGGTAATCTTGGTGGGACCAGTGATGTTACTGATACTGGTATTGGTGTTGAACTCCTGCTTCACCCCAAGCACATACACGTCGGCTCCATAATGCCATGGGACCGCTTTATCAGACTCATACGGGAGAGGCCCCGGGACAGTAATAGTGATGGGTGCAACAGACATAACTTGGACTGGTTTCTTTACGGGAGCTTTGGCAGGATTGTAGATTGTGACAACAGATATTTCTTCAACGGAAACAGACGGAACAGCAGTTTTCTTGAATAGAATTTCCTTGCTATCCATCAGGCTTTGGATGCCTGATTTCAGCAGTGGACAACCGGTAGGGATAAGAGCACACAGGAGGCAACCCTTACTACAACCCGGAAATAAACTGGCTAGTAGTAAGTTCCTCTTAACAGTCAAAAGCGGGGTAACAACCTCACTTACCGAAACAGCATACAATTCTTCCTCAATGGCATTTACCCTATGCTGTGGCATAGGAGCAGTTACAACATTTGGTCTTTCAGGCGCTTCAAACTGAATTTCCTTCGCGTCGATAAGATCCTGCACTTTGTTTCTCAAGGCCCAGCAATCATCAGTAGTGTGCCCGGGACTATCAGAATGATAAGCACACCGGGCATTTGGGTTATACTTAGGAGACGCAGTATTCACGACTTTAGGAGCTTCTTTGAGGGTTACCAAGTTGGTGGATAGCAGTTGAGGTAAAATTTGAGATAAGGTCATACTCAGCCGAGTATACTGCCTCTTGGGCCTTTCACTTCTTTGTTGATTGTACTGCTGAGGAGCAGCAACAGGTTTTGAAATGACCAGAGCATTGACGGCTTGACGACTTTCTGGCTTGACTTGTCTTCTAGGACCATAGACGACACTTGCTTCTTTCTTAAAAGGCCTCTTCTCAGTACTTGTGGAGGCAGCCTTCTGAATCTTTCCTGACTTGATGCCAGCTTCTATTCTCTCGCCCGTTAAGATCAAATCAGTAAACCCCGCGGAAGAGTTACCAATCAGATGATTGAAAAAAGGCCCAGATAGGGTCCCTAGAAACATATCAACAAGCTCACGATCGGTTAAAGGAGGCTGCACCCTGCCAGCCAAATCCCTCCATTTTTGTGCGTATTCTTTGAATCCCTCACTTGTTCCTAGTGACATACCCTGAAGTTGGGTACGAGTAGGAGCAAGATCAGAATTATATTGGTATTGTTTGTAAAAAGCGGTGGCCAAATCTTCCCAATTCCGGACACTGGTTCCTTCTAGCTGATAAAACCATTCCAACTGAGCTCCCGAAAGGCTGTCTTGAAAGAAGTGAACCCAGAGGTTTTTATCTGCCGTATAGGGTTGGATCTTTCTCACGTAGGACCTAAGATGCATTTTGGGACAGGACAACCCATCATACCTCACAAACACTGGCACTTTGAATTTTGGGGGAATCACAATCCCGGCAACCAAACCCAAGTCTTCAAAATCCAAACCCGGTACCCTTTGAAGTTCCATGGCGGCCAATCTATCTTCTAACCCTTTGTATTTATCATCAGCTGGAGGGTATTGCTGATCAGTATAATCTTCATCCTCTTCGACCTCTTCTTCTTCCGCATCAGACTCGGAAGGTACCACCGGTCCACCTCCTTTACTGGTTCCTTCATCAGAAGTAGGAGGAAATTCAAGCACTCTTCGAGCCTCTCCGTCAAATCTTCTCCCCAAGGTAGCCACCCCGAGCCTCTTCTTCTTCTTCTTCACTGGGTCTTTGTTCCCCAATTGATTCTTGATATCCTCCTGACCCTTAGCCAAGGTCATCAGGAGTTGCTGGAACTGTGCATTCTGAGCCTGTAGGTCTTTGATTGTTTGCTCGAGATCCATCCTACTGAAATAAATAGCAGACAGATAAGGAAACCTGGAATGAGACCTGCTTATGCACATGATGAATGGTATGCTTATGTATGCAATGCATTCAAGGATTTAGGACATTCAAAATTGTGTTAGACAAAGAAGAACGCACGTCATATTAATAAGAAGAAATTTGTCAGTACATAAATGCCCCATGGGCCAAATATTACAAAATAAACTTCTTAAGACAGAAAGACATTGCGCATCCTCTTTGGTGCGATGTAGGTATTGAGGGCCTCTTGCTCGTGGAGTCGGCGGGTAAGCTCTAGAACCTTCTTTTCACTGGCGTAATAGCTAGCTTCAAAAGTATTCCGTTCCTCCTTGAGCTGAATCCAACTTTTCTGCATTTCCTCCCACGATGTAGGCATGTATGGATGTAGGATGGTGTAGGGAACCTCTCCTTCATTGACGGGATCTTTAATCACTGGGAGTATATGAGGATAAGGCATCATCAGACTTTGGGCTCAGGCTCGTACCCACTTGAGATAGGGCTCAAGAGGGATAGAGTTCTTGTGTCCCAGAGTCTTGCTATCAACCTTGTTGAGTTTTCCCCAAGCTCTGATGAATCTTTGGCGAAGTACTTACGCATCGTTGTCGAAGTAAAAAACTAGGCTAGGAATCAACATATCATGAGGGCCATCCCTCCGTGCATATCCAAATTGCCTCAAAGCTAGGCAAGGGTTGTAGGTGATACCCCCTCTAATTCCCAGTAAAGGAACATTAGGAAATTCTCCGCAACGATCGACAATGATGACATTTTCTCTGGACCGAGAACACCAATGCACATCAGAATGAGTAAGAGTCATCAATCGTTGGGACCACCTTGTACCTTGGTCATTCTTCAAGACAGACTGTGGAAGGTGCGAAATAAACCACCTTGCAAGGATAGGAGTACAGCACATGAGAACACCCCTCTTTCTCATTGTTCGTGTGTAAAATGAGTGAAGAATGTCCCCAAGCAATGTCGGTATTGGATTTCTGGACAAGAAGATTTTGACAGCGTTGACATCTACCAATTGGTCAGGATTTGGGAACAAGACCAACCCATAGACAAGGAGTGCCACAATCTCTTCAAAGGCTTGTAGGTCCAATGAGTTCCAACATTCCTGTGCCTTCTCAAACAAGAATTTTGCTAAGAATCCCTTGACGCCGCTTCTGGTTTCCCAATGACCCTTGATGTCGGATGGTTGTAGATGTAATGCTCGAGCAACATCTTCCGGCTTTGGTTCCTTTTCCGTACCGTTGAAGGGTAGTTGATTAAGGATAGGAATTCTCAGGAGTTGAGAAAACTCCTCCAAAGTGGGTACCAATTGATAATCAGGGAAAGTGAAACAGTGGTGAAGAGGGTCAAAGAACTGGAATAGAACTTTCATCATGTCTTCTTCAATGTTGGTGTTGACTAGGCTGAGCAGTCTACCATGTCTTTCACCGAAGGATGAATTTTCCGGAATTCTTGAGGTGATCTCCTTGAGCTGAGGAGAGATTCTCACCAGGTTGACTTGAATGGTATTTCTGCGAGGAATTTCCATGTCCTACAAAACAAGAACAAAGATGAAGATCCAAAACCCTTGAAATGGTTAGTGAATGCATATGATGTTTTATGATGTTTATGATGTATGCACAAAACATATGTACAAGCAAAACACACCAAACCCTAGTTTCAGGCTTGCATGGGGTTTCATAGGTAAGTACCCTCTTGAGTGTAGTTGGCTTAAAAACCTGTCCTATAAACAGTAACCGGGTTCTAAGGAGCTCAATATCACCGGATTGTTTTCATTGTTCATTGTTTTGGTTTAGCCACTTAACTAGCGACCAAAATATTCCAAGAAAACAACCCTCAATGAGTGTAGTATCGAGTATCTACCAACTTCGGACTGCACCAAAGCCGATCATCTCACTACCCCTAATAAAAGGCCAAGATGGTCAAGTAAGGTTCTAGGTCATTAGTGCTTAGTGACATCACTCAGCGGCCCCGTACTCTCCTTGATTGAACTCAAGGGTTACCGGTACTCACAAATATGTCGCACTAATATAGCTATTGCTTAGACCGTGTCGGTATACCCCGCACAGTTTCCACAACGTATTGCTATCTATGAATGTTTCCCAAAATCCGGGTGTAGGATTGCAAACCCAAACAAATAGAACCAAAGTATAAAGCAAACAATTCAAACAATTAGTCATGCAAGAGGGTGATCTAAGCCCTAAGGTTACTCCACTTTTAAAATTATCCCCAGCAGAGTCGCCAGTTCTGTGATACGGTGGGAGAACTGACTATGGTTTTGCGTTTGTTTTCGCAAATGTTTCGGTTGAGCAAGAGTCGCCACCGACTTTTTATTTTATCCTAAGAAAAGGTTAAAAAGCACAGCAAAAACCTTTGAGATGTTTTCTTGGGTTCGGAGAGTAGATTATAGAAAGGGAAGGTATTAGCACCCTTTCTATCCATGGTTATCCATGGGCTCTTAGTTACTTGCTTAGATCAACTTGCCTTATTTTTCAATTGTTTGAAATGGTGCTTGTGTGTGTGGGTTTGAAAATGTTTTGAAAAGAAACCAATGTGGTGGCAACCTTTGTAATGATCCATGTGGGGATGTATACAAACATGTATGTCTTTTGAAAAGGTTTTCATTTGTTTTTGAAAGTTGTTTTGAAAGTGTAGTGAGGTGTGGTTTAGAAAATAGGCAAGTGTTTTGTTTTTGCAAGTTTGATTCAAGTAACTAAGAGGTTATCTACTCCTAAATTTCTCAAAGTTTATTGCTATGTTTTAACCCTTTTAATAAGTTTGTTCCACCATTGTATTTGGTGGACAATCTCATATTAGGATGTGAAAGGGACGGGCGCGGGTCATCGTTTAGACCATAATTGCAACGGTGTTAAGTATCTTTGGGCATTTCCTTTAAGGGACTTGATCATTTGTTTTTGTTTGTTTTGAAAAGTGTTATCGAGGGACTATGATCATTCAATTTGTTTGTTTTGCCCAAAGAGACCTAACATGCAATATGGCCCATTTTTGAAAGGCAACAAGTGGAATACCCTAGGGGGTGCAAGTGTGATTTGTGTGTCCATTTTCATGCTTGTTTGTCTTATATTAGGTCCAACTATTTTGTTCATTTTTTATTTGCATATAAACCCTAATTCTAGCATTGTATTTTTAGAAAGCGATAAAGTGCGAAATTTAAATTCCTACGCTATTACAACACAATAATATAGGGAGGGGGTACAATGTTTCAAATGGGGAGGTATTTAGACAGGAAATTGAATCTAAGCTATTACATCAATATTGAATATTTGCAAGGTAATTTAATTGCATAAATAAAATAAAAATAGAACAAATATGCAAGAATGCAAAAAATGGGTTTTTTTTATATGTATGAAGAAAAAGGATTATTGATGCAAAATAAAAAGAAAATAATAAAAGAATATTATTTTTGGAGTATTTTTGAATTTAGGGCAAAAACCCTAATTCAAAGGTATTATTTATTAATATATGCAATATTTATTATTTATACAAAAATAAAATAAGAAAAGAGATATATTTGTAAAAATAATTTTTTAGTGTTTAATATTAATAAAATAAAATATGTATATTTTTAGTATTTTATTCTAAGTATATTAATAAATATATATATTTATGTATTAAGTTCTAAATATGTATTATATATAAAAAATAATAATATTTAATATAAAAATAAAAAAGGGCATTTTTTATACAAAATATTTTCAGGAAGTAAAAACAAAATAAAAGTGTACAAAAAATATATTTGTATTATCTTAATATTTTAAACAAAAAGTATATATGTATATTTACCTATTTATGTATAAAACAATCAAATAAATACTTAGTAAATTCAAAAAATGATGGGAAAAATATTTTTATATTTTTAATATGCTGAGAAAAAATAAATGAATCAGTTAAAAAAAGAAAAAGTCAAAAAATATTAAAAATGAAGCAAATGGGCTCAGGGGGTGCAAAAGTAAATGTATGGTGCAAAAAGGAATAACAAAACAGGCCCAGCCCAGAAAATGGTTGTCTTCAACCTTCAGACCAAACAATTCAAAAATGTGCGCCTTCCTTCATCAATCCTTAACTCCTGATTCCTGGCTTTTTAACAAAAACTCATAACATAAAAAATGTTCAGCATGAAGAGACGATTCTAACCATATGCATAACTTGATCTAACTCTCTAAGATGAGGGAGAATTTCTCCTCCCCCAAATCCTAACCTAGTTTTTCTGCCATTTTCAAACTCCAAATTCTCACAACTCAAGCAAAAAAAATGAAAAGTAAAAACATGTACATGTTCAGTGGCATGAGTAGAACCTTGTTTATTCACAAACTTAAAGCTAATGATGCATAATAAGAGATATACGAGTTCACCAAGATACCTGTTCAGCTGAAGTTCTATCTTGCAATGTAGGAACTTTCAGTGTAAGGTGATGATTGGAAAAGCTTCCTTGAGGTCCAGGGATGCTATTCCAATGTTTACTTTGTCTTGAAAGTTTCTGAATCGAGCTAGAGAACTTCACCTGCAAGTCAGAAATGTGAAAATAGTGGAAGTGGTTTGAGTGATTACAGGTCGTACCTTTGCTTTTGGTTAGCTTGCATAGATGGTATGGAAGGTATGTGAACTGATTTGGGCAAGAGAGCTCAAGAGAAATGAGAGATAGCACTCAAACTGCAGGGCCTGCCCTGTTTTTGCAGTTTGAGAGTGATTCTGAGATGGAGAGTGTTTTGAAGGCTAAGGGCTCGTGTATTAGCTTGGTTGTGTTGTGTGAAATGTGTTTTATAACTTTGTTCTTGTGTTCTTTTGCTGATATGGATGTTGGTATGAGTTATGCAATGTTTCTTCTAACTTAAGCAAGAAATGGCAAGTTGTGTTTCTAGGTCAGTAGAGGACCCCTAATCCTGCTGCAAAGCTTCTCTTGATCAGAGTGATTTGTTCATAATCTTGTGCTAAAGAGATTTGGTTTGTACTTGCTTGATTTACCAATTGACATAAAGCATGACTTTTCAAAAATGGCTATTTTGCTTTATCTAAAAATGGATTAAACTTGTATATAATACTTGAACTCATAGAATAACACTTTGACACAATGAACAAGAATTAAATTATTGAGTGTAACTTGGTTTAAGGACCTGTAATCAAGGGCATGCTGGTTTTGAGAAGTTTGCATAACTTATGAACATGAAAAATGGCCAATTCAAAAGTGAGTTTTTGCTATATTGTGAAATTCAATTCTCCCTAACCATGAGGTTGTTTGATGAGTTCTTGGACATTTTGGAAAGCTTGGAATGTGTACTACAATCCATCTTTGAAGTGCAATTTGAAATTCCAAGTGGAAGTGTATGGAAAATGGCCTTGAAGTGGGGTAGAAAAACTTGTCAAAATAGGTCAAAAATTCACTAAGTTAAGAATGGTTTAGTGCCCTTATTCAAAAATTTGTAACTTGAGATACAAGCTTCAAATGAGAAAACTTTGTGAATCAAAGTTGCAGATTATGCAACAAGCTACAACTTTCATTTTTTGACTTTTGTTTGAATCCAAATGAATCATGGTGAAAAAGTGGGGCAAAGTTGGGAAAAAATTAGGGTTTTCCATAACTTAGAAAAATTCTAAGTTATGAAAAATTCCATTTTAAACCCTAATTTGCATTTCTTGGTTTCTTGGTGAACAAGTTTCATGATTTGGCATGTTTTGATGAAAAATGAATCTTGACTCTTGATTTTGATTAAAAAGTCAAAGTTTGACTTTTCAGTGTACAGTCAAAATTGATCAATTGACTGGGAAATTCAACTGTCAATCTTGTGTACTTGGGATCTTTTGAGTTTGTTGAGCATGTCAAGACAATTCCATGGGGTCCTTGAGTCCATATGCGAGCTTGGTTTGCCATTGGCTAGGTCAAACAGTCAAAAACTGCCTTTGTGCAGTCAAAACCCTAAAAATGACCATTTTGCCCTTTTGATGATCTGATCAAATTTCTTGTGGAATTGTGATCCAAACTTGATCAAATGGTCAATATGAGTTAATAATGTTGATGTGGGTCTATTTTCATGAGATTTGACTGTCAATTAGCCACAGTTGACTTTTTCCCCAATACAGCTGATTTCTAGGTCATCTGTCCAATTGACTGGGCAAAATTTGGAATCAAGACTTGAAACTTGGTATGGATAAACTTGGGAGTCCAACATGAAGCATGAAAGTCATCTTAGGCATTTTAGGTCAAAACATCTTTGTTCAAACACAAACCCTAATTTGAGTCCACAGTGCAAGGAGAAGTCTTGAGCAGAGGGAACCCTAACTGGATCTTGATCTTCAAGGTTTTTGTGATGAGAAAATGTTGAGGAAATGGGAGGGCAAATTTTAGGGTACAACAAACACATACTCATGAATTATTCACATACAATTTTGATTCATAGCATTAATGCACCAAAACATCATAACAGCACATAACAACAATGCATAACAATTTTATTACAATTCAACACCCAATCACAAACATATAAACAAAGTTTCATGTAATTAACAAATACCCCCAAAACCCATCCAAACATATCATTTAAATTCCAAAAAATTAAATATAAATTAGCATAAACTATAAGCATACATAATCCCAAGACAATTCAACAAAATAATATTTTTCAACACCCAGTGGATCGCGCTAAGCAAGATTCTAGGAGCTAAGCGCCAAACTCACTGACTTAACCACACTAAGTGAGCAACCTCGCGCTAAGCACGCTCTGTGATTTCTCCAAAAAAATATGTGATGACAGCACATTCCCAACACGAGTTTCTTCACCCAATGTATGTTTTCACATCCAATTTGTCATGTTTTAAGTTACTAAAACATCACAATATAATCACATACCAATTCCATGGATTCTCAATCAAAACCTAAGTAATTTAAAACATGGAAAATTATAGAAATTGGTCCTAATACATGATATTACCCGTCATGCATTATCAACAATCTCAATGACCAAATGAAAACCCACCCTTACCTTGTTCTAGGTAGATTATCCTAACTTTTTCGTTCTTGCCCTTTTCCTCTTTCTCGCTTTTCTATTCTTTTCTCTTCTCTTTTGCTAATCCTCTTACTAACTCTATTTCTTTCCTTTTTATTAAACCCTTAAAAAACTAACTATAGTAATCACTATTGGGCTTACTAACATACACCCCTATATTTACTCATCACATTATCACCAAATAGACCCAATTACTTATTAAGCTACTAATTTCTACAATTCTTGCTAATTAAACATTCTTTCACTAACCGACATACTTAACCCGACTAACCCATCACATAAAACACATCGAATAATTCAAATAAATCAATTATCCACAAAATCACACAAATAATTAATTAATATAATATATATAAATAATTACTAAAATTTGGGTGTTACAGCCTCTAAGTTCCACCTAAAGATGAAATATCACGGTAATGGCAAAAAGTAAGTTACCATTGTTGTCGACCTCCAGAGAGTGTGTCATATCCATGAAGCGATACTCAAAAGACTTAATACTACTTCAGCAGCCGCAGAAAAAAACCCTGGAGAAGTCAATGTACTTGAACTTAATGTATGAGAAAACAAGGTCAATCAGGGCGATGAACCCACATCACTTGTTGGTGTAGAGAAAAAAACATTGAAGGCTAGCTCAATCTGGAAATTTTGAAGTTATCTAACTCGATGAAAATCCTTCCCAGTCAGTAAAGATAGGGGACAATCTCCTAGTCGAGGTAATGGAAGGCTTGTCACAAGTTGAACATTGGTCCTGAGACCCGGTACGTCTCCCAACGAAGGATATATTAGTCTTCTAAGAAGGATGAAGCAACAACCAAGATGTTTCAAGGTCTGTTGGACGCTAACTTGATCTTCAAAGTAAAATACATTGAATGGCTTTCTAACTTCGTGTTAGCCAAAAAATATTTAGGGAAGTAGAAGATGTGTATCTACTACACAGATCTCAAGTGAACATGCCCTAAAGATTTCCACCCTTTTGTCGAACATAGATAAATTGGTGGATAATTCAGCCGTGTATAAATTTTTTTCATACATGGATGCATATTTTAGCTACAACCAAATACCCATGTATGATCCAGATATAGGAAATACGACTTTTTAGGTCGAATGAGCAAACTACTAATACAACGTGATGCTCTTTAGGTTGAAAAATGCAGAAGCGGCATACAAAATGATAATGAATAAGATCTTCCAAGAAGAAATATGGAAGATGCTATTAGTTTACATGGATGATATGATTGAGAAGTTTATCAACAAATATCTATGATACCAATGTCTTTCTCGAGTATTGGAGAGAGTCTAACAATACAACATGAGGCTCAAATCGAAAAAGTTCACCTTCGGTTTTTACCTAGTAGAAAGAAGGGTTGAGGTTAACCCTAACAAGTGTGAGGCAATCATCAAGATAAATACACCATCTACCAAAAAGGAGGTGATGAAGCTCAACGGGATGCTAATCGCCAATAACTGGTTCATCTCGAATTCAACCTAATATGCCTTACCATTTTACAAGTTATTAAGGAAGGGGACACAATTCCAACTGACCCTAGAATGCAAACAAGATTTCTCATCTCTGAAGACTACTTTATCATCGGTCATTACACGACAAAAAATTGTGGAGGTTATATAAATCTACCTTTTCGAGTCCAAAGAGATTTCCAATATTGTCCTGATTAGGGAGCCAAATTCCTATGAAATTCTGGTGTACTTCATATCTAAAGCTTTGGTCAGATCAGAGACGCGCTACCAAAAGATCGAGAAGGCATTGGTGATTATGTTTAAGAACATGCAAAGATATTACATTGCATATTCTATAGATATTGGAACCGGCATACCCTTGAAACATGTACTTCATAGTCTAGATCTTGCAGGGTGACTAAGTAAATGGTACGTTGAAATGTATGAGTATGAAGTCTCTTTTGAGTTAAGAAAAATATTAAAAATACATCTTTTTCATATTTCATAGCTGAAATGACTCATAATTTGCCCAACCAACCCACACGTGGATTGTGTTTATGGATGAATCATCCAACAACCAGGTAATTTGAATCGACATGGTTATGGAAAACAAATTTGGCTTGATGGTTGAAATCTCTCTAAGTTCTGAATTCCCTACCACCAATAACCAGGCCGAGTATGAAGCAATTATCACGAGACTTATCCTAGTGGCATAGATGGGGGCATAGAATGTTAAACTAAGGAAATATTCACAACTTGTAGACTTCTATGTAAGAGAAGAAGCTTAAACAAGAGATCCATTGTTGCAATTATATATGGCGTTGCCCAGAGAAAATCTGGCGGAGTTTAAGACATCCGAAGATGCACACATCCCAAGAGATAAAACACTCAGGTGGATGTCATCTCTAAGATTGCAAGTACAAGGGATCTTGGATTTACCACTTCTTTATGCAACAAACTCTTAAAAACCTGAGTGTTAAAGCCTCCAAAGTCACTATGATGGCCATAGGCGATGTTGCCCAGTCCTCTAGGGCATTGCCATCACATCATCTATAAAGCATAATGTACTTCCACCCAATACAACTAAGGCTTCCCTCATAAAAATAAGAGCCAAATCATACTTTGCAATTGAAGGAACTTTTTATAGTAGAGGCCTGTCTTGAAGGAGAAAAAGCCTCATTGGTGCTTGCTGAAGTACACAAATGGATAACTAGTCAACATTTAGGTGTTCAGGCGCTAACTAAGAAAGGCATTATAGTTAGATACTATTGGTCGTCTATGGTCTAAGATGCCAAAAAAATGTGATCAATGTTGTTGTGGCGGAAAAATTTGAGAATAAGCTATTGATTAACTCATCTCAGCAAAAAGCAAGAGTCACCACTGAACTTTATTATTTCCAAAGGAATGGGAAAATATCGAACAAAACCCACAAAAGCATACAAAGTAAAAAATTAAAAGCACAAAGAAAACAAGGTACAGGGGTTGGTTATGCGTGTGGAAGGTTTTATTACCCTAACCATCTATGGTATTCTGCAGGAACCTCATGAAAATCCGTGTATTAGGCTAAAATGGTTGTTTGCAAAATGACTGGAGAGATCGGAAAAGATATGGTTTTTATGATTTTGATTCAAAAAAACTTCAATGAGTTTCATGCCTACGTACCAACAATGGGAAAGCAAAACTTCTGAATTGAGGCGTCGGTGTTTGAGTTTTTTTAATCCATTTTATAGGTTTCATTGATGTTGTTGTTAGCTTCAAACCGCGTTAGCATTGATGTTGGTGTTGAAGAATGTTGTAGATGCAGTTGTGTTGAAGCTGTGAATCATTGTTACAGGTGTGATTTATGCGTGAAACTTGGAGGAAGTTTGAGGAATTGATGTGTGCAGGTTCTGTTGGAGTTGTTGTACCGATGGAGGTTGAAGGTTTTATAGTGTTTACATGGAAGAAGTTGTTGCAAATTTTGAGCAGAGTTTTTTTCTTCAATTTTTCTTCCACCCTTGAACAGTAATTCTGAGTAGCTTTTGTAGAGAGAAGGAATTGAAAATTTTAGAGGGAGTTTGAAATTTGAGGAATGAAAAGTGTGGGAAGAATTGAGTTTCAAATTTGGTTTTGGAGGCATGTTTTGAGCATGATCCATGTGAATTTGTTTGGAGGAGTTTGGACCCTTGATAACTTTGAGTGGATGGTCAAGATTGATTGTAGTTTGGATGAATTTTGTTTGAAATGAAATTAAAGTTGAATTCAGTTGTTACTGCAAAAAGAAGAACGTGTGAAGCCATTTGGTGGTGGTCCTGAACTTGTGTTTTTTTTCTTCGATTTTTTTGACAAAAACAAAAGAAATATAATAATAATAATAATAATAATAATAATAATAATAATAATAATAATAACAATAGTAATAATAATAATAATAATAATAATAATAATAATAGCAAATGAAAATGTTAGTAACATTAAAAATAGAAAGCATGGATTAAAATGCAAATGAAAAATAGAAAAGATTTTAAAATTGATTTTAGTTTTGATAATAACTCAACTTAAAAAGTCATTTTAAATTGAATTAAAATAAAAATATAAACCAAAATTAATATTGAATTAGAAAAAATAAAACCAATTTGACTATAAACTTTGACTTAAAATGAATTAAAAATGCAAATAATGCATATATTTTTTGTTGTTGAGATTTTTGAACAAAAAATGAAATTGAAACGAAATAGAATGATGAATGGATAAAATTGACTTAATGTAATAGTTGACTTAACTTTTTGGAATATTTTTAATAAAAGGAAATGATGAATAAATGAAGTATGCAAGATGATTGACTTTTCAAAAAACGAAAGATATGCATCAGATGAAAAAAACAAGGGGAAAAATAGAGTACAAGAACTGCCCCTATTTAAATATCTTCAACCAGATAATATGAAGATGATCAAACTTCATATAATCGCAATGGGAGATAGTTAAATATCAAAGTAGCCAATTTTTTTCCTTGATACAATGGAATGCTATGCTTATTAATACAATGAACTCTTTTTTGACACATTTTTTGTATATGATATGATATGAAAAACCGAATTTGTGGGAATACGACACGAAACTAGAAAATTTATGGTAGGTTGAATGAGATGACATGACAAGACATGCTGGGGAATCAAAGATATTTCTGTAGTTCTGTCAAGGCGACAAAGAATACCCATCAATACTTAGAAAGAGAAGGACAGAACTAAGAGACATCTGGAAAAGCATTAGATGCAAAAGGTAACCGCAATCTGGAAAATATATCAGAAACATCTAGAAAAGAATTAGATGCAGAATGAGACCAAATATGAAGATACCTCAGAGACTCTACCAGGAATATATCTGGAATATCCAGGGAAATAAGAGCAACTTCACCGGGGAAAATGAAATGAACATTATAGGTACTCAGAAAAGCATTGAATAAACTCTGAAAACATCAGAACCAAACATCAGAGGCATTAAGAAGAACATTGAATGAACTATGGGAAACACATCATCAAAGACATTCAGAAAAGCATTGAATGTACTTTGGAAAACACATCGGGCACATCTAGAAAATCATTGTATGGACGAGAGACAATCATAAGAGACATTCAGAAGAGCATTGAATAAACTCTGGAACACATCCAGAAAAGCATTGGATGGAAAGAGGTCCAAACCTTGAATAAACATCTGAGACATCCAAAGACATTCAAAAAATCATTGAACATAAAGGATACCCATAACCTGAAAATACAACAGAGACATCCAGAAAAGCATTGGATGAAAAATAAATAGACTCAAAGGCATCCATAAAAACATTGAATTTAGCTATTAACCAAACTAAGAGATAGATTGAAGACATCTATAAAATCATTGTATGAAAGCAATGATTCTGAAGATACATTCAAAACATTCAGAAAAGCACTGAATGTACGAGAACAAGTTTTGGAAGAACATCAAGACATACAAGATAGATCCAGAAGAACATCTGATAAACAAATTAAAGTTCTTAAAAAATATCAGAACATGACACAAAAAGGTTCTGGAAAAACATCAGAAAGATAAATATATATGGAGGAACATCAAATAGACACAAAAGTAAGGTTTTGGAAGAACATCATAACAAAAGCAACACATCTAGAAAAACATCGGAGAAGCATAAACAAATTGAACCACGGGGACCAAAATCTATTTTGGTATGTGCCAAGCTGGACTTTGACCACAAGGAAAGATGTTGATAACAACATGACCTGGAAAATTCAAATGAGCATGAATCACTCTTCGATCTATACACGATATCTAATTTTGCTATGCATGATATATGAATGATCAATGAAATGAAAATGATTTGGACAACATAGCTAGACTCTTTTGTGAGGGAAGATGGGAACTCTGATTCCTTAACACAGGGAAATCTACCAGCTCTAATTGAGGAAAATGTTGAACACATTTATGTTGCATTTGTAAATTGTATCAAGTTGGTGATCCTTAGAGAAAGGACTTAAGAGCTGCTTGGGAATTCTGCAAGGGAAAACTATCTTGGATCAACTGACTGTTGAGGATAAACTGATCATGGCTTCAATTTGACTATTGACGGGGATAAACTGATCATGACTTCAGTTCTTGAAATGAATGTTGAGAAGGATTTCCCTAGTTTGAGTCTTGAAAGAGATATTTGGTTAACTAATTCTGAGAATAACTTGCACTAAGCAATGAATTTTGAACTAATTCACAACAGGGTCTGGAAGTAACTTTCCCCTGATAGGATCGCTGACCAAGTTTCTCAACAGTTTGAACTTCCTTGGTGAGAAATGCATGTCTACAAATAAAATATCTCATTTAAAAAACTGGTAATTTTGATGCAAAGTTCACACAAAAGTTTTGAAATCAAAATCATTTTTGGGATGATATTATTGATGTATAGCAAATGGACCACTGGTCAAAACATAGTGGTTTATGTTAGACTACGAAAATGTATCTAGAGGGGAGGTGAATAGATACCCAATTAAAAATCACATTTCAAATGGTTACTTAAAAACTTATTTGAAAAACAATGTTGAGCGAAAGGTTTTTGGCCTAGATTAAAATAGTAGTCTAAATGAACCTAGTTATTCAAAACTCGGATATGTCGATTGTTGCACTGTGTAAAAATGCGAAAAAGATATAACAGTAAAAATTTGAGATTAAGCCATCAATTGACTTAACTCAGCCAATGAAGTCGCCACCGCACTTTATTGTTTCCAGAGGAATGAGAAAAGAGAGAATAACCTAAAAAAAGGGGGAGAGAATCTAGGTACGGGGGTCAGTTATGCAAAGGGAAGGTATTAGCACCCTAAGCATCTATGTTACTCCGCAAGATCCACTTGGTTTGTCTTTTTTTAAAAGGTGTGTTATCTAAAGACTTACTTGCTAAAGGAAAAGAATGAATGAGTATTTGTAAACAAAAGAAAAATGTTTTTTATTATTTTTGCTTGCCTTGGGTCGTAAGACTTAGTGCCTACGTACTCCCTCGTGCAATGGGAAAGTCAGAGCACCGTAGTTCGACTAGAAAAGACTTGTATGTTGGTTGATTTTAAATGAAGAGACAAGTCGTCATTTTTAGTAGAGAAATCTCAACTAACGCCCACAAGGTGTGAGAAAGACGAACCATGCGTCAGCAAGAGTGAGGGCTTGAGAACACCTCTAGTACTCAAGTGGAAAAGTCAACAACTTTATAACCATGAGGATATGAGAATGATATCTCGACTAAAAATGAATCATGTCTAATCTTGAAAAAAATTTAAAAGTAAGAGATGCACAAGCGCACAAAAAGGTTTGAATGAGTTGAAGTGTTTTTTGTTAATTCTGAAAGATGTCAAAGTATGATTAAATGAATTGAGTTTGTTTAAAAAAAATAAGTTTTAAAAGAAAAGGCACTCGACAAAGTCGAAGTTTATTATGAAAGTGGTTCGAATTTATAAACAAAGAAGGTTTTAAAAAAAGATGAGAAGGTTTTGAAAATTAAAGAATGGGGAGAGATGAAGAGAGTATCCTATGTACAAGAGGGGTAAAAGATAAGGTAAAGAGGATCTGACCAATCAAAAGCTCATACTTGATATAAAGAAATCAATATAGCGTTTCCATCCCTTTGGATTTAAAGCCACAAGCACATAAATAAGTCAAGAATATACCAAACCTCAGGTGAAAATAAATCACAAGCAGACAGTATCAAAGAAACCCAAGGTGTCAGATAATATTCCAAGCACCAGATAAAGCATATAGAATCATAAGCGAGGAGCGCAACACGTGAAAATAAATCACGGATGAAGAAAGCATGGATAAACCCGAGAGGAATCAGATAAAGCGCAAAGGCGACAGATAAAGCTCATGGTAACGGATAAGACTCAAAATATCAAATAAGAATCCCTCCATCACATGAAATACACAAAAATCTAACAGCACGGGGAAACTTACTCGAAATCTTAATTAAAACTCAAGTGTAAATTACTGAACATAGCACTTTATTAAGTTTTATTTTTAGAATAGATTCATGTAGGAATCAACTCTAAGTGGTCGGGAAAAAATATATGCGCCCATATGATTTTCAAAAGTTAACTTGAAGTAAAGTTTAAAATCGCAATGCAATGAAAAGAATATCAACATAACTTAAATTTATTTACAAGTGAATTGAATAAAATATAAAATCAAAAGTATTATGCATAATTATATATTTACATTACTAAATATTAAATCAAAGTAATAAAATAAATACAATAAAAATATAAATGACAATGTATAGATGTGCTGAGAGAAAATGTATACTTGGACAATTCTTGGAATCCTTCACAATAACAAACTTGTTAGTAGCATGAAAGGGATAAAAATGAAATGAAATTTCAATAATTAAAACACGTGTTAGTAATCATAAGGTATAAAATCGAAATAAAACTTGCATGATGCACGTAAACAAATGAATGTTTCTCAACCAAAAAAAGTTACCATTCAAATCTAAACATGAAAAGTCCAGTTTTAAATAAGCTTTAAGCGAACAAAACATAATCCAAGCAGCCACTACCTAAACTATTGTTTCACAAGGAAAGTTCTCAATCACATTTTACTCAAACATACTGAACCTGGGCAACAACTATGCATATGAAACAACGTTAAAACTATCAATATCAAATATGTTTTAGCGCAAAAGGAAACAATGAAATAATGCCACCCGAATTACCTCTGCAATTGAAACTGTTGTACCCCAAAATTTTACCTCTCATATTTCTCAAAACATTGCAAGAAAAATCTCCAAGTTGCTCAAGATTGCTCAAGAGTTAGACAATCAAGCTATCTCCTAAGGCAGTCAACCTCAAATTAGGGTTTTGTGTTGCATCAAGATCCTTGGATCCAAATGACCTAAAGTGCTCCCCAATGTCCTAATATGTTCTCAAGGTCATCCATGTCAAATTTCAAGCCTTGCAGAGGAAGTTTGCTCAGTCAATTGCTCAAAAGGTCAAAAATCGACTGTGCTAGGGCAAAAGTCAACTGTGACCCAAATACAGTCAAACTTCAAGATTTTTTGTCAACATTCTCATTTTGAAGGATATTTCATCATTTGATAAAGGGTTGATCATGATTCATCAAGGATTGCTCAACATTCATCAAGACTCAAAAGTTGCTAAATTAGGGTTTTGTAGGAAAAGTCAACTCAACTTTGACCAAGCATAACTTTCTCATACTTTATGAGAAATGACCCATCCAAAGCTCATTTTTAAGAGTATGCAATTTCCTACAATCCATCTTCATACCCCAATATCATAAAATGCACTCACAAAAAGTTACAAATTTGGACATTATAGGTCATTTTTGAAAGTCAACAAAAACACCTTTTTTTCCAAAGCTTATAACTTGAGCATGGAATATCAAAATAATATGAGACCAAAAGGGTTGGTTAGAGGACATCTCAAGCTTTCTAAACAGTCCAATAACACTTCCAAAAGTTCAAAATTGAAGAAGTTATGCATTGTTGAAGTTGGGAATTTTTGCAAAATTGCCAAAAGTCAACTATCCCCAAAACTTCAAATTTTGTCAAATGGGCCCATTCTTTTCCACTTGATTTGGACTTGCCACATTTAACACGTGTGCTAGCTTCAGCCTTGTGTCGAGTTATCAATTTTATTATTTTATTTGATTTTTTATTGAATTATTTCATTTTAAATCAATTTAAATCAAATAAAATCCCAAAACTTGATTACATGAGATCTTTTTCTATTTTCAGGACCTAATCATCATCAATGTCATGATCAAATTCGTATCAAGCATTCCATGTGCAAAAAGATTGGATTTTTGGCAAATTAGGCAAGTTATCAATGGTGAATCAAATCCAAACTCAAGGCATTAATGTGCAAGGATTCAGTCCACAAAAGTTGACCTAATACACTCCATCATACATATACAAGGCAAAGGCACGAAATCTAGACCTGGAGGCTGCAAGAACATCAAGAACCAAACTTGAAAAAAGGTGAAAAAAGTGCAAAACTGAAATCACCCTTAGAGGCGTTTACAAAGGCAAAACTCAACACCAATCAATTGCTGGGTGTCTACTCAACCTCCTGCAATCAAAAGCAAGCTCTCACACCCTCTCAAACGCACTGTAAGCGTCCCGTTTCATGGCCCTGTATTCCAAATCACAACTCTCTATTTTTGCATCATTTTGACAAATCATGGATATATTTATGATGCTTATGAAATTTCTGAACTTTTGGCATTGTTTGATTGCATTTATATGGACTGTAACCCTATAACCGAATCTAGGGTTTTGTAGTTTGTTTTTTGGGCATTTTATTTACAGGCGAAATTAGTTCCATTGATGGACATGGACGTGACCAGGGGAGATAGACGAGCATAACCATAGTATTGGATTTGATTTTCATGGCCTAGAACTGATTTTAGGGTGGACATACGAATTTAGCTGCGGATATAAATCCGCAGGTAAATGTACAGGGTTGAAGGAAGAAGACGAAGACGTGTCTCCCCCTGGTTGGACAGTTCAAACTTGGCACGTTTTATTTTTTTGTTCTGGCATATTATGTGTTTTTCCATATTATTATTATTATTCAATATATTAACAATTGTGACATAATGGTGCAGTGGTAGAGGCGTGTGTTCAAAATCCAACAGGACCTGGGTTCGAATCCCAGGTCCCCCCATATGCTTTGTATTATTTTTCTTCAGGTGATCCAATGCAATACCAAGCGTGCAGCATATCATACTCCCTCACCCAATCACTTGCCAGATGGCCCCAGGCCAGATCTGGCAATCCAGGAATGATGGCCTATGGTGGGATCTAGTCAACCAATGCACACAAAATCAAGAAAGTCAAACGAGGCCAGCTTGTGATGGGCCTCAGAATTGCTATCAAGACCCCCAAAAAAGAGGCCCAAACCCTCTTTTCTCTATACCTCTCTATATATATATTTTTTGTTTTGATTATTTATTTATTGTTTTTTTATTTAATCATTAACCAATCAAACTTTTTTCTTAATAAAATTAAAACCAAAAAAATATTTTATTTATTAAATTAAATTTCAGCATTTTTTTTTGTTAACAATATTAATTTAATTAATTTAGTTTGATTAGGAATAACTTTAATATTTTTTGCAATAATTAAAATTAACTTAGGCGATTAGGTTTTATTAACATTGATCAAATTTATTTTTATTTCTTTAAATATCAAAAACCCAAAAATGTTTTTATTAATTTATTTATTTATTAATTTAATAATTAATCTAGTTTATTTTCTTTCATAAAATCAAAAACAAACTAAAAATCTTTTCTTGAATATTAAAGGGTCAAAACCCTAAAAACTTGCGCCCGATTTAATTTCCCGCACGCGGTCCATTTTATTCAATATTGTATCTGTTTCCAGATTGTAATAGCTTAATAGGACTTTACTATTTTTACCACTTTATTTATTTTCCGCATTTTAATTTCAAGGGTTGTTTTTGGCGATGTAAATACCCGACGCCTTGTAATAGTTAGTTTAATTTCTGCAATTTAATTTCCGCAATTTATATAACTGTTAGATGTTTGATAATAGGGAATGCGTGACAAGATTAAACGTTTAAACCTAAAATCAACATAGATCACCCATAACATGTACAAAGACAAAATAACAGAAAACAACACACTCGCACATGCGCACTCTTAGGGTACACCCCACTTGGTTGCCTTTGTAATGCGGTCGTTGAGTATAGGAAGTTTTAGAGGTCGCCCTCTTGTCCAAAGATCATAATTGCCTCGAAACGGTTGCCTCGGAAAAATGATCTAAGACATTAGGGTTACCGCTAAGGCGTCCTAACATTTCTTTAGTGACCGCACGTCCCTTAATCGAATTGACCCTTAAAATCCAACGACGCTGCTACCTACTCACTAATAGTGGGACAACATTGTCTAAAGGACATTAGCACATATTGATTCCTTTTTCAAATAGGTAGATGGTTCTTAAGTACTTGCTCTTTCCAAAACAAAAACAAAACTTTTCACACTTACACCTTTCAAACAAAAACTTCTTCAAACCCACAAACACAAAGAAAAGCAATTTTTGAAAACACTTTGAACAAGTACCTAAGAGCCCGTGGATAACCACAGATAGAAAAGGGTGCTAACACCTTCCCTTTCTATAATCTACCCCCCGGACCCGAGAAACATCTCGAAAAAGGAATTTTTCTGTGCTTTTTTTCTTTCCTTGTTGGATAAAATAAAAGACGGTGGCGACTCTTGCTTACCACGACATTTTGCAATAACAAACGCAAAACGCAAACCAACATTCCAAAAAACAGTCAGTTCTTTCCCACCGTATCACAGAACTGGCGACTCTGCTGGGGATGCTTAATAAGTGGGGTGTACCTTAGGATTAGATCATTATGTTTTCAATTGTTTGCTTTGTATGCTTTATATTTGTGGGCTTGTATCAGAGTTACTATAGATCCTAACCCGGATCTAGGGGATACCCTTTAGGTAAGTAGCAATAAATTGTGAGGGAACTGTACGACATAGACCGATACGGTTGAAGCAGTAGCTACGTTGGTGTGGCACTTTAGATTGTACCAATATCCCTTGTGTTGGAACGAGGAGAATATGGATCATCTAAGGGGTCATTAAGCACCAACTTGGCCATAGAACAGTAGCAGTATGCTACACTCATTGAGACTAAACTCTCATGATGATTTCGGCCGCAAGAAAAGGTTGCTAAATTGGAATTATGACCGATTGAGGGTAGTTAGTGATATTGAGATCCTCTAGAACTTGGTTACTATTTTTAGGACAGGTTTGAACCAACTGAACTGAAAAAGGGTAGTACCTAAGCTCCTTGCCAGCCTGAAATCTAAGGGCTCTCTGTGTGACTTGTGTGCCTTTACCATGTTTGCTATTTGTGGATACTTGTGATGTGCTTTCCATCATGACATCATAACATTGCATGCATCTTGCATTGGACTAACCTATTTCAAAGACAGGAGGGATTCATCTTTGTTCTGTTTTGTAGGTCATTATGCCCATGCGTAGGAACACCATCCGGATCAAATTTGTACAGGTTCCCACTATGCTTAAAGAATTGATTGCAAAGATGCCAGATACCACCTCCTTCATCAGGAGACATGGTTACCTCTTGGGTTTGGTCACTTCCAAATTGGACGAGTAGATGATGAGTGTCCTAGTCCAGTTCTATGATCCACTGTACCATTGCTTTACTTTTCAGGACTACCAGTTGGTTCCCACCTTAGAAGAGTTCTCTGATCTGATCAGTATCTCTATTCTGGAGCAGACCCCGTTTATTGGTTGGGAGAAGATCCTTAGGCCAGAAGAGATTGCTTCAGCCTTTCATATGACAAAGGATGAGGTAATGGCTAATTGGGAGACTAGAAGTGGAGCAAAGGGCTTTCTGACTAAGTTCTTGGTTGGTAAGGCTAATTATTTCTGGGATAGTCTAGACTTCAAGGCATTCGAAGATATTCTGGCTCTTCTGATATATGGCTTGGTATTGTTTCCGAATCCCGACTCCTTTGTTGATGTGAATGCGGTGAAAATCTTCATCTCTCGTAATCCTGTACCCACTCTCTTGGGTGACATTCTTCATCAGCTTTATGCCCGTACTACTCGAAAGCGGGGAACCTTGATGTGCTGTGCTCCATTATTGGCGAGGTGGTTTATTTCGCACCTCCCCAAATCAGTGCTGAAGAAAAAAGAAGGCATGGGCTGGGCCTATAGGGTTATGTCTCTCTCTCTCTCTCTCTCATAATGACATTATCTGGACTATCAAGGGTATAGACGAGGTGGCTATTATTGATCGCCGTTGGGAATACCCCAATGTTCCACTGATAGGAACCCATGGAGGAATTTCTTATAATTCGTGCTTGGCCTTACGTCAGTTTGGGCGAGCCAAAAGAGAAGGACCTCATGAATTGCTAATGCCTAGTATCATCTTTGATTTTCACGGGGATAGTGACGAGCAACGCCGCAAATTCATAAGGGCTTGGGATAGAGTTCACAGATCTGATCCACATGAGCTGGGTCCAAAGACTTCTCTTCCAATGGAGCCATATCTCAAATGGGTTCGTATCCGTGCCCAAAAGTTGGGTATGCCGTATGAAGTCGTTCTGCCTATCTTTGTTGAAGTTGCTAATGAAGAGGGGGTTCTTCCTACCATCCTCCATCCTTACATGCCCACTGACATTGGGGAACTGAAAAGGTCTTGGATGCAGCTGAGAGAAGAGCGGGATGCTTACCGAGAAAAGTTTAACGAGCAAGAGCAGAAGATCCAGAAGTTGACTAGGCAGCTGGAGAACGAGTGGATTCTTAATGACTATGTCCGCACCGACAAGAAGCGACCATGGGAGCACTGATTGTCCTTTGATTATTTCCTTTCCAGTTTTTATTTACTTTTCAGTATTTCCTTTCTTGTAACGCCTTAAGGGCAATTTGTTGAAACAATTTGAATTTCAAGTTTACCTAATAAAAGTGTGCTTCATTTCTTGTTTACGAATTTGAATCTCTCGATATCTTTGAAATCATATCATACGTATTTCATCCTATGCACTCCATAACAGGTACCTATTACAGGTCTCTTATCTTCTTCGCTGTTTATTTCAGCACTCATCATGTCTGTCGAACCATCAACTGAGCAAGCAATCAAGGCCCTACAGGCTCAAAATTCCCAATTCTAAGAGTTGTTCATGAATCTAGATAAGGGTCAGCAAGATCTGGAGACCCTGATTCTGAAAGAGAAGAAGAAGAAGAAGAAGAGGACAGTCCTGTTTAACACAGGTCATAGGTTTGGAAACAGGCTACGGGATGAAGTTGATTTGACCACCTCATATGGAGGGAAGGATAGTCAGGAAGAAAGGAGGGCTCCTAACCCTGTAGTCTCAAACAATGAGACAGACTTCGATGAAGACCAGTATCCTCCGGCTGAGGATAGATACAAGAAACTGGAAGACCGGTTGAGTGTGATGGAAGTTCAGAAGGTGCCTGGTCTGGACTTTGGTGATCTAGGTCTATCATCTGGGGTGGTAATTCCCCACAAGTTCAAGGCACCAGCCTTTGCTAAGTATGACGGAGTTTCTTGTACAAAGCTGCACCTCTGGTCATATGTAAGGAAGATTCAGCCGTACACCGCTGATAAGAACCTATGGATCCACTTCTTTCAAGACAGTCTCTCAGGGACTCAGCTTGAGTGGTTTTACCAGTTAGACGGAGCCAGTATCCGCAGTTGGGAAGATTTGGCTACTGCTTTCTACAGGCAATACCAATACAATTCCGACCTCGCTCCCACTCATACCCAACTCCAGGGTTTGTCAATGGGAACGAGCGAAGGTTTCAAAGATTATGCTCAGAAGTGGAGGGACCTCGCCGGAAGAGTGCAACCACCCTTGGCTGATCGGGAGCTTATGGATATGTTTCTGGGGACCTTGTCTGGTCCATTTTTCAACCACCTGATTGGAAGCTCTTCGTCTGGGTTTACAGAGCTAATTATGACCGGTGAAAGGATTGAGGCTGGTATTAAGGCTGGTAAGATCCAAAAGGGTGCTTCATCAAGCACCGAGAAAAAGCCTTTTAAGAAAGAGTCCAGTGCTGTCTACAATTTGAAAAGCCAGAATAGACCTGAACGCCGCCAAGCTGTTAATGCGGTTGTTATTTCAAGACCTACTGGTGCTATTCAGTGTAATAATCAAGAAAAGGCCGAGAGACCTCGAAGGCAATTCACCCATCTCAATATGACTTTGTCTCAGATTCTGCCGCAGTTATTAAAGACCAATCTACTAACTCCAAGGGAGGCTCCGCAGAATCCCAACATTGCATCACCTAAGTACAACCCTAATGCCCGATGTGCTTTTCACTCTGATAGCCCGGGACATACTACAGATGATTGTTGGGCTTTGAAGAACAAAATACAGGACTTAATTGATGCTAAGGAGATTGAGTTCGAGGCGCCCGAAAGACCTAATGTTGTGACTGCTCTTATGCCCAAGCATGGAGTGAATGCTATAGATGAAGACTCGTTTGTGGTTTCTGTGAACGACATTGTTATGCCTTTGATGACTGTGAAGAAGAACCTTTTGCTAGCCGGTTTATTTCCGGGCTGTGACGAAGGTTGCCATATGTGTTCTGCCCTACCAACCGGTTGCCCACTTTTGAAATCAGGTGTCCAACGCCTGATGGATAGTAAAGAAATTCTGTTTGAGAAGACTGTTGTTCCCTTAGTTCATACTAAAGAAGTTGTTATTATCACCATTCTCGACAATTCATCCAAGGCTTCCTCGAGAAAGCCTGTTAGAATTACATCTGTTCCAAGAATCGCACCATTGATCATCACTGTTCCTGGGCCTATCCCCTATACATCTGATAAAGTTGTCCCTTGGCACTAAGGGGCTGATGTTTATTTTCATGGAGTTAAACAAGATTTGGATGCTGATACTGACGTTAGCAATATTGTTGGATCTGCTAAAGTCACCCGCAGCGGAAGACTTTTCTCACCTGATATCTCTCCACCAACTACCCGAAAATATGTTGTTATTACACCTGCCGGTGTACCTGCTACTATTCCTGTTCAATTTCCTATCCTTACCCCTGTCGCCGAGTCCTCGGACGCTCGGGGCAAAGGGACCACCGGTGAGCCTGCCCAGACGGAGGCACCAAAGACAATTACCGTTGAAGCTTCTAGACAAGAGATGGAAGAGATTTTAAAGATCATCAAAAAGAGTGGCTACAATGTAGTTGAACAGCTGGGGCAAACCCCATCCAAGATCTCCATGTTATCACTGTTGCTATGCTTAGAGGCCCATGCCAAGGCTCTGATTGCATTCTTGGAGACTGCACACGTACCGCAAGAGACATCGACTGATCAATTTAAAGATTGCATGGCAAGTCTGACTACTGATAATGGGTTAGGTTTCTCTGACACCGACTTGACTGCTGATAATGGGTTAGGTTTCTCTGACACCGACTTGACTGCTAAAGGGAAAAATAACAATGATGCCCTACATGTCTCCATTGAATGCAGGGGCACTACTCTTGCTCATGTATTGGTGGATACTGGTTCCTCATTGAACGTTTTTCCTAAGAAAGCTCTAGATCGGTTGGACTGTGAAGGGTTAGAGTTGAAACCAAGCAACATTATTGTCAGGGCCTTTGATGGGTCTAAGAGGATGGTGCATGGAGAAGTGGATATTCCAATTAAGGTTGGTTCTCAGGTTTTCAACTCTACATTCTATGTGATGGACATTCGGCCATCTTATTCTTGTTTGATGGGTCGCCCATGGATCCACAAAGCCGGGGCCGTAACCTCAACACTCCACCAGAAGCTGAAATACCCGGTCAAAGGGAAAATTGTGACAGTGCAAGGAGAGGAAGAGTACACAGTGAGCCACCTCAACTCTTTACAATATGTAGAGATGGATGGGGAGTTCATTGAGACCCCATTTAAGCATTTTCAAGAGGTTCCCCAGACACTGGCATCAACTGAGACTGTTGTTGAAGATTCTCCTATGAATATGGCTTCCTTTAAGGATGCTCGGGCTATTGTCGAGAAAGGTGGGTGTGCGAATTGGGGACAACTCCCTGATTTTACACAAAAGACTAACAATTTTGGTTTGGTTTTCACTGCAGAAGCTCAAAGGGCTGTTCGGAATGCACGGATCGGAAGACCTCCCCTGTTCATCAGCAATTCAGGAGTAAATGCCATTGAAGACGACGTTGAAGAGTCTGAGTTCGACAATTGGATCTATCCTACGACCGACGGTGGATCAAGCAACTGGATAACAAAGGACTTCATCCCTATTTCTTTTGTTACCCAGTAATGAAACTTTTTGTTTTGAATTTGTAACAGACAATGTTTTAAATTCTACGGCCCGGTGTCTTACCCGGGGCACCGTGGCTTCATTTGTGAGGGCTTTATGTGTGTCATTTACATATATCATTAATAAAAGCATTGGACGTTTCTTGCATTTCAAATTTTACGCTCCTTGTCTTTCTTTTATTATATATTGCAAAACAACTATTTTACACACACTCACATATACAGGTCTACATCCACTCTGGATCTCACTGGTAACGACTCTGCTACTGCCATTTATGACTTCGAAAATCCGATCAACTTAGCCGAAGACTAAGGTGCAGATGATTGCGAAGTGCCTGGTGAACTGGCAAGACTGTTACTTCAGGAAGAGAGGGCCATTCAGCCGCACGAAGAGCCGATGGAATCAGTAAATCTGGGCACGGAGATAGACAAGAAAGAGGTCAAGGTTGGTGCAAACCTGGAGCTTAGTGTGAAACAACAGTTGATTCAGATGCTGCGTGACTACGTTGAGATCTTTTCCTGGTCTTATGAAGATATGCCTGGGTTGGTGACCGATATTGTGGTTCACCGATTACCTACCAAGGAAGACTGTCCTCCAGTGAAACAGAAGGTCCGCCGAATGCGCCCAGAGATGTCTGAGAAAATCAAGGCTGAAGTTATGAAACAGTTTGACGCCGGTTCTCTAGCAGTTACTTCTTACCCTCAGTGGGTGGCCAAAGTGGTTCCAGTATCGAAGAAATATGGTAAGGTTCGAATGTGTGTTGACTATAGGGATCTGAACAGGGCGAGTCCCAAGGATGATTTTCCTCTACCTCATATCGACGTTCTGGTTGACAACACTGCTCAGCATAAGGTATTCTCCTTTATGGATGGTTTCTCCGGTTATAATCAGATTAAAATGGCTCCCGAAGACATGGAGAAGACAACTTTTGTTACTCAGTGGGGTACCTTTTGCTACAAGGTCATGCCCTTTGGATTGGAGAATGATGGGGCAACGTATCAGCGTGCCATGGTTGCTATGTTTCATGACATGATCCATCATGAGATTGAGGTATACGTCGATGACTTGATTGCAAGATCTCAGACTGAAGAAGAGCACCTTGACCATCTGCAGAAGCTGTTTGACAGGTTGAAGTTGTACAAGCTGAGGTTAAACCCGAACAAGTGCACCTTCGGGGTGAGATCTGGTAAGTTGCTGGGCTTCATCGTAAGCGATAAAGGTATTCAAGTGGATTCGGAAAAGGTGAAGGCCATACAAGAGATGCCAGCTCCCCAAATAGAGAAAGAAGTCAAAGGCTTTTTGGAACGTATGAACTACATTGCCCGATTCATCTCGCATCTGACTGCTACTTGTGAGCCAATCTTCAAGTTACTGAAGAAAGATCAAGTAGTACGTTGGAATGATGAATGTCAGACCGCTTTTGAAAGGATCAAAGAGTATCTCCAAGAGCCACCCATTCTGATTCCTCCAGTTGAAGGGAAACCTTTGATCTTATACTTGACAGTACTCGATAACTCAATGGGGTATGTGCTGGGGCGGCATGACGAGTTTGGCCGAAAAGAGCATGCAATTTACTACGTTAGCAAAAATTTTACCGACTGCGAGACCCGATACTCGTTGCTTGAGAAAACTTGCTGCACTTTGGCATGGGCTGCTCGCTAGCTGAGACAGTATATGCTGACTCACACTACTCTATTGATATCAAAGATGGATCCAATCAAGTATATCTTCGAGAAACCTGCCTTATCCGGAAGAATAGCAAGATGACAGATGATCTTGACTGAGTACGACATCCAGTATACGACCCAAAAGGAAATTAAGGGAAGTGTGTTGGCAGATCATTTGGCACATCAGGCAGTGGATGATTACCAGTCTATAAACTTCGAATTCCCGGACGAGAATATCATGATAGTGACTGACTGTGAGACACCTGGACCAGATGAAGGACCTGAGGAAGGATCCCGATGGTCTATGTACTTTGATGGAGCTTCAAACGCTTTGGGCAATGGCATTGGCATTGTGATCATATCTCCTAAAGGCTCTCATACTCCATTTATCGCCCGACTATGTTTTAATTGCACCAACAATATGGCGGAGTATGAGGCGTGCATCATGGGTCTTCGAGCAGCAATTGACCTAAGGATTAAGTTTCTAAGTGTCTTCGGAGATTCCGCTCTCGTGATCAGTCAGATCAAAGGCGAGTGGGATACGAAACACCCGAACCTTATTCCTTACAAGGAGTATGTATTGACGTTGCTTCCCCATTTCGAGGAGATAACCTTTGAACACTTCCCTAGAGAGGAGAATCAGTTGGCGGATGCGCTAGCTACGATGTCTTCTATGTTCAAAGTCAATTGGGACAACGAAGCTCCCCGGATCATCATTGAAAAACTGGACGAACCTGCGCATTGTTGTGATATTGAGACTGAAGAGGTAGCGGATAAACCCTGGTTTCATGAGGTGAAGAGGCATCTTAAAACTCAGGAATACCCTAAGGGTGCATCTGTTAATGACAAGAAGTTTCTGAGGAGGTTCACAGCAAAGTTCTTCATCAGCAATGGCATCCTTTACAAGCGAAACCATGATTCGACCTTACTGTGTTGTGTGGATAAGAATGAAGCAGAAAGGATCATGGTGGAGTTGCATAAAGGTACTTTCGGAACTCATTCCAGTGGACACACCATGGCAAAGAAAATCCTTCGGGAAGGATATTATTGGTCCACAATGGAAGCTGACTGCCATCAGCATTCTCGAACATGTTACAAGTGTCAAGTCTATGCTGATAAGGTGCACATACCTCCAGTCCCTCTAAACGTCTTGACGGCACCTTGGCCTTTTACAATGTGGGGAATTGATATGATCGGCGAGATCAGACCTACAACATCCAATGGGCATCGTTTCATCCTGGTAGCTATCGATTACTTTATGAAGTGGGTTGAAGCAGCTTCCTTTGCTACCAAGAACGTCGTGGCACGGTTCATTCGGCATAACCTGATCTGTTGATACGGTGTACCAGAGAGGATCATTACGGATAATGGTGCCAATCTCAACAATAAGATGATCACCGAGCTAAGCAATTCAAGATACATCATCATAACTCTTCTCCCTACCGACCGAAGATGAATGGGGCTGTAGAAGCGGCTAATAAGAATATTAAGAAGATTGTGCAGAAGATGATAGTGACATACAAATACTGGCACGAGATGTTACCATTTGCTCTTCATGGGTACCGTACCTTAGCACAGACGTCAACAGGGGCAACACCTTACTCCTTGGTATATGGCATGGAGGCAATCTTGCCCATTGAAGTTCAGATACCCTCTCTTCGAATCATGAAGGATGCAGGTTTGAGTGAAGATGACTGGATTCAGACCCGAATTGATCATCTGAACCTAATCGACGAGAAGAGACTTACTGCTATTTGTCATGGTCAGACGTACCAAAAACGAATGATCAAGGCATTTAACAAGAAAGTTAGACGACAAGAGTATCAAGTTGGGGATCTGGTAATCAAGCGCATTATCTTACCTCAAGGTGATCCCAGGGGCAAATGGACCCCTACTTACGAAGGGCCATTTATGATTAAGAACATCTTCTCAGGAGGAGCTATGATTCTAACCACCATGGATGGTGACGACCTTCCTCACCCCGTCAATGCAGACATAGTGAAAAGATACTACACATAATCAAAGACCCGCTAGGTTGACTGGCCTAGGCAAAAATAAGGGCTTCCCGGAAAACCAAAAGGGTTCGAGCAAAAATAAGGGATGAAAATGAAAAATCTGTACACCCGACAAGTCGAAAACCTAAAAAGGCGGATTGGGAAAAAAAGGGTATCCCGGTGGACTGAAAACCCGAAAGGGAGGTCCAGGAAAAAGTTAGGGATCAGCGTAACATTATGTCTCATTGGATCACCTTGCATCCAGACTTCGATATCAACTATTAAGCTTGAACGATACTAATCAATCTGATCTACCTTCAACCAACAGCAAAGTGATGAGATGCTCGAGGACATAAAGGCAATAGCAGAGTTGGAACCCAGTGGGATTATTCACATAGCTGTTTTGTTTAGTTTTTTCACAAATTGTGTAAATTCTATTATTCGGCGGTGTTCTCTTACTAGGACGCCAACCTCTTGTACAAAAACGCCTATTTACAGGCCAAACTTCAAAATCAATACAATTCATTTTCAAATAAATTTCAAACTGTTCTTCTTTATCTGTTTTGTTTTGCAAAGAACGTCCAATGTTCATTTTTGATATATGCATTTGACATTAATTGCTGCTCATGAATATTTACATGCGAAACAAAAGATGATTACGGGTAATATCAGAAACAGGGGAAATAAGAATTGTCCAAACTTTATAGTTGCTTTGTCCACCAGGTACTGGGTAAATTCATCTAAAGAATATGGCTAAGATACCTTCAATCCCCGCAGAGTAAGGCAGTAATGGTAGCTCTCCCTCAGTTGGGACTTGCAACTATGAACGAATCAGCAATGCTCTCCCCAAGCAGAGTTGATCTACCATCAATACTAAAAAGGCTTGATATCCCCGGCAGTCTTAATATTCCCTAGTGGAGTATAAGAATGTTCCCCGGCAGAATACAAGATATCCCCAGTGGAGTTAAAATTTTCCCAGCGCAGTCTGAAAAAGCTTCCCCAACGGAGTTGAAGCATCATCCCCAGTAGACCCTGGAAATTTATCCCCAGCGGAATACAAAAATAAATCTCCCCAGCCGTGTTCAAAGGATTATCCCAGCAAAGCTCAAAGGATTATCCCCACAAAAGTCTAACAGGTTATCCCCAGTAACATCGCCACTGAGAGATCGTCTCCAGCGGAGTTCTTTCCTTTCACAAACAGGAATTCAATCCCCAACAGTATTCAGTATCACCAGCAACGATAATTCATCTCGACGGAATTTAGTAGTGGAATCCTCAGCAGAGCATCTCTTCCCCATAGAGCAATCTCCTCATCAGTTTATTCCTCAACGGAGTCATCCTCTCCTGCAGGTTTATCATCTTCGTTCACCATCCCCAGCAGAAACGAAGAATCCAGCTCTGTTCTTCAGCAGCTATCCGGGATTTATTTTCCCCAGCTAGAAACATTACATTTCCATACATCAGGATACATGTATATACGCATCATACCATACAATCTCATTTATGTTGAGAACATCATTGCTTGATATATATCATGCATTTCATACATCATGACATTGCATATGACTGACTCTTTATTGTTTCAGGGAAAGACGAATCAGTAAACATCGTTGACTACTTATATAACCTAGTAGTCCCCTCAAAAGAAAAACTACATCTTTGGAAGACTTTTATCTGGTTCAGTTAAATCAATTTGAAGATTTTTCTGATTCTTATCCAGTCAAAGTAATCCTAGACCTTCTCTGGTTCAGTCAGATCGACCCTAAGATCTCCCTTATTCGTATTCCAATTGAAGATATTTCAAGACTTTTGTCTGGTTCAGTTAAATCGATCCTAAGATTTTTCTGATTCTGATCCAGCCAAAGTAATCCTAGACCTTCTCTGGTTCAGTCAGATCAACCCTAAGATCTCCCTGATTCGTATTCCAGTTGAAGATATTCCAAGACTTTTGTCTGGTTCAGTTAAATAGATCCTAAGATTTTTCTGATTCTGATCCAGCCAAAGTTAATCCAAGACCTTCTCTGGTTCAGTCAGATCGACCCTAAGATCTCCCTCATTCGTATTCCAGTTGAAGATATTCCAAGACTTTTGTCTGGTTCAGTCAAATTGATCCTAAGATTTTTCTGATTCTTATCCAGTCAAAGTTAATCCAAGACCTTCTCTGGTTCAGTCAGATCGACCCTAAGATCTCCCTGATTCGTATTCCAGTTGAAGATATTCCAAGACTTTTGTCTGGTTCAGTTAAATTTATTCAAAGATTTCTCTGATTCTTATCCAGCCAAAGTTAATCCAAGACCTTCTCTAGTTCAGTCAGATCGACCCTAAGATCTCCCTGATTCGTATTCCAGTTGAAGATATTCCAAGACTTTTGTCTGGTTCGGTTAAATCGATCCTAAGATTTTTCTGATTCTTATCCAGCCAAAGTTAATCCAAGTCCTTCTTTGGTTCAGTCAGATCGACCCTAAGATCTCCCTGATTCGTATTCCAGTTGAAGATATTCCAAGACTTTTGTCTGGTTCAGTTAAATTTATTCAAAGATTTCTCTGATTCTTATCCAGCCAAAGTTAATCCAAGACCTTCTCTGGTTCAGTCAGATCGACCCTAAGATCTCCCTGATTCGTATTCCAGTTGAAGATATTCCAAGACTTTTGTCTGGTTCAGTTAAATCAATTCGAAGATTTTTCTGATTATCATCCAGCCAAAGTTAATCCAAGACCTTCTCTGGTTCAGTTAGATCGACGCTAAGATCTCCCTGATTCCTATTCCAGTAGAAGTCCAGACCACCTATCAACAGTCTCCAAATGGCATCTGTAAGCCCATTCCCGACATCACTAGGCTGATACTACTTCATGCGAGTGCAAATTTCTGGGCACTCTAGTGTTCAATCATCTTCCACCTTCGGATCACGAAAGGCACGAAAGCCAATCTACATCCTCAGGTTTAAGAAGATTGAACAGGGGAAGCTTTTGTACCCCAAAATTTTCCATTTCATATTTCTCAAAACATTGCAAGAAAAATCTCCAAGTTGCTCAAGATTGCTCAAGAGTTAGATAGTCAAGCTATCTCCTAAGGCAGTCAACCTCAAATTAGGGTTTTGTGTTGCATCAAGATCCTTGAATCCAAATGACCTCAAATTCTCCCCAATGTCCTAATATGTTCTCAAGGTCATCCATGTCAAATTTCAAGCCTTGCAGAGGAAGTTTGCTCAGTCAATTGCTCAAAAGGTCAAAAATAGACTATGCTAGGGCAAAAGTCAACTGTGACCCAAATACAGTCAAACTTCAATATTTTTTGTCAACATTCTCATTTTGAAGGATATTTCATCATTTGATCAAGGTTCGATCATTATTCATCAAGGATTGCTCAAAATTCATCAAGACTCAAAAGTTGCTAAATTAGGGTTTTGTAGGAAAAGTCAACTCAACTTTGACCAAGCATAACTTTCTCATACTTTATGCGAAATGACCCATCCAAAGCTCATTTTGAAGAGGATGAAATTTCCAACAATCCATATTCATACTCCAAGATCAGAAAATGCACTCACAAAAAGTTACAAATTTGGACATTATAGGTCATTTTTGAAAGTCAACAAAAACACCTTTTTTGCCAAAGCTTATTACATGAGAATGGAATATCAAAATGAGATTATACCAAAAGGGTTGGTTAGAGGACATCTTAAGCTTTCTAAAAAGTCAAATAACACTTCCAAAAGTTCAAAATTGAAGAAGTTATGCATTGTTGAAGTTGGGCATTTTTGTAAAATTGCCAAAAGTCAACTATCCCCAAAACTTCAAATTTTGTCAAATGGGCCCATTCTTTTCCACTTGATTTGGACTTTCCACATTGCACACGTGTCCTAGCTTCAGCCTTGTGTCCATTTATCAATTTTATTATTTGATTTGATTTTTTTATTGAATTATTTCATTTTAAATAAATTTAAATCAAATAAAATCCCAAAACTTGATTACATGAGATCTTTTTCTATTTTCAGGACCTAATCATCATCAATGTCATGATCAAATTCGTATCAAGCATTCCATGTGCAAAAAGATTGGATTTTTGGCAAATTAGGCAAGTTATCAATGGTGAATCAAATCCAATCTCAAGGCATCAATGTGCAAGGATTCAGTCCATAAAAGTTGACCTAATACACTCCATCATACATATACAAGGCAAAGGCACGAAATATAGACCTAGAGGTTGCAAGAACATCAAGAACCAAACTTGAAAAAAGGTGAAAAAAGTGCAAAACTGAAATCACCCTTAGAGGCGTTTACAAAGGCAAAACTCAACACCAATCAATTGATGGGTGTCTACTCAACCTCCTGCAATCATAAGCAAGCTCTCACACCCTCTCAAACGCATTGTAAGCGTCCCATTTCATGGCCCTGTATTCCAAATCGCAACTCTCTATTTTCGCATCATTTTGACAAATCATGGATATATTTATGATGCTTATGAAATTTCTGAACTTTTGGCATTGTTTGATTGCATTTATATGGACTGTAACCCTATAACCGAATCTAGGGTTTTGTAGTTTGTTTTTTAGGCATTTTATTTACAGGCGAAATTAGTTCCATTGATGGACATGGACGTGACCAGGGGAGATAGACGAGCATAACCATAGTCTTGGATTTGATTTTCATGGCCCAGAACTGATTTTAGGGTGGACATACTAATTTAGCCGCGGATATAAATCCGCAGGTAAATGTACAGGGTTGAAGGAAGAAGACGAAAACGTGTCTCCCCCTGGTTGGACAGTTCAAACTTGGCGCGTTTTATTTTTTTTGTTCTGGCATATTATTTGTTTTTCCATATTATTATTATTATTCAATATATTAACAATTGAGACATAGTGGTGCAGTGGTAGAGGCGTGTGTTCAAAATCCAACAGGACCTGGGTTCGAATCCCAGGTCCCTACATATGCTTTGTATTATTTTTCTTCAGGTGATCCAATGCAATACCAAGCGTGCAGCATATCATACTCCCTCACCCAATCACTTGCCAGATGGCCCCAGGCCAGATCTGGCAATCCAGGAATGATGGCCTATGGTGGGATCTAGTCAACCAATGCACACAAAATCAGGAAAGTCAAATGAGGCCAGCTTGTGATGGGCCTCAGAATTGCTATCAAGACCCCCAAAAAACAGGCCCAAACCCTCTTTTCTCTATACCTCTATATATATTTTTTTTGTTTTGATTATTTATTTATTGTTTTTTTATTTAATCATTAACCAATCAAACTTTTTTCTTAATAAAATTAAAACCAAAAAAATATTTTATTTATTAAATTAAATTTCAGCATTTTATTTTTTTTAACAATATTAATTTAATTAATTTAGTTTGATTAGGAATAACTTTAATATTTTTTGCAATAATTAAAATTAACTTAGACGATTAGGTTTTATTAACATTGATCAAATTTACTTTTATTTCTTTAAATATCAAAAACCCAAAAATGTTTTTTTTAATTAATTTATTTATTAATTTAATAATTAATCTAGTTTATTTTCTTTCATAAAATCAAAAACAAACTAAAAATCTTTTCTTGAATATTAAAGGGTCAAAACCCTAAAAACTTGCGCCCGATTTAATATCCCGCACGGGATCCATTTTATTCAATATTGTATATGTTTCCAGAATGTAATAGCTTAATAGGACTTTACTCTTTTTACCGCTTTATTTATTTTCCGCATTTTAATTTCAAGGGTTGTTTTTGGCGATGTAAATACCCGACGCCTTGTAATAGTTAGTTTAATTTCCGCAATTTAATTTCCGCAACTTATATAACTGTCAGATGTTTGATAATAGGGAATGCATGACAAGATTGAACGTTTAAACCTAAAATCTACATAGATCACCCATAACATGTACAAAGACAAAATAACAGAAAACAACACACTCACACATGCGCACTCTTAGGGTACACCCCACTTGGTTGCCTTCGTAACGCGGTCGTTGAGTATAGGAAGTTTTAGAGGTCGCCCTCTTGTCCAAAGATCATAGTTGCCTCGAAACGGTTGCCTCGGAAAAATGATCTAAGACATTAGGGTTACCGCTAAGGCGTCCTAACATTGCTTTAGTGACCGCACGTCCCTTAATCGAATTGACCCTTAAACTCCAACGACGGTGCTACCTACTCACTAATAGTTGGATAGCATTGTCTAAAGGACATTAGCACAGATTGATTCCTTTTTCAAATAGGTAGATGGTTCTTAAGTACTTTCTCTTTCCAAAACAAAAACAAAACTTTTCACACTTACACCTTTCAAACAAAAACTTCTTCAAACTCACAAACACAAAGAAAAGCAATTTTTGAAAACACTTTGAGCAAGTACCTAAGAGCCTGTGGATAACCACGAATAGAAAGGGTGCTAACACCTTCCTTTTCTATAATCTACCCCCCCCCCCCCCCCCCGGACCCGAGAAACATCTCGAAAAAGGAATTTTTCTGTGCTTTTTTCCTTTCCTTGTTCGATAAAATAAAAGACGGTGGCGACTCTTGCTTACCGCGACATTTTGCGAAAACAAACGCAAAAGGCAAACCAGCATTCCAAAAAACAGTCAGTTCTTTCCCACCGTATCACAGAAACAAATTGTTCAACAAAAACCAAACAAAACTCCTTCCAAACAATTTAAACAACATGATAAAATTTCAAAACCTCACTCAATTAAAATCAACAAGAAGGATGTTATCGTTCAAATATCCATCGGTCTCTTAACAAGAAATGGTATGAATTAAAATACAAATGCCCAACATTCAAACAACACTGACCAACAGTTTCAAAACAGCTTGAAAGTTAAAACCTGAATTCACCACTCAATTTGAACTAAAGATAACATTGACAGAAATTCAACAACAACTAAACCAGAACTGACAAATTTAAACATATTTTCCAGCATTTGTCACGACCTATCGAACCAAATATCACAGGATTTCACAGCATATCAGTTCAAACCGAAGAAAAACTGAAACTAAACTTCACAGAGTTATAACAAATCAGCTCAAACGAACATGACATAACATTAGACACAAACGATGTTAACACCAACAATAAAGTGTCGTCATCACAAATCTCAACGGAATTAAAATGAAAGAAAATTGACCACATTATAAATTTTAATCGAAATCGAACGATATTATGGTAACAACCTCAACACTTCAATACCCATCACAAAATTTAACACAAAAACAGAATTCTAAGAAAGAACCATACTATTAACAATAATCCCGTTGCATCTCAACACAACTTAAACATACACTGTCAAACAAAAATTTCACAGATGATAGCATTTCTGTTCAAAAATATCAAACACAAACACTATAACAAACTGTTTTATTCAGAATTTTATCAAAGGAACTTTTAGCGTCACAATTTCAATCAAAAGACAGTGGCATTGAATTCGTTTCTCATCAGGATTTGTCACAATAAATTAATCATCAAAACTGCAAAATTCAATTTAATATAAACATGAAATTGAACAGAATTTAATATAACCAATTCAGCTCAAACAACACAGATGGAAGATGTTGGATCTTACTGATAATACCGAAGTAACATTGATGGAGGGAGTCTTCACGAGGTAGTTCACAGTTGATGGTGAGATGAAGGCGGCGAGAGACAAAGCTTGCATTGTATCGAATCTCAACAGAACAAAGAGAGTGTTTCGTCGTTGCTTGACAGAGACAGAGGGAAGTACTCATTGTGTGAAATGTTATTGAACATGAATAGGTGTTGAGCTGAGTTGAACGAAGGTGTCGAGTCTGTTATGGAGATAAAAGATTGGAGTATTGGAAGGGATTGTTTGGTGTGTGGAGGAAAATTGAGAGTAAAAGTTGCGCCGCTCCTCCCCAAATAAGACTCTCATTATATAACAACACAAATAGGTTTAATAAAATTATTTCATGACCAAAAAGTCCCTATTGATAAAAATTATATTAAAACTGAAATTATAAAAATTAATACAATTTAAAATAGTTTTCTTTTAATTTTTCTGAATAAAAAATAAAGACTTAACATGACTAAAAACGATAAAAAAAATTGGACATTAAACTATCCAAAAAATGTAACTAATACATTAAAATAATCTACATATCACAAAGATTAATAAAAAAATATTCAGATGATCGAAATCAAAATAAAATGAGAATAAAAATATCAGGCTGAACAAACGCTTACGGTTAAAAACGAAACTTCATATTGTACCGAAAAAATAAAGCAAGCACACCGACATGATCTACGCAAAATACATATTCATAAAACAGTCAGTAAAAAGTGAAAACTTGAAATATTTTCTCTCTAATTTTCCACACAGTGTCGAATCGCTTTTAACGATCTGTCCGTAAATCCGAAATATCAATATTATCGATATATAAACAAGTTAATGCAATCCAACAAGCGAGTCAAGAGATAAAAATGTATGAAATGAAATATTAGGTATTTTTCAACTATAAAACGATGCAAATGTTGATTTAAACTGACTTTTGGTCAACCTAAACCGAACTAAATGATGCAAATGTGATGAATGAAGATTTTTATTGAAGATTGTGACCAAATAAAAAAATATGATATAAAAATGCGACTAAAAAAAGTAGGAGAAAAATTTAGGGTGCAACATCGACATATACAAAACAGTAGCTACAGACTTTAAAAATACAGTACATGTGTCGACCGAAGAATCGTATGTGTCGACACATGTGTCTGTGTTTTAAATCAGAAATGTTGAAGGCTTTAATAATACAGTACACATGTTGACCTATAAACCGCATGTGTAGACATATACTGGAGCTTTTAAGAAAATAAAGAAATGTTGAATTTATGTGTCGGCACATACAAATTTTAGGTCGACACATAAATGTTTATTTTATGCAAAAATTGATTTTTCATGATTGGGACCAATTTTAAAGTTGTTTTAAATGATTTCTAAGACCTCTAATGCAAGAGAGTGTCACAAGACTTAAGGATACCATCCACCATACTGAAATGCTAGCTTTCTGAGTTTTGACATCATGTAAAATATCTAATAGTGTAGTTGCACTCACAAACTCCCCCTTTTTTATGATGGCAAAACTTGCGACGATGAATTTCATATAATTATCGGAGGCTCCCCTAACTTTGTGCTTCCCAACTTCATATCGCATATGCTTATCCCCCTTTGACAACATAAAAAAGAAAGAGCGAAAATCATGAGAAGTATCATATTCCAATACCAAAACTAATATATCACTCAAAGACGTTTTTGCAAAGAAGAGCATACAATTACATATCCCTATATATATATGTAATGATGCAAATTTAATAGATAACAAGCATAAAACATTACCTAAAATGCGATAAAATTGCATGAATAATAATGAATGAGATGCAAGAGCAAGCTAATCAAGTTGTTTCTATAGCATCATTATCACGTAACACATCACAATGGAACTCCCGATGCCGTACATGCATGTGCCTAGCATAGCGACAAGAACATGTCACTACTCAATCCAAAATAAATATGTTGTCATAAAATATGACTCAAATACAACAAGAACTGTACACGCAATTAACATGCTTACATTCAACTCTTGTACAAATGCAAGAAATAATAATAGAAACACATACTTGTACATACAAGAACAAACTTATACAAATGTGAAATAATTAATACATGAATTCATTATAAGCATATACATTGAGAACACATAATGGTTATCAATCAAAAGTTTTGGAAATGAACATTCATGGTTTTCATCATTTGAGAACATAACAAGCATTTTTCATCAACTAAAAACATGTACTAAGAAATTTATTACTTTCAAGGAGAAATTTGAAAGTTTTCTTTGAATCATCTCGCATCTTGGTGAAAAGTTGGCATGAAGTAGTGAAGTTATCATGTACAAAAACACTTAGAAAAACTTCCAAGTCTTGAGAAGTTTGACTTTTAAATTGAATTTTGACTTTATTAATTTCTTGATGATAAAGCCTCATATTTTTTAATTTCTTGAGGAATTGTGATCTTTGAAACTCAATTTTGACAAAAAAAATCAAAGTTTGACTTTTGGTGTATCAGTTGACTTTTTCAGCAGTTGACCTAATTTCATCTATCAGTTATTTGATCTTGAGGGATGAATTGAATCATGCAATTAGATCAAAATGATGTAATTGGATCCTTGAAATAATTTTTCAAACCAATAAGTCATGTATTAGGTCAAAAGTCAAAAATTAGTCATTCTAATCAAAAACCCTAATTTTGACCATTTTACCCTTTTGATGAATTAAACATTTTTCTTGAGGAATTATGATCCAAACTTGATCAATTGATGAATATGACTTAAAAATATTGATTTTGGTCAAAAATATTGAAGTTTTGACTGTAAGTTGACCATAGTTGACCTTTTACCCAATACAACTGATTTCCAGTCATCTGATCAATTGACTGAGCAAAATTGTGATTCAAGATTTGAAACTTGACATGAGCACTCTTGGAGACTTATAATGGACCATGAAAGTCACTTGAGGTATTAGAAGTCTAATTTATCTTGAGAAAACCAAAAGCCTAATTTGAGGCATTAGTGTTTATGAGGTGTTTTGGCCTAGTCAGCATTTGTGCAAACTTGAGCTATTGATGATCCTTTACTGTTCAATCTTATTAAACATGAAGAGTTAGATTGGCATGTCCGCCATTCGTGACTTGAAGGTGGAAGATGATTGAACACTAGAGTGCCCAGAAATTTGCACTCGTTGATGCTCGAAGTAATGCTATGGGTTGATTGTATCGGGAATGGGCTTAAAGATGCCATTTGGAGAGGCAATAAATAGTCACCAGATATGGGCTTATAGATGCCATCCAAAGGGATTGTTAATAGATATTAGAAGAAGTACCAGAATAAACCTTTGGTCGATTTATTTATCTTTGACTGGGTAGGAATCAACATAAATCTTAGGGTTGATTTAACTGAACCAGAGAAAGCGTCTACTGGAACAAAATCAGGATAAATAATTGGTCGATTTAAACTAAACCAGTAGAGGTCTTGAATAGTGTTTAACTAGATAACGAATTAGCATAAATCTTAGGAGCGATTTCACTGAACCAGAGAAAGTGTTTATCGGAACGGAATCAGGATAAATCATTGGTCATTTAAATTGAACCAGCTGAGGTCTTGAATAATCTTTAACTGGATAACGAATCAGCATAAATCTTACGAGTGATTTAACTGAACCAGAGAAAGCGTCTATTGGAACTGAATCAAGATAAATCATTGGTCGATTTAAACTGAACCACCAGAGGTCTTGAATAGTCTTTAACTGGATAACAAATCAACATAAATCTTAGGAGCGATTTATTTGAACCAGAGAAAGCGTCTACCGGAACGGAATCCGGATAAATCATTGGTCAATTTAAATTGAACCAGCAGAGGTCTTGAATAGTCTTTAACTGGATAACGAATCAGCATAAATCTTAGGAGAGATTTAACTGAATCAGAGAAAGCGTCTACCAAAACGGAATCAGGATAAATCCTTGGTCGATTTAAACTGAACCAACAGAGGTCTTGAATAGTCTTTAATTGGATGATGAATCAGCATAAGTCTTAGGAGCAATTTAACTGAACCAGAGAAAGCGTCTACCGGAACAGAATCAGGATAAATCATTGATCGATTTAAACTGAACTAGCAGATGTCTTGAATAGTCTTTAACTGGATAACTAATCAGCATAAATCTTATGAGCGATTTAACTGAACCATAGAAAGCGTCTACTGGAAAGGAATCAGGATAAATCATTGGTCGATTTAAACTGAACCAGTAGATATCTCGTGAAGTGAAATTTTTGTTGTTGATGGTATTCATCTGTGGATTGATCTTTTCCTGAAAAGGTAAAGAGTTAGTTGTATGCAATGCCATGATGTACGAAATGCATTGCTTAAGGATGCTACCAAATAAATGAGGTTATGCTATATGTTTCATATGTATATGTCATGATGCATGAATATGAAATGTTATTGAAGTGTATCTTTGTCTGGGAAAATAAATCCCTGACTACTGCTGGGAAGTTTTGGGAAGGAAAACTCCAGACTACTGCTGGAGACGAAGAGTATGTGTATCTTCAACCTTGTTTCGAGTGCTTCCGCTGGGAATTCTTGTTTGTTGTTTTGAGGAAACTTTGCAGGGAATGTTGATTTCAGCTTGGGATTGGAGTTTAGGAACCTTGGTCGTACATTGCTCTACTGGGAATTTAATTCTTATATACCCTGACTGGGGATAGAAGAGATGACTAAACTTTCTATTCGTCTGGGGAGGATAAAGTTAACTGGTATCTGGTTGGATTCCAGGATTTGCAATAATTTTTTGGGGATAATATCAACTCAATTGGAGAAGATGAGTTCTATCCTGTTGATTTGTAGAAGTCTGAGGAGAAAACTCAAGCTGGGGAGGCTGTGGTCCATTGGAGAAATAAACTATGTTGAGGAAAGTATTCTGGTGACCTTATTGGGGAATTGAATTCTTCTGGGGAAGAACTTTTGCAAGGTTTCTTTTCTCCATTTTGGAAGACCAAACTCGGCTGGGGAAGAGAATTTTCAGGAGATATGCATATTGGAACTTTGGAGGGAGAATGTATGAATTTACTCTGTGGGGATGATCCAAATCCTTAAGTAAACGCTTATTACTGTTCTTGTGCGTATATTTGTTAACAGTTAATCAATGTTCATATGCATATGTTAATTCAATTTTAGTCATTGAACATTTTTGCAATCAAAACAGAAAAACAAAAAGTATGCACTTCAAAGTATATTTGTATTCATATTTTGCCTATAAACAGGCGTTTTTATACAGGGAGACAGAAATCCTAGTAAGAGGAAGTCGTCGAAAGAATGAAAACAATACAAAGTCAAAACAAAAATGTATAGCCACGTGGAAGTGATCTCATTAGGTTCCAACTCTACTATTGCCCCTATGTCTTCGAACATCATCTTTTGTCGTCGAAAGAAGTTGATTGAATTGATCTTGTACTATTTGAACTTTGATCTTAGTAATAAAACTGGTTGTAGTGATCCAACGGGACATAGTCATACGCTTTAATCCTTAACTTTTTCCTGGACCGCCCTTTCGGGTTTTTCAGTCCACTAGGATACCCTTTTTTGCCCAAGCCGCCCTTTTAGGTTTTCGACTTTCCAGGTGTACAATATTTTGTATATATCCCTAATTTTTTCCCAAACCTTTATGGTCTTCCAGGACGCCCTTATTTTTTCCTAGGTATGTCAACCTAGCGAGTCATTCTTATGCGTAGTATTTTTTTACTATGTCCGTGTTCACAGGATGTGGGAAATCTTCACCGTCCATAGTAGTTAACATCATAGCACCACCAGAGAATACTTTTTTGACAACAAATGGCCCTTCGTAAGTGGGAGTCCATTTGCCCCGAGGATCACCTTGTGGTAAAATGATGTGCTTTATTACTAAATTGCCATCCTGGTATACTCGAGGTTTGATCTTCTTATTGAATTCCTTGATCATACGCTTTTGATACATTTGACCATGATAAACAGCAGCCAGTCTCTTCTCATCAATCAAATTCAACCAATCCAATATTGTCTGAATACATTCATCTTCACCTAAGTTTGCTTCTTTCATAATCCTTAGAGAAGGAATTTGAACTTCGACAGGCAGGACGACTTCCATACGATAGACTAAAGAGAATGTGGCTGCCCCAGTTGATGTTCGTGCCGAGGTACGGTATCCATGAAGAGTGAATGATAGCATCTCATTCCAGTCTTTATAGGTCACCACCATCTTTTGCACAATCTACTTTATGTTCTTATTAGTAGCTTCCACTGCGCCATTCATCTTAGGTCTATATGGAGAAGAGTTGTGATGTTTGTTTTTGAACTGCGTGCAGAGTTAATTAATCATGGCATTGTTGAGGTTGGTTCCGTTGTCAGTGATAACCCTTTCGGGGATGTCGTACCGACAGATGAGGTTATGCTTGATAAACCGGACTACAGCATTCTTAGTGACTGAGGCAAATGAAGTAGCTTCGACCCATTTGGTGAAGTAGTCAATGGCGACAAGGATAAAACAATGTCCATAGGAGGCAGTGGGCTTTATTTCTCCAATCATGTTAATGCCCAACATTTCAAATGGCCACGGAGCGGTCATGATGTTTAAAGGTATTGGAGGTACATGAACCTTTTCGGCATATATCTGACACTTATGGCAAGTCCTTGAGTGGTGGTGACAATCAGTTTCCATAGTTGACCAATAGTAACCGGCCCTCAAAATCTTCTTGGCCATAGTGTGTCCACTAGAGTGAGTTCTGAAGATACCTGTTGTACCCCAAAATTTTCCCTCTCATGTTTTCCAAAGTCTTCCCCCTGCATGGTTGATCACAAACCCTTGCCTAAGGAAAAAGAAATTTTTTTGAGTGGTTCCTTAAGTACCTTTCGATTGGCATTCTGAAAGACCCTTCGATTGGTATTCTGAAGGAGCATTTCGATTGGCCTTCTGAAAGACCCTTCGATTGGTATTCTGAAGGAGCATTTCGATTGGCATTATGGACAAGTACTTCAATTGGTATTCTGAAAGACCCTTCGATTGGTATTCTGAATGAGCCTTTCGATTGGCATTATAGACAAGCACTTTGATTGGCATTATGTCAAGGCCTTCGATTGGAATTCTGAAAGACCTTTTCGTTTGACACCCTGGGCCAAGCATTTCGATTGGCATGCCAAGGGATCCTTCGATTTAGCATTGTGTCAAGGCAGCTTCGACAGGCATGCTAACCATATCCTTCGATTAGCATGAACAACACCTTTCGATTGGCCTATTAACAAAGCCTTTCGACTGGCCTGTTGACAAAGCCATCAAGAGGGCACTCAAAAAACATGTCCAGGTACACTGAACATGAGAAAATGGCGTGTTTCCCTTGCAAATATAGAAATAATTAAATGCTGATTATGGATTTAATTCCTGAGTTAAAGGCCAGATTCTTGCCTTTTCTGTTCCTAAAGAGCTGATTCGACCAGAGGGGTTCTTTTCAAATCAGGACCAATCGAAGGGCAGGGCCTGAATGCATTCGAAATTCAAAAGTGTCCAGGTTCATTCAAGATTCATAAGAGACATGCATATTTCAAAAAAAGGAAAACTTTTAATGTGTCTGATTCTTGTCTCATGGCTTTAAAGGCATGTTTAATGGGTTGTCTCTTGCCGTTACTAGACCCCCCCCACTCCTATAAATACAAGGGCCAGCATACATATCCAAACACACGGACAGGGAACAAAAACATTACAAAAATTATAAAACAGAAAAGAAAAGGAGAACAAAAAAACATTGGAGAGGTGCTGCCCATACAATCCATCAAAGGTTGTCAGAATTTTCCAAGCCAAAGCAGCCCTTCAGATCGAAGGTGCCCACGCCCAGAATCCCTCAGATTGAAAGTGCTCCCATCCATCCAGTACCCAAATCGAAGATTGAATCTGCTGGTAAGAGAGGGTAAATTGTCAAAACTTTCCATTTTGCATAACACCTCCATATTTTCTATCCCATTCGATTTGCCATCCTAGACAGAATTCAAGGGCTTGGGTTTGGCCCCAGGTCATGTTCTTCGTTTGCTAACATTTGCTGCAGATTTAGCCTGAAAAGACTCAGTGCATGCAGGATCGAAGGGCCTGGGGTTCGATACCAGGCCCTGAGTTTTATTTTGCTAACATACTTTTGCAGGTATAGCATCCCAGATCGAAGGAGACACCTTCTCTGGATTGAAGCTTCCCATAGTCCTCCTGGATCGAAGAAGGCATTTTTCCCAGGATTGAAGGGAAATCCCCTTCCCTAGATCGAAGGCTGTTCATGCCCACTTCCTGGCCCAATCGAAAGAACCATGACCCTGTTTGGATCGAAGCTTCCATTCCCTCCTTGGCTCTAAGCTCCTTTTTTTCCCTGGATCGAAGGATCCCCCTTGTATTTTATTTTTGTTTTCATTGACATCTTTTTATCTTTTTAATTAACATTAAAATAAAAAAGAAAAACCACAAAAACATTAGGCTAGTTTTTTCTATTAAATTAACTTTGTCAATTAATCATTTAATTATCTTAACATTTTTCCAAAAAAAAAAAACTAAAATTAAGTAGATTTAGATCATTTTCCCAAAATAAAATAAAACAACAAAAATATTTTATTCTTAGATTTTTTTTAGAGGTTATGTTCAGATTTGTGCGCGTTTATTTATTATAACTGCCTACTGGTTTGTAATAGCTTAACTAAAGACTTTTACACTTTACTGCTTTATTCCCCCAATTTTGGACATGTAAATAATCCCCCTCTCCGAAGCCTTGTAATAGCATAGGATTTACAATTCCCGCACTTTAAATTCCTGTACATATATTAACTATTTAGATGTATGCTAACTAGGATTGCATGACAAGATCTATCTTAATTTAAAATCAACCGTAGCTCACCCTAACATGTACAAAGATAATATAACTGAAAAACAATACACTCGCACATGCCACTCTTAGGGTATACCTCACTTGGTTGCCTCGAACGTGGTCATTGAGTATAGGAAGTATTAGAGGTTGCCCTCTTGTCCAAAGATCAAAGTTGCCTTGAAACGGTTGCCTCGATAAAAATGATCTACGACATTAGGGTTACCGCTAAAGCATCCTAACATTGCTTTAGTGACCACACGTCCCCTAAATTGAATTGACCCGAAAACTCCAACGACGGTGCTACCTACTCCTCAATAGTGGGATAACACTGTCTAAAGGACATTACCACAGTTTAATTCCTTTTTGAGTAGGTAGATGTTCTTAAGTACTTGCTCCTTTTAAAAATAAAACAAAACTTTTCGCACTTACACTCTCTTCAAAAACAAAACTCTTTTCAAAACCCACAAACACAAAGAAAAGCAAACTTTTGAAAACATAGTGAGCAAGTACCTAAGAGCTCGTGGATAACCACAGATAGAAAGGGTGCTAACACCTTCCCTTTCTATAATCTACCTCCCAAACCCGAGAAACAATCTCGAAAAGGAATTTTTCTGTGCTTTTGTCCTTTCCTTGTTGGATAAAATAAAAGATGGTGGCGACTCTTGCTTACCGTGACATTTTGCGAAAACAAATGCAAAACGCGGACCAGCATTCCAAAACAGTCAGTTCTCATTCCCACCGATCACAGAACTGGCGACTCTGCTGGGGATTATTTATAAGTGAGGTGTACCTTAGGATTAGATCACTTGTGTTTTCAATTGTATTGCTTTGTATGCTTTTAATTTTGTGGGCTTATATCGGAGTTCTATAAATCCTCCACCCGGATTTGGGAAACATTCATAGATAGCAATACGTTGTGGAAACTGTGCGGGGTATACCGACACGGTTGAAGCAATAACTATATTAGTGCGACATATTTGTGAGTACCGGTAGCCTTTGAGTCAATCAAAGAGAATACGGGGCCGCTGAGTGATGTCACTAAGCACTAATGACCTAGAACCTTACTTGACCATCTTGGCCTTTTTTAGGGGTAGTGAGATGACCGACTTTGGTGCAGTCTGAAGTTGGTAGATACTCGATACTACACTCATTGAGGATTGTTTTCTTGGAATATTTTGGTCGCTAGTTCAGTGGCTAAACCAAAACGATGAACATAGAAAACAATCCAATGATATTGAGCTCCTTAGAACCCGGTTACTATTTATAGGACAGGTTTTGAGCCAACTACACTCAAGAGGGTACTTACCTATGAAACCTCATGCAAGCCTGAAATCTAAGGGTTCTTTTTGTGTGACTTGTGTGCCTTCAAACTTAAACTACTTGCACATTTTTGTTATCTGACAACATGGGTTCCTTGCAGGTTTTGTTTATAGTCCTTATCCAATAATCTGGATTTACTGCAGGGCTTACTTACATCACCTCACACTTTTGCTTAAACGCATAGCATACACATCATAACATCATGCCTTAACATTTCTTTATACATTTCAAGGATTTCAAGGGCTTGTGATGCAGGTTATGGTAAATCAAATGTCCGGCAAGGGGCAAAGGGGATTTATTTTCCTCTAGCCAAGGTTGTTTAGAAATCAAAACACGATAACTTGAGTCAGGGGCTATGACCCACTCGATATGGTGAGCTTGACTCTTGAAGAAGGACTCTCAGCAACATGAAGTTCCTTAAATCAAGCTACCAGATTCAAATTCTAACAGTTTCTTGTTTACCCCGCGAGATCCTTGAAAACATTGCATACATATATCATACATATCATTGCATAACAGGTCTTCCAGTACAGGTCTCTCATGTTCTCGTTGTTTATTTCAGCAATGGCTCTCCAACAAGACAACCAAGATCTTCATACTCAAGAGACTCAGTTCAGGGAAATCTTCCTAAACCTATCCAAGTGGCAGGAAGAGTTGAGAACACTCCTCATGGGGAATTTGGTCAAGAAAAGTCCTGAAGACAATAAGGACGAACGACTGGAGTAACTACAAGCTGAATTCAGTGCCATGAAAACCAAGATGCTGGGGCAGATGGCTCTTATCCAAGGCTTAGCTCGGGAACAAGAAGAGTTTAGAACCATGATCAACCAGCTTCATCAAGACAAATACAACAACATGAAGCAAACAGTCAAAGTCGGGGACCAAGTCATTGATCAGCCTCCAAGAAGACAAGGGTTTGGTTTGGTAAAGAATGGACCTCTCCAAGTTGCTACTACCTCAAAGGTCCAACAACAACCTCACCAAAAACAATAGGTTGATCAGAGTAAGCCAAATATGGCCAAGAGGCAATTTACCAAGCTCAACATGTCACTGACTCAAGTGCTACAACACATGTTGAAAGCAGAGCTGATTACATTAAAGGCTCCTCTCCGGAACCCAAATACTTCTGCTCCTACCTATCATCCCAATGAAAGGTGTGCATACCATTCTGACAGTCCGGGACATGACACAAACAACTGTTGGGCTCTGAAGAACAAGGTCCAAGACATGATTGATGCCAAGGAGATCAAGTTTGACCCTCCGGAGATTCCAAACATAATCACTTCTCCTGTGACGAATCATTGAAAGCTTTTGTTCATTTGAATTTTCAAGTTGTAGTCTCTTTGTTATTTAAACAATTATTATCATGTTAAACTTTATTACTTTATCAATGCATTGCATATGTCTGTTTTGAATCAATCCATTCATATTTCACTATATTCAAATTGCTTTTATTTTTTTTGTGATGTTCAACTCTCGATTAAAAAACTCTAAGCCTTTAGAGGGAGGATGACGAAAACGATACCACGATCTTTACAGTATGCTTTTGAATAGACCCTGCTGACGATGTACAAGTATTGTTTCAAATCCTAAATAGTGGAGTTATAAGGAAGATAATCCCTCGTCAACCCCTTTGAGCCAAAGAAGTTGGAGTTTTTCTTTTCACAAATTAAAACCTTTAATTATAACCTGGGGCAGGGTAGTTTTCTCAGTTGATCCAGATGCACAATGAATGGCATTAAAGAAGTCCTTCCAAAACAAGAGACAGTGATGGTTCCGAATAATCGTAAGGACAGGCATTCATTATCTCTCAGAAATAAAAGCCCATTAAGTCAAAACCTATGAAGGAGACTTACAAAACTGGGGCATCCCGCTGACTGTAATCTCAAAAATAGGAACAGTCAGGCAAAAGTTGGGGATAACAAATCAAAAGAACGAGGTCACTACAAACCCTCAACAACATGGAAAATGTTGCAAAAATGACTGCCTTCCAACAAATTCAACTTGTGTGAACCATCACCAAAAATGTCATTCCAGACTCATTAGGAGTTCAAATGCACAATTAACTGAGTTTAGGATTGAAGAACATCACGAAGAGCGGGTGGGTACAAATATACTTTGAGCCTTTATCCTTTGTTTCTTAGACCGTGAACCAGGCCACGTTACAACCCTTAAAAGTCCTAGCTGAAGCATGGGTTAGTTCGAAAGCATACTGTTACAAAAGGTATTCTGACTCCTGTAGGGCTTGCTGTAAATCCTGAGTTGACGTCACATTTTACAAAATTTTCCTATCTTACTGAAAAAATGCATTTTCAAAAACTTCAAGACAGACATAAGCTTTGCATTCTTAAAATAACATTGTTTGCATATGACTATTTGTTCAAATAGCAGAGAAATTCACACGAAGAATATCTAGTGGACAAAAACCTTTTCAATAAAAAAGGATCACCTCAAGTGGAAGAAACACTTCCAACCAAGGGGCAGACATGATCATTTTCCATCATCTGGGGCAGTCAAGTCAAGATTCAAGGAATCTCTCAAAATGCCAAATAGCCAGGGGCAAATCTCCATCTGAATCAATTGGGGCATTGGACGTGAATTCCAGCAACGAATCTTGCACGATCAAACGAAGATCTTATGGTAGTATGGTAACACAACACTACCAACAGTGGCACCTCCCTACATCTCTGAGAGCGTGGACATAGTCAAAAAAGTACTACGCATGATCAAAGACCCGCTAGGTTGACTGGCCTAGGCAAAAATAAGGGCTTCCCGGCGAACCAAAAGGGTTCGGGCAAAAATAAGGGATGAAAATGAAAAATCTATACACCCGACAAGTCGAAAACCTAAAAAGCCGACTTGGGCAAAAAAGGGTATCCCGATAGACTGAAAACCCGAAAGGGCGGTCCAGGCAAAAATTAGGGATCAAAGCGTACGACTATGTCTCGCCATCTCGTCACTGGCCTACCAGAAGAAGACTTGTCATTTTGACCGAAAGATACCAAGCACCTCATAGGTGGGGATAATACTCGATCCACAGGGCCTCCGCAGACACCTTCTCCCACAAAAACAGGGGCAAATAAGAATTGTCCGAACTGTACAAATTGCTCTGTCCACCAGGTACTAAGGTATATATTCAGCTGAAGAATATGGCTAAGATACTTTCACTCCCACAGAGTAAAATAGTAATGGTAGCTCTCCCCACTGAGACTTGTAACTATGAATGAATCAGCAATACTCTCCTCAAGCAGAGTTGGTCTACCATCAGCCCTAAAAAGTTTGGGTATCCCTAGAAGATCTTAATATTCCACAGCGGAGTATAAAGATATTCCTCAGCAAGCATAAGAATATCCCTGGCAGTCTTATTATTCCTCAACAGAATATAAGAACGTTCCCCGGCAGAATGCAAGGTACCCCCAGTGGAGCCATTTCCCCAGCGCAGTCTAAAAAAGTTTCCCCAATGGAGTTGAATCATCTTCCCCAGTAGATTCTGGAAGCTTATCCCCTGCGAAGCACAAATAAGTCTCCCCATCCAAATTCAGAGGTTATCCCCACAAGAGTCTAACTGGGTTATCCTCATCGAGTTGCAACTGAAAGATCATGCCCAGCGAAGTTCTTTCTAGCCCCAGCGGAGTTCATCATCAAAATCCCCAACAGAGCTTATCAACGGAATCCCCAATGGAGTTTATCGTTAAAATCATCAGCAGAACATCTCTCCCCCACAGAGTAATTCCCCTCGGATTAATCTCCTCATCAGTTTATTCCCCAACGGAGTCATCCTCTCCTGCAGGTTTATTCTTGCAATCATCTTCGTTCGTCATCCCCAGCGGAAACGAAGAATTCAACTCTATTCTCCAGCAAGCTATCTGGGATTTATTTTCCCCAGCTAAAACATTACATTTCCATACATCATGATACATGCATAAACGCATCATACCATACAATCTCATTTATGTTGAGAACATCATTGCTTGATCCATATCATGCATTGCATATGACTGACCTTTACCTTTCAGGAAGGATGCAGTTAAATTCTCAGCCATATTAAAGGCCTTCTCTGGTCCAGTTAAATCGATTCCTAAAGATTTTTCTGATGCCGATCCAGTTGAAGATATTCCAAGACCTTGTCTGGTCCAGTTAAATCGATTCCTAAAGATTTTTCTGATGTCGATCCAGTCAAAGGCCTTCTCTGGTCCAGTCAAATCGATTCCTAAAGATTTTTTTGATGTTGATCCAGTTGAAGATATTCCAAGACCTTGTCTGGTCTAGTTAAATCGATTCCTAAAGATTTTTCTGATGCCGATCCAGTCAAAGGCCTTTTCTGGTCCAGTTAAATCGATTCCTAAAGATTTTTCTGATGTCGATCCAGTTGAAGATATTCCAAGACCTTGTCTGGTCCAGTTAAATCGATTCCTAAAGATTTTTCTGATGCCGATCCAGTCAAAGGCCTTCTCTGGTCCAGTTAAATCGATTCCTAAATATTTTTCTGATGCCGATCCAGTCAAAGGCCTTCTCTGGTCCAGTTAAATCGATTCCTAAAGATTTTTCTGATGCCGATCCAGTTTAAGATATTCCAAGACCTTATCTGGTTCAGTTAAATCGATTCCTAAAGATTTTTCTGAGGCGAAGCCAGTCAATGGAGACAAAATCAGTTAAATCGATTCCTAAAGATTTTTCTGAGGCGAAGCATGTCAATGGAGACAAAATCAGTTAAATCGATCCCTAAAGATTTTTCTGAGGTGAAGCCAGTCAATGGAGACAAAATCAGTTAAATCGATTCCTAAATATTTTTCTGAGGTGAAGCCAGTCAATGGAGACAAAATCAGTTAAATCGATTCTTAAAGATTTTTCTGTGGCCAAACCTGTCAATAGAGACAACCTGTCAATGGAGACAACTCGTCAAAGGAGACACCCCGTCAGAAGAGACAACCCATCAACCGTTTTAGGTCCCAGTTTAATACCTGTAGCAAGCTAGGAAAATATTTGTGGACGACTGATTGTAGATTAATACCTGTAGCAAGCCAGGAAAATATCTGTGGACGACTGATTAAAGATTAATACCTGTAACAAGCCAGGAAAATTATCTACATGAAGAGATTGAAGATTAATACCTGTAACAAGCCAGGAAGACTTTCTTTCTCAGGTCAGAGATTAATATCTGAAACCAGCCAGGACAGATATCTCCTCGACCAACCTTTTCAAGTCCCAGTTTGATACCTGTAGCAAGTCAGGAAAATATTTGTGGACGACTGATTGTAGATTAATGCCTGTAACAAGCCAGGAAAATTATCTACATGAAGAGATTGAAGATTAATACCTGTAACAAGCCAGGAAGATCTTTCTTTCTCAGGTCAGAGATTAATACCTGAAACCAGCCAGGACAACTTTCTCCTCGACCAACCTTTTCAGGTCCCAGTTTAATACATGTAGCAAGCCAGGAAAATATTTATGGACGACTGATTGTAGATTAATACCTGTAGCAAGCCAGGAAAATTATCTACATGAAGAGATTGAAGATTAATACCTGTAACAAGCCAGGAAGACCATCTTTCTTTCTCAGGTCAGAGATTAATACCTGAAACCAGCCAGGACAGCTATCTCCTCGACCAACCTTTTCAAGTCCCAGTTTAATACCTGTAGCAAGCCAGGAAAACTATCTGTGGACGACTGATTGTAGATTAATACCTGTAACAAGCCAGGAAAATTATCTACATGAAGATATTGAAGATTAATACTTGGAACCAGACAAGACGAGTACTATAACCTCAATGGTATACTCCTTTAAGCACAAGTCAGTTCCTAGATCTTGATGTTTTCCTCCATCATAGTGTGGACAAGTTCTATAACCTCAGCGGTATACTCCCGGTGGGCACGAGACAGTTCCTAGATCTTGATGAAGATGTTTCCCTACGTCATAGTGTGGACGAGTACTATAACCTCAACGGTATACTCCATTGAGCACGAGTCAGTTCTTAGATCTTGATGTTTTCCTTCGTCATAGTGTGGACGAGTTCTATAACCTCAGCGGTATACTCCCGGTGGGCAGGAGACAGTTCCTAGATCTTGATGAAGATGTTTCCCTACGTCATAGTGTGGACGAGTACTATAACCTCAACGGTATACTCCTTTGAGCACGAGTCAGTTCTTAGATCTTGATGTTTTCCTCCGTCATAGTGTGGACGAGTTCTATAACCTCAGCGGTATACTCCCGGTGGGCACGAGACAGTTCCTAGATCTTGATGAAGATGTTTCCCTACGTCATAGTGTGGACGAGTACTATAACCTCAACGATATACTCCATTGAGCACGAGTCAGTTCTTAGATCTTGATGTTTTCCTCTGTCATAGTGTGGACGAGTTCTATAACCTCAACGGTATACTCCCGGTGGGCACGAGACAGTTCCTAGATCTTGATGAAGATGTTTCCCTACGTCATAGTATGGACGAGTACGATAACCTCAACGGTATACTCCATTGAGCACGAGTCGGTTCCTAGATCTTGATGTTCTCCTCCGTCATAGTGTGGACAAGTACTATATCCTCAACGGTATACTCCTTTGAGCACGAGACAGTTCCTAGATCTTGATGAAGATGTTTCCCCCCAATTGAATTATGAACAGGTTCTTAAAACTCAGCTGAAGCATTCTCTCAGTTGAAGTACAGACAGGTTCCTAAATCTCAACAAAGTTAGACTTCCCCAGCGGAATCTTCTACAAACAACAGGTATGCAAGTTCTCGCTAAGGAATCTCTTATGCGATAGACACTCCTGCAGATGGCATCTATAAGCCCATCCTCTTACCAACAATCTCCAAATGGCATCTGTAAGCCCATTCCCGACATCACAATGCTGATATTACACCATGCGAGTGCAAATTTCTGGGCACTCTAGTGTTCAATTATCTTCCACCTTCGGATCACAAAAGGCTCGAAAGCCAATCTATATCCCCAGGTTTAAGAAAATTGAACAGGGGCAACTGTTGTACCCCAAAATTTGCCCTCTCATGTTTTCCAAAGTCTTCCCCCTGCATGGTTGATCATAAACCCTTGCCTAAGGAAAAAGAAATTTTTTTGAGTGGTGCTTTAAGTACCTTTCGATTGGCATTCTGAAAGACCCTTCGATTGGTATTCTGAAGGAGCATTTCGATTGGCCTTCTGAAAGACCCTTCGATTGGTATTCTGAAGGAGCATTTAGATTGGCATTATGGACAAACACTTCAATTGGCATTCTGAAAGACCCTTCGATTGGTATTCTGAATGAGCCTTTCGATTGGCATTATGGACAAGCACTTCGATTGGCATTATGTCAAGGCCTTCGATTGGAATTCTGAAAGACCTTTTCGTTTGGCACCCTGGGCCAAGCATTTCGATTGGCATGCCAAGGGATCCTTATATTTAGCATTGTGTCAAGGCAACTTCGACAGGCATGTTAACCATATCCTTCTATTAGCATGAACAACACCTTTCGATTGGCCTATTAACAAAGCATTTCGACTGGCCTGTTGACAAAGCCATCAAGAGGGCACTCAAAAAACATGTCCAGGTACACTGAACATGAGAAAATGGCGTGTTTCCCTTGCAAATATAGAAATAATTAAATGCTGATTGTGGATTTAATTCCTGAGTTAAAGGCCAGATTCTTGCCTTTTCTGTTCCTAAAGAGCTGATTCAACCAGAGGGATTCTTTTCAAATCAGGACCAATCGAAGGGCAGGGCCTGAATGCATTCGAAATTCAAAAGTGTCCAGGTTCATTCAAGATTCATAAGAGACATGCATATTTCAAAAAAAGGAAAACTTTTAATGTGTCTGATTCTTGTCTCATGGCTTTAAAGGCCTGTTTAATGGGTTGTCTCTTGCCGTTACTAGACCCCCACACTCCTATAAATACAAGGGCTAACATACATATCCAAACACACGGACAGGGAACAAAAACATTACAAAAATTATAAAACAGAAAAGAAAAGGAGAACAAAAAAACATTGGAGAGGCGCTGCCCATACAATCCATCAAAGGTTGTCAGAATTTTCCAAGCCAAAGCAGCCCTTCAGATCGAAGGTGCCCACGCCCAGAAGCCCTCAGATTAAAAGTGCTCCCATCCAGCCAGTACCCAAATCGAAGATTCAATCTGCTGGTAAGAGAGGGTAAATTGTCAAAACTTTTCATTTTGCATAACACCTCCATATTTTCTATCCCATTCGATTTGCCATCCTAGACAGAATTCAAGGGCTTGGGTTTGGCCCCAGGTCATGTTCTTCGTTTGCTAACATTTGCTGCAGATTTAGCCTGAAAAGACTCAGCGCACGCAGGATCAAAGGGCCTGGGGTTCGATACCAGGCCCTGAGTTTTATTTTGCTAACATACTTTTGCAGGTATAGCATCCCAGATCGAAGGAGACACCTTCTCTGGATCGAAGCTTCCCATAGTCCTCCTGGATCGAAGAAGGCATTTTTCCCAGGATTGAAGGGAAATCCCCTTCCCTGGATCGAAGGCTGTTCATGCCCACTTCCTGGCCCAATCGAAAGAACCATGACCCTGTTTGGATCGAAGCTTCCATTCCCTCCTTGGCTCCAAGCTCCTTTTTTTCCCTGGATCGAAGGATCCCCCTTGTATTTTATTTTTGTTTTCATTGACATCTTTTTATCTTTTTAATTAACATTAAAATAAAAAAGAAAAACCACAAAAACATTAGGCTAGTTTTTTCTATTAAATTAACTTTGTCAATTAATCATTTAATTATCTTAACATTTTTCCAAAAAAAAACTAAAATTAAGTAGATTTAGATCATTTTCCCAAAATAAAATAAAACAACAAAAAGATTTTATTCTTAGATTTTTTTTAGAGGTTATGTTCAGATTTGTGCGCATTTATTTTATTATAACTGCCTACTGGTTTGTAATAGCTTAACTAAAGACTTTTACACTTTACTGCTTTATTCCCCCAATTTTGGACATGTAAATAATCCCCCTCCCCGAAGCCTTGTAATAGCGTAGGATTTACAATTCCCTCACTTTAAATTCCTGTACATATATTAACTGTTTAGATGTATGCTAACTAGGATTGCATGACAAGATCTATCTTAATTTAAAATCAACCGTAGCTCACCCTAACATGTACAAAGATAATATAACTGAAAAACAATACACTCGCACATGCCACTCTTAGGGTATACCTCACTTGGTTGCTTCGAACGTGGTCATTGAGTGTAGGAAGTTTTAGAGGTCGCCCTCCTGTCCAAAGATCAAAGTTGCCTCGAAACGGTTGCCTCAATAAAAATGATCTAAGACATTAGGGTTCTTGCTAAAGCATCCTAACATTGCTTTAGTGACCACACATCCCCTAAATTGAATTGACCCGAAAACTCCAACGACCGTGCTACCTACTCCTCAATAGTGGGATAGCACTGTCTAAAGGACATTATCACAGTTTAATTCCTTTTTGAGTAGGTAGATGTTCTTAAGTACTTGCTCCTTTTAAAAACAAAACAAAACTTTTCGCACTTACACTCTCTTCAAAAACAAAACTCTTTTCAAAACCCACAAACACAAAGAAAAGCAAACTTTTGAAAACATAGTGAGCAAGTACCTAAGAGCCCGTGGATAACCATGGATAGAAAGGGTGCTAACACCTTCCCTTTCTATAATCTACCTCCCGAACCCGAGAAACAATCTCAAAAAGGAATTTTTCTATGCTTTTGTCCTTTCCTTGTTGGATAAAATAAAAGATGGTGGCGACTCTTGCTTAACGCGACATTTTGCGAAAACAAACGCAAAACGCGAACCAGCATTCCAAAACAGTCAGTTCTCATTCCCACCGATCACAATACCCTCATGTATGTCTTATATGATTTTTTCTGCCTCCTTCTTGTCCACGCAGCAGATTAGAGTTAAATCATGGTTGTGTTTGTACAGGATCCCGTTGCCTAGGAAGAATTTGGCTGAGATCCTCTGCAAGAATTTCTTGTCATTGATTGAGGCTCCCTCAGGATAATCTTGTGCTTCAAGGTACCTCTTCACCTCATGGTACCAAGGCTTCTCCTCATTGGTGTCGATCTCATAACGATGTGCAGGTTCCTCAAATCTTTCGATAGTAATTCTGGGAGCTTCGATGTCCCAATTGACCTTGAACATAGACGACATAGTTTCTAAAGCATATGCCAATTGATTTTCTTCCCTCGGGATATGTTCAAAGGTGACCTCCTCGAAGTATGGGATCAAGGTTAGCACAAGCTCTTTGTAGGGGATCAAGTTTGGATGTCTGGTATCCCATTCTCGTTTAACTTGACTAATTACTAGGGCCGAATCTCCGTATACGCATAAGAATTGGATTCTTAGGTCAATAGCAGCCTTTAGACCCAAGATGCATGCTTCATACTCGGCCATGTTGTTCGTACAATCGAAGCAAAGTATAGCAATGAAAGGTGTATGGAAACCTCAGAGAAATGATTACAGCACCAATTCAGTTACCCAATGCATTGGAAGCTCCATAAAAAACCATAGTCCATCAGGATCCTTGTTCAGGTCCTTTATACGGTCCAGGCTTTTCATAATCAGTTATCAACATGATATTCTCGTCCGGGAATTCAAAGTTCATGGATTGGTAGTCCTCAACAGCTTGATGGGCCAAATGATCTGCCAATATGCTTCCCTTTATTTCTTTTTATGTAGTGTACTGGATATCCTATTCAGTCAATATCATTTGCCATCTAGTTATTCGTCCGAAGAGAGCTGGCTTCTCGAAGATATACTTGATGAGATCCATCTTAGAGATCAGTAGAGTGGTGTGAGTCAACATATATTTTCTTAGCCGGCGAGCATCCCATGCCAACTCGCAGTAAGTTTTCTCGACCAGTGAATATCTTGTTTCACAGTCGGTAAACTTTTTGCTAAGGTAGTATATTACATGCTCTTTTTGGCCAGACTCATCATGTTGGCCCAACACACACCTCATTGAATTCTCTAATACAATCAAGTACATAATAAGAGGTCTTCCTTCAAATGGAGGCATCGGGATTAGAGGTTCTTGTAAGTACTCCTTGATTTTATCAAAAGCTGCTTGGAAGTCGTTGTTCTATTTGACTACTTCATCCTTCTTCATTAGCTTGAAGATTGGCTCACAAGTAGCGGTTAAGTGAGATATGAATCGAGCAATGTAGTTGAGCTGACCTAAGAAACCTCTAACTTCTTTTTCAGTACAGGGAGCTGACATTTCTTGTATGGCTTTGAATTTTGCAGAGTTGACTTCAATACCTTTGCCACTGACGACAAACCCTAGGAGTTTTCTAGAACTTACCCCGAAGGTGAATTTGTTGGGATTTAGCCTCAGCTTGTATTTTTTAACCTTTCAAATAGCTTGTGTAAATGATCTAGGTGCTCTTCCTCAGTGTGAGATCTTACAATCATGTCATCAACATAGACTTCTATTTCATGATGATCATGTCATGAAATAGATCTACCATAGCCCGTTGATAGGTTGTGCCTGCATTCTTCAGTCCAAACGGCATGAACTTATAGCAGAAGGTGCCCTATTGTGTAACAAAAGTGGTTTTCTCCATGTCCTCGGGCGCCATTTTGATTTGGTTGTAACCCAAGAAGCCATCCATGAAGGAGAACACTTTATGTTGAGCAGTGTTATCAACAAAAACATTGATATGTGGTAGAGTAAAGTTGTCTTTGGGGCTTTCCCTATTTAAATCTTTGTAAACCACACACATACGGACCTTTCCGTCTTTCTTCGACACTGGGACCACATTTGCAACCCATTGGGGATATGATGTCACTGCCAGAAAACCTGCATTGAATTGTTTCATTACCTCTGCTTTGATTTTCTCAAACATATATGGCCGCATGCATTGAACCTCTTGCTTGACCGGAGGGCAACCTTCCTTCATTGGCAGACGATGAACTACGATATTAGCATCAAGCCCTGGCATATCTTCGTATGACCAAGGGAACACTTCAACATAGTCGTGCAACATCTGGACCAGTCTTCTCTTGATACAGTCTTCCAAGTTGGCACCAATCTTGACTTCTTTCTTGTCGGCCTCAATACCCAGGTTTATCACTTCAACTGGTTCCTTGTGTAGTTGGATGGCTTTTTCCTCTTGTATCAGAAGTCTGGCGAGTTCCTCAAGTATTTCACAATCTTCTTCACCTTCGTCTTCGGCTTGATAGATTGGATGTTCAAAGTTATAGATGGAAATAGTAGAATTATTGTCAATGAGATCCGGAGTGGATTTGGATCTGCAAATGTGTGTGTGTGTGTGTGTGTGTGTGTGTGCATGTAAGGTCACATGGCTAATTTGAAAATGCAATAAAGCAAGAAAAAGACAGAGAGCGCAAAATTTGAATGCAAAATAGTCTAATGTTTTTTTCATTAAAATGACCATATGGCATATGAAAATGACAAACCTTTAACAAATGGACCATTGTGCCCCGAGCAAGGCATATGGCTTAAAGTAATTGTTTTAAATGTAAATTACAGAAAAATCTCTCAAAGTAATAAAAAAATAGGAAATGGAAATTACTTCTGGCTGAAGGAGATTGGGATGAAGTCCTTGGTCTACCAGTTGTTGAGTCCTCCACCAGCAGTCAGGTAGATCCAGTTGTCAAAGTCACAATCAGCATCAGAGTCTTCAAGAGCACTAACCTCATAGTTACTAATGTGGAGAGGTGGTTTCCATGCACGAGCACATTGAACCTCCTTTTGAGCTTTGGAAGTGAAACCCAATCCAAATTTGTATGACTTGAAAGGGAAATTAGGAAGTTGTCCCCAAATGGTGCAACCTATGTCTTCAACAACAGTACAGGCATCCTTGAGAGAGGCCATCCATGGTGTATTTTTAGCGGCTTTGGAAATCCCAAGAGTGGCTTTGGCAACAACAACCATTGGAGAGACCACTTCAAAAGCTTTACAAGGAGTTTCAAAGAACTCGCCATCCATTTCAACATATTTGAATGAATTTAGATGACTAATCATAAACTCCTCTTCTCCGTATACATTGATAATTTTCCCTTTGACCAGATATTTCAACTTTTGATGTAGTGTGGAGGTCACCGCACCTACCCCATGTATCCATGGGCGTCCAAGCAGGAAAGAATAAGCAGGGTGGATATCCATCACATAGAATTTTGGGTTGAAGACTTGAGACCCAACTTTGATAGGGAGTTCAACCTCTCCATGGACCATTCTCTTTGATCCATCAAAAGCTCTCACCATGATGTCACTGGGTTTCAACACCAAATGTTCACAATCCAACCTATCTAGAGCACATTTGGGTAAGACATTCAGAGAGGACCCAATATCCACCAACATATGGGCTAAAGTGGTTCCTTTACACTCGATGGAAACATGCAGAGCTTTATTGTGATTCTTCCCCGCTGGGGTCAAATCTGCATCTGAAAATCCCAAACCATTATCAGCAGTCAAACTGGCTACACCATTTTTAAATTGGTTGGTCGTAGTTTCTTGAGGGACATGTGCATTTTTCTGTAATTTTATCAGTGCTTGAGCATGCACCTCGGAACATAGCAACAAAGACAACATATAAATCTTCGAGGGTGTTTGCCCTAACTGTTCCACTATCTTATAATCACTTTTTCTTATATTTTTTAGAATCTCTTCCATCTCTTAGGTAGATGGGTCCTCAATAGTAATATCTTTTGCGGGCGCCTCCGTCAGGGCAGGCTTAGTCATTTTTTCCTTTCCTCGAGTATCAGCAATAGGTTTAGCAGCAATAATACGAATGGGTGTAGTATTGTTTGTCGGAGGTGAAATTTCTGGAGAGAAGATCCTCCCCATCCTAGTAACTTTACTTGATCCAACAATGTTTGTAACGTCAGTAATTTCATCCTCACTAATCCAGGAATCTTGTTTGATACCATGGTAATATACTTCCTCACCATAATTCCAGAGCACAACCTTATCAAAAGAATAAGGGACTGGCCCCATCATCGTTATAATTAGTGGAGCTATGCTTGGTTCAATGGGAATCCTAATAGGACCTCTAGAGGTGATCCTAATAGGTTTGTTTGAGATAGTAATGATGGATATGTGTTGTACCCCAAAATTTGCCCTCCTTTTCTTCAGGAAACCATCTCGGATTTTTCAAAGTCCCCCTGAAACAAATCCAAGTCCTAAGTTATCCTTTTGCCCAAGCAAGTCACTTACAAGAGCAAGATGATCTCACGAACTCCAGAAGCAACACTTTTTTATCTTGAGAAAAAATCAAATTCTAAGTACTTAGAATGCTTCTCTAAAATAAGTGTTTTTTAGAATAAATCAGCGCTTCAGAACTTCTGGACCCATCCCAGATGAAGACGGTCAGAGGTTGCAAGCTTGGCTCAGCGTGGTCAGAAGTTGGCTCTTCAGCAGCTACATCAGTTCAATCAGAAGTTGTAAACGTGGTTCAGAATGTAAGCCTCAAACAGAACATGCCCCTTCAGCAGTTACACAGGCTCAGTCAGAATTTGCTAAAGGAATGCAAGAGAAGCAGGAAAGTCTGAAGGCTCCTTCAGAACAGGTTGAAATCAGAAGATGAAAGGCCAGAAGAATGGGCGTTACACTGATACAGAATCTCTAAGTCCAGATTGTCCAGAAGTAAATCCAAGGAACGTACCAGAAAACCAGGAGAATCTTCAGAGCTTACTAAGACAACAGGTAGCCAAGGCCAGAGCATGGTGTATGTTGCTGATTCAACGCTGGTTTCCATTACCAGAATGTTGGTGTTGACATGTCTTGTCACCATTTAATGCCCATTAATGCTTCCAACAACTCCTGAGCATTCACGTGTGGCTTGGAAAACGCTTTTGCACAGATTCTGGCATGGGTCTTCACGCCACCGCCCATTTCAGAGGTCACTTCTCCCCAATCTACGCCTGCTGCTGCAACCTAGGCTGAAAGATGGCTGTTATCACAACTTCCCAGGAATTTCTGTCAAAGAACAAATTCAAACTCTGTTGGCGCCTTAAATGTTCAAGGCATCCACAAGAACTTTGCCTATAAATAGAGAGGCTTCACCACTGCAGAAAGGCGTTCAAGAAAAAAACAGAAACAGAAACTGCTAAGTGAGAAACAGAACTCCTAGCAACACAGTGTTCTGAAACTCTGCCAAAATCTCCAGTTTTGGTTTCATAACTTTGAGTTTCTCACCTTCAAACTTCATCAAATATCCAGTTCTTTTCTGTAAACCAAAAACACTCTTTCCAAACTTCTGACCCTACCCACGCATACGCCTTTACTTCCTTTTTCTTTTTTTTAAAAAGAAAATCTGTCCAGAACACCACCAGAACCAAAAGCTAAACTTTCACCCACAACTTTCCAAACAGTCAGGTAAGCACCTGCTGACCCTCACCACACTGTTAAGCATCATCAGCTGTGCATATTCAAGTAACATAATGTAAATATTCATGTTATTGTTGTTTATGTTCTGAGGATTTTCATACCTCAGAACATTCTGAGCCAGTATAGGACTTGCCTGTGACCTTGGTGATTCTGATCTCTGAAAGATTTTTGCTATTTGCTGAATCTGTTCCAAATATGTTTCCTGTTTTGTGGAGTAACAACAGGATTGCAGATGTTCTGATTAGTACAGGAAAAAGCCAAGTGCTGACTTTGACGTTAGCACATCTGAAGCCTATTTTGCTGTCAATGATATCAGAACCTCTGAGAATTATTGCCTTTTCAGCAGAATAAGAACTTCTGGTTTCTCCACTAACAAACTTCTGTCTTGCAGCGCAGGGAAATCAGAACTTCTGATTTCCCCACTAACAAGGTTCTGTTTTGCAGGTGCTAGAGTCAGAAGTTCTGACTCATCCAGTTTCACTAACAGGTTGATCATCTGGCAGCGGATCTGAGTCAGAACTTCTGATGACCTCCCAGCAGCGCGCGGGCTCCCTCTCTCTCTATATATATCTTGTTTTTTGCTATTTTCTTTTTTGTCTATTTTTCTCGTTGAACCCCCCATGTACAAATGTGTATCCCCCTCCCCTAATTGTTGTAATAGCGTAGGATTTTACATTTCCGCTTCTTATTGCTAGTAATTAGGACGTGTATGGCAAGATAAAATCAATGAAATAGAAAAACCTAATTCAAAGAAAAAACTCTTGTATGCAATAAAACACACTTGCACACTAACACCCCTAGGATTACATCCACGTGTTGCCTTTCAAAATTATGCCATATTGCATGTTAGGTCTCTTTGGGCAAAACAAATAACTCAAATGATCATAGTCCCTCGATGACGCCTTTTTTTTTACCTAAAATGATCAAGTCCCTTAAAGAAAACATTGCCCAAAGATACTTGGTACCATTGCAATTATGGTCTAAACGATGACCCACGCCCGTCCCTTTCACATCCTAACACAAGATTGTCCACCAAATACAATGGTGGAACAAAATTGTTAAAAGGGTTAAAAACATAACAAAAATCTTTGAGAATTTTAGGGTAGACCGCTCTTAAGTACTTGTCAACTTGCAAAAACACTTGCCTGTTTTTAAACCACACATCACAACACACTTTCAAAAACAACTTTCAAAAACATTGAAAAACTTTTCAAAAGACATACACCTTTGTATACATCCCAACATGGATCATTACAAAGGTTGCCACCACATTGGCCTCTTTTCAAAGCATTTTCAAATCCACACACACAAAGCACCATTTCAAACAATTAAGAATAAAGGCAAGTTGATCTAAGCAAGTAACTAAGAGCCCATGGATAACCATGGATAAAAAGGGTGCTAATACCTTCCCTTTCTATAATCTACTCCCCAAACCCAAGAAAAATCTCAAAGGTTTTTGCTGTGCTTTTTAAACCTTTCCTTAGGATAAAATAAAAAGTCAGTGGCGACTCTTGCTCAACCGAAACATTTGCGAATAAAATGCAAAACCTAAAGTCAGTTCTCCCACCGTATCACAGAACTGGCGACTCTGCTGGGGAATGTTTTTAAAAGTGGAGTAACCTTAAGGCTTAGATCACCCTCTTGCATGACTAATTGTTTGGATTGTTTGCTTTATACTTTGGCTCTATTGTTTGGGTTTGCAAATCCTACACCCGGATTTTGGGAAACATTCATAGATAGCAATACGTTGTGGAGACTGTGCGGGGTATACCGACACGGTCAAAGCAATAGCTATATTAGTGCGACATATTTGTGAGTACCGGTAACCCTTGAGTTCAATCAAGGAGAGTACGGGGCCGCTGAGTGATGTCACTAAGCACTAATGACCTAGAACCTTACTTGACCATCTTGGCCTTTTATTAGGGGTAGTGAGATGACCGGCTTTGGTGCAGTCCGAAGTTGGTAGATACTCGATACTACACTCATTGAGGGTTGTTTTCTTGGAATATTTTGGTCGCTAGTTAAGTGGCTAAACCAAAACAATGAACGACGAAAACAATCCCGTGATATTGAGCTTCTTAGAACCCGGTTACTATTTATAGGACAGGTTTTTAAGCCAACTACACTCAAGAGGGTACTTACCTATGAGACCTCATGCAAGCCTGAAACTAGGGTTTGGTGTGAATTTCTTGTACATGTGTGTTGTGCATACATCATAAACATCATGAAGCATCATATGCATTCACTAACCATTTCAAGGATTTTGGATCTTCATCTTTGTTCCTGTTTTGCAGGTCATGGAAATTCCTCGCAGAAATACCATCCAAGTCAACCTTGTAAGAATCTCTCCTCAACTCAAGGAGCTCACCTCAAGAATTCCGGAAAATTCATCCTTCAGTGAAAGACATGGTAGACTGCTCAGCCTAGTCAGCACCAACATTGAAGAAGACATGATGAAAGTGCTATTCCAGTTCTTTGACCCTCTTCACCACTGTTTCACTTTCCCTGATTATCAGTTGGTACCCACTTTGGAGGAGTTTTCTCAACTCCTGAGAATTCCTATCCTTAATCAACTACCCTTCAACGGTACGGAAAAGGAACCAAAGCCGGAAGATGTTGCTCGAGCATTACATCTACAACCATTCGACATCAAGGGGCATTGGGAAACCAGAAGCGGCGTCAGGGGATTCTTAGCAAAATTCTTGTTTGAAAAGGCACAAGAATGTTGGAATTCATTGGACCTACAAGCCTTTGAAGAAATTGTGGCACTCCTTATCTATGGGTTGGTCTTGTTCCCAAATCCTGACCAATTGGTAGATGTCAACGCCGTCAAAATCTTTTTGTCAAGAAATCCCATACCAACATTGCTTGGGGATATCCTTCACTCATTTTACACACGAACAATGAGAAAGAGGGGTGTTCTTATGTGTTGTACTCCTATCCTTGCAAGGTGGTTTATTTCGCACCTTCCACAATCTATCTTAAAGAACGACCAAGGCTCAAGGTGGTCCCAACGGTTGATGACTCTTACTCACTCTGATGTACATTGGTGTTCTCGGTCCAGAGAAAATGTCATCATCGTCGATCGTTACGGAGAATTCCCTAATGTTCCTTTACTTGGAATCAGAGGAGGTATCACCTACAACCCTTGCTTAGCTTTGAGACAATTTGGATATGCACGGAGGGATGGTCCTCATGACATGTTGATTCCGGACCTAGTTTTTGACTTCGACAATGATGCACAAGGACTTCACCAAAGATTCATCAGAGCTTGGGGGAGACCCAACAAGGTTGATAGCAAGACTCTGGGACACAAGAATTACATCCCTCTTGAGCCTTATCTCAAGTGGGTACGAGCCCGAGCCCAAAGTCTGATAATGCCTTATCCTCATGTTCTCCCTGTGATTAAAGAGCCTGTTAAGGAAGGAGAGGTTTCCTACACCATCCTGCATCCTGACATGCCTACATCGTGGGAGGAAATGCAGAAAAGTTGGATTCAGCTCAAGGAGGAACGGAATACTTTTGAAGCTAGCTTCTACGCCAGTGAGAAGAAGGTTCTAGAGCTTACCCGCCGACTCCATGAGCAAGAGGCCCTCAACACCTACATCGCAACAAAGAGGATGCGCAATGTCTTTTTACCTTGAGAAGTTATTTTGTAATATTTGGCCCATGGGGCATTTATGTGCTAACAAATTTCTTCTTATTAATATGACGTGCGTTCTTCTTTGTCTGAAACAATTTTGAATGTCCTAAATCCTTGAATGCATTGCATACATAAGCATACCATTCATCATGTGCATAAGCAGGTCTCACTCCAAGTTTCCTTATCTATCTGCTGTTTATGTCAGTCAGGATGGATCTCGAGCAAACAGTCAAAGACCTACAAGCTCAGAATGCGCAGTTCGAGCAACTCCTGTTGACCTTGGCTATAGGTCAGGAGGATATCAAGACTCAATTGGGGAACAAAGACCCAGTGAAAAAGAAGAAAAAGAGAATCGGGGTGGCTACTTTGGGGAGAAGATTTGACGGAGAAGCTCGGAGAGTGCTTGAATTTCCTCCTATCTCTGATAAAGGAACCAGCAAAGGAGGTGGGGCTGCGGTACCTTCCGAGTCTGATGCGGAAGAGGAGGAGGTCGAAGAGGATGAAGATTATACCGATCAACAATACCCTCCAGCTGATGATAAATACAAAGGGCTAGAAGACAGGTTGGCCGCCATGGAGCTACAAAGAGTACCGAGTTTGGATTTTGAAGACTTGGGTTTGGTTGCCGGGATTGTGATTCCCCCAAAATTCAAAGTGCCAGTGTTTGTGAGGTATGATGGGCTGTCCTGTCCCAAAATGCATCTCAGGTCCTACGTGAGAAAGATTCAACCCTATACGGCAAATAAAAACCTTTGGATTCATTTCTTTCAAGACAGTCTTTCTGGAGCTCAGTTTGAGTGGTTTTATCAGCTATAAGGAACCAGCGTTCGAAATTGGGAAGATTTGGCCACCGCTTTCTATAAACAGTACCAATACAATTCTGACCTTTCCCCTACTCGTACCCAACTTCAGGGTATGTCGTTAGGAACAGGCGAAGGATTCAAAGAATACGCACAAAAATGGAGGGATTTGGCTAGCAGGGTGCAGCCTCCTTTAACCGATCGTGAGCTTGTTGATATGTTTCTGGGGACCCTATCGGGGCCATTTTTCAATCATCTGATTGGTAACTCTTCCGCAGGGTTTACCGATTTGATCTTAACGGGCGAAAGAATAGAAGTTGGCATCAAGTCAGGAAAGATTCAGAAGGGTGTTGCTGCAAGTACTGAGAAGAGGCCTTTTAAGAAAGAAGCAAGTGCCGTCTATGGTCCTAGAAGGCAAGTCAAGCCAGAAAGTCGCCAAGCCGTCAATGCTCTGGTCATTTTAAAACCTTTTGTTGCTCCTCAGCGGTACAATCAACAAAGAAGTGAAAGGCCTAAGAGACAGTATACTCGGTTGAGTATGGCCTTGTCACAAATTTTACCCCAACTATTGTCAACCAACTTGGTGACCACCAAAGAAGCCCCTAAAGTCGTGAATACTGCATCTCCTAAGTATAACATGAATGCCCGCTGTGCTTATCATTCTGATAGCCCCGGGTACACTACTGATGATTGCTGGGCCTTGAGAAACAAAGTGCAAGATCTTATCGATGCAAAGGAAATTCAATTTGAAGCGCCTGAAAGGCCGAATGTTGTAACTGCTCCTATGCCCCAGCATAGAGTAAATGCCATTGAAGAAGAGTTGTATGTTGTTTCAGTGAATGATGTTGCTACCCCTCTGTTGACTGTTAAGAGAAACTTACTACTAGCCGGTTTATTTCCGGGTTGTAGCAAGGGCTGCCTCCTGTGTGCTGTTATCCCTACCGGTTGTTCACTGCTGAAATCAGGCATCCAAAGCCTGATGGATAGCAAGGAAATTCTGTTCAAAAAAACTGTTGTTCCGTTTGTTTCCGTCGAAGAAATTTCTGTCGTCACAATTTACAATCTTGCCAAAGCTCCCATAAAGAAACCAGTCCAAATTATGTCTATTGCACCCATCACTATTACTGTCCCGGGGCCTCTCCCGTATGAGTCTGATAAAGCCGTTCCATGGCATTATGGGGCCGACATGTATGTGTTTGGGGTGAAACAGGAGTTCAACACCAATACCAGTATCAGTAACATCACTGGTCCCGCCAAGATTACTCGCAGTGGCAGGCTCTTCTCGCCTGACATTGCACCGCCAGTCATCCGAAAACCTCTCACCATCACACCCGCGAGTGTGCATGTTCCAATTCAAGTTCCTGTGTCTATTACTGCCGCCGGGTCCTCTGATACCCGGGGCAAAGAAGTTGCTACCAATTTGCCTGCCAGGACGGAGGCACCAAAAAAGACTGCTGTAGAAGCCTCCCAACAAGAAATGGAGGAAATTCTGAAAATCATCAAAAAGAGTGACTTTAACGTTGTTGAACAGTTGGGGCATACTCCCTCCAAAATCTCTATGCTATCATTACTGCTATGCTCAGAGGCCCATGCAAAAGCCCTAATTTCATTTCTGAAAACGGCCCATGTGCCGCAAGAGACCTCCGCGGATCAATTCACGGACTGTGTGGCTAATCTGACAGCTGACAATGGCTTGGGGTTCTCGGATGCTGACCTCACCCCCAAAGGGAAAAATCACAATGATGCCCTGCATGTTTCTATAGAATGCATGGGCATTACTCTCGCACACGTGTTAGTAGATACCGGCTCTTCCCTGAATGTTTTGCCTAAGAAGGCATTGGATCGCTTGGATTGTGAGGGTTTGGAATTGAAACCTAGCGACATCATTGTTAGAGCCTTCGACGGTTCTAAGAGGATGGTGCACGGTGAAGTAAACATTCCCGTTCGTGTGGGTTCCCAAGTCTTCGACTCAACGTTCTATGTAATGGATATTCGTCCATCTTACTCCTGCTTATTGGGTCGACCCTGGATTCACAAGGCTGGGGCAGTAACCTCCACTCTACACCAAAAGCTCAAATATCCTGTCAAAGGGAAGATTGTTACCGTGCAGGGTGAGGAGGAATACATGGTTAGTCACTTGAATTCATTCCGTTATATCGAGATGGACGGGGAGTTCATTGAAACCCCCTTTCAGCATTTTGAGGAAGTACCTCCAGTGTTGGCATCAGCTGAGGCAGTAGTTGAAGAAGATTTTCCGTTGAAGATGGCATCCTTGAAAGATGCCCGGGCTGTGATCGAGAAAGGCAATTGTGCGAACTGGGGTCAGCTTCCTGACTTCACTCAAAAGAACGACAAGTTCGGGCTGGGCTTTACTGCAGAGGCTCAGAGGGCTGTGCGCGAGGAAAAGATCAGAAAGACTCCAGTGTTTATCACCATTCCAAGGGTGAATGCTATTGAGGAGGATATGGAGGAAGCAGAGTTTGACAGTTGGATCTACCCGACTACCAGCAACGGATCAAGCAACTGGACGACAAAGGATTTTACACCTATCACATTTGTCACGCAGTAATTAACTCTTTTTATTTTCAATTTGTAACAAACAAATATGTTAAAACTTTTATTGGCTCGGTGTCCTACCCGGGGCATCGTAGCTCCATTTGTGAGGGCTTTTTGTATGCTATTTCCATATATCATCAATCAAAACATTGGACGTTTGTTGCATTTCAAATCTTGTGCTCTTTTTTTTTCCTGTGTTATATATTGCAAAACAGCTATATTTACACACACTCACTTATACAAGTTTCAGTCCACTCTGGATCTCGCTGGTAAAAGCTCTGCTACCGCCAGTTATGACTTCGAGAATCCGATCAACTTGGCCGAAGACGAAGGTGAAGATGATTGTGAAGTGCCTGGTGAACTCGCAAGATTACTACTCCAGGAAGAGAGGGCTATTCAACCACATGAAGAACCTGTGGAAACAGTTAACCTGGGTACTGAGACAGATAGGAAAGAGGTCAAGATTGGGGCTAATCTAGAGCTCAGCGTGAAGCAACGATTGATCCAGATGCTACAGGATTACATGGAGATATTTGCTTGGTCCTATGAAGACATGCCTATTTTGGATGCCGACATTGTAGTTCATCACTTGCCTACCAAGGAAGACTGCCCTCCAGTAAAGCAAAAGGTTCGCCGCATGCGCCCAGAGATGTCTGAAAAGATCAAGGCCGAGGTTATGAAACAGTTCAATGCCGGATTTCTAGAAGTAACTCCTTACCCTCAGTGGGTTGCCAATGTGGTGCCAGTGCCGAAGAAGGACGGTAAGGTCAGAATGTGTGTTGACTACAGGGATTTAAACAGGGCAAGCCCCAAGGATGATTTTCCTCTACCTCACATTGACGTTCTCGTTGACAATACTGCTCAACACAAGGTGTTCTCCTTCATGGATGGTTTTTTAGGGTATAATCAGATCAAGATGGCCCCGGAAGATATGGAAAAGACTACCTTTGTGACTCAGTGGGGCGCCTTCTGTTACAAGGTCATGCCGTTCGGATTGAAAAATGCTGGGGCAACCTATCAACGTGCCATGGTTGCTTTATTTCACGATATGATCCATCATGAGATTGAGGTATATGTTGATGACATAATTGCAAGGTCTCAAACTGAGGAGGAGCACCTTGATCATATGAGGAAGTTATTTGACCGATTGAAGTTATACAAGCTAAGGTTGAATCCCAACAAATGCACCTTTGGGGTGAGGTCCGGAAAATTGCTAGGTTTCATTGTAAGTGATAAAGGTATTCAGGTGGACCCTGCCAAGGTAAAAGCCATACAAGAGATGCCAACTCCAAAGACGGAGAAAGAAGTCAGAGGCTTCCTAGGACGACTGAATTACATTGCCCGATTCATCTCACATCTGACTGCTACTTGTGAGCCAATCTTCAAATTACTGAAGAAAGATTAAGTAGTACGCTGGAACGATGAATGTCAGGCTGCCTTTGAAAAGATAAAGGAATATCTCCAAGAGCCACCCATTCTTATGCCGCCAGTGGAAGGAAGACCTCTGATACTATATTTGACAGTACTTGACAGTTCAATGGGGTGTGTGCTGGGACAGCATGACGAGTCTGGCCGAAAAGAGCATGCTATTTATTACTTGAGCAAAAAGTTTACCGACTGTGAGTCTCGTTACTCACTGCTTGAGAAAACTTGCCGCGCTCTAGTATGGGTTGCTCGCCGGCTGAGACAGTATATGCTGACTCACACCACTTTGTTGATTTCAAAGATGGATCCCATCAAGTACATATTTGAAAAGCCCGCTCTGTCTGGAAGAATAGCGAGATGGCAAATGATCTTAACAGAATATGATATCCAGTATACCACTCAGAAAGCAATTAAAGGAAGTGTACTGGCAGATCATTTAGCACACCAACCTGTGGACGATTACCAATCATTGAACTTTGATTTTCCGGACGAAGACATCATGGTGGTAACTGACTGTGAAATACCTGGACCGGATGAAGGACCTGAGGAAGGATCCCGATGGTCTATGCATTTTGACGGAGCCTCCAATGCTTTGGGTAACGGCGTCGGCGCTGTAATCATATCTCCCAAAGGAACGCATACTCCACTCACCGCCCGATTATGTTTCAACTGCACCAACAACATGGCAGAATATGAGGCATGTATCATGGGTCTACAAGCTGCAATCGACTTAAAGATCAAATTTCTGAGTGTCTTCGGAGATTCCGCTCTCGTGATCAATCAGATCAAAGGCGAGTGGGATACGAAACACCCAAATCTTATCCCTTACAAGGAGTATGTGTCAACCTTGCTTCCCCACTTTGAAGAGATAACTTTTGAGCATTTCCCAAGAGAGGAGAATCAGCTAGCGGACGCACTAGCTACGATGTCTTCAATGTTCAAAGTTAAATGGGACAATGAGGCTCCCCGGATCATTATCTGGAAGTTGGACGAACCTGCATACTGCTGCGATCTTGAGGCCGAAAAGGTGACTGAAAAACCCTGGTATCATGAGGTGAAGAGGTACTTGGAAGCTCAGGAATACCCTGAAGGTGCATCTGTCAATGACAAGAAGTTCATGAGAAGGTTTGCGGCAAAATTCTTCCTCAGCAACGGAATTCTCTACAAACGGAATCATGATTCAACTCTGCTGCGTTGTGTGGATAAGGCTGAAGCAGAGAAAATCATGATAGAACTACATGAAGGTACATTTGGAACACACTCCAGTGGACACACCATGGCAAAGAAAATCCTTAGGGCAGGATATTTCTGGTCCACCATGGAAGCCGATTGTTACCAACACTCTCGAACTTGTCACAAATGCCAGATCTATGCTGACAAGGTGCATATTCCTCCCGTTCCTCTGAACGTCCTGACGGCGCCTTGGCCTTTTGCAATGTGGGGCATTGATATGATCGGTGAGATCCGACCGACGGCATCCAATGGGCATCGCTTCATCTTGGTAGCAATCGATTACTTCACAAAGTGGGTTGAGGCAGCTTCCTACGCGACGGTAACCAAGAGCGTCGTAGCACGTTTCATCCGGCATAATCTGATCTGTCGGTATGGTGTCCCAGAAAGAATCATCACGGACAATGGTACCAACCTCAATAACAAAATGATCACTGAGCTCTGCGAGCAATTTAAGATACAGCACCACAACTCTTCTCCTTACCGGCCGAAGATGAATGGGGCTGTAGAAGCAGCCAATAAGAACATCAAGAAAATTGTGCAGAAGATGACAGTGACCTACAAAGATTGGCACGAAATGTTACCATTTGCTCTTCATGGGTACCGTACCTCAGCAAGGACGTCAACCGGGGCAACTCCTTTCTCCTTGGTCTATGGCATGGAGGCAGTCTTGCCCGTTGAAGTCCAGATACCTTCTCTCCGGATAATGAAAGATGCAGACTTAAATGAGGATGACTGGATCCAGACTCGACTTGATCAATTAAACCTGATTGACGAAAAGAGGCTCACCGCTATCTGTCATGGTCAGACATATCAAAAGCGAATGATCAGGGCATTTAACAAGAAGGTCAGACCACAAGAGTATCAGGTTGGAGACTTGGTAATCAAGCGCATCATCCTTCCTCAAAGTGATCCCCGGGGCAAATGGACCCCTACTTACGAAGGGCCATTTGTGGTTAAACATGTTTTCTCAGGAGGAGCCATGATCCTAACCACCATGGATGGTGACGACCTCCCTCACCCCGCCAATGCAGACATAGTGAAAAGATACTACACGTGAATAAAAGACCCGCTAGGTTGACATACCTAGGCAAAAATAAGGGCTTCCCGGCGAACCAAAAGGGTTTGGGCAAAAATAAGGGATGAAATGAAAAAAATCTGTACACCTGGCAAGTTGAAAACCCGAAAGGGCGACTTGGGCAAAAATGGGTATCCCGGTGGACTGAAAACCCGAAAGGGCGGTCCAGGCAAAAGTTAGGGATAAAGCGTAACACTATGTCTCATTGGATCACTTCGCATCCGGAATTCGGCATCAACTATCTGGCTCAGATTTCGGCATCGACCAATCAGTTTCATCTTCAACTAGGCAGCAAAGCGATGAGACTCTTGGAGACATAAAGGCAATAGCAGAGTTGGAACCCAGTGGGATTGTTCACATAGCTGTTTTGTTTCCTTTTCAAAATTGTAAATTCTATGTTATTCGGCGGCATCCTCTTACTAGGATGTCAGCTTCTTGTACGGAAACGCCTATTCACAGGCAAAGTTCAAATCAATACAAATTCACTTGTCCATACAAGTTGACATTGTTTTTTCCTTTTTCTGTTTTGTCTTGCGAAGAACGTCCAATGTTCATTTTTGATATATGCATTTGACATCAAATTGCCAATTTATAAATGTTTGCAAAAGATCAATTACAGGTGACATCAGAAACAGGGGCAATGTAAGGTTGTTTGATGCAGTCTATTTGCTTTGTCCGCCAAGGTACCAAGGTAGATTCGACTGAAGAATGTGACCAAATCATCTCAAATGCCCCGCAGAGTAAGACAAGAATTCAACAATACTCTCCCCAAGCTGAGTTGATTCCCCGTCGATCCTAAAAAGGCACAACTTTCCCCGGCAGGTCTTAAAGCTTATCCCCAGTAGATTCTGGAAGCTTGTTCCCTGCAGAATACGGACGTTTCTCCCGAGCTTTGTTCAGAGTTATTCCTCACAAGGGCTTATAACTGGGTTACCCTCAGCTAATCGCCACAGAAGATCGCCCCCAACAAAGTATCTTTCAATCCCCAGCGGAGTTTATCTTTCAATCCCCAACGAACTTTATCTTTGGTATCCCCAACAGAGTTTATCATCATTATCCCCAGCGGGATCCATCATTAAAGTCCTCAGCAGGCCTCTCATCAAAACTTCAGTAGAGTATCTCGGCCACAGGGCAACTCCCCGGCCAATCGTCAAAGATTTATTTTCCTAAGACAAAATTACATTCATAAACATTTCACACTTTCATACATCTCGCTTACATACATGATAAAGTGCATACAACACTATCTCATGTTGAACATCACGACAACATGCATAGCATACATCATGACATTGCATACAACTTATGTTTTGCCTTGTCAGGGAAAAAGATAATCCCAAAGACAACTACCTTCAACTGTCACATTTCCAGATTCGACTCCTGTATCCGGCCAGGGCATATCTGTTGACCACATTTCCAGACTCGATTCTTGTATCTAGCCAGGGAACGTCTGAAGAGTTCGAAGACTCGATTCCTGTATCTAGCCAGGGCACGTCTGAAGAGTTCGAAGATTCGATTCCTGTATCCAGCCAGGGCATATCTGTTGACAACATTTCCAGACTCGATTCCTGTATCCAGCCAGGGCACGTCTGAAGAGTTCGAAGATTCGATTCCTGTATCCAGCCAGGGCACATCTATCAACTACAACATTTCCAGACTCGATTCCTGTATCCAGCCAGGGCACGTCTGAAGAGTTCGAAGATTCGATTCCTGTATCCAGCCAGGGCACGTCTGAAGAATTCGAAGATTCGATTCCTGTATCCAGCCAGGGCACATCTATCAACTACAACATTTCCAGACTCGATTCCTGTATCCAGCCAGGGCACGTCTGAAGAGTTCGAAGATTCGATTCCTGTATCCAGCCAGGGCACGTCTGAAGAATTCGAAGATTCGATTCCTGTATCCAGCCAGGGAATATCTATCGACAACATTTATAGATTCGATACCTGTATCCAGCCAGGGCATATCTGCATAAGGAGATTAAAGATCAAACACCTGTAACAAGCCAGGAAAACATCTGCCTTTCTCAAATACATAAAGTTCTCGCTAAGGAATATCTTGTGCGATCAAAAACTTCCAAATGGCATCCGTAAGCCCATTCCCGACGAAGATCTGTCACATCTCCAGATGGCATCTGTAAGCCCATCTCCCTATCCACCACCTCTCCAAATGGCATCTATAAGCCCATTCCCGCCATCACATTGCTGGTACTCTACTAGGCGAGTGCAAATTTCCGGGCACTCTGGTGTCCAATCTCCTTTTACCTTCGAGTCGCGAAAGGCAAACTCGCCAATCTAACTCTTCAGGTTCAAGAAGATTGAACAGGGGCAACTGTTGTACCCCAAAATTTGCCCTCCTTTTCTTCAGGAAACCATCTCGGATTTTTCAAAGTCCCCCTGAAACAAATCCAAGTCCTAAGTTATCCTTTTGCCCAAGCAAGTCACTTACAAGAGCAAGATGATCTCACGAACTCCAGAAGCAACACTTTTTTATCTTGAGAAAAAAATCAAATTCTAAGTACTTAGAATGCTTCTCTAAAATAAGTGTTTTTTAGAAAAAATCAGCGCTTCAGAACTTCTGGACCCATCCCAGATGAAGACGGTCAGAGGTTGCAAGCTTGGCTCAGCGTGGTCAGAAGTTGGCTCTTCAGTAGCTACATCAGTTCAATCAGAAGTTGTAAACGTGGTTCAGAATGTAAGCCTCAAACAGAACATGCCCCTTCAGCAGTTACACAGGCTCAGTCAGAATTTGCTAAAGGAATGCAAGAGAAGCAGGAAAGTCTGAAGGCTCCTTCAGAACAGGTTGAAATCAGAAGATGAAAGGCCAGAAGAATGGGCGTTACACTGATACAGAATCTCTAAGTCCAGATTGTCCAGAAGTAAATCCAAGGAACGTACCAGAAAACCAGGAGAATCTTCAAAGCTTACTAAGACAACAGGTAGCCAAGGCCAGAGCATGGTGTACGTTGCTGATTCAACGCCGGTTTCCATTACCAGAATGTTGGTGTTGACAAGTCTTGTCACCATTTAATGCCCATTAATGCTTCCAACCACTCCTGAGCATTCACGTGTGGCTTGGAAAACGCTTTTGCACAGATTCTGGCATGGGTCTTCACGCCACCGCCCACTTCAGAGGTCACTTCTCCCCAATCTACGCCTGCTGCTGCAACCTAGGCTGAAAGATGGCTGTTATCACAACTTCCCAGGAATTTCTGTCAAAGAACAAATTCAAACTCTGTTGGCGCCTTAAATGTTCAAGGCATCCACAAGAACTTTGCCTATAAATAGAGAGGCTTCACCACTGCAGAAAGGCGTTCAAGAAAAAAACAGAAACAGAAACTGCTAAGTGAGAAACAGAACTCCTAGCAACACAGTATTCTGAAACTCTGCCAAAATCTCCAGTTTTGGTTTCATAACTTTGAGTTTCTCACCTTCAAACTTCATCAAATATCCAGTTCTTTTCTGTAAACCAAAAACACTCTTTCCAAACTTCTGACCCTACCCACGCATACGCCTTTACTTCCTTTTTCTTTTTTTTAAAAAGAAAATCTGTCCAGAACACCACCAGAACCAAAAGCTAAACTTTCACCCACAACTTTCCAAACAGTCAGGTAAGCACCTGCTGACCCTCACCACACTGTTAAGCATCATCAGTTGTGCATATTCAAGTAACATAATGTAAATATTCATGTTATTGCTGTTTATGTTCTGAGGATTTTCATACCTCAGAACATTCTGAGCCAGTATAGGACTTGCCTGTGACCTTGGTGATTCTGATCTCTGAAAGATTTTTGCTATTTGCTGAATCTGTTCTAAATATGTTTCCTGTTTTGTGGAGTAACAACAGGATTGCAGATGTTCTGATTAGTACAGGAAAAAGCCAAGTGCTGACTTTGACGTTAGCACATCTGAAGCCTGTTTTGCTATCAATGATATCAGAACCTCTGAGAATTATTGCCTTTTCAGCAGAATCAGAACTTCTGGTTTCTCCACTAACAAACTTCTGTCTTGCAGCGCAGGGAAATCAGAACTTCTGATTTCCCCACTAACAAGGTTCTGTTTTGCAGGTGCTAAAGTCAGAAGTTCTGACTCATCCAGTTTCACTAACAGGTTGATCATCTGGCAGCGGATCTGAGTCAGAACTTCTGATGACCTCCCAGCAGCGCGCGGGCTCCCTCTCTCTCTCTATATATCTTGTTTTTTGATATTTTCTTTTTTGTCTATTTTTCTCGTCGAACCCCCCATGTACAAATGTGTATCCCCCTCCCCTAATTGTTGTAATAGCGTAGGATTTTACATTTCCGCTTCTTATTGCTAGTAATTAGGACGTGTATGGCAAGATAAAATCAATGAAATAGAAAAACCTAATTCAAAGAAAAAACTCTTGTATGCAATAAAACACACTTGCACACTAACACCCCTAGGGTTACATCCACTTGTTGCCTTTCAAAATTAGGCCATATTGCATGTTAGGTCTCTTTGGGCAAAACAAATAACTCAAATGATCATAGTCCCTCGATGACGCCTTTTTTTTTACCTAAAATGATCAAGTCCCTTAAATAAAACATTGCCCAAAGATACTTGGTACCATTGCAATTATGGTCTAAACGATGACCCACGCCCGTCCCTTTCACATCCTAACACAAGATTGTCCACCAAATACAATGGTGGAACAAAATTGTTAAAAGGGTTAAAAACATAACAAAAATCTTTGAGAATTTTAGGGTAGACCGCTCTTAAGTACTTGTCAACTTGCAAAAACACTTGCCTGTTTTTAAACCTTACATCACAACACACTTTCAAAAACAACTTTCAAAAACATTGAAAAACTTTTCAAAAGACATACACCTTTGTATACATCCCAACATGGATCATTACAAAGGTTGCCACCACATTGGCCTCTTTTCAAAGCATTTTCAAATCCACACACACAAAGCACCATTTCAAACAATTAAGAATAAAGGCAAGTTGATCTAAGCAAGTAACTAAGAGCCCATGGATAACCATGGATAGAAAGGGTGCTAATACCTTCCCTTTCTATAATCTACTCCCCGAACCCAAGAAAAATCTCAAAGGTTTTTGCTGTGCTTTTTAAACCTTTCCTTAGGATAAAATAAAAAGTCGGTGGCGACTCTTGCTCAACCGAAACATTTGCGAATAAAACGCAAAACCTCAAGTCAGTTCTCCCACCGTATCACAATATGTCTTCAAATTCTTGAGATACACTTTGGGTCAAGCTTTTCACAGATAGAGTCTTTCAAATCGAATCTCATGGCTATCCATCAGGTGTTGGAAACCTTTCCTAATCCATTCACAACCATTAATTTGTACAGCACAACAACAACAATCTTCAAGGCAGCTAGGGAATATCCCTGATTTCAACAAATTTTCTTTAACAGTCTTCAAAGGAGTGGTCAAGTCATTGATGGAGGAAACAAAAGAGGTATCTTCAATAGCATTGACACCCTTACCATGATTTGGCATGTGTGTGGTGATCACATTTGGAGTTGGTGGAGGGTCAAATTCAATTGTCTTATTATCAATTAGGTCTTGGATTTTGTTCTTTAGAGACCAACAATCATTGGTATCATGTCCGAGACTGTTTGAGTGGTAAGCGCATTTGGCATTAAGGTTGTATTTTGGGGAAGCCGTGTTAGGGTTGGAAGGGGGATCTCGCAAGGTCACCAAATCAACTTTTAATAGGTGTTGCAGAGCTTGAGATAGTGACATGTTGATTCTAGTAAATTGTCTCCTTGGGATGTCTGGTCTTTGTTGATTGTTATTCTGTTGACGCGGATGTTGAGTTGGAATTGGATTGGAGATCAAAATTGCCCCTACTGAATGATGACGGTCATTCTTCGCAGAACTTCTTGATCCATACACAACATTAGTCTCTTTTTTTACCAATGAATGGCTTTTCACAGCATTTGGGGTGGAGCCCATAAGTATCTTCCCACTTTTGATCCCGCTTTCAACCCTCTCACCAGTTAAGATAAACTCAGCAAATCCGGATGATGAACTTCCAATCAATAAGTTGAAAAATGGTCCAGTCAATGTTCCCATAAACATGTCTACCAACTCTCTATCAATCAAAGGTGGATGCACCCTGTGATCGGTGGATCTGGAACTGACTGTTTAACGCTGGTTCGCGAAATGTCGCGGAAGCAAGAGTCGCCACCGTCTTTTATTTTCTCCAAATGGAAAGGACAAAAGCACAGAAAAATTCCTTAAAGAGATTGCTCTCGGTTCAGGAGGTAGATTATAGAAAGGGAAGGTGTTAGCACCCTTTCTATCCATGGTTATCCATGGGCTCTTAGATACTTGCTCATTTGTGTTTTCAAAAATAGTTTGTTTGCTTTTCAACTGTGGGTTTTAAAAAAGTTTCTTTGAAAATTCCAGTTCGACTCTTGTATCAGTCCTCAAGAGTGTTTGAAAAATTGCTTTTGAAAGCTTTTTGAAAATGTGTAGGTATGAAAAGTATTTTTTTGATTTGTTTTGAAATTTAGAGCAAGCATCTACGAGAACCTACCTACCCTAAGGAATTCGTCTGTGTAAATGTCCTTTAAAGTAGTGCCATCCCACCATTGAGAGGTAGGTAGCACCACCGTTGGAGGTGTTCGGGTCAATTCGAGGTTTGGGACATGGTGATCACCAGAGCAATAGGAAGACACCTTAGAAGCTACCCTCATGCCAGGTTCCCGGATCATGAGGACTTACTAAGACATCCTCTACTCGACGATCACCTTTCGAGGCAAGGCAACAGTGAGGCGTACCCTAGGGGTGGTGTGTGATTTGTGTGTCTTTTCAGATATTTTTGTCTTTTCATGTTATGGTGATCTGCGCGTTTGTTTTTATTTTTGTCATACAGTCTTTCATGCTTTTGATTAATAGTTAAAATATTTGCGAGAAAAGTAAATTCTAAGCTATTACAAACGGCGCGGGTCCACATCGCCAAAATTAACCAGGACCCGATTTGACGAGAAATAAAGAAATTAAAAGAAAAGAAAGTGCGAGGGAGTTAATTACAAGGCTTCGGGAGAGATACATAGGTATTATAATGAAATAAAAATAAATGCGAATTAATAAGAATTAAAACGAAACGAGGGCGTTGGACCCTTTTGCAAAAAATAGAATTAATGATGAATTAATTAATTTAAGAAAAGAAATTGTTTTTGTTTTTTTTGGTATTTTTATGTATTTTAAGATTTAATAGAAAAAATTAATTGCAATTAAACGCTAACCCTAATTCTATTTTATTTTAACTTGTTAAGAAAATATTGAAGTTTTTAACCTAAATTAAACCTAATTTTTACATGCAAATTTGATTATAAAAATAAATAAAATAAATATTTAATTATTTGAAAGAAAAATAAAAAGGGTGAAAAATTATTAATTAAACCCTAGTTCTACATTTTTTAGGTTTTTATCAAAAGAATTAAAATTAACCTAATTTAAAACTAAATTTAATTACATGCAAATTTATTCATGAAAATATTAAAACAAAAATATTTATTATTTAATTCTTTTTCTGATTTTTTAGGATGTTTTTGTATTTTGTGAAAATATTTAATTAAATTGGACAAAACAATTATTAAAAGAAATAGAATTAAATTAAATAAAGAAAAGATATGGCAAACCTAGGGGGTGGTAGTCCCCAAAGTAGAGGTATGATTATGGAAATTCTGGCCCAACAACCTTGGCCTGTTTGACTTTTGCCAGGTAGCATGTTGAAGCATTGACTGGGAATCACCGTGTCTCTCAATTCATAGCCTTTGATCTGATCCTGATGGACGCGTGGATGGCTTGGTGGAGAAGGTGTATGGTGCGTCTGCAGCCTTGAAGCGCATGGGAATTGTTATTGAAAAATAATATGGAAACATGGAAGACCTGGGGCTCGAACCCAGGTCATGTACCTTTCCAACCAACGCGTTTGCCACTGAACCAACACTTGCACGTTTAACATATAATAACAAACAAATATAATAAATAAAAGCAAGAATGTTAGTGGGTTAAAGCGCGCGAATTTCAAATCAACCTATCACGTCTTGCCACGGACTCATCTTCTTCATCATCCCTGAAATATAAAAACATTAGGCAACGGTTTCTTATGTGTTCTCTTAGGCATGCTATTAGAAAATAGCGATTACACTACGCCAAAAACTGCTTTTTGCAGCGCCTCTACTAAAGCGCTTATTGAAAAAGCGCTGCCATAGCCTTCACAAAAAACAAAATTAAAAAAAAGGGAAACCTACGAAGGCGCTTTTTTAAAAGCGCTGGCATAGGTGGGGGATACGAAAGCGCTTTTTACATTAAAAGCGCTGTGGTAGGTCAAATAAAAATATTAATAAAAACGAAATAATAGGGTTATGAAGGCGCTTTTTAAAAAGCGCTGTGGAAGATTGGCCTTTGAAAGCACTTTCAAAAGCGCTGGCATAGGGTCTGATGCTACTAAAGCGCTTTTTAGGCTAAAAGCGCCGTGGTAGCTCAAATATCAAAATTAAATAAAATGAAATATTGAACAGCACAGTTCAGAATACCCACGAAACCCAAAACGAAATATCAGAACGAAGCCCTGTTCATCGTCTTCTCCATCTCACCCTCGCCGGCACGAAGCTTTTCAGCACCGTTCATCATCTCACCCTCGCCGGCACGAACCTTATCAGCACCGTTCATCAACTCACCCTCGCTGGCACGAAGCTATTCTCGTTTTTGTTCTGATTCCTCATCCTCGCCGGCACGAAGCTTTTTTCGTCTAGAGTCGTATCAAAAGGTATGTTTCAAAATCCTTGCCATTCATACATTGCTTCTGTTCGATTTGTCTGTGTTGCCGGGAATCTTGTTTTGTATCTTGCACGCAAACTGTTCGATAAAATGAGGAATATTGTCCGTGGCTTCCAACTGATGTATTACTGCCTAATCTCCTTCAATATCTAAAATTGGAATTTTATATAAAAGTTACTTATGAAATTTTATTTGACAGTTCCGCTTTTTTATGCCGTAGCATACCCACTTCAGTTCAGCTTTCCATTCTTGGGGAGTATGCACTAGCTGCATCCATTTTAGCACCTGCAACCATATTTTTCTAGTCTCAACACATTCAAAAAATAGGTGACTACAACTTTCCTGTGCACCACAGTAGATGCATTGTCCATCAGTTTTTTTCCTGTTATTAGCCTGCACAGTATTCCCCACCTTAATAGGAGCATGATCAAAATTAACACTAATTCCTTTGCTTTTATGTTCCTTACTGATGATGCAATTTCATTAACTTACAGGAAACATGGAAAACAAATTTGGAATCACAACAAAAATGGGCTAATAATGCTGTTGCTGATAGATACTTTGCACTCAATTTGTTGGTTAGTTGAAACTAATCCATCTTTTTCACTTGGTTATCGTTGAGATCACCCTACAATTAGTACAACTTACTTTTTTTTTTATAAAAAAATTCTAATCATTTTTAAGTTTAGAATTCACCATCTGACAATGATGTGAATGGTCTTTTAAACTGGAAGCAACAATCAATCATTTCTCATATCTTACTGATTCATTGCTATGACTGAAATTCAGTCAAATTAAAATAATGTATTCTCAAGATCTTAGTGATACGTAAATAACATTTCTCTAATGTGTTTGAGCTAAATGGTATATAGATTATAATGGAGAACATTGGTTCAGTAATGACTTTGGCTCTAATAGCCATAAAAACGGATATCACGTTTCCTAATACTTTAAATAATTAACTACTATATAAATACTAGTATTTTATTTTTAAATATTAGTAGTTCTATAAATTCATTTGGTAAGAAGGTGCAGAATTTTACAAATCATTTGCTATGAGATGGAGGGGTTATAATAAGAGGAGTTGTTTGATCCTATGCTTTGGCCTTTAGCAACTGTGTCCCCTATTACTTGTTTTTGCCTCTCTTTTTCAAGAAATGAGTGCTTCTTTTCATCATGGCACTTGATCACATGTGAAGGATATTCTTAGTTGGCGCAAAAAAGCAAGAGTCTGAGTACTTTTGAATTGAAAAATATCATTTAATCTCAAAAAGAATAATGTATATAGAAATTCAATACCCTTGCGTCTGCAATACTTTTTTTTTCTACTGAAACTAATTGATTGTGTTATGTGCAACTTAGTAAAGTGTACCAATAGCATTTTTAATATTAGAGACAACCACAAATGAGTGATAGTTCAACGATTTAATATCGATTTTTAGATAAAAATTACATCAGTTATTGTAATTTAAATTTGTGTGTGACTCCTTTGTGGGAGATTGATTTTAAGTGTTATTGTGGTAGGAAAAAGCTGTGAAACTTTCTCCGATTGAAGAAATTCGAACTGTTCTTGATCGTAGTGTACGCGGGACGCTCTCAACATTTTCAAAGGTTTCTATCCTATTCTTGAACTGACTTGAATAACTGATTGTTTTTACTTTTATTTTCCGGCTCAGTGTGAATTTCTAATGATTATAGTTGAGTGGAATTCATGAGCTGCGGTTGTGTTTTTGTTTATATTTAGACTGTTATGGCAGTATAGGGCTGTATATGGCAGTATGGCAGTATTGATAGCATTGAAACGAGCACGTTTCAGGGATTCATCAAACATCAATGAAAATCTTAAACACAATGAACCATGCAACACATTAGTTAGCGTGTAGATGTTAGAATTTAGGACTATAGGACTATACCAAAAATATCTGACGGGATTTTTCCGTTGCTAAATCTTCCGGTTGCTTCTCCTCCGATGAAATCTTTACCGTAAGGTTTGAAATCCGACTTCACTATTGTTTGAATATAATTGTTATTACCTGTATCCAAGACTGAATCACTAGTATCCGACTTCACTAGTTAGTAATTAGTTATGAGTTGTTTAGCACATGCTTAAGGTGAGGCAAGAATAACTATGAATTTGATTACCTGATATGTTGAATTTCTTTACAGGTAATTAATTATTATTTTCCTATAGTTGCGTGACTAATTAGTTGCTATAGTCAAACCATGGATAAAAAATGGATGACTGCCAATCGATTGTCGAAAGAGTATTAGGATGGGGTATCAGAATTCGTTAAGTTTGCCGTTGCGCACGCCAGAGAACCCAATGGAATGATATGTCCTTGCTTGAGATGCTGTTATGGGAGACGGGTTGACGCGGTTCAGTTGGAATCGCATTTACTGATGCATGGAATTGATAGAAGTTATGCATGTTGGAATTTGCATGGTGAGAAAAGTAGCGGGAATGTTGAATCGAGTTATAATACGACGTATGCTTCAAATGAGGATTTCGCAGACGCATACGATTATGATCGAGTCGAAGAGATTGCAGAAGCGCTTGAAGAAGATCTTGAGGATTGTCCCAAAATGTTCGAGAGGTTGGTAAGCGATGCAGAGAAACCGTTGTATGATGGTTGTACAAAATTCACAAGATTGTCTGCGGTGTTAAAGTTGTACAACTTAAAGGCGGACAACGGATGGTCGGATAAAAGTTTCACACAGTTATTAGCCCTCGTGAAAGAAATGCTACCAGAGGATAATGTTCTTCCCAATCGAACGTATGAGGCCAAAAAGATGTTGTCCTCTATTGGCATGAGCTATGAAAAGATACATGCATGTCCAAAAGATTGCGTTTTATTTCGAAACGAGTACGCAGTGTTAAATGAGTGTCCTAAATGCGGTGCCCCTCGATATAAGGAAAAGTTGTCTCCGGAAAAGGTGTTATGGTATTTTCCTATAATTCCGAGATTTAGGCGCATGTATCGTAGTGAGACCGATTCAAGACACTTGACTTGGCATGCAAATGAAAGAATTATTGATGGGAAGTTGCGACATCCGGCAGACTCACCACAGTGGACGAAAGTTGATATTGATTATCCTGAATTTGGAAAAGAAGCAAGAAATCTTCGCTTGTCGTTGTCTACTGATGGAATGAACCCGCATGGTATTCTTATAGCGTATACGCAATTAATGGATACACATTTTATACCAAAGAACAGGATGATAAAAGTACTATGTAGAATAGTGGTGTTACCTTGGTAGCTGAAGCGATGCACATATCAAGTGCGAATGACTTAAACCCGAAATTTGCAAATCTGTCATATTTTGGGGTTATCGAGCGCATTTTGTTGTTTGATTACGGGAAGTTTCAGATTCCTATATTTGATTGCAAGTGGGTTGAAAATAATAATGGCGTACGAATGGATAAGTCAGGATTTTTGCAAGTGGATCTCAATAGGGTGGGGTACAAAGATGAACCTTTTATTCTAGCCTCTCAGGATAAACAAGTGTTCTATGTCAATGATCCGACAAGTACGAAATGGTCTATAGTGCTTTTGTCTAACAAAGTAATTGATGAAAACATTGGAGATCAAGGTGATATTGGCGTTGGCATTGAATCTTGTACAAGAAACGATCAAAATGAGAATGAACCTTGTACTAGAGATGATCATAATGAGGGTATTTGGATCAATCCAACCATCCGAGTTGTTAACAGAAGCGTAAAATATATTGCTACCAAGAAAAGAAAGAGACGTTAGTGAAAAAGGTATTATTATAATTATAGCCTAATATTGTAAGTAATATGTGAATAATGTTTTGAATTTTTGGCATATCTTTTGAACCGTTTTGAATTTTTGCGAATGTGACTAGTGTTTATTTAGTAGAACAATGTTTCCGGAGCTGATGGTGAGGTTTATTTCTTGCAAGTTTGGTTTTTTAGCATTTTATTCAATTTTGAGTTCCTTTAGTGCTATTCATATCTTTTTCGACTATCCATTTTGATGTAGTGTACTAATGTGCTTGTTTGACTTTTGTTACAGGTCTAATGGCTAGCAATGAAGAAAACCCGCAAGGAAACCAACAAGAAAACCCACCAGGAAACCAACAAGATCATGAAAACTCACAAGAATCAAATCATGCAGCGGATGATACTTCAGCAAATGATGTTGCACGAGGCATCACCATAATGCGCGAAATCATTCGTGCTAGAGATAAGGGAGTGATATATAATGTAGATTGGAATCATTCAAATCAAGTAGTTGGGGTTAATGCTTCAAAATTCACAAGCTACGTTGGTACACTTGTTCGTATGCATGTGCCAATCTCCATATCTAGATGGAATGAGAAACAATGTGAAGCATTGAAGCAAGGAAAAGAAATGTTTTGGGAAGATGTTAAGGTATGTATGTTATATGGTTTATATGGTTATATGTTTATAAGTTTATAAGTTTATATGGTGTATATGGTTTTTAAACTACTTATATGTTTATATGGTTTATATGGTTTTTAAATTACTTATATGTTTATATGGTTTATACGCAGCGGTCTTTTAACGTTCCAGATGAGCGTAAAGGCTTCGTACTTGGGTTGGCCGGGAAAAGATTTAGAGGGTGGAAAAATATGTTGACGAACACCTATCTTAAGGATGACAAAGGAAAGTGGCTGGAAGAGTTCCCGGCCGGAAGGCCAGAAAAGTATAATCTTTTCATTAAATAAGAAGATTGGACTGAGTTTATTAGACAAAGAGATGACGAATTCCGGCAAAAGAGTGCCAAAAATAGTGAGAGAGCATCAAAGCCCGCGTATCCATACAAAAAAGGGCGTTTGGGATATGCACGCTTAGAGGAAAAATTGTAAGTAATAAATAGAAATGATATGTTCTTATTAATTGTCTAAATGTGTTGTATTTGACGATCTAACCGTTTGTTTCTATGCATAGTTAGAGGAGACGAAAAGTGATGAAACCTCACTTCCAGCACATTTGCTGTGGAAGGAAGCTCGTGTGGGCAAGAATCAAGCTGTTGATCCAAGTGTTCTAAGAATTTATGATGAATGCGTAAGTATAACATTGTGTCTTTAATTAAATCAAATTTTTATGACTATTTAATTGATTTTTTTATCTCCATTATTTTCAGGAGACATTGTCACAAACGGAGTCCACCGGTGACGACCAGGATACGAGGAGCGTACTTAGTAAAGCACTGAATGTTCCTGAGTATTCCGGTCGGGTGAGGGGTAAAGGTCATGGTGTGACTCCAACCTCTTTCTACCAGCATCCTCGGAAAAGAAATCCTACCAATGCAGAAGTGATGAATGTACTTATGGAATTACAAGCAAAAGTCAATGCATTGGAAAGAGATAAAGAGGTATTAATGAGGGAAAAGGGCAATGCGGCAATGGCGAAAGAAACTAGTGACAACGCTAGTATCAACCGTCAGAATAAATTTCCTGAGGTAATTATAAATATATTGATAAATCTCTATTGTTCAAGTTTCTCATTTTTATTCCACCTCTTTCTATTATTGAATTAAAAGTAATATGTATGCATATTGGTTTAGGGCATTTCATCTTGCCAACTATACGTAATGGCATCAGATTATCACCTTGTTGGCAAGGGAAAAGTGTACAACACTTTGGGAGATTTAATTCATAATACACCGGTCCCGGCTGGACACCTGAGAGTATCAGTAGATTATCCTATTGATCCCGATGCGTTGGTACCGGTACCTGACGTGGCCTTGGATATAAGATCGGTGCGAGACGCAGTAGGGTCGTTTGTTGCATGGCCCTTGGACCTCATTTTCATTGATGATGAGGTATGTTTAAAACCGTTAATATGAATCATTTAGATTTCAAATGTCAATTCTGAACCGTTAAGTTAATTATTTTTTAATATTAGCCTCCTACAAAACCCGCTAATAAGGGTAAGGAGATTTTCCAGCAAGGCGGCGAGTCTATGGCATCAATTCCAGAGGTACACTTAAATTGTTTATTATATGATATGAATTTAAAACTGAACGATTTTATAATTTACCTAAGTTATATGATTGTTAGGTATCTACGAAAGTGTCACAACAAGTGACCCAGCCTGTTCGTAGCAGACCACCCCCGAAAAAGTCAATGCATAAGGGGGGAAGAGGCGGGGGAAGAGGCGTTTTTGTACCTCGATATCGGAATACACTTGGAGTACTTTTGGAAACCTCAGATTTGAAGTCAGGTGGTATTCGTCGAATCCTTATGGATGCAAATATCTTTGGTCTTGACTGCCAAGAAACGATAGGAATGGACGAAATGACTGAGATTATGACGCATGGTGAATTAGGCATCGGCAATGTTCACGCATACATCCGGTATTCCGATAAATATATCATTTAATTAGTTGAACAATTTATTTACACATTTCAATGAAAATAGTCTAATGTTTATATGTTTTTATTTAAGGTTGTTGTACGATAAAAAAATGCGCGAGACTGTATTGGCAAGACGCTTCCATTTCTTGTCTGCCCATATTGTCAGCGGAGCGACAATTGTCAGGGAACCGGGTTCAGTTAGGGAGTACTTAGTGAATCGATACACGGCCTACGTCGGCAACCCAGATAGCTTGTTTATTTTGCCGTATAACACTGTTCCAGTGGGGTGAGTTTTTCATTTATTCTAATATATCTTTGTTTATTTTGCGTAGAAACTTTTCTTCTAAACTGTTGCTTAAATTTTTAGAAAACACTGGTTGTTGTTGGCTATCGATCCGATTAAAGAAGTTGTGTACTTTCTGAATTCGGTAGACGGGGAATGGACTAACTATCCCGCTATGAAGGAAACTGTTGATCAGTAAGTGAGATCGTTCTAACTATTCGTGTATATTTATATATTTAATTATTTCTGTGAGATTGATCTAAATATATGTTTTTATTTTCTTAGATCAATACAAATATTTCGTAGTCAAAGGGACGCACAGGTACCCCGGAGTAAATCATCAAATATTACTTGGATCAAAGTGCAGGTACAAAATTAGTTGCTTATAATAATAGTTATGTTACTTGATAAAATTACACGACAACTATAAAATATATTCTGTTTTTCTATGCAGTGTCCGTTACAGAATAACGATGTAGATTGCGGATACTTTTGCTTGAGGTTTATGAAAGAAATCCTTCATAAAAATCAAGTAGAGATTCCAAGCACGGTATGGATTTATAACTTAGAATAATTTTGTATGATTTCTACATTTAATAACATCATGCATATACTGAAGTAATAATTTCTTATGTAGTACTTTGATGACCTCTATACTATGTCGTACACGAAAGTTCAAGTGGAAGAAGTCAAAGAGGAAATATGTCAATTTTATGTTGAAAACAGATTATTCTGATGGGTATGAATAAAATATTATTGTACGTGTTAGTTTGATTGTGTTGGAGCCTTTAATATTGTTTGTTTAATTTACCGTGTTGTTCATATTCATACTTTGCAGGATGACGACCGTGTCGGTGGAGCATTATTTTCGATGTAATTATATATGATTTAGTTACATATGTATATATATATGGTTACAAATTAACACGATACTTTGTATGTGATTTAGTTATGGTTACAAATGTATATATGGTTACAAATTTAGTTATATATGATTTAGTTACATATATATAGATAAGGATTAAATATTATATGGTATACCGGTTTCTGTTAATATAATACCGATTTCTTAAAATATATGTATAGATAAGGATTGAATTACAGGTTAAATTATTGGACCAAAAAAAAATTACAGGCCGCACAGGGAACCTCAAATTATAGGTTTCACTTTAAAAAATTTGTATGAGCTACGAAAGCGCTTTTGGCTAAAAAGCGCTTTCGTAGGCAGGATAAATAAAAAAAAAATTAAATAGAAACCCCCTATCAAAGCGCTTTTTATGGAAAAAGCGCTGTGAAAGACCCCCCTATCAAAGCGCTTTTTCCATAAAAAGCGCTGTAAAAGCCATGATAAATAAAAAAACAAAAATTAAATAGAACCCCTATCAAAGCGCTTTTTATGGAAAAAGCGCTGGGAAAGACCCCCCTATCAAAGCGCTTTTTCCATAAAAAGCGCTGTAAAAGGCCTGATAAATAAAAAAAAAATTTAAATAGCACACCTATCAAAGCGCTTTTCAAAAAGCGCTGGGAAAGACCCCCCTATCAAAGCGCTTTTTAAGGAAAAAGCGCTGGGATAGGTCCACCTACGACAGCGCTTTTGGCCAGAAAAAAGCACTTTCGTAGCCTACGCCAGCGCTGGCTACGGCAGCGCTTTTAAGCGCTTTTAAAGGGCAAAAAAAAGCGCTGTGAAAGCCCATTTTCGTAGTAGTGTTAGCCCTATGACGCTCATAAATTGAGCGCGAGGGTGGTCTTAAGATCGCCTGAGTGTGCTGAGTTGGATGGTGGTGGTCTTGAGGCCTGAATCGCCTTGCAAAGGTGTTTTCAGTATTGACTTTTTTGAGAAAAATTTCAAGTTTTGTTATGGCTTTGTTGGGCAGCTGCGTGTGTATGAACATTAGGGTTTCCTTTAGGTTTATGTACTGAGTCCATTAGGTTAACAAATTTGATCAGAATCTCTTGTATTCATGAATTTGAAGATTTGATTTTTCCACCATGATTTCCATATCTTTTTCCAAGTGTTTTTGGTTCAAATCAGCTCCAATCTCTCCAAATCTTTCCTTATTTGCATATGCACAAATTATTGAGACTAAAACATGTACAAAAAGATTTGTTAGATTAAGTTAAGTATTTTTCACATATTTAATTGATTTAAGTGAATTAATATAAATAAAAATTCAAATAAATAAATAAAAAATGAATAAAAACTTCCCTTTGGGCCAAGTGGTCGTGCACATGCCATGGATGATGAATTATGGAAGACAAATGGGCCCATTAGCAATTTTAGGTCATTTGAATCAATGTTGACTTTTCAAAATATCCAAATATTTCCCAACTTCTACAAGGCATAACTTGCTCAATTTTTAAGATTTTCTCATGTTCTTGGACATTTTGGAAAGGTCTTTGAGTCCTCTAACCAATGCCTTTGGTCCCATGTCATTTTGATTTACCAATCTCAAGTTATGGCCTTTTACTTAAAGTCCCTTTTTGTTGACTTTTTGAAAATGACCTATAATGTTGAAATTGATAACTTTTTGTGAGAGCATTTCTTGGACTTGAAGTATGATGATGAGTTGTAGGAAATGTCTTTCTCTTCAAAATGAGCTTTGGATGGAATTTTTTTGATAATCCATGTGAAAGTTATACCCTGGTCAATTTCAGTTGACTTTTTCAACTGTCCAAATAAGGAAACTTTTTGCATCTTGATGATTTCTGAGCCAAATTTTGAGAATCATGATCAAGCATTGATCAAATGATGTTTGTGGCTTCAAAATGATATGTTGACCAAAACTTTGAACTTTTGACTGTCAAATGACCATTTTGCCCCTACAGTTGACTGTAGTGCAATTAGGGTTTTGACTGTGCAATTTTGTACTGAATGCCTTGAAACTTGATATGAGGATGCTTGACCATATTTATAGGCATGTGAGACTTGATTGGACCTTTGAACACTTCATTTTCTTGATCAGAACACAAACCCTAATTTTGACTGTATAGGAGACCTTTGCACTGTGCAACCCTTGGGGAGTTTTGAAGCTTGTCTTGGCAATTTCTTGAAGAATATGGGAGGGCAAATTTTGGGGTACAACACACCCTGCCAGCCAGGTCTCTCCACTTTTGGGCATATTCTTTGAAGCCCTCGTTTGAACCCATGGTCATTCCTTGCAATTGCATCCTAGTTGGCGCAAGGTCAGTGTTATATTGATATTAGCGGTAAAAGGCGGTGGCCAAATCTTCCCAAGTATGGATGTTAGTCCCCTCCGATTGGTAAAACCACTCCAACTGCGTCCCAGATAGACTTTCTTGAAAAATATGCACCCACAGTTTCTTATCAGCGGTATGCGGCTGAATTTTACGAATGTAAGATCTTAGGTGAAGCTTCGGACATGAGATACCATCGTACTTGGCAAAAATAGGGGTTTTTAATTTATGGGGAATGACTACCTGAGGAACCAAACCCAAGTCACCAAAGTCCAAGCCGGGCACGACTTGGATTTCTACAGCCTTCAATTTGTCTTCTAGTTGCTTATACTTGTTATGACCGGTGGATATTGCTCATCAAAATAATCCCTGTCTTCAGAGGTTTGATTGTTTCCACCCCCAACACGGGTACTCCTAGCATCTCCATCTTGATTCTCATCCTCTTCGGAGGAGTCTTCTTCAACTTGAACTTGTCGGATGGGGCCTTTGAATCTCTTCCCCATGTTGATTACATCTTTCTTCTTGGTTTTCTTCTTCGTGACAAGAAGTGTCTTCATTTCTTGTTGCCCCTTTGCTAAGTTGAGCCGAGTCTCTTGAAATTGAGAATTTTGAGTCTGCAGGTCCTTGACGGTTTGCTCGAGATCCATCTTATACTTAAATAAACAATAAAAAGATGAGGAAACTTGTGTCGAAAAACCTGCTTATGATATGATGCATGTTATGCGAATGCAATGTTTTCAAGGACTTTAAGGAATTTAAATTTGCTAGACAAAGAGAAGACAAAAACATCAATTGCATTAATAATTTCCAGAATTACAAATGCCTCTTGGGCTTATAGTGGGGAAAAAAGTAAGAGACGACAAAATAAACTCTTAAAACAAAAAATACTCAAGTCTCCCATGAAGCATCCTCTTTGGTGCAATGTAGGCATTCAGGCTTCGCTCCTCGTGAAGTTGCCTTGTGAGCTCCAACACTTTCTTTTCGCTTGCATAAAATTGAACTTCAAAGGTATCTCATTCCCCCTTAAGTTGAATCCACGGTCTCTGCAATTCTTCCAGGTCGGTAGCCATGTTAAGATAGATGACGGTATGAGGAACATCCTCTTTGGTAACAGGCTCCATAATTATTGGTAGAATAGCGAGATATGTCATCATGAGACTTTGAGCACGAGCTCGTGCCCACTTGAGGTAAGGCTCAAGAGGAATGAAATTCTTATGCCCCAAAGTCTTTCTATCAACTTTACTTACCACTCCCCAAGCATGCATAAACCTTTGATGATAACCTTGAACATCATTCTCATAGTCAAATACAATTCCTTGAATGAGCTCATCATGGGGACCATCTCTTCGAGCATAGCCAAACTTTCATAAGGCTAGAGAATGGTTATAAGTGATACATCCCCTAATGCCCAATAGTGTAACATTAGGGAACTCCCCACAATGATAAATGATAGTAATGTCTTCTTGAGATCGAGAGCACCAATGGATATCAGAACGAGAGAGCGACATCAACCTTTGAGACCATCTCAAGCCTTGCTCATTCTTTAATACTGATCGAGGAAGGTGTGAAATAAACCACCTAGACAACAAAGGTAAGCAACACATAAGAGTCCCTTGCTTCCTTAGAGTGTGAGTATTAAGAGAGTGTAAAATGTCTCCAAGCAAGGTAGGCACAAGGTTGTGGGTAAGGAAGATTTTGACGGCATTCACATCTATGAGTTGGTCCGGGTTAGGGAATAATAACAAACTATATATTAGAAGAGCCAAAACTTCTTCAAAATCTTGCAAATCCATAGCCTCCCAAAATAATAGAGCCTTCTCCATCATGAGTTAAGCCAAGAAGCCTTTGGCCCTACTTCTTGTCTCCCAATTAGCTATAATGTTAGAACTCTTCAAATGTAAGGCCTTGGCAATGACCTCCAATCTTAGAACTTCCTCTAGACCGGTGAAAGGTATTTGATCAAGAATAGGCACTCCTAGTAGTTCAGAGAATTCATCCATTGTAGGCACCAATTGATAATTGAGAAAGGTGAAACAATGATGTACATGGTCGAAGAACTGAAATACCACCTTCAACATGTCTTCATCAAAGCTTGAGTCAGCTAGGTTGAGAATTCGACCATATATTTTGGTGAGAAGAGAATTTGTCATTAATGAAAGAAATAGAGAGAAAAGGAAGATAAAAAATGGAGAAAGAGGGAAGTAAGAAAAACACACCTATTTTTTTTTAAAAAAAAGAGATAAAAACCATAGACACTCTCTAATTTCACAAAGAAAACCTTCTTCTCCAAAAACCTAAGAGAAAGTCTCAAATTTACCAAAGAAATTGCAGTAGAGATTGTGCAAGGAGGAGTTGATGCCGTTGTTGAGAGCTTCACGAAAGATTTTCTTCAATAGTCGAGGTAAGGGGGAGGGAGATTATTATATAGTCGTTATTTTGGCTAAGGGATAATGAGGATTCCCTTAACCTATTTTAGGTTTAGGTTGATTAATGATGAATATGAGATTATAGGGTTTTAAGCAAAACTTTCCATGTGTTGTGAAAGTTATGTGTGATGCTTGTGATTTCATCTCAACCCATGATTGATATTTTTCATTAATGTAATCCTGATATGTTGAGGTTGAGTGAATGAATTAATTCCATATTGAGGTTATATTGATGATATGATGTTATTGCTAATTAATGCTAACATGATGTTAATGATTGATGATAATGGTAATTAAAGAAATATATGTCAAATCAATGGTATAACATGTTTAACTATGACAATATATATTTTAAATTGAATTATGATATGTTTAGGTTGAATAAATTTAGTTTCTAAATGTGTTACGGTGGGAGAACTGACTTGGGTGTTTTTACGTTTTATCGCAAATGTTCCGGTTAGCAAGAGTCGCCATCGACTTTTCTTTTATCCAAAAGGAAAGGTGAAAAAGCACAGGAAAGACCTTTGAGATTATTTCTTGAGTTTGGGGGATAGATTATGAAAAGGGAAGGTATCAGCACCCTTTTCATCCATGGTTTTCCATGGGCTCTTAGTTACTTGCTAGATCACTTGCTTTTATTTAAAATTGTTCCTTGTATGATTTTTTAAAGTAATTTATACAAAGGCCATTGTTTAGGCAAACTTTGTAATGATTCTCGTTCGTAAGAATGTACATAAAGATGTTGATCTTTTAAAAATATTTTCAAGTTTCTAAGATGTTTTGAAAGTGTAGGTGTTTGTTTTAAAAATAGCAAGGATGTTTAGTTTTAAAATGGAGCAAGTAATTAGGAGCATTCTACCTACTCAAAAGTCTTTCATGTTCATTTCCTCTTTCCTTTGACATTGTTATCTTACCATCGATTTGGTAAGTAACCATATCTTTGGATGTAAACGGGATGGGCGTGGGTCATCGTATAACCATGATTAGCAATGTTGCAAGGTATATTAGCATTCTCTTTAGGGACTAAGATCATTTTGAAAGGCAACTTAGATAGCGTCATCGAGGGACTATGATCTTGTATTTTTTCTTGTTTTTGCTAAGATACCTCACATGCATAATATGGCTATTTTGTAAGGCAACCAAGTGGATTTTACCCTAGGGGTGCTTGTGTGCAAGTGTATTGTTTTTCATGTTTGGTTTTGTCTTTGATTAAGGTTTTCTAATTGATTGGTTTTAGTCTTTCCATACAAACCCTAATTACTAGCATTTGTATATAAAGCGATAAATTGCAGAATTTAAAATTACTACGCTATTATAATACTTGTGTATAAATTATAAATGGGGATTGCAAGAAAATAAACCTAATTATCTATTACAACCATATTAAATTGGATAAATAATGTATAAAAATGAATAAATATACAAGAATGTAAATGTGAAGGAAATGGATATTTTGTTTGGATTTTTTAGGAAAAGGGTTTTTGTTTTAACCTAAATAACTAAAAGTGAAACCTAAATTTACTAGGAAAAGAATTTAAATAAAAACCCTAATTTATTAATTGATTAAAAGAGAAATTAAGTTTGTAAGAAGAATATTTTTGGTATTTTTGTCTTAAAAATAATTTATAGTATTATAAAATATTTTTGGTCTTTTTATATTAAAATAATATTTTAATGGTGTAAAAGAAAATAACTAAACCCCTAGTTTTTTTAATTAAATTTACAAATCAAATTAGTAAAATAAATAAAGTATGATTAAATAAAATATTTTTTTGTGTAAAATAAATGAATAAACTACAACAAAATATAAATCTAATGTTTTTTTTTAGTATTAGATAAAATATTTAAGAAAATAAATAAATAAAAATGAGCAAAAGAAAATAAAATGGACCAGGGGTGTGAGTAGCCAGTAGGGGGGTCAGCAGTAAGAAAAAATAAATAAAAGCCCAAGACTGTTAGGCTCAGGCGCCTGTCCAAAAAGTCAAAATGTAATAAATATACAAAAAAAATCCAAAAGGGTACCACTGGGGCTCGAACTCAGGTCCCTATAGTCACAGGCGCGTGCTTCTACCATTGGGGTGGCTATACATCCGTTTATATAAACAAAACAACAAATATATGATAGTAAACAAGTCCATGGCTTGAACTTCATCTTCAACCTCACGCCCAGCCAGAGCCTCTGTATCTTGTTCAATTCTCAACAAAAATGAAAAATGTAAACAGGAAACTTGTAGCAAATTTTTCTCACGATTTCAGAAATGCAAAGCAATAAAATTATAGATCAAAGACAAGCATGAATTTTAATGGCCCTAATCTGAACCCTAAAAATTTAAGAAACTTCAATCTTAAAATTCTCTAAGCTCAAGCAATATAAATGAAAACTATGGACATGTTTAGCTTTAGGGCAATGATACCTACATTTTTTATTTACAAATAAACCATTAATGATGCATGTATGAAGAGTTCAAACGTCACAAAACTTACCTTGCAAGAGGGTATCGGGTTTGGAGTTTGAGTAGCTTTTAGTGAGTTCCAATGATTGGATTAGCTTCCTCAAATTCCCAGGAAGCTAATGGGATGCTTAGCATGAGCTGAAAGTTCCTGAGGAGTTCTGGAGAAGTCAAGGTGCAAGGTGTTGTTTTTGAAAATGGTGGATGATGATGAAGATGTTACAGTGGTGTTGCAGGTGTTGGGATTGTTTGTGTATGTTGTTTAGGAGCTTTTGAAAGTGAAAGGCCAAGAAACGCACGAGCAAATTTGGAGATTGGATTCAAAACTCAGAAATGGCAAGTTTTGAAGTGTTTTTGGTGATTTTGTGTTCTTGGTGTTTTCAGGGCTTAAGCATGCGTGGGATTTGTGGCAAATAACTTGTGTATGTATAAGTAAAAGGGTTGGAGTGCTTTGGAGAGTCTGAGGTACAAGTTACAAGCTAATTGCTAGGTTACTTAATTTTGAAGAAAAGTGGGAAGACAAGTTTCAATGTGTAGTACAAGTATGGGTTGGATGATTGTAAGTGTCTAAACAAGTTTCTCTTGAGTTATGGGACTTGTATGATCAGAAGAAAACAATTGCAAGGCTCAAGAACAAGTTTTGTGCAAAAAAGCCATTTTATCAAAATGGCAATGTGCACTTTCTTCCCAAAATGGATATAAAGCATGGTCTTGCATTGAATGCTTGAATTGAGACCTCTAACAGTTGTGCAAGCGATTAATTATGGAGTGCCTAACAAGTCTAAGGCATGCAAAGTAGAGGTTATGCAACATAAGTTTGAATTTTGAATCTTGTTCATCACAAAATGACTTGTAATTCAAGTGTGAAAACCCTAACTTCATCTCTTCGACTCTCCCTACTCAAAAATGATCTCAAGGAGTTCTTGGACATTTTGGAAAGCTTGTAATGTGCTCTACAACCCATATTTGAATCACTTTTGAAAATTCCCCTTGGAACTAATTGAAAAAGTTCCATGAAGTTGGGTCAAAATCCTGACCAAATTAGGGCAAAATTTCACTAAGTGTTTTGTTTCATGACCATGTGTTCTTAAAATTATAACTTGAGATCCAAGAACTTTTGGAAGGAGTTTTGTAAATAAAAATTGTAGATTTCATGGAGATATACAACTTTCATGTTGAAAGTTTCTTCAGAATCCTCTTGCATCATGGTGAAAAGTTTGCTCAAAGTTGTGAAAAAATAGGAAATTTCAAACACTTAGAAAAATTTCTAAGTTTAGAAATTTTAACTTTTCAAAATGAAATCTTGAATTTTTGATTTCTTGATGAATAAGTTTCATATTTTGACATGCTTTGATGAATTGTGATCTTTGGCATTTGATTTTGACCAAAAAGTCAAAGTTTGACTTTTCAGTATACAGTTGACTTTTGATCAGTTGACTGAAAATTTATCTGTCAATCCATTAGACTTGAGCAATGTTTTGAGCTATGTAATTAGGTCAAAGTGATGCAATTGGGCTCTTGATATCATGATTTAAACCAATTGATCATTTGCTAGGTCAAAAATTAGAAATTGCCCTTTCCCAGTCAAAACCCTAATTTTGACCAATTTGCCCTTTTGAAGATTTGATCAAATTTCTTGAGGAATTGTGGTCCAAACTTGATAAAATGATACATATGAGTTTAAAATGTTTATGTGGATAAAAAATTATGAAGTTTGACTGTGAACTTGCCATAGTTGACTTTTTCCCCAATATAGCTGATTTTTAGGTCAACTGCTCAATTGACTGAGCAAAAGTGTGATCCAAAGTTTGAAACTTGACATGAGTAATATTAAGGGTCCATAATGATCCATGAAAGTAATATGGGGAATTGGAAGTTCAAATATCCTTGTGCAATCTCAAACCCTAATTTTGGTCATAAGTGTTTAAGGAGGTGTCTTAAGCTGATCAACCCTAATGCAGTCTTGAGCCAAAGGAGATCTTGTGAGAAAATTCTTGATAAGTGAGAGGGAAAATTTTGGGGTACAACAGATGCCCCTGTTCAATATTCTTAAGCCTGAAGAGTTAGATTGGCGAGTTTTTCCATTCGTGACTCGAAGGTGGAAGAGGATTGGACATTAGAGTGCCCAAAAATTTGCACTCGGTGATGTGATGGTTGATGGTATAGGGAATGGGCTTAAAGATGCTATTTGGAGGGATGATGGAAAGTTGTTTGGAGATGGGTTTGTAGATGCCATCCAGAAATGATTGTTGAACCGTATTTGTAAGCTGAAACTGAACGAGTATCAGAATGGCGTCCGTGTTTGGAGCATATCTGAACTATATCTGAAAGTTGAAACTGAATGAATATCAGAATGGAATCTGTGTCTAGAGCGTATCTGAACTGTATCTGATAGCTGAATCTGAATGAGTATCAGGATGGCATCCGTGTCTGGAGCGTATCTGAACTGTATCTGAAAGTTGAATCTGAATGAGTACCAGGATAGCATTCGTGTTTGGAGCGTATCTGAACTGTATCTGAAGATTGAATCTAAATGAGTAGCAGGATGGCATCCGTGTCTGGAGTGTATCTGAACTGTATCTGATAGCTGAATCTAAATGAGTATCAGGATGACATCAGTGTCTAGAGCGTATCTGAAATGTATCTGATAGCTGAATCTGAATGAGTATCAGGATGACATCCGTGTCTAGAGCGTATCTGAAATGTATCTGAAGAGATGAATCTGAATGAGTATCAAGATGACATCCGTGTCTGGAGCGTATCTGAACTGTATTTGAAAGTTGAATCTGAATGAGTATCAGGATGTCATCCGTGTCTAGAGCGTATCTGAACTGTATCTGAAGATTGAATCTGAATGAGTATCAGGATGGCATCCATGTCTGGAGCATATCTGAACTGTATCTGAAAAGCCTTCGAACATTGTTAATGGTAGCTATTGATTAACCTTATCCCTAAAAGGGTAAAATGTTAGCTAATATGTAATTTCATGTTGTATGAAATGCATGGTATAATGAGATTGTGTTGTATGCATTCGTGTTATCAATGTTTATGATATATGGATGCGATGTATGTGTATGTGAGCTAATCTGCTGCACTGCTTGTTGGATTGGGGAAAATAAATCCCTGACTACTGCTGAGGATACGGAGTGCAAGTCTTCATGTTGTGAAGTTGAACTGTTGATGAATTTCCGCTTAGAGAAATAAACTCTGTTGTAAGGGAAAAGCCGTGTACTGCTTGTAAAATCCTGTTGGGGAATCCTGAGAAATTTGGCGACTTCTAACGGGGAGTGATAACTGGAAGCTTTATTCTGCTGGGGATTAAACTGCATACTGCGGGGGACTTTATGGAAGTAGCCTAGAGATATTGTCTTTCTATTTTGTTTATTTATAAACGGTAGTTATGTTCAAATGCATATGTTCAAAAATAAATCATTGGACGTTTTTGTAAACAAAACACAAGAGTAAAGAAAACAGATAGTTTTGCACTTTCAAATGGATATCTTTGTATTGACTTTGAGTAAGTATTTTTGTACAATGAGACAAACATTCTAGTAAGAGAATGTCGTCGTAAGAATGAAAGTTTGATACAAAGAAAAGATATCTATGTGAAATAATCCCATGGGGTTCCCATTCTTCTATAGCCTTCGTGTCTCCGAGCATCCTATCCATTTGTTTCCTTGTTCGAAACTGATTGAATTGATCAGAACCGTCGAGTTTGCAGATTGTCTGTAAGGTGATCCAACAGGACATAGTCATACGCTTTTATTCCCTAAATTTTGCCTGGACCTCCCTTTCGGTTTTTCAGTCCACCGGGATACCCTTTTTTGCCCAATCCGCCCTTTCGGGTTTTTAACTTGCCGGGTGTACAGATTTTTTTGTTTTATCCCTAATTTTTGCCCAAACCTTTTTGGTTCATCGGGATGCCCTTGTTTTGCCTAGGTGTGTCAACCTAGCGGGTCTCTTATGCGTAGTATCTTTCGACTATGTCCGCGTTCAAAGGGTGCGGCAGGTCGTCGCCATCCATGGTGGTCAAGATCATTGCTCCACCAGAGAATATGTTTTTGATCACAAATGGTTCTTCGTATGTAGGAGTCCATTTGCCCATGGGATCACCCTGCGGTAGTATGATACGTTTGATCACCAAATCCCCGACTTGATATACTTGGTGTCTGACCTTTTTGTTGAAAGCCTTGTTTATCCGTTTTTGATACATTTGACCATGACAGACAACAGTAAGCCTTTTCTCATCAATCAAGTTCAATTGATTAAGACGAGTTTGGATCCAATCTTCTTCATTCAGCCCCACATCCTTCATAATTCTCAGAGAGGGGATATGAACCTCAATAGGCAAGACAACCTCCATGCCGTATACCATAGAGTAGGGTGTTACCCCAGTTGATGTGTGTGTCGTGGTACGATAACCATGGAGAGAGAATGGTAGCATCATATACCAGTCTTTGTATGTGACTGTCATTTTCTGTATGATCTTTTTGATGTTCTTATTTGTGGCTTCGACAACACCATTCATCTTTGGCCGGTAAGGGGAAGAATTGTGATGCTGGATCTTGAATTGCTCGCACATGGCGGTGATCATAGTGTTGTTTAGATTCGTATCATTCTCTGTAATGATCCTCTCTAGGATACCATACCGACAGATGAGATTCTGTTTAATGAACCGGGCTACAACATTCTTGGTAACGGAAGTGAAAGAGGCTGCCTCAACCCACTTTGTAAAATAGTCAATAGCCACTAAGATGAAGCGATGTCCATTAGAGTTTGTTGGTTTGATTTCCCCAATCATATCGATGCCCCACATAGAAAAGGGCCAAGGATCTGTCAAGACATTCAAAGGAACCGGAGGTACATGCACCTTGTCAGCATAAATCTGACACTTATGGCAGGTTCGAGAGTGTTGATAGCAATTTGCTTCCATGGTAGACCAGTAATAGCCTGCCCGTAGGATCTTCTTTTCCATCATATGCCCACTGGAATGGATGCCAAAAGTTCCTTCATGTAACTCATCCATGATCTTTTCTGCCTCAACCTTGTCTACGCAATGGAGCAAAACAGAGTCAAGGTTGCGTTTGTAGAGAATGTGGTTACTAAGGAAGAACTTAGCAGAGAATCTCCTTAAGAACTTCTTATCATTGACTAAAGCTCCTTCTGGATATTCTTGAGCCTCGAGATACCTCTTGACTTCGTGAAACCAAGGCTGATCCACTACTTCTTCAGTATTAATCTTGTGATACTGAGTTGGTTCATCCATTCGTTCAATGGTGATCTGGGGAGCCTCGTTATCCCATTTAAGTTTAAACATAGATGACATTGTGGCTAACGCGTCTGCTAGCTGATTTTCTTCTCGCGAGATATGCTCGAAGGTAATCTTCTTAAAATGTGGGATCAATGTCAACACATGTTCTTTGTAGGGGATAAGGTTAGGGTGTTTGGTGTCTCATTCCCCTTTGATCTGGATGATGACCAAAGCTAAATCTCTGAATACATTTAAGGATTTGATCCCCAAATTTATGGCAGCTTTGAGACCAAAAATGCACGCTTCATATTATGCCATGTTATTTGTACAATTGAAGCAGAGTCTTGCTGTGAAAGGAGTATGACATCCTTCAGGAGATATGAGTACAACACCTATACCATTTCCGAGTACGTTGGATGCCCCATCAAAAACTAAGGTCCATCGGGATCCTTGTTCAGGTCCGTCATATGGTCTGAATCCTTCACAGTTGTTTACCATCATGATGTCTTCATCTGGGAATTCGAACTTCGTGGACTGGTAGTCCTCCACAGCTTGGTGAGCCAGGTGATCAACTAGTACACTGCCCTTTATTGCTTTCTGGGTAGTATACTGTATGTAATATTCTGTCAGGATCATCTGCCATCTCGCTATTCTCCCAGAGAGGGCAAGTTTCTCGAAGATGTATTTTATTGGATCCATTTTAGATATCAATAAGATAGTATGGGTCATCATATACTGTCTTAGCTGGCGAGCAGCCCATGCCAGAGCGTAGCAAGTTTTCTCGAGCAGTGAATATCTTGTTTCACAGTCGGTAAACTTTTTTCTCAGGTAATAAATAGCATGCTCTTTTCAACCAGACTCGTCATGCTGCCCCATCACACACCCCATTGATTTTTCCAAAACGGTTAGATACATGATCAAGGGTGTTCCCTCGATTGGTGGCATCAAAACCGGAGGCTCTTGCAGGTATTCTTTGATCTTGTCGAAGGCAGTTTGACACTCATCATTCCATTTAACTAATTAATCTTTCTTCAGTAATTTGAAGATTAATTCACAATGAGCTGTTAGGTGAGAAATGAATCTGGCAATGTAGTTTAATCGTCCCAAGAATCCTATGACTTCCTTCTCAGTACGAGGAGCAGGAATCTATTGTATCGTTTTCACCTTGGCGGGATCCACTTCGATACCTTTATTGCTAACAACAAAGCCTAGGAGTTTACTGGACCTCACCCCAAATATGCATTTATTCGGGTTCAACCTCAACTTGTATTTCTTTAGTCTCTCAAAGAGTTTCTGTAAATGGTCAAGATGCTCTTCTTCTGTTTGAGATCTGGCTATCATGTCATCCACATAGACCTCTATTTCGTGATGTATCATGTCGTGAAATAGGGCTACCATGGCACGCTGATAGGTTGCCCCCGCATTCTTCAACCCGAATGGCACAACCTTGTAGTAGAATCTTCCCCACTGTGTGACAAAGGTTGTTTTCTCCATGTCCTCAGGCGCCATTTTGATTTGGTTGTAGCCTGAGAAAACGTCCATGAAGGAAAACACTTTATGATGCGTCGTATTGTTAACTATAATATCAATGTGGGGAAGTGGGAAATCATCCTTAGGGCTTGCCCTATTCAAATATCTGTAGTCCAGGCACATTCGTATTTTTTCGTCCTTTTTAGGCACGAGAATAACATTGGTGACCCATTGCGGATAGGAAGTAACGGCCAAGAATCCAGCATTGAATTGTTTCATGACTTCTGCTTTGATCTTCTATGACATGTCTGGTCGCATGCGACGGACCTTTTATTTTACCGGTGGATAGTCTTCTTTTGTTGGTAGACGATTTACCACGATGTCTGCATCAAGTCCTGGCATGTCTTTGTACGACCAGGAAAAGACCTCAACATAATCATGTAACAGTTGAATCAGACGTTCTTTGACATTGGATTCCAGATTGGCACCCACCTTGACTTCTCTTTTGTCTTCTTCGGTACCTAGGTTAATTGTGTCCACTGGTTCTTCGTGGGGATGAATGGTCCTCTCTTCTTGTTGTAGTAACCTAGCGAGTTCCCATGGTACTTCACAATCTTCCTCATCTTCGTCTTCGGCTTGGTAGATTAGATTTTCAGAATCACAGAAGGCCATAGCAGAATTATTACCCATGGGATCCCGAATGGATGTAGATCTGCATTTTGAATGTGAATGTGTGTAAGAGTATAGCTATCTTTGAAAGAAATGAAAATGTAAAAAGAAAAATAATGAGCACAAAGTTTGTATGCAAAAACGTCTATGGTTCATTGATGTCATATGAAAATGAGATAATAACCCTTACAAATGGACCATTGTGCCTCGGGTAAGACACAGGGTTTTAAGAGTCTGAATTGTTTAATATTACAGGTCTGACAAAATTTAAAGACAAATTATTGTTGGATAAAAGTGATCGGGATAAAATCTCTAGCTTCCCATTTGCTGAGCCCTCCACTGACAGTTGGTAAAATCCAATCCTCCAGGTTATAGCTGTCTTCAACATCCTCCACTATGTTGATTTCGCGGTTGCTGATCTTCAAGGGAGGTCCTCCGACACGAGCAAGGCATACAGCTTTCTGGGCTCCTGAAGTGAAACCCAAACCAAATTTGTCAGATTTGTATGGGATATCTGGGAGTTGGCCCCAAATAGTGCACCTACCTTCTTCTATCACTACCTTGGCATCTTTCAGAGATGACATCTTGAGCGAAAGCCTTGTGATCTTTGGGACTTGCGAAACAACCTTGGTCACTGCCACAGTTTGCGGGACTTATTCAAAGTGCTGGAATGGAGTTTCAATAGATTCACCATCTAATTCCACATATCTGGAGGAATTTAGATGGCTGACCATATACTCTTCTTCTCCATGAACAATGATGATTTTCCCCTGAATTGGATATTTCAGCATTTGATGCAACGTAGAGGTAACGACACCAGCATTGTGGATCCACGGTCAGCCTAATAAGCAGGAATATGAAGGGCGAATATCCATTACATAAAAAGTTGAATCAAATGTTTGGGTTCCAACTTTTATGGGGATTGTGAGGGCAAAAGTGAAAGAACTAAGTTTCAAAGATTGTCAAAAACCTATATGTGCAATTATTTCTTTCTTCAAACAGGTGCAAGTGAGAAACATCAAAAACAAGCATTTATCTCAAAACAGACTGCATGAGCCGGCTCATGGACCCTTAAGTCGGCTCATGAGAAGAAGTGTTTGACTTGGAAACATCCAGGAAGGCGCACGCCTCCTCTATGCATCGATGCATGGTTTTGGGAGAACATGAGTCGACACATTAGGGAATGAGTCGACGCATGACTGAAGGAATTTCAACCTCTCTCTCTCGGGAAGGTGCAAGCCTTATCTATGCATCGACGCATAGCTCTGGGAAAACATGAGTCGGCGCATCAAAACAATGATTCGGCGCATAACTGAAGGAACTTCAATTTCTCTCTCGCTCGGGAAGGCGCACGCCTTCTGTATGCCCTGCATGAGTCGACGCATCGCTAAATTGTCTTATTTTTCTGCTATGCTGTTACACTATGGGAATGACTTATAAATACAGTTTTGGCCTCTGTTTTGAAAAATAACAAGAAAAGTGAAAGATATACACAAGAGTTCTCTTCGTCTTCAACCTCTCGTCAATTATCAACAACTACACACAATCATTTTTGTTGATCAAGTTCTTGGGATTGTGTTGATAACATCCGAATTGAAAGTGCAATTTCAGATTTGGGTAGAGATCTTTGTGGGTTTTTTCTTGAATAAAACCATTGGGGTTTTGTCCTCCAAAATTGGGGGTTTTTATCACAAATCTTTGCTTCATTGAATTCAGCCGAGCTAAGGGATTGGAAGACCGTGGAGTGTTCAATCGGGTAGCGATAACCGGAGGATTGTGAAGAAGGATTTGGGGCTAAATTTTCTTGAGTACAAAATCTTTCAAGGTAGAAGGAGTTTGTGTTTAAGATTTGGCATACTTGATTCATTTGGAATCAAGGGAAGAGAAGTGCAACATATAATATTCATCAAGTGACTTTGAATTGTGGTGATTGTATCTTCTCTTATAAACTTTACAAAATTAATTTCATATCCTAATTCTAGATTCTAGAATTGGGGGTCGAGTAGCCCACGCAAGGACGACAGGGTGAATTGCCTTAACAAATACCGTGTCCATTTTAGTTTTCTGCACTTGATTTATATTTGCTTAAATTTGTGAGTTATCAATTTTCTCATTAATACAAAATAATTATAGTGATAAACTAAAATTTAAAACTCATATAGCATTTATTCGAATCGGTATAATCACTACAATTTGAGTATAAGCAAACCTTGTGTAGTACGTACACCAAGTGTTTGGTGAATTTACAACTCACAAATTTGCTTTATCTTCTCCGCAACTAATTGGTAATAACTTACACCTTGTTAAACTTGCTAAAGCGATTCATCATATTCATTTTTAATTGTGATTTTATTCTCATCATTTTCATCAAATTGGTTCGCATATCCGATCTTTCCAATACGTAAAGTTTAGATGATCAGATTCAGGGTTGTCGCTCTCTGATAAAAACAATTTTACAAAACGCGTAAAAAATTTAAAGGGATCTATTCAACCCCCCCCCCCCCTTCTAGATCCGTCATATCGTCTAACAAGTGGTATCAGAGCACTGGTTTATCCAGTGCTTCACATACAACTTCTAGAAATGGATTGTGATCTAAAAGCGGCGTACAATAGAGCACCCGTTTTCACAGGTGAAAATTATAGCTATTGGAAAGATTGTATGCGTGTCCATATCACGTCTGTTGATAGGAAAATATGGAAGGTTATCTAAGATGGGCCAGTTGTAATAACTATGCAAAATGCTGTCGGGATAATCGTTCCTAAACCGGAAGCACAATGGGATGAAAAAGATGAGAAAAATTATGCCTATGACTGGAAATCTCGAAACATGCTCATAGCAGCTCTAGGAGTTGATGAGTATTTTCGGGTCTCACATTGTGCTACGGCTAAGGAAATGTGGGACACTTTGCAAGTCACCCATGAGGGCACAAACGATGTAAAATTGGGTAAAATCAATACTTTGACGCAAGAGTTTGATATCTTTCGCATGGAGCAAGGTGAAACCATCGCCGACATGCAAAAAATATTTTCTCATATAACGAATCGCTTGCATACACTTGGTCATGTAATTGCCAATTCTGTTGCCACTAACAAATTTTTGAGATGTCTTAGCAGGAAATGGCAACCTAAAGTTACGGCAATTTAGGAAGCCAATAATCTAAATACTTTGGATCTCACAACACTATGGGGTAAGCTTCAAGAACATGAGCAAGAGCTTATGAGCCTTGGAAAGCATGAAAAGAAAGAAAATAAGGAAAAGTCAAGGTACTTGGAAAAGAAGCCTATAGCACTGAAGGCTTCAAGCTCCAAGTCATCCACCTCAATTTCGTGTGAAAGTGAATCAAGTGATGACGATGAGAGTCCGGATGAGGATATGGGTTTGTTCGTAAGAAAATACAATAGATTTCTCTGGAAAAACGAAATTCAGCATTCGGATAAGAATCTCATCAATTATAGACGCCACTCTCAACCAAGCAAGCAAGATGAAAGTAAAAAGCCTAAGTCACGAGGATCATGCTACCATTGTGGCAAACCCAGTCATTATAAGCCGGATTGCCCCTATTTTAAGAAAGACAAAGCCAAGGCCAAAAATCAAAAGAAACCAACCAAATCTAGAAGAGCATACATTGCTTGGGAGAGTGATAGTGATTCCTCAAGTAAAGGTTTCTCAAGTGATGAAGAAGAAACGGTCAACCTTTGTCTCATGGCTCATCATCATAAGAAAAAGAGTGTAAGTCATGCTAAGTATGATCATGTTGATAAAATGTCTTATTTAGAATTTTTAACTTCCTTCAATATTTTACATCAAGAGGAAAAGGAAGCTTTCAAACGCTTAGCCTCAAACAAGAAAATATTTTTATATCTAGAACAAAAAGTTTCCAATTCCGAAAAGGAATTAGAAGCTCTTAAAGCATCTATGATATAAAATATTGAAGGAAAGTATGAAAAAGAAGAGAGACCTTGGTTTAATTGGCATGGATGTGAAACTTATTATGTTTGGAAAAAAGAAGTTAGAACTCTCAAAGCCAAACTAGACAAAGCTTTACAACCTAAGATTACATTTGCTATCGATCGCTCAGACTTCAGAAAAAGCATGATTAATCCATATCAAAAATTTACCTATGAAATAAGGGATAAAGATAGCAAGAGTAGATCTCACTTAGATATGTCTTGCCTATATTGTTGCAAGAAGGGACATACCATTAGTAAATGTCGATTTAGGAGACTCTTAGTTCCTAAAGGCATATATCAATGGTTCCCCAAAGGCAACAAATGTTCAACTCACACTCAAGGACCCAATCAATGTTGGGTACCTATCTCCCATGTTTGATATTTCAGGTGGAATGTCTTGAGCCTCTCAAGAGAAGAGGGTTTCTCGATAGTGGTTACTCGAGACACATGACGGGTGGCATTTCGCTATTCTTTGACTTTGTGGCAGAGAAGAAAGGTTTTGTTACTTATGGTGATAACAACAAGGTAGCAATACTCGGTAAAGGTAGTGTAGGTAATCCCTCATCCACCGCTATCTCATATGTCCTATTAGTTGAAGGCCTTAAACACAATCTTATTAGCATTAGTCAATTATGCGACAAAGGTTATAAAATTTCTTTTCTAAAGGATGAACGCATAATCGAACATAACGAAAAGAAAGAGGACGTGTTTAAGGGCTTGAGGGTAAACAATGTATATATGCTTGACTTGAATGATGTGTCCCTAACAGGGGCTAAATGTTTATCCACCATGAGTGAAGACTCATGGCTTTGGCATAGGTGATTAGCACACATTAACTTTCATTTGCTAAATAAAATCATATCTAAAGATCTTGTGATTGGCTTACCCAAAATCAAATTTTCAAAAGATCATATATGTGATACTTGTCAAATGGGTAAATAAACACGAGTTTCTTTTAAATCTAAAAATGTCATCTCTACAACAAAACCACTTGAACTCCTCCATATGGACCTATTTGCACCATCTAGAATTAAAAGTCTAGGTGGAAATTATTATGGCTTCGTTATAGTTTATGACTACTCTAGATTTTGTTGGACGATATTCTTAGCAAACAAAAGTGAGACTTTCTATGCTTTTGAAAAATTTGCCAAATTATCTCAAAACAAGTTAAATACAAAAATTGTTACCATCCGAAGTGACCATGGAGGCGAATTTGAAAATCACTTTTTTGATGAATATTGTGAAAGAAATGGCATTGATCATAATTTTTCTGCTCCTAGAATACCTCAACAAAATGGAGTTGTTGAGCGTAAAAATCGTGTTCTAGAAGAACTTGGGATAACTATGATCAATGAACATGGTCTTCCAAAATACTTTTGGGCCGATGCCATCAATATGGCTTGCTATGTGCTAAATAGGATCTTGATACGTCCTATGCTCAACAAAACACCGTATGAACTTTTGAAAGTAGAAAACCAAACATTTCTCATCTCCATGTCTTTGGTTGTAAATGTTTTGTATTAAATAATGGTAAAGAAAATCTTGGAAAATTTGACTCAAAAGCCGATGAAGGTATCTTTCTCGGATACTCTCAATCTAGAAAAGCATATAGGGAATTTAATAAAAGGTTACAAATTGTGGAAGAATTTGTGCATATTTCCTTTGATGAATCCTGTCCAAAAATGGTCGAAAAGGGTATTTCTTTTAATGGTGCAAGTGCTTCTTCGGAAAGGATACTCAATGATCAAGATGAAAAGAGTAATGAGCCCATACTTGAGAAAGAAAAAGGGGAGATGGATCATGTGTCTAGAAAAGAAGAAGAAGACACTCAACCAACAAATGAAATAAATCCTCCTTTGGAGTGGAAAGAAACCAATGATCATCCCATTGACGACATTCTTGGAGACATATCAAAGGGAGTAACTACACGGTCTAAGATAAGTAACTTTTGTTATCATTTCGCATTCGTCTCTCAAATTGAGCCTAAAAACCCTAAAGAAGCTTTATTCGATGAACATTGGTTTTTGGCAATGCAAGAAGAATTAAACCAATTCAAGACAAATGAGGTTTGGGACCTTGTCCCCCCTCCGCGAGACCATCGAATAATTGGTACTAAATGGTTATTTAGGAACAAACTTGACAAAAGCAGAATCATAATTCGCAACAAGGCACGTCTTGTTGCTCAAGGGCATAACCAAGAGGACAGCATCGACTATGAGGAAACTTATGCTCCGGTTGCCCGACTCGAGGCTATACGCTTGTTATTAGCTTATGCATGCTCACAAAACTTTAAGCTATTTCAAATGGATGTTAAGAGTGCATTCCTAAATGGTTATATTAATGAAGAAGTATATGTATCTCAACCTCCCGGATTTGAAAATCACGAGTTTCCTAAACATGTTTATAAACTTAAACGTGTTTTATACGGTCTCAAGTAAGCCCCTAGGGCTTGGTATGATCAGCTTAGCAAGTTCTTACTAGAAAATGGATTCTCTAGAGGGAAGGTTGATATAACCCTCTTCATTAGGCGCCAAGGAAATCACTCCATCTTAGTGAAAATTTATGTTGATGATATCATTTTTGGGTCTACTAACATCACCTTGGTCAAAGAATTTTCTAAAGTGATGCAGGTTGAATTTGAGATGAGCGTGATGGGGGAGTTAAACTACTTCCTAGGTCTTCAAATCAAACAACTCTAGGAAGGAACTTTTGCTAGCCAAACAAATTATTGCTAAGAGTTGATCAAGCGCTTCGATATGGCAAACTCAAAAGTTATTAACACTCCAATGCCTACCGCGGTTAGCCTAGATCGGGATGAACATGGTAAGCCGATTGATGTAAAAAGGTATAGAGGTATGATCGGATCCCTTCTTTATCTTACCGCTTCTCGTCACAACATTATGTTTAGTGTTTGCATGTGTGCTAGATATCAATCTTGTCCTAAGGAGAGTCATCTAAAAGCTGTAAAACGTATACTTAGATATCTTTGTGGTACTCCTAAGTATGGACTTTGGTTCTCCAAGGGTAGTGATTATTCCTTGGTTGGCTATTCCGATCGACTTTGCAGGTTGCAAATTGGATAGGAAAAGCACAAGTGGCACTTGTCATTTTTTTTCAAACTCCTTAGTTAGTTGGCATAGCAAAAAGAAAGTTTCAGTTGCTTTGTCAACAGCTGAGGCGGAATATGTTATAGTCGGTAATTGTTGTGCTCAAATTTTGTGGCTCAAACAACAATTATTCAACTATGATTTAAAACTTAATCATATTCCAATATTTTGTGATAACACAAGTGCCATCAATCTAACCAAAAATCCAGTTCTACACTCGCGCACTAAACATATTGAAATTAGGCACCACTTCCTTAGGGATCATGTAGAGAAAGGTGAAGTCGTGTTTGAGCACGTTGATAGAAAAAATCAACTTGCCGATATTTTTACAAAACCACTTGCGACCGAACCATTCTTTCACATTCGTAGGGAACTCGGTGTCCTTGATATTTCTGATAGATCGCAACTCAAATGAGTTGCATTTCCTTTATTTATCTTTGTGTATCTATGATTCGTGAATATCATCTTAGGCTGGCGACATGTGAGGGCATCATTTCATTCAAATACGTTCGGTAATATCCTTCCTACTCTTTCTCATTAGTGATCATTTTGCTTAAATATTGGTGCTATGAAATGATTAAATGCTTTGTGTGTTATTGCTTATGTGCATGCGTACTTGTTTACTATGTTCAATTAATGTCTACAAAACCTACATGCCATGAAATATAAGAAATTTCAAAACTTTGCATACATGAGCCGGCCTAAAATTCTTATTGGTCGGTGCGCGCGTGATTGAGAAACTCATTTACGCCTATCTTACTAGAATACGTCGACGCATCCCTGCATAGGTGGACGCATCGCGGTTTGGAAGACCATCATACCCTAGTTTATATTGTGTGGCTCAAATTGCATGCATCCATTTGTTGTTATGTTGTTCCCTCTTACTAGAAATTCATCTGGTCTCCCACTCAAAATCTCAAAACCCTAAAAACCCACTGTGTCACTTCAACTCCAAATCTCTCCAAACCTTCATCCATGGCTTCTAGGGTAACAAAGAAAAGGAGTATCAGAGGTAGCTCTTCAAATCAAACCCAGGTTACTCCTCTGTCACTTCTTCCTTCTGATCTCACTGAAAATATGATGAAAAGTTTGCTAGAAGAAGGTTGGTTAGGCAATTTTGTGCCTTCCGTAACACTCTCAAACGCCTGCATATCTCAGATGTGGTGGAATTATTGGACCATCAAAAGGTGTTTCCATTCCTTGAGTTGGATGGAGACTACAACGAGGTACTCGTCAAGGTATTCTACGCGGGTATACAAGGTAAATTCTCTGATCACCAATTTTCATACAGAAACGCTGATAAGGTTGTCAAAGTAGATGATGAAATTTGGAAAACTTTTGAGTTGTTCCCTGTTGACACTGATACTATTAAAATCACCGACATTAAGCTTCCTACAGACTATAACTTCAAACATGCCTTGAACTCCATGTTAAAATGACCATATCCTGAGAACTTTGTGCAAAGTATTGCTTTTCCAAAAACTGTCACAACAGGTCAATTGGTTCCTCTGGCTCGAATTATGCAATAGATTGTGTCAAGGATAATTCGCCCCAAAAAGGGTGGGTTGTTCCGTATTGATCAACCTGAGTTTATGTTAATTTGGGCAATTCTAAACAAAATTAAGATAAATTGGCCGTATTACATCACTAGCCGATTTTTTGCATTAAGGGATTCCCCTAGAGGATCTGCCTTGGGGTATTCATCATTCATTCATGGAATTCTCAGTCAAGTAAACCTTGATCTTACCGGTATTTCACTTACACCTATTATGTCGGATTCAGATTTCACCTTCAAAACTCTCGCACTTATGGGTCATCAATGGAATCCCCATATTGGTAAGTACAAGTACTTTGTGAAGTCTAACTCAGTAATGGTTCAAAATGAAGATGTTGGTCAAGATGATGAAATGGAAGATGCTGAGGGAAATGAAGTTGATACTGAGAATCTAGAAAGTGTTGAAGAGGAGGAAGAAAATTATGATGGCAATGATAACCATGAGCCTCATAGATCCTATGATGAAGTGATGCGCAAACTTGAGGAAATGCACGTCCACCATCATGAAGACATGGCATTAGCAACTGAACGAATTAACAATCTTAATGGAATAGTCAACCTTCAAAACACTCATTTCAATGATTATGCTAGCCTCCAAGACCACCGATATAACACTCTTCATGAAATGATGGTAACAAAAAAATCAAACCTGGTAAACTTTTAGTCAGCTTTCATGGCTCGCTTTCCACCAAACCAACCACAAGACAATAAGGAACAACAACATTAGTCAATTCTTGGAACTTTATTTATTGTTTATTATGCTTATGTTATCTTGTTTTGTATTAAACTGCTTTACTTGCCGTACTACTCTGTGTTTTATTTTGGGTTTGTAACAATGAACATCGTATTGTTTTACTTTATTGGTTATTGCTTCTATTTTCATTTGCACTTGCTTCATATTGTGTATATGTTAGTTTGTGTTCTTTTTGCAAAGATGCAAAATATTGGTCACTCTATGTTTTTAGTTCTCTTAATCCATGTCCTTGTTTCTTTTTGATGTTGTCAAAGGGGGAGAAGGAAAGGAATACAGCCACAATAGAAATATGCAGTATCTCAGGGGGAGGAAAATTCGATGGTTTGTAAGACGATTCATATTTACGATTTTTTCCATCATCAAAAAGGGGGAGTATGTGAGGGCAAAAGTGAAAGAACTAAGTTTCAATGATTGTCAAAAACCTATATGTGCAATTATGTCTTGCTTCAAACAGGTGCAAGTGAGAAACATCAAAAACAAGCATTTATCTCAAAACAGACTGCATGAGCCGGCTCATGGATCCTTAGGTCGGCTCATGAGAATAATTTTTTGACTTGGAAACGTCCAGGAAGGCGCACGCCTCCTCTATGCATCGATGCATGGTTTTGGGAGAACATGAGTCGGCGCATCAGGGAATGAGTCGGCGCATGACTAGAGGAATTTCAACCTATCTTGCTCGGGAAGGCGCACGCCTTCTCCATGCATCGACGCATAGCTCTGGGAAAACATGAGTCGGCGCATCAAAACAATGATTCGGTGCATAACTGAAGGAACTTCAATTTCTCTCTCGCTCGGGAAGGCGCACGCCTTCTGTATGCCCTGCATGAGTCGATGCATCGCTAAATTGTCTTATTTTTCTGCTATGTTGTTACACAATGGGAATGACTTATAAATATAGTTTTGGCCTCTATTTTGAAAAATAACAAGAAAAAGTGAAAGATATACACAAGATTTTTCTTCATCTTCAACCTCTCATCAATTATCAACAACTAGACACAATCATTTTTGTTGATCAAGTTCTTGGGATTGTGTTGATAACATCCTAATTGAAAGTGCAATTTCATATTTGGGTAGAGATCTTTGTTGGTTTTTTCTTGAATAAAACCATTTGGGTTTTGTCCTCCAAAATTGGGGGTTGTGATCGGTGGAAATAGAACTGAATATTTTAAGCTGGTTCGCGAAATGTTACGGAAGCAAGAGTCGCCACCGTCTTTTATTTTCTCCAACATGGACAGGACAAAAGCACAGCAAAATTCCTTATGAGAACGTTTCTCGGTTCGGGAGGTAGATTTATAGAAAGGGAAGGTGTTAGCACCCTTTCTATCCGTGGTTATCCACGGGCTCTTAGGTACTTGCTCTTATGTTTTCAAAATGATGTTTTCTTTTCAAGTGTGAGTGGGTTTGAAAAAGTTTCTTTGAAATATTTCTGAATAACTCTTGTATTTGTCCTCAAGAGTGTTTGAAAAATTTGTTTTGAAAGCTTTTTGAAAGTGTCAGTGTGAAAAGATTTTTTGTTTGTTTTTGAAGAGAGCAAGTACCCATGAGTCATCTACCTACCCTAAGTAATTAGGCTGTGTAAAAGTCCTTAAGGTAGTGTCATCCCACCATTGAAAGGTAGGTAGCACCACCGTTGGAGGTGTTCAGGTCAATTCGATTTTAGGGACAGTGTGGTCACCGAAGCAACAATTAGGACACCTTAGAAGTAACCCTAATGTCCTAGATCCTTTTTAATCCGAGGCAACCGTTTCGAGGCAACTGTTTCGAGGCAACTGGATCTTGGACATAAGAGCGACCGCTAAAACGTCCTATACTTGACGACCACGTTTCGAAGGCAACGAGTGAGGCGTACCCTAGAAGTGGTGTGTATTGTGTGTTGTTTTCATGTTAACAGTTATCTTTGATCATGGCATTGTGAGCTACGAGTTGTTTTTACTTAACATACATTCTTTCATGCAATTTAGCAGTTAGGAGTGCAGAAAATAAAATACGGAAAGATAAAAGCTACGCTATTACAAGGCGCGGGTCTATACATCGCCAAAATACAAAGACTCGTTTTTGATAAAAGATGCGGAAAGTAAAAAAAGCAATAAACCTAATTACTATTACATTCCTTGAACAATTACATAATAATCAATAAGAAAATAATGATAACATGCGAAAGCATAAATTAAACTGAACGTCCGAGGGTTTTGGACCCTTTTGAGCAATTATGAGTTTTTTGTGTCTTTTGTATGAAATTAAAATTAAACCTAAATCTAATTATTCAATTATTTACAAGAAAGTGTTTTTTTATGTTTTTGTATTTAATGAAAATAAGAAAATAAAAATCAAGTGAAAACCCTAATTCTAAGTCCATTTTAATTATTAATGAAAATATTAATGTTAACCTAATTTAAGCTAATTAATTAATTTACATGTTACTTACAAAAATAATAGTAATTAATAATAATAATAAATAATGATAATAATAATTAATTAAGGAAAAGATAAAAAATGTCAAAACCTAATTCTATGTAGTTTTTATTTATTAAGAAAAAAAAGTTAAAATTAAAACCTAAATTAAACTAAATTAATTGTTAGTATTTATTAAAAAAAGGTTAATGGTGAAATTAATAAACAATTAAAATAATTTAAAATTTTAATTTTCTGTTTTTATTATGGAAAAACTATTTTATAGTGAAGTAATAATAATTATTAAAAAAAAACAATTGAAAGAAATTAAAAGAAAAGAAAAGAAAATAAAATTAATTATGCAAACCAAGGGGGTGTCTGGCCCAAAGTGGAGGTGAGATTGAAGCAATTCAGGCCCATCAAGACAAAGCCTGGTTGACTTTCAGGATTGTGTGCACGTTGGTTGACTAGAGCATACCGTGGATTCCATCTCCTGGCCTTTAGATTGCTCATCAAGGCCACTTGGCAATCCTAAGCGTGGGTACGTATGGTGGGACATTTGATGAACGCTGCATTGGAACGCTTTAAAACAAAAATCAACAATTATATGGGGGACCTGGGAATCGAACCCAGGTCCCAGTACTTACCAGCCACGTCCCTTGCCAGTTGAGCTATCATGCGCATTTGTAAACATAATAACAAAGAAGTATAATATATGAAAAGTGCCAATTATGCTGGAATTCAGAAAACGCGCGCGTGGATTTGAATGTCCCAACCACATGTTGCCACGCATGTTGTCTTCTTCGTTTTCACCTGCAAACATGAATAAGATAGCGGGGGTTTTAAACCCCCACAAAGCAAAAGTCCCAAAAATAGCGACTAGAGCTATGGGTCACATAAAAAGGGCGCGATAGTCTGGTTGAATTCGTCTGGCCTTGATGAATTCAACCATGGTCATGACATGGTCCAATTTTTCCTGATGCCTAAAGCCCTAATTGCAAGCTTCAGAAACCCTAGATGTCGTTCATGGTGGATTTTGATTCAGGAAGTTGTAACTCAATTGGATTATACCAACAGCTTCAGAAGGTCCCTATTAGCATGAATCAAACAAGAAAATAGATTGAAAACGCATGAATCATGTTATGCAAGTTTGAAAAACAAGACAAACCGAATGACTCGTGCTCTTTGATTCTTTGCGTGTTGAGCTTCGTTCTTGATTACAATGGCTTCCTGGAAGGTCCAGCAATGTATTGGAAACAATTTTATGCCTTGAATTGTACTGCAAATAGGATTTCAGTTTCACAATGTTCTTGAGTTTTTTGCAATTTTGTTCTATGGTTTCAGCAGCAATTGTGCGTGTCCTTGAGAAGGGTTTCACTCAGCATATGTATGTGATGTAAATTAGGTCAAGAATAAGCCCAAAAGTCCATGGCATTATGACTTGAATATTTGATTGCCTAATCATATCTTTTTCAATCTTTTCTTTCATGAAACCTTGCCAATCATGGATTTTTTGCCTTGTTGATTGAGAAACGAGTTGCCATCTTGCCCTAGTCATATTTGCTGCACAAAAAGATCTAAAAAGCACATCTTTTGAATTTTCTTATAATTAAAACCAATTAAATGAATTAATATAAATATAAATTCAATTAATTAATTAAAAATAGGAAAATAAATTATTTTTAGCTCAATGGGTCGTGCATAGGCTTTGGGTAATGATTCAAGAAAGAATTTGAGGCCCATTAGCAAAAATGAAGTGTTTTAGGCAAAGTTGACTTTTGAAAGTTCCCAAAAATTTCCCAACTTCTCCAATGCATATCTTGCTCAATTTTGAAGCTATGAACATGTTCTTGGACATTTTGGAAAGGTCTTGAAGTCCTCTAACCAATGCCTTTGGTCCCATGTCATTTGGATTTACCAATTTCAAGTTATGGTCTTTGCCTTAAAGTGCCTTTTTGTTGACTTTTGAAAATGACCTATAATGTTGAAATTGATAACTTTTTGTGAGAGCATTTCTTGGACTTGGAGTGTGAAGATGAGTTGTAGGAAATGTCATCCCCTTCAAAATGAGCATTGGATGGGATTTTTCTGATGACCCATGAAAAAGTTATGCCTTGGTCAATTTGCAGTTGACTTTTCAACTGTTCAGAAATAGCAACTTTTTGCATCTTGATGATTTTTGAGCCATGCTTGTGGAATCATGATCAAGAATTGATCAAATGATGATTGTGGCTTCAAAATAAGATGTTGACCAAATTTTTTGACTTTTGACTGTCAAATGACCATTTTGCCCCTGCAGTTGACTGTGAAGCATTTAGGGTTTTTGACTGTGCAATTTGATGCTGTGAGTCTTGAAACTTGACATATGGATGCTTGACAGTGTATATAGGCATATGGGACTTGATTGGACCCTTGAAAACCTCAATTTCTTTGCAAGAACCAAAACCCTAATTTTGACTGTGTTAGGAGGCAATTAGACTGTGCAACCCTTGAGAGATTTTGAAGCTTGATCTTGACACATCTTGAAGAATATGGGAGGGCAAATTTTGGGGTACAACAGTTGCCCCTGTTCAATCTTCTTAGACCTGAGGATGTAGATTGGCTGGCGTGCCTTTCGTGATCCGAAGGTGGAAGATGATTGAACACTAGAGTGCCCAGAAATTTGCACTCACATAGTAGAATGTTAGCAATGTGATGGCGGGAATGGGCTTACAGATGCCATTTGGAAAGATAATGGATGGGAGGATGGGCTTATAGATGCCATCTGGAGATGTGACAGAACCTTGTCGGGAATGGGCTTATAGATGCCATTTGGAAGTGTCGATCGCGTAAGAGATTCCTTAGCGAGAACTTGCGTACCTGAGAAAGAAAGATAATTACCTGGCCTGTTGCAGGAGTTGATCTTCAAACTCTTTATGTAGATATGCCCTGGCCGGATACAGGTATCGAATCTTCAAACTCTTCATACGTGCCCTGGCTGGATACAGGAATCGAGTCCGGAATTAGTCGTCAACAGATACGCCCTGACTGGATACAGGAATCGGATCTTCAAACTCTTCAGACGTGCCCTGGAAGGATGCAGGAATCGAGTCCGGAAATAGTCGTCAACAGATACGCCCTGGCTGGATACAGGAATCAGATCTTCAAACTCTTCAGACGTGCCCTGGCAGGATACAGGAATCGAGTCCGAAAATAGTCGTCAACAGATACGCCCTGGCTGGATACAGGAATCGGATCTTCAAACTCTTCAGACGTGCCCTGGCAGGATACATGAATCGAGTCCAGAAATAGTCGTCAACAGATACGCCCTGGCTGGATACAGGAATCGGATCTTCAAACTCTTCAGACGTGCCGTGGCAGGATACAAGAATCGAGTCCGGAAATAGTCGTCAACAAATACGCCCTGGCTGGATACAAGAATCGGATCTTCAAACTCTTCAGACGTGCCCTGGCAGGATACAGGAATCGAGTCCGAAAATAGTCGTCAACAGATACGCCCTGGCTGGATACAGGAATCAGATCTTCAAACTCTTCAGACGTGCCCTAGCAGGATACAGTAATCGAGTCCGGAAATAATCGTCAACAGATACGCCCTGGCTAGATACAGGTGTCGAATCCACAGGTAATTGCTCACAGATATGCCCTGGCTATATACAGGTATCGAATCTGGAATTGCGACAGTTGATAGTAGTCATCTTTGTATTGACTTTTGTCCTGAAAAGACAAAATGTTAGTTGTATGCAATGTCATGATGTATGAAATGCATGGTGTCATGATATTATATGTTCATGATGCGTATGTGCATGCTTATAATATATGAAGATGTGATGTTTATGACTGTATTTTTGTCTAGGAAAATAAATCCTTGACGAATGCCGGGAGCTTGAATCCTGGGCTGATGTTGAGAAGTAGGGTTCCTTGTTTCCGCTGGGGATGACGATTGCGAGAATAAACCTGTAGGAGAAGATGACTCCGTTGAGGAATAAACTTGGTGAAGACGTTACTCTGCGGGGAATTCTCTGTGGGAAGAGAGGCACTTTGCTGAGATGTTGATGATAACTCCGCTGGGGATACCATTGTTAAGCTATGTTGGAAGATGAACTCCGCTGGGGGGATAGGAAGAACTTCGCCGAGGACGATCCTTCCGTGGCAATTAGCTGAGGATAACCCAGTTATTAGCTCTGGTGGGGAATAACCTTTGAATGTGGTTGGGGAGAAATATTGGTACTCTGCAGGGGATAAGCTTCCAGAATCTACTGGGGATAAGCTTCATGAATCTACTGGGGAGATTGACTGAACTCTCCTGGGGAAACTTTTCAGATTGGACCGGGGAATGGCTCCACTGGATGTTCTGTATTCCGTCGGGGAACAATCTTATATTAAGACTGCCGGGGATGCTTGTTAGGAATGTCTGTATGCTCCGTTGGGGAATGTTGAGATCTTCTGGGGTACCCAACTTCTATAAGGCTGATTGTAGGCTAACTCTGCTTGGGGAGAGTGTCGCCGACTTGCTGGAGATACTGTGCCTTTTGGGGCTGATGGGAGACCAACTCTGCCCGGGGGAGAGGTATTGTTGATTCTGGTCTTACTCTGGGGAGTGGAGGTATCTTGGTTACGTTCTTCAGCCGAACTTACCTTAGTACCTTGGTGGACAGAGCAATTAGATTGCTTAGACAACTCATTATTGCCCCTGTTTCTGATGTCACCTGTAATTAATCCTTTGTTTCGCATGCAAATATTTATGAGTTAGCAATTAGTGTCGAATGCATATATCACAATTGAACATTGGACGTTCTTCGCAAGACAAAACAGAAAAAGGAAAAATAATTGGCAATTTATCTGAAAAGTGACTTTGTATTAATTTTTGAATTTGCCTGTAAATAGGCGTTTATGTGCAAGAGACTGACGTCCTAGTAAGAGGGCGCCGCCGAACAACAGAGTTTATACAATTTTGTGAAAAGAAAACAAAACAGCTATGTGGAAAGAATAATCCCACTGGGTTCCAACTCTGCTATCGCCTTTATATCCTCGAGCGTCTCATCACTTGGCTGCTTAGTTGAAGATGAAGCTGACTGATCGATACCGTCTGAACCTGATAGTTGATACCGAATTCTGGATGCAAGGTGATCCAATGATACATAGTATTACGCTTATCCCTAACTTTTGCCTGGACCGCCCTTTCGGGTTTTCAGTCCACCGGGATACCCATTTTTTCCCAAGCCGCCTTTTCAGGTTTTCGACTTGCCGGGTGTACAGATTTTTTCATTTCATCCCTTATTTTTGCCCGAACCCTTTTGGTTCGCCGGGAAGCCCTAATTTTTGCCTAGGTATGTCAACCTAGCGGGTCTTTTATCATGCGTAGTATCTTTTTACTATGTCTGCATTGGCAGGGTGAGGAAGGTCGTCACCATCCATGGTGGTTAGAATCATGGCTCCTCCTGAGAAGACATGTTTAACCACAAATGGCCCTTCGTATGTGGGGGTCCATTTTCCCCTGGGATCACTTTGAGGAAGAATGACGCGCTTGATTACCAGGTCCCCAACTCGATACTCTTGTGGTTTGACTTTCTTGTTAAATGCCCTGATCATCCGTTTTTGATACGTTTGACCATGACAAATAGCAGTGAGTCTCTTTTCGTCAATTAAGTTTAACTGACCAAGTCGAGTCTGGATCCAGTCATCTTCGCTCAAACCTGCATCCTTCATTATCCGGAGAGAGGGTATCTGGAATTCAATCGGCAAGACTGCCTCCATGCCATAGACCAAGGAAAAGGGAGTTTCCCCGGTTGACGTTCTTGCTGAGGTACAGTACCCATGAAGAGCAAATGGTAACATCTCGTGCCAATATTTATAGGTCACTGTCATCTTCTGCACAATCTTTTTGATATTTTTATTAGCTGCTTCTACAGCCCCATTCATCTTCGGCCGGTAAGGAGAAGAGTTATGGTGTTGTATCTTGAATTGCTCGCAGAGCTCAGTGATCATCTTGTTGTTGAGATTGGTACCGTTGTTCGTAATGATCCTTTCTGGGACGCCGTATCGACAGATCAGGTTGTGTCGAATGAACCGTGCCACGACGTTCTTGGTTACGGTAGCGTAGGAAGCTGCTTCAACCCACTTTGTGAAGTAATCAATCGCTACTAGGATGAAGCTATGCCCGTTGGATGCCGTAGGTTTGATCTCGCCGATCATATCAATGCCCCACATTGCAAAAGGCCAAGGTGCAGTCAAGACATTCAGAGGGACTGGAGGAACGTGCACTTTATCTGCATAAATCTGGCACTTATGACATGTCCGAGAATGTTGGTAACAGTCAGCTTCCATTGTGGACCAGAAATATCCTGCCCGAAGGATTTTCTTTGCCATGGTATGTCCATTGGAATGCGTTCCGAAGGTACCTTCATGCAGCTCTGCCATGATCCTTTCTGCTTCAGTCTTATCCATACAACGCAGTAAGGTTGAATCATGGTTTCGCTTGTAGAGAATGTTGTTGCTGAGGAAGAACTTTGCTGCGAACCTTCTCAGAAACTTCTTGTCATTGACAGATGCACCGTCGGGGTATTCTTGAGCTTCCAGATACCTCTTCACCTCATGATACCAGGGTTTTTCAGTTACCTCTTCAGCTTCAAGATCACAGCAATATGCAGGTTCGTCCAACTTCCAGATAATGATCCGGGGAGCCTCATTGTCCCATTTGACTCTGAACATAGAAGACATCTTAGCCAGCGCGTCCTCCAACTGATTCTCCTCTCTTGGAAAGCGTTCAAAAGTTATCTCTGAAATGGGGGATCAATGTCAACACACATTCTTTGTAAGGAATAAGGTTTGGGTGTTTCGTATCCCACTCGCCTTTGATCTAATTGATCACGAGAGCGGAATCTCCAAAGACACTCAGAAAGTTGATCCTTAGGTCAATTGCAGCTTGAAGACCCATGATACACGCCTCATACTCCGCCATGTTGTTGGTGCAGTTGAAACATAGCCGGGCAGTAAGTGGAGTATGAGTGCCTTTGGGGGATATAATCACAGCGCCGATACCGTTACCCAAAGCGTTGGAGGCTCCGTCAAAGTGCATGGACCATCGGGATCCTTCCTCAGGTCCTTCATCCGGTCCAGGTACTTCACAATCAGTTACTACCATGATGTTCTCGTCTGGAAACTCAAAGTTCATTGACTGGTAGTCGTCCACTGCCTGGTGTGCCAAATGGTCTGCCAATAAACTTCCCTTGATTGCCTTCTGAGTCGTGTACTGGATGTCGTATTCTGTCAAGATCATCTGCCATCTTGCTATTCTTCCAGACAGAGCAGGCTTTTCGAATATGTACTTTATTGGATCCATTTTTGAAATCAATAGAGTAGTGTGAGTCAGCATATACTGTCTCAGCCGGCGAGCAGCCCATACCAAAGCGCAGCAAGTTTTCTCGAGCAGTGAGTATCGGGTCTCATAGTCGGTAAAATTTTTGCTAAGGTAATAAATGGCGTGCTCTTTTCGGCCAGACTCGTCATGCTGCCCCAGCACACACCCCATTGAGCTGTCAAGTACTGTCAAGTATAGTATTAGAGGTCTCCCTTCAACCGGTGGCATAAGAATGGGTGGTTCTTGGAGATACTCTTTGATTCTGTCGAAAGCGGCCTGACATTCATCGTTCCAACGTACTACTTGATCTTTCTTCAGCAGCTTGAAGATTGGTTCACAGGTAGCAGTTAGGTGCGAGATGAATCGGGCAATGTAATTCAGACGTCCTAGAAAGCCTCTAACTTCTTTCTTTGTCTTGGGAACTGGCCTCTCTTGTATGGCTTTCACCTTGGCAGGGTCCACTTGAATACCTTTGTCGCTCACGACGAAACCTAGCAGTTTGCCAGATCTTACCCCAAAGGTGCACTTGTTCGGGTTCAACCTTAGCTTGTACAACTTTAGACAGTCAAACAGCTTCTGCAGATGGTCAATGTGTTCTTCCTCAGTTTGGGACCTTGCAATCATATCGTCGACATACACTTCAATCTCATGATGGATCATGTCATGAAATAAAGCAACCATGGCACGTTGGTAGGTTGCCCCAGCATTTTTTAACCCAAAAGGCATGACCTTGTAGCAAAAGGTGCCCCACTGAGTAACAAAGGTAGTCTTTTCCATGTCTTCAGGAGCCATTTTGATCTGATTATAACCTGAAAAACCATCCATGAAGGAGAACACCTTGTGCTGAGCAGTATTGTCAACCAGAACATCAATGTGAGGCAGGGGGAAGTCATCCTTGGGGCTTGCCCTGTTCAAATCCCTGTAATCAACACACATTCGGACCTTACCATCTTTCTTCGGCACCGGAACCACATTGGCAACCCACTGAGGGTAAGAAGTCACTGCTAGAAACCCGGCGTCAAATTGCTTCATAACCTCAGCTTTGATTTTCTCTGACATCTCTGGACGCATACGACGGACCTTCTGCTTTACCGGAGGGCAGTCTTCCTTGGTAGGCAGGTGATGAACTACAATGTCGGTATCCAACCCAGGTATGTCTTCGTAGGACCAGGCGAAGATTTCCACATAATCATGCAACATCTGAATCAACCGTTGTTTCACGCTGAGCTCCAGATTGGCACCGATCTTGACTTCCTTTTTGTCTGTTTCAGTACCCAGATTTACCGTTTCCACTGGCTCTTCATGTGGCTGAATGGCCCTCTCTTCCTGGAGTAACAGTCTTGCAAGCTCACCAGGAACTTCGCAATCATCTTCACCTTCGTCTTCGGCTAAGTTGATCGGATTTTCGAAGTCATAACTGGCAGTAGCAGAGTCGTTACCAGTGAGATCCAGAGTGGATTGAAACCTGTATAAGTGAGTGTGTGTAAATATAGCTGTTTTGCAATATATAAAGAAAGAAAGAAAGGGAGCACAAGATTTGAAATGCGAAAAACGTCCAATGTTTTTATTCATGATATATGGAAATGACAAGTAATAAGCCCTCACAAATGAAGCCAACGGTGCCCCGGGTAAGACACTGGGCCATAAAGTTTCACATTATTGTTCGTTACAAATTAAAAATAAAGGAGTTCATTACTGAGTAACAAAAGTAACAGGTATGTAGTCTTTTGCAGTCCAATTATTCAGTCCACCGTCGTTCGTCGGGTAGATCCAGCTATCAAACTCAGATTCCTCCGCATCGCCTTCAATAACATTCACTCCCGGGTTGGTGATGAACACGGGAGGTCTTCCGATCCTTGCTTTGCGTACAACCCTCTGAGCCTTTGCAGTGAAACCCAGCCCAAACTTGTCAGTCTTTGGAGTAAAATCAGGGAGCCTGCCCCAGTTTGCACATTCACCTTTTTCAATCACAGCCCGAGCGTCCTTCAAGGAAGCCATCTTCAAAGGAGAGTCTTCTTCAGTCACTGTCTCCGCTAACGCCAATGTTGGAGGCACCTCTTCAAAATGTTGAAAAGGGGTTTCAATGAACTCCCCGTCCATCTCTATATACCGAAACGAGTTCAGATGACTAACTATGTATTCTTCCTCCCCCTGCACTGTAACAATTTTCCCTCTGACAGGGTACTTAAGCTTCTGGTGTAGAGTGGAGGTCATAGCCCCAGCCTTGTAAATCCAAGGTCGACCCAGCAAACAGGAATAGGATGGACGAATGTCCATCACATAGAACGTTGAATCAAAGACTTGAGAACCAACCCGGATTGGAATGTCCACTTCACCATGTACCATCCTCTTCGACCCGTCAAAGGCTCGGACAACGATGTTACTAGGCTTTAACTCCAGACCCTCACAATCCAACCTGTCTAAGGCCTTCTTGGGCAATACGTTCAGTGAAGAACCGGTGTCTACCAATACATGGGCGAGAGTAGTGCCCCTGCATTCAATGGAGACATGCAGGGCATCATTATGGTTTTTTCCCTTAGCGGTCAGATCAGCATCAGAGAAACCCAACCCATTGTCAGCGGTCAAGTTGTCCATACAATCGGTAAATTGATCAGCCGACGTCTCTTGTGGCACATGGGCCGTCTTTAGGAAGGAAATAAGGGCCTTGGCATGGGCCTCTGAGCACAACAACAGTGATAGCATAGAGATTTTAGAAGGGGTATGCCCCAGCTGCTCAACGATGTTGAAATCACTCTTCTTGATGATCTTAAGGATTTCCTCCATCTCTTGCTGTGAAGCTTCAACATTAACAGTTTTTGGTGCCTCCATCCGGGAAGGCATATCAGTAGCAATCCCCTTGCCCCGAGCGTCAGATGACTCGGCAGCAGAGGTAGAAACTTGATCAGGAGGGGAAACAGACGCATTTGTAGGCGTGATGATAAGAGGTCTTCGGATGACTGGTAGCGCAATGTCAGGCGAGAAGAGCCTGCCACTGCGAGTAACTTTAGCGGGACCGGTGATGTTAGTGATACCAGTACTAGTGTTGAACTCCTACTTCACTCCAAGCACATACACATCTGCCCCATAGTGCCATGGGACAGCCTTGTCAGATTTATAGGGGAGGGGCCCCGGAACAGTAATGATGATGGGTGCAACAGACATGATTTTGACTGGCTTCCTCGGGGGAGCCTTGGTAGGATTGTTGAAGATGGTGACAACAGATACTTCTTCGGTAGGAACAATAGGAACAACGGTCTTCTTGAACAAGATCTCTTTGCTATCCATCAGGTTTTGGACGCCTGACTTCAGCAACGGACAACAAGCAGGGGAAACAACACACAGAAGGCAACCCTTGCTACAACCCGGAAATAAACCGGCTAGCAACAGGTTCCTTTTGACAGTCAATAAAGGGGTAGCAACATCATCCATAGAAACTACATACAGGTCCTCCTCAATAGCATTTACTCCATGCTGGGGCATAGGAGCAGTCACAATGTTGGGCCTTTCGGGCGCCTCAAACTGTATTTCCTTAGCATCGATAAGGTCTTGAACCTTATTTCTTAGGGCCCAGCAATCATCAGTAGAATGCCCCGGGCTATCAGAGTGATAAGTACAACGGGCTTGGGATTGTACTTCGGAGAGGTTGTGTTTACCACCTTCGGAGCTTCTCTGACGGTTACCAAGTTGGTCGATAGCAGTTGCGGCAAGATCTGCGACAAGGTCATACTAAGCCGAGTATATTCTCTTCTGGGTCTCTCACCCCTTGGTTGGTTAGGTTGCCGAGGAGCGGCAGTAGGCTTTGCAATTACCACCGCGTTGACAGCTTGGCGGCGTTCTGGTTTATTTTGCCTCCTGGGCCCATACCTAGCACTGGCTTCCTTCTTGAAAGGCTTCTTCTCAGAACTCGAGGACGCACCTTTCTGTATCTTCCCTAATTTCATACCAGCTTCTATCCTTTCCCCAGTCAGAATGAGGTTTGTAAACCCTGCAGACGAATTACCAATGAGATGGTTGAAGAACGGCCCGGATAGGGTCCCCAAGAACATGTCCACTAGTTCACGATCGGTCAACGGTGGCTGCACCCTGCCAGCCAGGTCCCTCCACTTCTGCGCGTACTCTTTAAAACCTTCTCTCGATCCTAGCGACATACCCTGGAGTTGGGTACGTGTAGGAGCGAAGTCGGCATTGTACTGATACTGCTTGTAAAAAGCAGTAGCCAAGTCCTCCCAGTTACGAACCTTGGTTCCATCCAGCTGATAGAACCATTCGAGATGAGTCCCTGAAAGACTCTCCTGGAAGAAATGGATCCATAAGTTCTTGTCCACAGTATATGGTTGGATCTTCCGCACATAAGATCTGAGATGTAGCTTAGGGCAGGACGCTCCGTCATACTTTGCGAAAGATGGTGCTTTGAACTTGTGTGGGATCACCACACCAGAAGATAGACCCAGGTCTCCGAAATCCAACCCAGACACTTGTTGAATTTCCATGGCATTCAGGCGATCCTCTAACTGCTTGTACTTGTCTTCAGCTGGAGGGTACTGCTCTTCATTGAAATCAGTCTCGTTGTCAGAGACCACCGGATTAGGAACCCTTCCCCCTTGGGGACTGCCTTTCCCTACAGAAGAACCAGCTTGATCAACCTCATTCTGTAGTGTATTGCCAAACCTCCGGCCAGTGTTGAATAGTACAGTTCTCTTCTTCTTCTTCTCAACCAGCAGAGCCTTCAATTCCTCTTGACCTTGGGCTAAACTCATGATCAACTCTTGGAACTGGGCGTTCTGAGCCTGGAGGGCCTTGATGGATTGCTCAGTAGATGATTCAGGATTCATGATGGCTGCTGAAATAAATAGCGAAGAACATTAAGCAACCTGAAAAAATAGTACATATGATGCACATGATGAATGGAATGCGTATGATTTATGTTTTCAAAGACAATCGGGATTCAACTTTGTAAACAAAAAGGAACACACTTTATTAGATTTAAAACTTTGGAATTTAAATTGTTCAACAGATTGCCCTTAGGCGTTACATAAAATGGAAATACTGAAAAGGGAAATAAAAAAAAACTGTAAAAGAACATCCAAAGCTCATCATTGATCCTAGGGTCTCCTCTTCTCAGTACGGATGTAGTCATTCAAGGCCCGCTCGTTCTCTAACTGCTTTGTCAGCTTCTGGATTTTTAATTCCTGCTCGTTGAACTTTTCCCGATAAGAATCCCGTTCTTCTTGTAGTTGCGCCCAAGACCTCTTTAGTGTATCAACATCAGTAGGTATCTGAGGAGGGAGAACAGTTGGAGGAGCCCCATCTCTATCAGGATATTCAAGAATGATGGGTCTGACAGCTTCATATGGCATACCTAAATTCTGAGCACGGATGCAGACCCATCTGTAGTAGGGTTCCATAGGTAGAGAAGTCTTCGGTCCCAACTCATGTGGGTCAGCTTTGTGAATTATGTCCCAATCCTCGATGAACCTACGACGCAGCTCGTCACTATCTACCTGAAACTCAAAACTGATGTGAGGCACCAACATCTCATGAGGCCCAACTCTTTTGGCTCTTCCAAACTGGCGGAGGGCTAGACATGGATTATAAGAGATTCCTCCTTGGGTACCAATCAAAGGAACATTAGGATATTCTCCGCAACGATCGATAACAGCTACCTCATCCAAACCCCTGAAAGTCCAAATGATGTCATTATCAGTGAGAGACATTAACCTATGAGCCCAACCTCTTCCTTCTTTGTTCTTCAGCACGAACTTAGGGAGGTGCGAAATAAACCACCTCACTAACAAAGGAATACAACACCACATAGTTCCTCGTCTTCGGGCAGTACGAGCATAGAGTTGTTGCAGGATATCACCCAAGAGAGTGGGCACAGGGTTCCGAGACATGAAGATCTTTATGGAAGTGACATTAATGAAGTTATCAGGATTAGGAAACAAAACTAGACCATAGATTAAGAGAGCCAGAATGTCTTCATACGCCCTGAAGTCTAAGTCATTCCAGAAACTGTTAGCTTTACCGATCAGGAATTTGGCCAAGAAACCCTTAACTCTGCTTCTAGTCACCCAGTTGTCCATTACCTCCTTGGTGGTCAAAGGGAGGGCTGCAGCAATCTCCTCAAGCCTAAGAGTCTTTTTCCAACCAGTGAAGGGAGTCTGATCCAAGATAGGGATACCCAGCAAATCAGAGAATTCTTCCAGGGTAGGGACCAGCTGGAAGTCTTGAAAGGTGAAGCAGTTATACAAGGGATCATAAAACTGGGTCAGGACACTCATCAATTGTTGGTCCCACTTTGAAGTGACTAAACCGAGAAGAGAACCATGTCTCTGGATGAAGGAGGTGGTGTTTGGAATTCTGCTAACCAATTCTTCAAGCAACTCAGGTGGGTGAACAAAATTGAACCGAATAGTGTTCCTTCGCACAGGCATCATGATGTCCTACAAAACAGAGCAAAGGTGAAACCCTCTTGTCTTTGAAATGGGTCAGTCCTTATGCAGGATGCATGCAATGTCTATGATGGTATGATGTCATGATAAAGCACAGCACAAATATTCACAAAGGCAAACATGATAAGGCACACAAGTCACACAAGACAGCCCTTAGGGTTTAGGCCAGCATGAAGTTCAGGTACTACCCTCTTTCAGTTTGTTGGTTAAGACCTGTCCTATCAAAAGTAACCGGGTTCTAGAGGATCCCAATATCACTGACTACCCTCAATCGGTCATAACTCCAGCATCGCAATCTTTTCTTGCGGCCAGAACCATCGCGAGAGTTTAGCCTCAATGGGTGTAGCATACTGCTACTGTTCTATGGCCAAGTTGGGTCAAATTAAGGTTCTAAGGTCGGTTGGTGCTTAAGGACTCCTCAGAAGACCCATATTCTCCTCGTTGCGACACAAGGGATATCGGTACAGACCAAGGTGCCACACCAACGTAGCCACTGCTTCACCCGTGTCGGTCTACGCCGGACAGGTCCCTCACAGCTTATGCTACCTAACAGGGTATCCCCTAGATCCGGGTTAGGATCTATGAAACTCCGATGCAATGCCCACAAAATAAAAGCAATCAAGACATACAATTGAAAACATAAGAGTGGTCTAATCCTAAGGTACACCTCACTTTAAGTTATTCCCCAGCAGAGTCGCCAGTTCTGTGATCGGTGGAAATAGAACTGACTGTTTTAAGCTAGTTCGCGAAATGTCGCAGAAGCAAGAGTCGCCACCGTCTTTTATTTTCTCCAACATGGACAGGACAAAAGCACAGCAAAATTCCTTATGAGAACGTTTCTCGGTTCGGGAGGTAGATTTATAGAAAGGGAAGGTGTTAGCACCCTTTCTATCCGTGGTTATCCACGGGCACTTAGGTACTTGCTCTTATGTTTTCAAAATGATGTTTGCTTTTCAAGTGTGAGTGGGTTTGAAAAAGTTTCTTTGAAAGATTTCTAAATAACTCTTGTATTTGTCCTCAAGAGTGTTTGAAAAATTTGTTTTGAAAGCTTTTTGAAAGTGTCAGTGTGAAAAGATTTTTTGTTTGTTTTTGAAGAGAGCAAGTACCCATGAGTCATCTACCTACCCTAAGGAATTAGGCTGTGTAAAAGTCCTTAAGGTAGTGCCATCCCACCATTGAAAGGTAGGTAGCACCACCGTTGGAGGTGTTCGGGTCAATTCGATTTTAAGGACAGTGTGGTCACCGAAGCAACAGTTAGAACACCTTAGAAGTAACCCTAATGTCCTAGATCCTTTTTAATCCGAGGCAACCGTTTCGAGGCAACTGTTTCGAGGCAACTGGATCTTGGACATAAGAGCGACCGCTAAAACGTCCTATACTTGACGCGTTTCGAAGGCAACGAGTGAGGCGTACCCTAGAAGTGGTGTGTGTATTGTGTGTTATTTTCATGTTAACAGTTATCTTTGATCATGGCATTGTGAGCTACGAGTTGTTTTTACTTAACATACATTCTTTCATGCAATTTAGCAGTTAGGAGTGCGGAAAATAAAATACGGAAAGATAAAAGCTATGCTATTACAAGGCACGGGTCTATACATCGCCAAAATACAACGACCCGTTTTTGATAAAAGATGCGGAAAGTAAAAAAAGCAATAAACCTAATTACTATTACATTCCTTGAACAATTACATAATAATCAATAAGAAAATAATGATAACGTGCGAAAGCATAAATTAAACTGAACGTCCGAGGGTTTTGGACCCTTTTGAGCAATTATGAGTTTTTTGTGTCTTTTGTATGAAATTAAAATTAAAACTAAATCTAATTATTCAATTATTTACAAGAAAGTGTTTTTTTATGTTTTTGTATTTAATGAAAATAAGAAAATAAAAATCAAGTGAAAACCCTAATTCTAAGTCCATTTTAATTATTAATGAAAATATTAATGTTAACCTAATTAAAGCTAATTAATTAATTTACATGTTACTTACAAAAATAATAGTAATTAATAATAATAATAAATAATGATAATAATAATTAATTAAGGAAAAGATAAAAAATGTCAAAATCTAATTCTATGTAGTTTTTATTTATTAAGAAAAAAAGTTAAAATTAAAACCTAAATTAAACTAAATTAATTGTTAGTATTTATTAAAAAAAGGTTAATGGTGAAATTAATAAACAATTAAAATAATTTACAATTTTAATTTTCTGTTTTTATTATGGAAAAACTATTTTATAGTGAATTAATAATAATTATTAAAAAAAAACAATTGAAAGAAATTAAAAGAAAAGAAAAGAAAATAAAATTAATTATGCAAACCAAGGGGGTGTCTGGCCCAAAGTGGAGGTGAGATTGAAGCAATTCAGGCCCATCAAGACAAAGCCTGGTTGACTTTCAGGATTGTGTGCACGTTGGTTGACTAGAGCATACCGTGGATTCCATCTCCTGGCCTTCAGATTGCTCATCAAGGCCACTTGGCAATCCTAGGCGTGGGTACGTATGGTGGGACATTTGATGAACGCTGCATTGGAACGCTTTAAAACAAAAATCAACAATTATATGGGGGACCTGGGAATCGAACCCAGGTCCTAGTACTTACCAGCCACGTCCCTTGCCAGTTGAGCTATCAAGCGCATTTGTAAACATAATAACAAAGAAGTATAATATATGAAAAGTGCCAATTATGCTGGAATTCAGAAAACGCGCGCGTGGATTTGAATGTCCCAACCACATGTTGCCACGCATGCTGTCTTCTTCGTTTTCACCTGCAAACATGAATAAGATAGCGGGGGTTTTAAACCCCCACAAAGCAAAAGTCCCAAAAATAGCGACTAGAGCTATGGGTCACATAAAAAGGGCGCGATAGTCTGGCTGAATTCGTCTGGCCTTGACGAATTCAACCATGGTCATGACATGGTCCAATTTTCCCTGATGCCTAAAGCCCTAATTGCAAGCTTCAGAAACCCTAGATGTCGTTCATGGTGGATTTTGATTCAGGCAGTTATAACTCAATTGGATTATACCAACAGCTTCAGAAGGTCCCTATTAGCATGAATCAAACAAGAAAATAGATTAAAAACGCATGAATCGTGTTATGCAAGTTTGAAAAACAAGACAAACCGAATGACTCGTGCTCTTTGATTCTTTGCGTGTTGAGCTTCGTTCTTGATTGCAATGGCTTCCTGGAAGGTCCAACAATGTATTGGAAACAATTTTAGGCCTTGAATTGTACTGCAAATAGGATTTCAGTTTCACAATGTTCTTGAGTTTTTTGCAATTTTGTTCTATGGTTTCAGCAGCAATTGTGCGTGTCCTTGAGTAGGGTTTCACTCAGCATATGTATGTGATGTGAATTAGGTCAAGAATAAGCCCAAAAGTCCATGGCATTATGACTTGAATATTTGATTGCCTAATCATATCTTTTTCAATCTTTTCTTTCATGAAACCTTGCCAATCATGGATTTTTTGCCTTGTTGATTGAGAAACGAGTTGCCAGCTTTCCCTAGTCATATTTGCTGCACAAAAAGATCTAAAAAGCACATCTTTTGAATTTTCTTATAATTAAAACCAATTAAATGAATTAATATAAATATAAATTCAATTAATTAATTAAAAATAGGAAAATAAATTATTTTGAGCTCAATGGGTCGTGCATAGGCTTTGGGTAATGATTCAAGAAAGAATTTGAGGCCCATTAGCAAAAATGAAGTGTTTTAGGCAAAGTTGACTTTTGAAAGTTCCCAAAAATTTCGCAACTTCTCCAATGCATATCTTGCTCAATTTTGAAGCTATGAACATTTTCTTGGACATTTTGGAAAGGTCTTGAAGTCCTATAACCAATGCTATTGGTCCCATGTCATTTTGATTTACCAATCTCAAGTTATGGTCTTTGCCTTAAAGTGCTTTTTTGTTGACTTTTGAAAATGACCTATAATGTTGAAATTGATAACTTTTTGTGAGAGCATTTCTTGGACTTGGAGTGTGAAGATGAGTTGTAGGAAATGTCATCCCCTTCAAAATGAGCATTGGATGGGATTTTTCTGATGAACCATGAAAAAGTTATGCCTTGGTCAATTTGCAGTTGACTTTTCAACTGTCCAGAAATAGCAACTTTTTGCATCTTGATGATTTTTGAGCCATGCTTGTGGAATCATGATCAAGAATTGATCAAATGATGATTGTGGCTTCAAAATAAGATGTTGACCAAATTTTTTGACTTTTGACTGTCAAATGACCATTTTGCCCCTACAGTTGACTGTGAAGCATTTAGGGTTTTTGACTGTGCAATTTGATGATGTGAGTCTTGAAACTTGACATATGGATGCTTGACAATGTATATAGGCATATGGGACTTGATTGTACCCTTGAAAACCTCAATTTCTTTGCAAGAACCAAAACCCTAATTTTGACTGTGTTAGGAGGCAATTAGACTGTGCAACCCTTGAGAGATTTTGAAGCTTGATCTTGACACATCTTGAAGAATATGGGAGGGCAAATTTTGGGGTACAACAGGGGTTTTATCACAAATATTTGTGTTGTACCCCAAAATCTGCCCTCTCATTTTATCAACATTTCTCATCACAAGGCTCTTGGAACTCAAGATCAAGCTAGAGTTTACTCTGCTCAAGACACCTCCTTGCACTGTTGACCTAAATTAGGGTTTGAGTTTGCACATGGATTTTTGGACCTCCAATGCCCAAATTGACTTTCATACTTCATGTTGGACTCATAAGTTTGTCCATACCAAGTTTAAGCCTTGAATCAAATTTTTGCCCAGTCAATTGGACAGTTGACCTAGAAATCAACTGTATTGGGGAAAAAGTCAACTGTGACCAATTTACAGTCAAACCTCATGAATTTTGACCCACATCAACATTTTGAACTCACATGAACCATTTGATCAAGTTTGGACCACAAATTCACAAGAAATTTGATCAGATCACCAAAAGGGCAAAATGGTCATTTTTAGGGTTTTGACTGCACAAAGGCAATTTTTGACTGTTTGACCTAGCCAATGGCAAATTAAGCTCAACCATGGACTCAAGGAATCAAGGGCATGATCTTGACTTATTCAACAAGTTCAAAAGACCTCAAATGCATAGGATTGACATATGAATTTTTTCAGTCAACTGGTCAAAATTTGACTATACACTAAAAAGTCAAACTTTGACTTTTTGGTCAAAATCAAGTGCCAAGGGTCATTTTTCATCAAGATATGTCAAATTATGAAACTTGTTCACCAAGAAACCCAAAATTGCAAATTAGGGTTTGAAATTGAAAAAATTTCATAACTTAGAATTTTTCTAAGTTATGAAATTTTCTTAATTTTTCCTAACTTTGTCCCACATTTTAACCAAGATGCAAATGGATTCAAACAAAACTTACAACATGAAAGTTGTAGTCCATCACAAAGTCTACAACTTTGATTCACAAAGTTTTCTCAAAAGAAGCTTGGATATCAAGTTATGATTTTTGGAACAAGGGTCCCTAAAACTTTTAACTTAGAGAAATTTTGCCCTAGTTTAGGCAGGATTTTGACCCATCTTCTTGGCCATTTTTCACATAGTTCCACTTGGAGTCTCAAGTTTCATTTCAAAGATGGATTATAGTACTTGTCGCAAGCTTTCCAAATTGTCCAAGAACTCCTCAAACACATTTTCATACAAGTTGGCAAAAACTCACTTTGTATCCATGGCCAATACATGTTCATACAAGTTGCAAAATCTGTCCAAACTAGCTTTGTACTTGTTTACAAGTCTCTAAACCAATTCACACTCAAAAATTAATTGCAAATACATTGGACATTGGTATTATTCTGATCAATGGAGCTTGGTATAATGAATAAATCCATTTTGGGCATAAAGGTAGCACTTCCATTTACATAAAGCATGCTTTATGTCAAAATTCATTTCTTGAGCCATACACTAAGCCCTTTGCTGCAAACAAGGCTCCCTAATGTCAGGAAAAGTTCAACAACTTTGTGCAGCTAGGTTACAAGCCAGTACAACCATAACATTGTCAACTCTCACTTTTTACTTCAAAACCAAGTAATTATGCAAAAGGTCAACAACTGGCATATCTGATATATTCAACTCTTGCCAACATTCAAAACAAGTTTTGTGCATTGCCTTGAGCCAGAAAAACGATTTGTTGAGCCCTCAAACCTTCTAAAACACCAAGTCACATTCTTCTTGCAAAACAGGGCACTCCCTGCAGATTCACATCCATCACACAAATCCCTCGCGCATTTTGCCCCAAACCAGTTCCAATACCTTCCATTCAACTCACTCAAGCTATCCCAAACCTCCATTGCCAACTGTAACTCCATTTACAGTGTTCACCATTTCTGTTTTGAAGCTTTGCAGGTTGAGTTCTATAGAGAGATTCAGACCATTTCAAAGCAAACTAAGCATTGGGAAAGGTCCAGGGAACATCAAGCAAGCTCAAAAGAACCTCAGGCCTCACTAAAAGTTGATGCATTGCCATACTCGAGCTTGACTGAAACAGGTATTTCTCAAACTTCTATCTCTCTATTTAGGCACATTTAGCCTTAGGTTTGTGAATGAAAGATGTAGTACTCATTGCCATGAAACCATACATATGCTCAGTTTTCATTTATATCAAATGTGCTAAGAGAATTTCATCCATGAACATGCTGAAAAAACTAGGTCAGATTTTAGGGCCATAGAAATTCTCTCTGGTCTTTGAGAGTTAGATCAAGTTTTTTATATGGTTAGAATTGTGGTTTAATGCTCTACAGGTTTCATGTTTTGAGTTTTGGCAAAAGATCACAAATACAGGAGTTATCAGTTTGTACAGGCGCGCGCATATTTTCAAACATTCTGGAGGTTGAAGATGAAGTCTGGGTTGGGCCTGGCCTTCTTACTTCTAACACCCCTCATTTTCAGTTTAACACCCCCAGGCCCAATTTCTTGTATTTTTGTTATTTTTGCATTTTTATTTCATTTCTGACTTTGTTTATTTATTTCCAAATATAAAAAATGCTTAAAAATATTTTCATATTTTTTTTACATTTATTTGGCATTTTATTCTATTATTTCTAACATTAAAACATTTTTATATACTTTTATATTATTTGTTTAAATTTAAAAATAATGTAAATAAGACTTTTCTTTTTATTTCTTATTTTTATTCACATTGAAAATATTTTCTTGAATATATTTTATTTTTGTAAATATTTTATTTTATTTTATACATATTTAATATATTTAATACATATATACTTTTATTTTATTAAATAATTAGAACAAAAATATAAAAATATTACCTTTTTATTTTTTATACTAAAAAATACCTTTTCTTCAATATATTTCATTTTTGTACATATTGATATATTTTTGTATATAAATAATATAATATATTATTTTCTTACAAGAATTAGGGTTTACCCCTTTAATAAATAAAATTAATCCTTTTTATTTATTTATCTCTATATTTATTTACATTAAAAAATACTTTACATACATAAAAACACTTTTTTTTTGCATAATACATTTTACTTAATATTTATTTATTTTGTTTATTTAAATATTGTACATTTAAATATTGATTGCATTTGAGATTCAATTTGGATGTAATAGTAATCTAGGGTTTATATTTCTTGTCAAATACCCCCTATTCAAAATTGTACCCCCATCCCCATAATCATGTTGTAATAGCTTAGAATTTAAATTCTCACACTTTTACGCTTTCAATTATGCCATGATTAGAGAATTAGGGTTTGTATGCCAAAATCAAAATTAACAAATAGTTTGACCTAATCAAAGACAAAAAATGCATGAAAAACAAACACAATGCACACTTGCACCCCTAGGGTTACAATCCACTTGTTGCCTTCAAAAATGGGCCATGGTATGCATGTTAAGTACTTTGGCAAAACAAAAACAAAACAAAAGATCATAGTCCCTCGATGACGCTATCTGAGTTGCCTAAACAAAATGATCAAGTCCCTCAAGAAAATTTCCAAAAATACTTGACACAATTGCTATCATGGTCTATACGATGACCCGCGCCTGTCCCGTTTAACATCCTAACACAAGGTTATTCACCAAATACAATGGTGAAATAACACTGTTAAAATGGTTTAAAACATAAGAAAGATCTTTGAGTAAAATGGGGTAGATAGCTCTTAGCTACTTGATCAAAAGCTTGCAAAACATTCTTGCTATTTTCAAACACACTTCACAACACAATTTCAAAATCCTACTTTCAAATATTGAAAACTTTTCAAAAGACAAAAACATCTTTGTATACATCCAAACAAGAATCATTACAAAGGTTGCCACAACGATGGCCTCTTTTCAAAACATCTTTCAAAACCACACACAAAGCACCATTTCAAACAATTGAAAAGCAAAGCAAGTGATCTAAACAAGTAACTAAGAGCCCATGGATAACCATGGATGAAAAGGGTGCTTGTACCTTCCCTTTTCATAATCTACTCCCCGAACCCAAGAAAACATCTCAAAGGTCTTTCCTGTGCTTTTTTGACCTTTCCTTAGGATAAAATAAAAACTCGGTGGCGACTCTTGCTAAACCGAAACATTTGCGAATACAAACGCAAAACTTCAAATCAGTTCTCCCACCGTATCACACTTTGTTTCATTGAATTCAGCCGAGCTAAGGGATTGGAAGACCGTGGAGTGTTCAATCGGGTAGCGATAACCGGAGGATTGTGAAGAAGGATTTGGGGCCAAATTTTCTTGAGTACAAAATCATTCAAGGTAAAAGGAGTTTTTGTTCAAGATTCGGCATACTTGATTCATTTGGAATCAAGAGAAGAGGAGTGCAACGTATAAGATTCATCAAGTGACTTTGAATTGTGGTGATTGTATCTTCTCTTATAAACTTTGCAAAATTAATTTCATATACTAATTCTAGATTTTAGAATTGGGGGCAAAGTAGCCCACGCGAGGACGACAGGGTAAACTGCCTTAACAAATATCGTGTCCATTTTAGTTTTTTGCACTTGATTTTTATTTGCTTAAATTTGTGAGTTATCAATTTTCTCATTCATACAAAATAATTGTAGTGATAAACTAAAATTTAAAACTCATATAGCATTTATCTGAATCGTTATAATCACTACAATTTGAGTATAACCAAACCTTTTGTAGTACGTACACCAAGTGTTTGGTGAATTTACAACTCACAAATTTGCTTTATCTTCTCCGCAACTAATTGGTAATAACTTACACCTTGTTAAACTTGCTAAAGCGATTCATCATATTCATTTTTAATTGTGATTCTATTCTCATCATTTTCATCAAATTGGTTTGCATATCCGATCTTTCCAATACGTAAAGTTTAGACAATCAGATTCAGGGTTGTCGCTCTCTGATAAAAACAATTTTACAAAACGCGTAAAAGTTTTAAAGGGATATATTTAACCCCCCTCTAGATTTGTCACATCGTCTAACAGGGATGTCCACTTCCCCATGCACCAACCTTTTTGAGCCGTCAAAGGGCCTCACCACTATGTTGCTATGTTTCAAGGTCAATCCTTCATAGTCAAGCCTATCAAGAGCCTTTTTAGGAAACACGTTTAGAGACGAACCAGTATCCACCAAGACATGAGCCAAAGTCATGCCCCTGCATTGGACTGAGAAATGCAATGCCTTGTTATACTTCCTCCCCCTTGGCGTTAAATCAGCGTCCGAAAAACCTAAACCATTATCTGCGGTCAAGCTGGCTACGCAATCTTGGAACTGATCGACAGATGTTTCTTGGGGTACATGGGCGGTTTTAAGGAATTTTACCAAGGCCTTTGCATGAGCCTCGGAACATAACAATAAATCCAACATGGAAATTTTTGATGGAGTTTGCCCCAGTTGTTCGACTACATTGTAGTCGCTTCTTTTTATAATCTTTAGAATTTCCTCCATCTCTTTTCGGGAAGTCTCAAGGATAGCTACTGATTGTGCATTCGTCTGGACAGGCTCAACCATAATACTTTTGCCTCGAGTCTCGGTTGACTCGATAGTAGGAATGTCAGTAGGGGTGATAACAGGGACCACAATAGTTTTGTCAACAGGAGTTTTAGCAGAGATGATTGCAGGACTGGGAATAGCCTTTGGAGGAGCAACAACAACAAGAATGATTACAGGTCCAGAAATAGCTTTTGGAGGAGCAATTTCTGGAGAGAATACCCTTCCACTCTGGGTTATCTTACTAGTCCCTGCGATATTACTAATATCGGAGTCAACTTTCTCAGAACTTGAATCTTCAGCAGCTGGCCAATCTTGCTTGATACCATGATAGTAGACATCACCTCCATAATTCCATGGGACGATTTTGTCTGATGAATACGGGATTGGTCTAAGCATTGTAGTTATCAACGGAGCTACTTTAGGAACTGATGTAATTCTAACGGGTCTTTTGGTGAAGACCCTGGAAGAATTGTCGGAAATGGTCACTATGGAAACATCCTTTTAAGAAACAATTGGAGTAGAGGTCTTTTCAAACAAAATCTCCTTGTCATCTATTAGGTATTGAACGCCTACTTTTAACAAATGACAGCTGGTTGGTGAGGATAAACAGAAATGACAGCTTTCATCACAGCCTGGGAATACACCGGTGTGATGCGGTGGGAGAACTGACTTGAGTCGTTTGCGTTTGTGTTCGCAAATGTTGCGGTTTAGCAAGAGTTGCCACCAACTTTTCTTTTATCCAAAAGGAAAGGTAAAAAAGCACAGGATAGACCTTTGAGATGTTTTCTTGAGTTCGGGGGGTAGATTATGAAAAGGGAAGGTTCTAGCACCCTTTTCATCCATGGTTTTCCATGGGCTCTTAGTTACTTGCTAGATCACTTACTTTTGTTTGAATGTGCTTGTGGTGTGTGTTTTGAAAGTATTTTTGAAAAAGGAACTTCGTAATGATTCTCGTTTCTATAAGAACGCATACAAAGTGTTTGTTTCGAAAATAGTTCAAAGATGTGTTTGTGAGATGTGTTTTTGAAAGTATATTGAAAATGGAACTTCGTAATGGTTCTCATTTCTATAAGAACGCCTACAAAGTGTTTGTTTCAAAAATAGTTCAAAGGTGAGAGTGTGGGTGTATAAAAATGTTTTTATTATGAGCAAGCGAGTAACTAGGAGAAAATCTACCTACTCGAAAGGTCTTAAATGTGCTTTTCCTCCTCCTTTAGATGTTGTTATCTTACCATTGATTTGGTAAGAAGCCCCGTTGTTGGATATGAAGGGACGGGCGTTGGGACGTTTGTATAGTCATAGGAGGCAACATATGGGACGTTTTAGCAATGTTGTTTTAGGGACTAGATCGTTTACCGAAGGCAACATCGAGGGTCATCGAGGGACTACGATCTTTTTATCGAGGGTTTTTGCTAAAACACCCATGCTCGAGGGACATGACTATTTTCCGATAGGCAACAAGTGAGATTACCCGAGAGGTACATGTGTGAATAATGTGTTTGATTTGCATGCATTTAGTCTTTGATTAGGGTGGCCTATTTTGTTGTTTTTATCTTGCCATACACACTTATTTACTAGTAATATAAGGAAAACAGTAAATTGCAAAAAATGAAATTCTACGCTATTACAATATTTAGGGGATGGGGGTACATATGTACGAATGGGGATTGCAAGTAAAAATAAATCCTAAGTTACTATTACAACCATATTGAAATGTACAATATAAAAAATAAATGGACTTGTTTAGAAAATGTTTTTGTCTTAAGAAAATAAATTAAAAGGAAAATATTTTTATGTTTTTTATATTAATATAAAAAATGATGAAAAGGGAAATAAATGCAAGGTAGAAACAGCGTGTTGCTGTAAGCAGAACAACTAGGATCAGAAGTTCTGAAGCCAAGAGTGATGTGACTCAGCAAGAGACGTCTGTGGGATCAGAAGTTCTGGACTGGTAAACTCTGAGGTCCTGCAAGAAACGTTAGATGACAAACACAGAGGTTCTGGGTGGTATGCCGTCAGCGAACCAAAAGTCAGAAGTTCTGTATTACACTAAAACAGTAAGCAAACGTCGGCAATTTAGTGCATTGTCAGCATGTGAGAGTCATAAACTCTGAGTGTTTGAAAATAGCTGATGGAAACATCAAAGGTTCAGTGTATTTGACATGTGAGAACTCAGAAGTTCTGTACTGTGTTAGGACAGTGAGTGAATCATTAGAGGTTCTATATTGTGAAAATGGTGAGTGAAAAACAGAAGTTCTGTGTTATGTTTCAACTCTTAATCAGCAATTTATTCAATTCAGCAAATCAGAATAATCACAGCACAATAAATCACGGAAGTTCCCAGCCTAAGTATGAGCCTAGCATTATTCTAGAAGTTTTGACCCATAGTTTTTCTATTCATACAATGATATGTACAACGTTAATACTATGATATTTACATGTTAATGATGGTCAGAATGTAAAATAAGCAAAGTCAGAAAGTCTTACCTGGAACCTGGAACGTGCTTGGAGCTTTGAGTGGCTTCCTTTGGATGTTCTGAGTCAGCAAGGGTGACGGAACAATGGTTATGTTCTTTGATTCAAAGGGAGGAACAAAGGTTTGTTTTTGTGTATGAGAAATCTGGATTTTTATGAAGGTTTCACAACCACTTTTCTCTCTTGTTCGTTCTCTCTTTCCAAAAGCCAGCCCCTTGAACGTGTGATGGAGCCAAGTATTTATAGATGATTTTGCTGTGATTTGGGGGGGGAAACAAATAGGATTTGAACCTGTTTTGGCATCCTGTTCTTTTGCTTTTTCATCACGGTTTTCGTATGCTAGTTTGGTGTAATCATGGGATGCAGGCGTAGGCTGAGCCAACTGTTGGTCATAGGTCTGCAACAAGTTTTATAAGCAAGGTTTTGGGATTTGGTCAAGTTCTGACCAAAGCTTTGAAAATAGCCTTCATGTGCTGAAGCGCTGCCTTATTTTTGAAGCAAGCATGGTGGTTGTCAGCAAGAATTAAGGAAAAGCAAAAAGCAAAGCATGGGCTTAGTAGCAAAGTTGCTATCCCAAGATAGTAGAGGTACACGTGGTGAGAATCCTTTGGATAAAGACTCAGAAGGTGGTTGTGAGCATTAAATGAGCATTAAATGATGATGAGACTTATCACAACCAGAAATCCTGCCATGTGAAACTCTGTATCATTGCTTAATTCTGGATCAGAAGTTCTGTTTCAGTATAGCGTCCCATCTTCTGATCCTCTTATCTTCTGGCTCCAGTATGTTATGAAGGAGCTTTCGGACTTTCTAGAAAGCTTACAGCACACTCGTTAACCTTCTTTGATCTAGAAAACTCTGACTGAAGCTTTTTGTGAAAGGCTTGCCTAGAAGTTCTGACCAAACTCTGTCTTGAGAATATCCAGAATCTGCTGAGTGCTTATGGTGATAACCTGGTCAGAAGTTCTGAAATTGTCATATTTTCTTAAACACTTAGAAAAAATTTAAGTATTTAGAATTTTGACTTTTTGGATTTTAATGAAACAAAACTTCATATTTCAACGTGTCTTGATGAAATATGATTCTTGAAGCTTGAGTTTGATCCAAAAGTCGAAGTTTGACTTTTCAGCATGTAAATGACTATTTTGCCCTTGTGAGTGATTTCCTTGGAAAATTTGTAGTTCAAAGCTTGGAAGAAAACTTGAGGATCCAGGGTAATCCCTTGTGAAATAAGAGGGCAAATTATGGGGTACAACAGCTGCCCCTGTTCAATCTTCTTATACCTGAAGAGTTAGATTGGTAATTCTGTCATTCGTGACTTGAAGGTGGAAGATGATTGAACACTAGAGTGCCCAGAGAATTTGCACTCGAAGATGTGTTAGTTGATTATGTGGGTAATGGGCTTAAAGATTCCATTTGGAGAGGTAAAGGATAGTTTATGGAGATGGGCTTAAAGATGCCATCAGAGGTGATTGCTGGATTGTGTCTATAAGCTGGAACTGGATGATTGTCAGCATGGCGTCAGTGTCTAGAGCGCATCTGAACTGTATCGAAAGGTTGGGTTGTTAGATGATGAGTCAGTGTAAAACTTCATCTTGGGAAGAGAGGGAACCTGCGTAGGGTTTCTTGATGATGAGTCAGTGTAAAACTGCATCTGGAAAGGAGGAACCTGTGTGGGGTTACCCGACGATGAGTCCGTGTAAAACTTCATCTGGAAAGGAGGAACCTGTGTAGGGTTGCCTGGTGATGAGTCTGTCTAAAACTGCATCTGGAAAGGAGGAACCTGTGTGGGGTTGCCTGACGATGAGTCCGTGTAAAACTTCATCTGGAAAGGAGGAACCTGTGTAGGGTTTCCTAATGATGAGTCCGTGTAAAACTTCATCTGGAGGTGAGAAGGAACCTGTGTAGGGTTGCTTCAATGATGAGTTCGTGTAAAACTTAATCTAGAAGGGAGGAACCTGTGTAGGGTTGCCTGATGATGAGTGTTGTACCCCAAAATTTTCCCTCCCATATTCCTCAAGATTTGTCAAGAATGATCTTCATACTGCTCAAAATGGCTCAAGGGTTGTACAATCAAATCACCTCCTAAGGCAGTCAATTCAAAATTAGGGTTTTGTGTTGCATCAAGGTCCTTACATCCAAATGGCCTCAAGTGCTTCCCAATGCCTTAATATGTTCTTAAGTCCATCCATGTCAAATTTCAAGCCTTCCAGAGGAATTTTGGTCAGTCAATTGCTCAAGAGACCCAAAAAGCGACTGTGCTAGGGCAAAAGTCAACTGTGACCTACAAATAGTCAAACCTCCAGATTTTTTGTCAACATTCTCATTTTTAAGGATAATTAATCATTTGATCAAGGGTTGATCATGATTCATCAAGGATTGCTCAAAATTCATCAAGATTCAAAAGTTGCTAAATTAGGGTTTTGTAGGAAAAGTCAACTCAACTTTGACCAAGCATAACTTTCTCATACTTTATGATAAATGACCCATCCAAATCTCATTTTGAAGAGGATGCAATTTCCTACAATCCATATGCACACCCCAAGATCAAGAAATTCTCTCACAAAAAGTTACAAATTTAGACATTATAGGTCATTTTTGAAAGTCAACAAAAACACCTTTTTTCCAAAGCTTATAACTTGAGAATGGAAGATAAAAACGAGATGATACCAAAAGGGTTGATTAGAGTACATCTCAAGGTTTCTAAAAAGTCCAAGAACACCTCCAAAAGTTCCAAATTAAAGAAGTTATGCATTGTTGAAGTTGGGCATTTTTCCAAAATTGCCAAAAGTCAACTATCCTCAAAACTCTAATTTTTGACAAAAGGGCCCACTTTTTTCCACTTGATTTAGTCTTGTCATGCCACACACGTGTCCCATCTTTAATTTCATAACCAAACACTTATTTTTCTATTTTATTTAATTTTTATTGATTTAATTCATTTTAAATCTATATTAATTCAAATAAAATCCAAAAATTATTGAAATGGGATCTTTGTGATTTGTACAGCTTGCAAATATCATGTGCAACTCAATCCAATTCGTGCCAAGTCAAAACATGCACAAAATCTCAGATTTGATTCAATTTTGGAAAGCTTATCAATGGTGGTCAATCAAATCCTAATTCTTCAATGCACATGGATATGGGTCCAAATTTTGACCTAGAATCATTCCCTTATATACAAGCAAGCCACACAAACCTAAAACACGACTGAAGGACTGCAGAAACGGCAAAACAAAAGTTGGAGAAAAGGTTGAAAACCTTGAAACTGAAATCTTGGTTAGGGCTCGATTTAATCCCAAATCTCAACGTGGTGTTCTTGTTGGCAATCCTCTGAAGCTATACCAACCAAAACCAGGCCTTGAGACCTCCTGAATAGCGCTGTAAGTCGTCTCGAACTTTGCTCTGAACATGGAATCCCAATCTCCAATTCTTGCGTCTTTTCTTTAAAATCTTGGCATATTTGTGTTTATCATTCAATTTAGAACGTTTTGGCATTACTCAATTTTGTTTTTGGAACTTGCATCGTGATGCCCGATCCTAGGGTTCGTGTTGTTGCCTTTTTAGGTGTTTTTGATACAGGGAAAATTGGATCCAATAATTGGTATAGGCATGATCAGGAGGCAAAGACGAACACGGCTATGTTCTTGGGTGGCGTTTACATGGCCTAAGGAGGATTTTTGAGACGTCCTATGAATCTTCCTGCGGATAAAAATCTGCAGGTAAATAACCAGAGTTTTTGGAGAAGACGACCAGACGTCGCCCTCCCATTCGTCCTTTTAAAAACTCGCGCGCTTTATATTTTGTTTACAGCATATTGATTGTCTTTGCATATAATGTTCTCTACTTATCCATTTAACAAAAGTGTGTCACAGCTCAGTTGGTAAAGGCGTTGATGCAAAGTCCCTTGGGACCTGGGTTCGAATCCCAGGTCCCCCAAAACCTTATTGTAATTTTGTTTCAGGAAATTCCATGCAGCGCTCAAAGCAGGGCTCACCATACGCCCTTCTCCAGATGTTGGCCAGGTGGTCTCAAATCAGATCCAGGGGCTCAGAGTGCATGTTCATCATACTCCCTGGTCAACCCGCGCCTAGGGTATCCAGAAAAGTCAAAAAGGCTGAAGCGTTTGGGCCTGGAATTATGCTGATCATACTCTCAACTTGGGCCCAGCACCCCCCTTGAGTTTGCTTTTTTTTTTATTTTTCTTTCATTATATTTTATTTTATTACTTGATTTATTTTTTATTCTTAATTAACTACTAACTAAAATAATTAATATTTTCCTAATAAAATCAGAAAACCTAAAAAATAATATTTTTATTAATTTCACTATTTCATTATTTTTGTAAATAAACTTTAATCAATTAATTTAGTTTCTAATTAGGTATAATTTTAATATTTTTTGCAATAATTTAAAATTAATTAGAATATTAGGTTTTTAACAATTTTAATCGTTTTATTTTTATTTCCTTAAATATTCTAAAAAACCAAAAAAAAAAATATCCTTTTTTTATTTAATTAATTAATTAACTTAGGTTTAATTCCGTTTAATTCAAAATAACAAAAAAAATCTCTTTCTTTCCTAAAAAGGGGTCCAAACCCTAAAAACTCTCCGATTCAATTTTTCTCGCGCGTACTATTTTTTGATCCATATAATTGTAATTGCTCCGAGGATGTAATAGTTTTAACTTAGGACCTTTTACCGCTTTCATTTACCTTTTCCGCATTTACTTTTCAAGGGTTTGTTTTTGGCGATGTAAATACCTGACGCCTTGTAATAGCTTAGTTTTATTTTCCGCAACCATTAACTGCTAGATGTATGCTAATAGGCTATGCATGACAAGATCTATCTTAACTTAAAATCAACCGTAGCTCACCATAACATGTACAAAGATAACATAACTGAAAATTGACACATTTGCACATGCCACTCCTAGGGTACGCCTCACTTGGTTGCCTCGAACGTGGTCATTGAGTATGGGAAGTTTTAGAGGTCGCCCTCTTGTCCAAAGATCATAAGTTGCCTCGAAACAGTTGCCTCGGATAAAATGATCTAAGACATTAGGGTTACCGCTAAGGCGTCCTAACGTTTCTTTAGTGACCACATGTCCCTTAATCGAATTGGCCCGAAAACTCCAACGACGGTGCTACCTACTCCTCAATAGTGGGATAACATTGTCTAAAGGACATTTGCACAGTTTAATTCCTTTTTGAGTAGGTAGATATTCCTAAGTACTTGCTACTTTTAAAACTAAAACAAAACTTTTTGCACCTACACTCTCTTCAAAACAAAAATTCTTTTCAAACCCACAATCACAAAGAAAAGCAAACTTTTTGAAAACACAATGAGCAAGTACCTAAGAGCCCGTGGATAACCACGGATAGAAAGGGTGCTAACACCTTCCCTTTCTATAATCTACCTCCCGAACCCGAGAAACATCTCGAAAAGGAATTTTTCTATGCTTTTGTCCTTTCCTTGTTGGATAAAATAAAAGACGGTGGTGACTCTTGCTTACCGCGACATTTTGCAAAAACAAACGCAAACGCGAACCAGCATTCCAAAACAGTCAGTTCTCATTTTCACCGATCACAATGAGTCCATGTAAAACTTCATTTAAAATAAGAGGAACCTGTGTAGGGTTGCCTGATGATGAGTCCGTGTAAAACTTCATCTGGAATTTCCTAAGAAGGAACCTGTGTAGGGTTACTTCATGATGAGTCTGTGTAAAACTATATCTGGAAGGGAGGAACCTGTGTAGGGTTGCTTCAATGATGAGTTCGTGTAAAACTTCGTCTGGAAGGGAGGAACCTGCGTAGGGTTGCCTGATGATGAGTCCATGTAAAAATGTATCTGGAAAGGAGGAACCTGTGTGGGGTTGCCTAACGATGAGTCCGTGTAAAACTTCATCTGGAAAGGAGGAACCTGTGTAGGGTTTCCTAATGATGAGTCAGTGTAAAACTTCATCTGGAGGTGAGAAGGAACCTGTGTAGGGTTGCTTCAATGATGAGTTCCTGTAAAACTTCATCTGGAAGGGAGAAACCTGTGTAGGGTTGCCTGATGATGAGTCCGTGTAAAACTTCATCTGGAAGGGAGAAACCTGTGTAGGGTTGCCTGATGATGAGTCCGTGTAAAACTTCATCTGAAATAAGAGGAACCTGTGTAGGGTTTCCTGATGATGAGTCCGTGTAAAACTTCATCTGGAATTTCCTGAGAAGGAACCTGTGTAGGGTTACTTCATGATGAGTCCGTGTAAAACTGTATCTGGAAGGGAGGAACCTGTGTAGGGTTGCTTCAATGATGAGTTCATGTAAAACTTCATCTGGAAGGGAGGAACCTGCGTAGGGTTGCCTGATGATGAGTCTGTGTAAAACTGCATCTGGAATTGAGAAGGAACCGGTGTAGGGTTGCCTGATGATGAGTCCGTGTAAAACGTCATCTTGGAAAGAAGGAACCTGTGTAGGGTTGCTTCATGATGAGTCCGTGTAAAACTTCATGTTTGAAAGAAGGAACCTGTGTAGGGTTGCCTGATGATGAGTCCGTGTAAAACTTCATCTTGAATTTCCTGAGAAGGAACCTGTGTAGGGTTACTTCATGATGAGTCAGTGTAAAACTTCATCTTAGAAAGAAGGAACCGATGTAGGGTTGCTTCATGATGAGTCCGTGTAAAACTTCATCTTTGAAAGAAGGAACCTGTGTAGGGTTTCCTGATGATGAGTCTGTGTAAAACGTCATCTTGGAAAGAAGGAACCTATGTAGGGTTGCTTCAATGATGAGTCAGTGTAAAACCTCATCTTGGAAAGAAGGAACCTATGTAGGGTTTCCTGATGATGAGTCCGTGTAAAACTGCATATGAAATTGAGAAGGAACCGGTGTAGGGTTGCCTGATAATGGTCAAATAGATAGATGTCATGCCTGGCTTCAGGTATTAATCTAAAATCAGTCGTCCATAGATAGTTTTCCTGGCTTGTTACAGGTATTAATCTGGAACTTGAAAAGGCTGCTGGTAGCCATCTGTTGATTGACCTTTTCCTGAAAAAGGTAAAATGTTAGTTGTATGCAATGTCATGATGTATGAAATGCACGATGTCATGATGTTCTCAAAATAAATGAGATTGGGTTGTATGCACTTATCATGTATGTAAATAGGAGGTATGAAATGTGAAATGTTAAGGAATGTATTTTTGTCTGGGAAAATAAATCCTTGACAGATGCCGGGGAACCATTAAATCCTTTGCTTAGAATGTTTCCATTGGGGATTCCTGTTTTGTTGTTTGAGGAAAAATCCGCTGGGGGATATTGAAAACTCTATGGGGAGCATGTTTATTCCTGCTTGGGAAAATAGTTTAGGAGTCTTAGTTGTCCGTTGCTCTACTGGGGAGTCGAAGTTAAACTGATATCTAGTCGTGTCCAGGTTTCACATTAACTTGTTGGAGATTGTAGAGTAATCTACTGGGGAAGAGGAGTTGTGGTCCTTTGATTTGTAGTAGTCGGAAAGGATACCTCAAGCTGGGGAATCCTGTCATTTATTGGGGAAATAAACCCTGTTGCCGGTCTACTAGAGAGGTGATGACTTCATTGGGGAAAATCCTCGAGGATTCTTGAGATTGTCTCAGCTGGGGAAAGGTTTTCAGAGAATAAACTCTTGCTGGGGAATCATCCTATGAGGAGGATTTTGGGGAGATTTGTCACTGCCCCTAGTAGCGAGTGTTTGTGGCACTTCCTGGGAGTTTGACTGTATGTAACCCTTTGTCGGGATAAACGTTCAAAGCCCCGAGTGACGGAGATGGAGACTTGCCCCTGGTTACTTTGCAATTCTTGAGAGATTTCTTGGAATCTTGACTGGACTGTCCCAGGTGTGCTGGATAGTGACATGTCATGTCCCCCTGTTGATAGGAGGAGTGTCATCCTTCTTGAATTGATTTTGTTCACTGAGAGAGGTTTTGTTCAATGGACATTCATTGTGTGAATTTCTCCGTGGTCAAACAATTAGCCATATGCAAACAGTGATATTCAAGTAATGCAAAGTTTATGCTTGTCTTAAAGTTTTGAAAAAATGCGTTTTTAGCAAGTAAAGAAGTTTTGTAAGAAAAATTCAACTCAGAATTTTGAGTAAAGCCCTACAGGAGTCAGGATACCTTTTGTAATAGTATGCTTTCGAACTAACCCATGATTCAATTAGGACTTTTGAAGGGTTGTAGTGTGGCTTGGTTCATGGTTTAAGAAACAAAGGATAAAGGCTCAAAGTTTATTTGTACCCACCCATTCTTCGTGATGTTCTTCAGTCCAAAACTCAGTTAATTGTGCGTTTTGAACTCCAATTGAGTCTGGAATGACATTTTAGTGATGGTTCATACAGGTTAAGTTTGTTGGAAGGCAGTCATTTTTGCAACATTTTTTCATGTTGTTGAGGATTTGTAATGACCTCTTTCTTTTGATTTGTTATCCCTAATTTTTGCCTGACTGTTCCTGTTTTGAGATTACAGTCAGCGGGATGCCCCAGTTTTCTTTAAGTCTCCTTTGTAGGTTTTGACTTAGTGGGCTTTTCTTTTTGAGAGATAATGACTGCATATGTGATAGGGAACCATCACCATCTTTTGATTCCAGAGGAATGTTTCTTTACGTCATTCGTTGTATTACAAGATGAGAGTTTGTGGCTAAACGCGCGTTTGAATTAACTGAGAGACTACCCTGCCCCAGGTTTTGATTAAAGGTTTCAATTTGTATACATAAAACTTCTACTTCTTTGGCTCGAAGGGGTTGACTAGGTATTATCTTCCTTATAACTCCAGTGTTTAGGATTTGAAAGAATGCATGTACATCGTCAGCAAGGTCTGTCCAAAAGCATATTCTATGAGATTATGGCATTGTTTTCGTCATCCTCCCTGTAAAGGCTTGTATCTTTTAGCAAGAAAGGAATATCATAAAGACAGTAAAAAGCATAGTTTAAGTATAGTGAAAACGAAAGGATGAATTCAAGACAAACATATGCAATGCATTAATGAAACAGAGTTTGACATTAATAGGTAATTGTTTGAATAACAAAAGAAATTAAAATTGAAAATTCAAAATGAAATAAGAGCCTTCAATGATTTGGCATAGGAGCAGTGATCACGTTTGAAGTCTCTGGAGGGTCGAACTCGATCTCCTTGGCATCAATCAAATTCTGAATCTTATACTTCAATGCCCATCAATCGTTAGTGTCATGCCCGAGACTGTCAGAATGATAAGCACATGTCGCATTAGGGTTGTAGTTAGGAGAATAAGTTTTGGGGTTTGGATGAGGTCCTATCAATGCAATCAGATTCATCCTCAACAAGTGTTGTAGCGCTTGAGACAGCGGCATGTTGATGTTGGTAAACTATCTTTTAGGCTCGTCTGGCCTTCGGTGATTTCCCCTTGGCTGTTGTCGGTGTGACGCAGAACCAGAGATCAGGACCGCCCCTACGTGTTAGTCACGGCGACTCTTTTGACCGTACACAGCATTGGACTCTTTCTTCCCACTGTATGGCTTTTTCTGAGCATCAGAAGGTGTAGCTTCTTGAATCTTTCCACTTTTTATGCCAGCTTCGACCCTTTCTCCGGTCAGTATTAGCTTGGTGAACCCGGCTGAAGAGCTTCCGATCAAGTGTTTGAAGAAAGGCCCTATCAAAGTTCCCATGAAGATGTCAATCAGCTCCTTATCGGTTAAAGGGGGTTGCACCCTACCAGCCAGATCTCTCCACTTTTGGGCGTATCCTTTAAAGCTCTCGTTGGAACCCATGGTCATATTCTGCAATTGCACACGATTTGGTGCAAGATCAGCATTGTACTGATAATGCTTATAGAAAGCAGCAGCCAAATCCTCCCAAGTGTGGATGCAAGAACTCTCCAATTGATAGAACCACTCGAGTTGAGTCCCTACCAGGCTTTCTTGGAAGAAATGGATCCAAAGCTTTGGATCAGTTGTGTATGGTTGAATCTTGCGGACATAAGACTTTAAGTGCATCTTAGGGCAAGAGACTCCGTCGTACAAGGCAAAGGTAGGGATTTTGAACTTTGGTGGGATGACCACTCCAGAAACCAAACCCATGTCTCCTAAATCCAAGCTAGGTATCTGTTGAATCTCCATAGCACTGAGGCGATCCTCCAACTGTTTGTACTTGTTATCAGCGGGAGGATATTGTTCCTCAGAGTAGTCAGCTTCAACTTCATCAATCTCCGAATTATGGTCTTCTTCAAGACTATCCCCTATGTTGGATGGAGTTTAAATATCTATGGCTTTAGGTCTTCTTCTCAAGTTCAAGACGCCTACTGACTTCTTGGACTTTTTCTTCTTTTCTTTGAGAAGGAGAGTTTTCAGGTCCTCCGGCCCCTTAGCCATAGCCAACAACATTTGTTGGAATTGAGCATTTTGAGCTTGGAGATCTTTCACTGTTTGTTCCATATCCATCTTACTGAAATAAACAGCAGGAAGATAAGGAGACCTGTATGGGAGAAACCTGTCATGATATGATGCATGATATGTGGATGCATGTTTTCAAGGATCTCGCAGGGTAAACACAAGAAAAAGCTAGAAGTTGAATTTTGATCAACATCTTTTATTGGAGAACTTTGTATCGGTGGATGTCCTTCCACAAGAATTAAGCTCACCATGTCAAGTGGGTCATAGCCCTTGACTCAAGTTTGTCGTACTTGATCTCTTACGGTGTTTGGTTCGTCATAACCTGCATCAAAGGCCCTCGAGATCCTTGAAATGGTTTTTTGAAAATGCTATGGTATGATGTTATGATGTTATGTACAAGTATGTGAGGTAAGCAAATGTATATACAAATAATCATATTCACACAAAACAGATAAGTCCTTAGTTTCAGGCTTGCATGGGGTTTTGTAGGTAAGTACCCTCTTGAGGTTTAGTTGGCTCAACCTGTCCTAGTTAATAGTAATCGGGTTCTAAGGGATCTCAATATCACTGACCTTTCCCACAAGCTTCGTTCAATAAGAAATTGACTCGCAACTGAACAAAACTCAAGGGTCAAGTCTCAATGAGTGTAGCATCGAGTATCAACCAATTTTCAGCTCTACACCGAAACCGGTCATCTCACTACGTCCTAATGGCCAAGTTGGTCAAGTAAGGTTCTAAGGTCAGTTGATGCTTCACGACACCACGCGGCGGCCCCGTACTCTTCTTGACTGACTCAAGGGTTACCGGTACCAACCAAAATGCCACATCAACGTAGCTACTGCTTCAACCATGTCGGTATACGTCGCACAATTCCCTCACAGTTTATTGCTACTTACCTAAAAGGTGCCCCCCAAATCCGGGTGTAGGATTTAAAACAAACCCAAACAAGGAACTAAATTATAAATCAAACAAATCAAACAATGTAAGCAACTAAATGTGATCTACCCTAAGGTAACCCCACTTTTAGAATACTTATCCCCAGCAGAGTCGCCAATTCTGTGATGCGGTGGGAGAACTGACTTGAGGCGTTTGCGTTTGTGTTCGCAAATGTTGCGGTTTAGCAAGAGTCGCCACTGACTTTTATTTTATCCAAAAGAAAAGGTAAAAAAGCACAGGAAAGACCTTTGAGATGTTTTCTTGAGTTCGGGGGGTAGATTATGAAAAGGGAAGGTGCTAGCACCCTTTTCATCCATGGTTTTCCATAGGCTCTTAGTTACTTGCTAGATCACTTACTTTTGTTTGAATGTGCTTGTGGTGTGTGTTTTGAAAGTATTTTTGAAAATGGAACTTCGTAATGATTCTCGTTTCTATAAGAATTCATACAAAGTGTTTGTTTCGAAAATAGTTCAAAGGTGTGTTTGTGAGATGTGTTTTTGAAAGTATTTTGAAAATGGAACTTCGTAATGGTTCTCGTTTCTATAAGAATGCCTACAAAGTGTTTGTTTCGAAAATAGTTCAAAGGTGAGAGTGTGGGTGTATAAAAATGTTTTTATTGTGAGCAAGCGAGTAACTAGGAGCAAATCTACCTACTCGAAAGGTCTTAAATGTGCTTTTCCTCCTCCTTTAGATGTGGCTATCTTACCATTGATTTGGTAAGAAGCCCCATCGTTGGATGTGAAGGGACGGACGTTGGGACGTTTCTATAGTCATAAAAGGCAACATATGAGACGTTTTAGCAATGTCGTTTTATGGACTAGATCGTTTACCGAAGGCAACATCAAGGGTCATCGAGGGACTACGATCTTTTTATGGAGGGTTTTTGCTAAAACGCCCATGCTCGAGGGACATGACTATTTTCCGATAGGCAACAAGTGTGATTACCCTAGAGGTGCATGTGTGAATAATGTGTTTGATTTGCATGCATTTAGTCTTTGATTAGGGTGGCCTATTTTGTTATTTTTATCTTGCCATACACACTTATTTACTAGCAATATAAGGAAAACAGTAAATTGCGAAAAATGAAATTCTACGCTATTACAATATTTAGGGGATGGGGGTACATATGTACGAATGGGGATTGCAAGTAAAAATAAATCCTAAGTTACTATTACAACCATATTGAAATGTACAATATAAGAAATAAATGGACTTTTTTAGAAAATGTTTTTGTCTTAAGAAAATAAATTAAAAGGAAAATATTTTTATGTTTTTTATATTAATATAAAAAATGATGAAAAGGGAAATAAATGCAAGGTAGAAACAACATGTTGTTGTAAGCAGAACAACTAGGATCAGAAGTTCTGAAGCCAAGAGCGTTGTGACTCAGCAGGAGACGTCTGTGGGATCAGAAGTTCTGGATTGGTAAACTCTGAGGTCCTGCAAGAAACGTTAGATGATAAACACAGAAGTTCTGGGTGGTATGCTGCCAGCGAACCAAAAGTCAGAAGTTTTGTATTACACTAAAACAGTGAGCAAACGTCATCAGTTCAGTGCATTGTCAGCATGTGAAAGTCATAAACTCTGAGTGTTTGAAAATAGTTGATGGAAACATCAGAGGTTCAGTGTATTTGACATGTGAGAACTCAGAAGTTCTGTACTGTGTTAGGACAGTGAGTGAATCATTAGAGGTTCTGTGTTGTGAAAATGGTGAGTGAAAAACAGAAGTTCTGTGTTACGTTTCAACTCTTAATCAACAATTTATTCAGTTCAGCAAATCAGAATAATCAGAGCACAACAAATCACAGAAGTTCCCAGCCTAAGTCTGAGCCTAGCATTATTCTAGAAGTTCTAACCCATAGTTTTTCTATTCATACAATGATATGTACAACGTTAATACTATGATATTTACATGTTAATGATGCTCAGAATGTAAAACAAGCAAAGTCAGAAAGACTTACCTGGAACCTGGAACGTGCTTGGAGCTTTGAGTGGCTGCCTTTGGATATTCTGAGTCAGCAAGGGTGACGGAACAATGGTTATGTTCTTTGATTCAAAGGGAGGAACAAAGGTTTGTTTTTGTGTATGAGAAATCTGGATTTTTATGAAGGTTTCACAACCACTTTTCTCTCTTGTTCGTTCTCTCTTTCCAAAAGCCAGCCCCTTGAACGTGTGATGGAGCCAAGTATTTATAGATGATTTTGCTGTGATTTGGGGGGGAAACAAATAGGATTTGAACCTGTTTTGGCATCCTGTTCTTTTGCTTTTTCATCACAGTTTTCGTATGCTAGTTTGGTGTAATCATGAGATGCAGGCGTAGGCTGAGCCAGCTGTTGGTCATAGGTCTGCAGCAAGTTTTATAAGCAAGGTTTTAGGATTTGGTCAAGTTCTAACCAAAGCTTTGAAAATAGCCTTCATGTGCTGAAGCGCTGCCTTATTTTTTAGGCAAGCATGGTGGTTGTCAGCAGGAATTAAGGAAAAGCAAAAAGCAAAGCATGGGCTTAGTAGCAAAGTTTCTATCCCAAGATAGTAGAGGTACACGTGGTGAGAATCCTTTGGATAAAGACTCAGAAGGTGGTTGTGAGCATTAAATGAGCCTTAAATGATGATGAGACTTATCACAACCAGAAATCCTGCCATGTGAAACTCTGTATCATTGCTTAATTCTAGATCAGAAGTTCTGTTTCAGCGTAGCGTCCCATCTTCTGATCCTCTTATCTTCTGGCTCCAATATGTTCTGAAGGAGCTTTTAGACTTTCTAGAAAGCTTACAGCACGCTCGTTAACCTACTTTGATCTAGCAAACTCTGACTGAAGCTTTTTGTGAAAGGCTTACCCAGAAGTTCTGACCAAACTCTGTCTTGAGAATATCCAGAATCTGCTGAGTCCTTATGGTGATAACCTGGTCAGAAGTTCTGAAATTGTCATATTTTCTTAAACACTTAGAAAAATTCTAAGTATTTAGAATTTTGACTTTTTGGATTTTAATGAAACAAAACTTCATATTTCAACGTGTCTTGATGAAATATGATTCTTGAAGCTTGAGTTTGATCCAAAAGTCGAAGTTTGACTTTTCAGCATGCAAATGACTATTTTGCCCTAGAGAGTGATTTCCTTGGAAAATTTGTAGTTCAAAGTGTTGTACTCCAAAATTTTCCCTCCCATATTCTTCAAAGATTTTCCAAGTCAAAACTCCAAAATTCCCCAAGGGTTGCACAGTGCAAGAGCCTCCTGAACAGTCAAAATTAGGGTTTGTGTTCTGATCAAGAAAATGAAGTTTCCAAAGGTCCAATCAAGTCTCACAGGCCTACAAATATGGTCAAGCATCCTCATATCAAGTTTCAAGACTTTCAGCACAAAATTGCACAGTCAAAAACCCCAATTGCACTACAGTCAACTGTAGGGGCAAAATGGTCATTTGACAGTCAAAAGTTCAAATTTTTGGTCAACATCTCATTTTGAAGTCACAAACATCATTTGATCAATGCTTGATCATGATTCTCAAAGCTTGGCTCAAAAATCATCAAGATGCAAAATTTTCCTTATTTGGACAGCTGAAAAAGTCAACTGTAAATTGACCAGGGCATAACTTTCACATGGATTATCAGAAAAATTCCATCCAAAGCTCATTTTGAATAGAAAGACATTTACTACAAATCATCTTCATACTTCAAGTCCAAGAAATGCTCTCACAAAAAGTTATCAATTTCAACATTATAGGTCATTTTCAAAAGTCAACAAAAAGGGACTTTAAGTCAAAGGCCATAACTTGAGATTGGTAAATCAAAATGATATGGGACCAAAGACATTGGTTATAAGACTTAAAGACCTTTCCAAAATGTCCAAGAACATGAGCAAAGCTTAAAAATTGAGCAAGTTATGCCTTGTGGAAGTTGGGAAATTTTTGGATATTTTGAAAAGTCAACATTACTTCAAATGACCTAAAATTGCTAATGGGCCCATTTTTCTTCCATAATTCATCATCCATGGCATGTTCATGACCACTTGGCCCAAAGGGAAGTATTTCTTCATTTTTTATTTATTTATTTGAATTTTTATTTATAATAATTCATTTAAATCAAATTAAATACATGGAAAATATTTAACCTAACTTTTTCAATCTTCTTTTGCATAAAATCTACTCAATAATTCGTGCATGATTCAATATAGAAAGATTTGGATTGATTGGATCATGATTGGTACAAAATTGCATGGAAAATATTTGAAAAAAGATCTTGAAAATCAAATTTCCAAAATCATGAATGCAAGAGATTTGGAGTGTTTTCTTTAACCTAATTCATTCAGTACATAAGCCTAAACGAAAACCTAATGCAGGGAACCATTGAAGCTGCGCAGAAACCATTCACCAAACTTGAAAATTTGGCCAAAAATCTCAATTCTGAAAATACACTTGCAAGGCGATTCAAGCCTCCAAACCTCTCCCATTAGCTTCTTTGAGGATTATAGAACATAACTGAATCATTCCCCAAGCCCCATACTCAAGAAAACGCAAGATCACCATTGAAGTTGGTAAAGAAAATTTCTGAATCGGTTTCTGACATTCATGCATTGTTAACGTGTTTTATTGTTATGTTTGTGCTTATAATAAAGTTTGCAAGCTAATCATAGGTTTTAATTGAAGTTTTACGCATCATATGCCAAGATACCATGTTCGTTTTCTAGGGTTTACAGGATTTGAAATTAGGGGTTTTTGAATGAGGAAAAATTAGAACCCCTGAGTACCACCATTGACACGAGCATGTCTGGACGAAGAAGAAGCCACCATCGCGCCTAATTTATGGAGCCCCTGGGGCTATTCGCTATTTTTTTGTATCATGGCTGTGGCAACGCGTGAAAACCGTTGCCTATGTTTTATTATATTTTCAGGAAAAACAAACAACGAGGAAGATGATTATGTGGCTGTCCATGAGTGGAGCGTTCAAATGTTTCGCGCGTTTCCAAGCCATTGACAATTCCTCTTTTATAATATTTGTTAGGTATTCAATATTAAACGCGTTTGAAGTGGCTCAGTGGCGCACGTGTTGACTGGTAATGTTAATGACCTGGGTTCGATCCCAGGTCTTCACCCTTTCCATTTGCTTTTTTCTAATTAACGTTCATATGCAGCGCCCATGCTGAAGACTATCATGCATCCTCAAAAATCAACGTCCATGTGTCCCAGTTGCATCAAATCAAAGGTCCAGATCCAAGGCATATGGTAGTCCCAGTCAACGCGCCAGCACATTGCCTAGAAAAGTCAAACGGACCAAGATTAATGGGCCTGAATTTCTAAAGAATCACCTCCTATTTGGGGTCTGAACCCCCTAGGTTTGCCAAGTTTTTTTTTACTTTCTTTATTTTTAGTTTTTATTATTTATTATTTTATTAATTAGTTTAATAGTTTCATAAATATAAAAAAAAACCTATAAAAATCAGAAAAAGAGAAAAAACAATAAATATTTTATTTTGGCATTTTCATAAATAAATTGTATATAATTAAATTTAGTTTTAACTTAGGTTTTAATTTTAATTCTTTTAATAAAAATCTAAAAAATGTAGAATTAGGATTTAATTAATTTTTCATCCTTTTTATTTTTCTTTCATAAATAATTAAATAATTAGATATTTATTTTTTATAATTAAATTGTATATAAAAATTAGGTTTAATTTTAGGTTAAAAACTTCAACATTTTTCTTAATAAATTAAAAATAATTAGAATTAGGTTTAGCATTTTATTTTAATTTTAATTAATTCTTTTTTTCATTAAATCCTAAAATACTAAAAAATACCAAAAAAACAAGTTCTTTCTTTTTAATTAATTAATTGCATCCTTTAATTTAATTTAGTTAAAAAGGGTCCAACGCCCTCGTTTCGATAAATTTCCTATTCGCATATTTATTTTTGTTTCTTATAATATTAATGTAATTCTCCCAAAGCCTTGTAAACTCGGACATTTTATTTCTCGCACTTTCTTTATTTACTTTCCGTCAAATCGGGTCCTGGATTTTAATTTTGGCGATGTGGACCCGCGCCTTTGTAATAGTTTAGAACTTTCAATTTCCGCACCTTTTTTTACTGTTAAATAAATGCATGCAAGAATGAATGATAAAATAAAAACAAACGCATAGATCACTTTGACATGAACAAGATAAATGCAAATGAACATGACACACAAATCACACACCACCCCTAGGGTACGCCTCACTGTTGCCTTGCCTCGAAAGGTGATCGTCGAGTAGAGGATGTCTTAGTAAGTCCTCATGATCCGGGAACCTGGCATGAGGGTAGCTTCTAAGGTATCTTCCCATTGCTCTGGTGATCACCATGTCCCGAACCTCGAATTGACCCGAATACTTCCAACGGTGGTGCTACCTACCTCTCAATGGTGGGATGGCACTACTTTAAAGGACATCTACACAGACGAATTCCTTAGGGTAGGTAGACGACTCTAGATACTTGCTATAAATTTCAAAACAAATTCAAAAAATACTTTTCACACCGACACCTTTTCAAAAAGCTTTCGAAAGCAATTTTTCAAACACTCTTGAGGACCGACACAAGAGTCGAACTGGAATTTTCAAAGAAACTTTTTTAAAACCCACAGTTGAAAAGCAAACAAACCATTTTTGAAAACACAAATGAGCAAGTATCTAAGAGCCCATAGATAACCATGGATAGAAAGGGTGCTAACACCTTCCCTTTCTATAACCTACCTCCCGAACCGAGAGCAATCTCTATAAGGAATTTTTCTGTGCTTTTGTCCTTTCCATTTGGAGAAAATAAAAGACGGTGGCGACTCTTGCTTCTGCGACATTTTGCGAACCAGCGTTAAACAGTCAGTTCCAGATCCACCGATCACACAAAGCTTGGAAGCAAACTTGAGGATCCAGGGTAATCCCTTGTGAAATAAGAGGGCAAATTCTGGGGTACAACAACCGACATTCAACAAGTTCGTTTTGATAGTCAAGAGTGGGGTCACAAGTTCATCAACCAAAGTAACAAACATATCTTACTCAACGGTGTTGACATCACGGTCGTTCTTGGGCATAGGGGCGGTGATAACATTCGGAATCTCTGGCGCGTCGAATTCAATCTCTTTGGCTTCAAGAAGGTCTTATACTTTGTTTTTCAGAGCCCAACAGTTGTTAGTGTCATGGCTGGGACTCTCAGAATGGTATGTGTTGTACCCCAAAATTTTCCCTCTTATTTTACTCAACACATGCCCCTTAAGGTCCCCAACTTGCTCAAGGATGCCCAAGAGTTGACCAGACAAAATCTCTCCTAAGGCAATGTATCTCAAATTAGGGTTTTCATTTTTATCAGGATGGTTGAAGTCCAAAGGTCCCAAATTCCTTCCATGGTCCTAATATGTTCTCAAGATCATCCATGTCAAGTTTCATGCCTTGCACAAGAAGTTTGCTTAGTCAACTACTCAGATGCCTGAAAATCAACTATACTAGGTCAAAAGTCAATTGTGGCCCACATACAGTCAAACTTCAAGATTTTTGGTCAACATCAACATTTTGAAGATATATCCATCATTTGATTAAGGGTTGATCATGATTCCTCAAGGAATGCCCCCAAATTCATTAAAACCCAAAAGTTGCTCAAGGAAAACCATGGATAGAAATGATGCTAACACCTTCCCTTTCTATAATCTACCCCCGTACTCAGAAACATCTCGAAAAAGGTTTTTTTTGTTCTTTTTCCTTTTCCTGATTGGATAAAATAAAAGTCGGTGGCGACTCTTACTTACTGCGACATTTGTGAACAAAAAAAGCAAACCAGTATTAACAGTCGGTTCTGCCATCGTATCACAGAATTGGCAACTCTGCTGGGGAGTAAAATAAAGTGGGGTTTACCTTAGGATCTAGGTCATTATTAAAATTGCTTTCTTATTTGTTTTTCCTGCTTTATCTTTAAGGGTTTTTACTTGGGTATTGTTGAAGATCCTACACCCGAATCTGGGGACAATCTTTAGGTAAACAACAATAGATCGTGGAGACTGTATGGCATAGACCGATATGGTTTAAGCGATGGTTGTGTTGGTGTGACACTTTGGTTGGTACCGGTATCCTTCGTGTAGAAATGAGGAGAATACGGGGCCTCCACGTGGTGTCGTGAAGCACTAATGGACCTTAGAACCTTAGTTGAAAAAACTTGGTCATTAGAAAGTAGTGAGATATCCGGCCTTGGTATAAAACTGTGGATTGGTTGATACTCGATGCTACACTCATTGAGATCAGACTTTCGGGATATTTCGGCCGAAAGAAAATATTGCTTAAGCTGAAACAATGCCCGATAAAGGATGATCAGTGGTATTGAGAATCTTTAGAACCCGATTACTTTTCTAAGACAGGTTTGAAACCAACTAAACTTCAAGAGGGTACTTACCTTTAACCTCATGCAATCCTTTGAACCTAAGGTCTATTGTGTGTTTTGCTTATATGTGATTTATTATGTTCGAACATGACATCATGCATCATGAAATTCTGGTGTATGCCAGTCTTCAGATGTTATACTCAATGTCTAGACATCTGATATGACATAATACATACACTGCAAGGTAGATACCCAATTTTTGTGATTCAGTATAACAGAAGCATAGAGGTTGCCATATCTGTAGTTCTCGAACAAATAGCTTTGGTTTGTAAACTATCCATTCATAGCCTGATGTCTCAACATTGGTTGCAACATCATCTATCACATACCATGAAGCAAACAAACCCCTTAGTTCTGTTTATCATGCACACAAACCAGCAGGATATCCATTCATCTCTTTTGACATCATCTGTAACATTCACACAGTTTTATTCAAGCTGTACCAGATACACTTTGAAGGTGCAGAGGGTAGATCACACGATGTACCTAGTTCTGTCCATGATCAACAGAGAGCAAGCAACCTTCACAGTTCTGTTTCTCCTGCACAGATATCAGCATGATGTCTTAACATGTTCTGAGACATCATCTGTTTCAACATTACAGTTTTACCTTGTTGTATAACAGACAGAATTATAAAGTATTGAAGGTAAAAACACAAATCAGTTGTTGACCCAGTTCGGTGTAATACACCTACTCTGGGGGCATACCAAGCCAGGAAGAAGATCCACTATTAGCAATATTAATTCAGGACTAAACTTCACAAGTTCCCATCCTTCACTTAATCATCTACCCAGTGCAACCTATACCTAGGAACTCCTAGATAGAAACCTACCAGTTTCCATTCCTATTGTCGCAACAACAGAAGTCTTACTCCTACTCAAGAAGCAGTGCCCTCCCACTTGGTTTCCTATATTACAATGAATATGGAGTAATGCAGAAATACTTAGACTTGCTTCACAGCTTCATCCAAGAACACTCAAACTCTTACCTACAGGTTTCGAGTTACATACATGGTAACCTTGCCACAGACCGACAGGTTTACCTAAAAACACCTTCTAATGTTACATTATGTGTGTCGCCTAAGCCCTAGGTTACAATCTGCTATTTATAACCTATTACCTAACTCAGCAAGTTTTTCTCCTTGCTGTTACAACTCAGCAGCAAACTTCTCCTATAATCAAGGTCTTCAATCTTCTAGTTCCTAAAATATCTCCATATTTAGAAACAGTATTTTCTTCAAATATTCTGATTGATTCTTGATTGATCTTCAGATTCTCCACAAGAAACGCCTCATATATTCTCAGAGTATTTAAGTACCAGAACTGTAACTGAATTATCAATTCTGTTGTCGTGATGTCAAGTCAGATGTCATGACATTACATCTAACATGTTTTCCTAGATGTTGAACTTTTTCAACACAACAAATAACCTAGATCACTTAGAATAGTTAGGTTATAAGTCACAGCTGTTACAAGCATTCAACATATAGCATAGTTACTTAAACAGTACTTAGTTTCAGGCGCGATGTCACATGCTGATGTTGTGACATCTTACATAACATGTTGGTCCAGATGTTGAACTTCTTCAACACCACATATTAAAACAACAGAGGGGATCTGGGTAAACTTGCTTTCTTATTTGTTTTACAAATGAAGCCAACTCTCCAGCCAGGGCACTTACAATCTCCCCCTTTGGCAAATTTTGGCTAAAACAAATAAGTGCAAGTTGTATTTTGGGACCAGGTCACAACACAGTTGAGATGTTACAACATCTTGTCTAACATCTTCTTTTGTAGAGGCTGATGTCCTTTGAGCAAACAACACACCTCTGTCGTCAACTGTGAGCAACTCCACTCCATCGATGCCCCAAGAGGATTTCTTTTCTCCAGATTATTACTTGTGATCATGTAACTCAGATCACAAGTCACAACTATCCTCTTAACTCAGAACACAAGACACAACCAAAGTTACTTACTTATGGATCATGTTGCTTTCTCCTGAGTCTTGCTGGACATTGCCGTCTGTTGCTTTCACCTGAGTCCCTATCTTTCTCCCCCTTTTTGGCCAGAATTTGACAAAGACTGCTCATACAGATCCATACCCATGCACAATTTTCCCAGATGCTAACAAACTTCATATTGCTGAAACCCTCTGATGAAGAGAAGGAATAGAGAGAGTCTTCATAAATAATGCAACTTTGGCATAGATAGTAACGACCTTGGTACTTTACTCTGACAGTTTCAGTGCCCTAGGACTGGTTTTAATGCAGGTACCTACCCTTGGGTTTGACCCTTTGACCATGTCAGGATGCCCTTTTAAAACAGACATTTGTCTTTTAGAACAGACTGCTCCCTTGTCTTAGGATCCCCTTCCCAAGAAACATCGTTGGTATATTACACTCTGCATTAGTTATATAATACCTTTATTAGATGACAAGTTATCACCTAAACATTCCAGCTCACTAAACTGTTTCATAATGAGACACAACAGCTCTGTTTTCTTAGCAGATGAAAACATGCTCAAATCCTATGTCGTTATACATTCTGCTATTTTCAGATTTAGCAGCTTGAAGCCATTCCATTTTCTCAAAGAGGATGGTTACTCCTCATGGATTTATTAGTAATAATCCATACTTCATCCAATTTTCCTCCTGTCTGTAGTTTTAGAGGAAATTAGGAACAATGTCATTACCGATGTGATGACATTTGGTCAGACATAGTCTTCTTCAGTTTTGAACACATCATTCCAATAGTTAATAAGGTGCCACACTTTATATCCTACAAGTTTGATGAAGACCTTTTGTACAAACCAATACTCCCCCTGTTAGGGACAATCACTTCTCCTCATGGAAACAAGTAGGACACATTCAATACTCAGTTGGACCTTTAATGCAGCTTCTGATTCAAAGTAAATAAGACCCCTTGATGAATGGAAAACATAAGACGCATCTTCATGTCTTCAAGAGCACACCCTCTGTTCAACAATATTGCTTGAACGCATTCATACTGTGAATTAAACTTTCTTGATAATAATCAGCTGTCATATGTTGATTATCTTGATTCTCAGAATCCACTGCTGAGATAGACCACATGCCACTGTTTGATTATCTCCTTCATGAATCAAATGCCACCTTCATGTTTATCAGACTTCTTCCAAAGGTATTCTGATCTTCCAATTGAAATTTGAACTTCAGGTTACAAGTTATCACAAAAGGCTTAGATATACTGAGACAGGAACATGTAACAACTCCAAAGAGCTGCAAAGAGATGATCCTTTTGGAGGATATAATCCTATCTTAAGCTGATGAGCCACTTTACCAAGCAAGAATCTGATGTTGAACCAAATGTTGCAGCATTATGTTATAACATCTAGTTGTTGAATTCATCTTCGGACTGATCCAAGTGACCATCATCTAGATTATGATGTCTTCTTCTTCTTGTGGTTTTAAGTCTGAACATGTCTCCAGGAAACCTTTTAAATGATTTTGCTGTCACCAAGGAGATAGCTCTAAGGTATCACTCTTCCTGTGATTTTTCACAGGGTCTAGAAGAATGAATGTTCCCACTTCAGTTATCTTGAACACCAAGGATAATCAATTAAATACTTGTACTTGTCACAAATAGCAATTGATCATAAATCCTTCTCATTATCCAGTAAGATACTTTCACCATTTGAATACTTTGACATACTCTTCGTGTGTTAATATCTTCTTCTTGCAAGCTCTTTCTTTGAGAGACCAAAGAGTTGAGATATCTAGGTCAAACTCTACTTACTTCAACCGACTTGAGACTCCTACCAGATCAGATTCATCATTAGGAATGAGAGAGATGAATCCTTCCTTGCAAATATGTCACACAACATCCAGAACCCATGTGACATAGGTCAACAGCCAGCTAAACACAAGGCTGAACTAATGTGAGGAGGTTAACCAAATCTCCCCCTCAAGCTATCAGTCATGGAAGCTCCACACAAAGTATCCATGCATTGTGCACAAATGTCTCGATATGACATATGACATCCCTACCAGATTTACATAACTCCAAGAGCTATACCTTAACCAAACTCTGAGTCTTCATATTCAAGACTCATGATCCCAATCTACTTCTATGAAGGAGCAATAGTGCTGCACCATCATTGGCTTTTATTAACAAGTGAGCTTGTCTTTCTTCACACCATAGTACTTCAGGGAACAATTGCTCAGCCCTGATCAATGTTACATCTCAACCAGCTTTACTTCTAGAGTTCTGACTCCTAAAGTAACCTTCGGGAGTATACAAACATAGTTGACTTTACCATTGTCAACTTTGCACACACAGATGTCTCCTCTTCCAGGTCAGGAGTAGGTTCCAAACAAAGGTATCCCTTTGTTTGACACCCAAAACATATGCTCTTCAAATAGTAGCTGCATCCTTGTTCCACCATCACATAGAACATTAGTTCCATCACCTTGGAACAAGGCCCTCCACTAATCAGTGGTTATGTGATTCTTACCAACCTGAACGAAGAACGTCTTCATGAGTGGACTTGAGAGGACTCAAGTATCTGTGACATCTTCAATAGTTTATGTTGAATTCTTGAATACAATGGCCTTCAATCCACAAGAGGGGAAACACATCAGAGCTTGAGTTTTGCCAGGTATTACATAGCGGAAGAACATAATACAACCCAATCTTTGCACACACACTCCACCAGACTAGCCTTAAAAAAAATAGACCAAGTTTGACTATGGTTCAAACCTCGCATGACTACTACACACAACTTCAGGCGAGCACACATCCTAGGTTTGAAAATCAAACCTAGAGCAGCTACCACACAACCAGGCCAAATGCCAATCACCAAAGACATGTACACACAGCTCCTGTCACGAATAGTCCATCCTCCCACTTCAAGGGACCATTCAGGGAAATAACAAACCATTCCAGGATACAATCTTCAGTACTAAAATTGACCTTGCAGATACCAGAAAGTAACACCCATGGATCTCATCCAGAAACAGAACAGGATGCCTGCTCTGATACCAATTGAAATTCTGGTGTATGCCAGTCTTCAGATGTTATACTCAATGTCTAGACATCTGATATGACATAATACATACACTGCAAGGTAGATACCCAATTTTTGTGATTCAGTATAACAGAAGCATAGAGGTTGCCATATCTGTAGTTCTCGAACAAATAGCTTTGGTTTGTAAACTATCCATTCATAGCCTGATGTCTCAACATTGGTTGCAACATCATCTATCACATACCATGAAGCAAACAAACCCCTTAGTTCTGTTTATCATGCACACAAACCAGCAGGATATCCATTCATCTCTTTTGACATCATCTGTAACATTCACACAGTTTTATTCAAGCTGTACCAGATACACTTTGAAGGTGCAGAGGGTAGATCACACGATGTACCTAGTTCTGTCCATGATCAACAGAGAGCAAGCAACCTTCACAGTTCTGTTTCTCCTGCACAGATATCAGCATGATGTCTTAACATGTTCTGAGACATCATCTGTTTCAACATTACAGTTTTACCTTGTTGTATAACAGACAGAATTATAAAGTATTGAAGGTAAAAACACAAATCAGTTGTTGACCCAGTTCGGTGTAATACACCTACTCTGGGGGCATACCAAGCCAGGAAGAAGATCCACTATTAGCAATATTAATTCAGGACTAAACTTCACAAGTTCCCATCCTTCACTTAATCATCTACCCAGTGCAACCTATACCTAGGAACTCCTAGATAGAAACCTACCAGTTTCCATTCCTATTGTCGCAACAACAGAAGTCTTACTCCTACTCAAGAAGCAGTGCCCTCCCACTTGGTTTCCTACATTACAATGAATATGGAGTAATGCAGAAATACTTAGACTTGCTTCACAGCTTCATCCAAGAACACTCAAACTCTTACCTACAGGTTTCGAGTTACATACATGGTAACCTTGCCACAGACCGACAGGTTTACCTAAAAACACCTTCTAATGTTACATTGTGTGTGTCGCCTAAGCCCTAGGTTACAATCTGCTATTTATAACCTATTACCTAACTCAGCAAGTTTTTCTCCTTGCTGTTACAACTCAGCAGCAAACTTCTCCTATAATCAAGGTCTTCAATCTTCTAGTTCCTAAAATATCTCCATATTTAGAAACAGTATTTTCTTCAAATATTCTGATTGATTCTTGATTGATCTTCAGATTCTCCACAAGAAACGCCTCATATATTCTCAGAGTATTTAAGTACCAGAACTGTAACTGAATTATCAATTCTGTTGTCGTGATGTCAAGTCAGATGTCATGACATTACATCTAACATGTTTTCCTAGATGTTGAACTTTTTCAACACAACAAATAACCTAGATCACTTAGAATAGTTAGGTTATAAGTCACAGCTGTTACAAGCATTCAACATATAGCATAGTTACTTAAACAGTACTTAGTTTCAGGCGCGATGTCACATGCTGATGTTGTGACATCTTACATAACATGTTGGTCCAGATGTTGAACTTCTTCAACACCACATATTAAAACAACAGAGGGGATCTGGGTAAACTTGCTTTCTTATTTGTTTTACAAATGAAGCCAACTCTCCAGCCAGGGCACTTACACATCATAACATAGCATCCATTCTTATTACACTAACCATTTCAAGGACCAAGGGGATTTATCTTTGTTTTGTTTTGCAGATCATGGTTTCCGCTCGTAGAAACACTATCTGAATCAACTTTGTGAAAATACCTTCCCAACTCAAGGAGCTAGTATCAAAAGTCCCTGAAACTTCTATGTTAACTAAGATACATGGTCAACTTCTCAACCTGGTTACTGCAAACTTTGATGAAAAGATGATGAGTGTACTCTTCCAGTTCTTTGATCCCAAGCACCACTGCTTCACCATCCCAGATTATCAGTTGGTGCCTACCATGGAAGAATTCTCTCAATTGTTGGATATACCCATTCTTGAACAGTTGCCTTTCACATGTCTGGAAGAAGTTCCTAAGCCAGAAGTCATTGCCTCAGCCTTGCATCTGAAACGGGCCGACATGGTATCCAATTGGGAAACAAGAAGCGGAGTCAAGGGTTTTCTAGCCAAGTTCCTGATAGACAAGGCCCAGCTGTTTTTGGATGATATGGATTTTCAGGCTTTTGAGGAGGTCTTGGCCCTTCTAATCTATGGGTTAGTACTATTCCATAATCTAGACTTATTCATAGATGTGAATGCTATCAAGATCTTCCTCTCTCGCAACCTCGTGCCTACCTTGATCGAGGATATTTTGCACGCTCTCCATACTCGTGCCATGAAGAGAAGAGGGTTCTTATGTGCTACATGACATTGTTGTCGAGGTGGTTTATTTCTCACCTCCTTAAGTCCATACTGAAGAATGAAGAAGGTCCGGTTTGGTCACAAAGGATAATGTCACTCGCTCATATGGATATTCTATGGTGTTCCCGAGCTATGGAAAACACTGTTATTATTGACCGCTATGGGGAGTACCCTAATGTCCCATTACTTGGCATCAAAGGGGGTATAACCTACAATCCTTGTTTAGCTCTGCGACAATTTGGTTATGCTCAAAGAGATGGGCCCCATGAGTTACTTATCGAGGGAATTGTATTTAACCATGAGGATGATGTTCAAGGGTATCGCCAGAGGTTCATACGAGCTTAGAGCATGGTAAACAGATCTGGCGCCAAAGCTTTGGGGACAAAAGCGTCCATTCCTATGGAACCTTATCTCCAATGGGTATGAGCTCGCACCCATAAACTTATGATGCCCTATGTGGCCGTTCTACCAGTAATTGTGGAACCCACTACTGAAGGGGGTATTCCTTATACGGTTCTCTATCCTGATATGCCCACTGATCTTGGAGAATTACAGAGGTCTTGGATTCAGTTGAAGAAAGAGCGAGATACTTACAGGGATCAGTTCTATGCCCAGGAGGGGAAGGTTTTATAGCTCACAAAGCAGCTCCATGAGGAAAGATGACTTAATGTCTATCTCGGCACGAAGAGGAAGCATCCATGGGAATTTTGATTTTTGCTAGTTTTTAGAATTGTTTTTAATTGTAACGCCTAAAAGGCAATTGAACTTTGAATTCTACTAATAAAATCTTTGTTTCATTTTGGTTCGCAAATTTAAATTTCTCAAAGTCTTTGAAATCATTGCATATGCATCCCATTCATAGCATTTCATATACAAGTACCATTACAGGTTTCTCATCTTCTTCGCTGTTTATTTCAGCAGTAATGTCTTCTGAACAAAGCATCAAAGATCTTCAGGCACAAAATGCCCAATTCCAATAGATGTTCATAAATCTGGCAAAAGGGCAGGAGGATCTGAAGGCCCTCATCCTGAAGGAGAAAAAGAAAAAGAAGAAGGCTGCCGGTATTCTGAATATGGGTAGAAGGTTTAGGGAGTCGTTGAAGCAGCAAGTCGATCTGACCTCTTCATCCAAATAAGGGGAGAATCAAGAAGAAGAGATAGGGGAGAAGGACCCCAATCCTGAAGTTTCTGACAATGATACCGACTATAATGATGAGCAATATCCTCCCACTGAGGATAGATACAAGCAGTTGGAAGATCGTTTGAGTGCTATGGAAGTCCAGAGGATACCTGGGTTGGATTTTGAAGAATTGGGATTGGTGTCAGGGGTGGTCATCCCGCAGAAGTTTAAGGCTCCATTTTTTGCAAAGTATGATGGGGTGTCCTACCCAAAACTCCATCTCTGTTGTTATGTCAGAAAGATCCAGCCCCACACAGCTGATAGAAATTTGTGGGCTCACTTCTTTCAAGATAGTTTGTCTGGAACACAACTGGAAAGAGCCAATGTTCGTAACTGGGAAGACCTTGCTGCTGCATTTTATAAGAAATATCAGTATAATGCAGATCTCGCTCCCACCCGTACACAACTCCAAAATCTGTCCATGGGTTCGAACGAGGGTTTCAAGGATTATGCTCAGAAGTGGAGAGATTTAGATGGAAGAATTCAACCTCCCTTGGCTGACAGGGAGCTCGTGATATGTTTCTGGGAACTTTGACTGGGCCATTCCTCAACCATCTGATTGGAAGTTCATTGGAGGGTTTTACTGAACTGATCTTAACAGTTGAAAGAGTGGAAGTTGGAATCCGAAGTGGAAATATTCAGAAGGATGCCTCTTCTAGTGCTGCAAGGAAGCTGGTTGCAGGTAAAAAGGAAGTTAGTGTCATTTATAACCAAAAGAATCAGAATCAAACTGAGCGTTGTCCGGCGGTAGGGGTTGTTATGATTCCCAAACCTGCACCTGTTCAGCAAAGAAACAATCAGCCAAGAGCAGAAAGACCAACTAGACAGTTCACTCAGATCAACATGATGTTGTCTCAGGTTTTACCTCATTTGCTGAAGTCCAATCTGGTTACTCTGAGGGAAGCTCCAAAGAATCTGAATACCACCTCTCCCTACTATAAACCGAATGCTCATTACGCTTACCATTCAGAAAGTCCAGGCCATGATACCAATGAATGTTGGGCTTTGAAGAACAAAGTATAGGATCTAATTGATGCTAAAGAGATTGAATTCGACCCTCCAGAGACTCCTAACTTGATCACTGCTCCCCTGCCAAAACATGGTTAGGATCAAAAGCATTTTTTTTCATTTGAATTCTCAATTTGTATTTTCTTTGCTTATTCGAACAATTATTGTCATGTCAAAACTTTGTTATTTCATTAATGCATTATACATGTTTGTCTTGAATTAATTTGTTTTCACTATGCTTAAACTTCTCTATACTTCCTTTTTGTGATATTCAACTCTTGATTAAAAACTCTAAGCCTTAGAGGGAGGATGATGAAAATGATACCACAATCTCTATAGTATGCTTTTAAACAGACCCCGCTGACGATGTACAGGCATTGTTTCAAATCCTAAACAGTGGAGTTATAAGGAAGATAATCCCTAGTCAACCCCTTCGATCCAAAGAAGTATGAGTTTTTCTTTTCACACAAATTAAAACCCTTAATCATAACCTGGGGCAGGGTAGTCTTCTTAGTTAATTCAGAGGCGCATTCAGTCACAATCTGTCGCTTCGTACACAATGAATGGCATCGAAGACGTCCTTCCAAAATAAAAGACAGCGATGGTTCCATATAATCGTCAAGACAAACAGTCATTATCTCTCAAAATAAAAGCCCATTAAGTCAAAACCTATGAAGGAGACTTAAGAGAAAAATTGGGGCATCCCACTGACTGTAATCACAAAAGAAACAGTTCAGGCAAAAGAAGGGATAACGAAGAAAAAAAAGAGGTTACTACAAATCCTCGACAAAAAGAAGATTACAAAGATGACTGCCTTTTCAAAACAAATCATCACCAAGTATCAGAGCAAATATTCCATACTCAATCGGGATCTAAACGCGCAATTAACTGAGCATAGGACTAAAGAACATCACGAAGAGCGGGTTGGGTACAAATAAAATGTGAGCCTTTATCCCTTGTTTCTTGAACCGTGGACTAGGCCACGTTATAACCCTTAAAAGTCCTAGCTGAAGCATGGGTTAGTTTGAGAGCATACTGTTACAAAGGTATCCTGACTCCTGTAGGCTTTGTTACGAATCCTGAGTTGATATCACATTATTGCAAATTTCGTTTTACTACACAAAGCACGTTTTCAAAAAAAATTCAAGACAGCCGTGAGTTTTGCATTCTTTAAATGACATTGTTTGCATACGACTAATTGTTTGACAGCAGAGAAATCTGCACAATGGATATTCAATGAACATACATCCTCTCAATGGACAGAATCACCTCAGCGGAAAAGACACTTCCAATAACAGGTCTTCTATAAGCAGGGGCATGACATGATGTCTAAACACACCTGGGGCAGTCTCTCCAAAAGTTCCAAATAACCAGGGGCAGATCTCCATCTGAATCACTTGGGGCATTACGCACGCAGTCCAGCAACAAATCATGTGCCATCAAGAAAACATCTTTGACAGTACTACAACACAACACTATGGACAATGACAACTCTCTACATCCTGAAAACATGGACATAGTCGGAAAATACTACGCGTGAAAAAAAAGACCCGCTAGGTTGACACACCTAGGAAAAAATAAGGGAATCCCGGCGAACCAAAAGGGTTCGGGAAAAATTTAGGGATATACATAAAAAAATTGTACACCCGACAAGTCGAAAACCTAAAAAGGCGGCTTGGGAAAAACAAATGTATCCCGGTGGACTGAAAACCCGAAAGGGAGGTCCAGGCAAAAGTTAGGGATTTAAAACGTACGACTATGTCCCGTCACCTGTCTATCAGTGGAAGACTTATATCTTGATCAACATTCATCAAGAGCACCAGAATCGAGAAACAGTTCAGATACGATCCATATGTGGATGTCATTCTGCTACTTATTCAAGATTTTCATACATCAAGAAACGATTCAGATATGATCCAGATACGGATGTCATTCTGCTACTTATTCACGATTTTCATACATCGAGAAACAATTCAGATACGATCCAAATATGGATGTTATTCTGCTACTTATTCAAGATTTTCATACATCGAGAAACGGTTCAGATACGATCTAGATACGGATGTCATTCAGCTACTTATTCAAGATTTTCATACATTGAGAAACAGTTCAGGTACGATCTAGAGACGATTGTTATCCTGGTACTTATTCCAGATTTCTATTCTAGAAATAGTTCAGGTACGATCCAGAGATGGATGATACTTATTCCAGATTTCTTTTCTAGAAATAGTTCAGGTACGATCCAGAGACGGATGTCATCCTGATACTTACTCTAGATTCTCCTCTAAATACAGTTCAGATACGATCCAGAGACGAATGTCATTCTGACACTCATTCGACACATGTTTCAAGTACAGTTCAGATACGATCCAGAGACAGATGTCATTCTGACACTCATTTGACACATGTTTCAAGTACAGTTCAGATACGATCCAGAGACGGATGTCATTCTGACACTCATTCAACATATGTTTCAAGTACAGTTCAGATACGATCCAGAGACGGATGTCATCCTGACACTCATTAAATACATGTTCAAGTACAATCATGACATAAATCCATCCACAAAATCTCCGCATGTACTTTTTCCATCATGGTACAAGGGGCAGAGACTGTTGGAAGCGAAGTCACCATCACATACAAGCCAGTGATACCTATATTCCCCAAAAAGCCAAGATAAATAAGGTCTGACCTCCGTATCACCAAGCAGGAATTCCTTCCCCAGCAGGTTCCTTCAGAAAACTGATATCTGTATTCCTCAGTCGAGTTTTATAACCATGAGCAGTTTATAAAGCCATCTCCCGAGCAGAGTTTATTTTTATGACAGCGGAAGCTCAATCTCCAACAGAGCTCTTCTCTCCAGCAATGGAAGTTCATACCCAGCTGAGTTTATTTCTCTAAATCAAAAGATCTTCCAACAGAGTATCTCTCTTCCCCATAGAGTCATTCCCCCACAGGATTGTTCTCAGACAGAGTCTCTCCCAGCAGAATATTCTCAAGCAGAATGGATGTAAATCTCCAGCTAATCATCTTCGGTCACTATCCCCAGCGGAAACGAAGAACTTAACTCCTTATATTCTCCAGTAGCAGTCCAGGATTTATTTTCCCCAGCTAGAGAATATCACAATAGCATTGCATATCCATACATCATGGCATGTACATACATATTATACAGCACAATCTCATTTATTTTGAGAACATCATTACTCAATACATTTCATACATCATGACATTACATACGACTAACTCTTTACCTTTCAAGGAAAGATGCAATCAAGTTCTCACGAGTTTTCTCTGGTTCAGTCAAACTGACACTAAGGTTTCTATTCTAGTTGAATATGTTCTAAGACTTTCATCTGAGTCAGCCGAATTGACGCTAAGATTCCCCTGATTTTTATGCCAATCAAAGTTAATCCGAGACCTCTCCCAGGATCAGTCAAATCGATACTAAGATTTCTCTCCCAGTTGAAATTCTCACAAGTTTTCCCTGGTTCAGTCAAATCGATACTAAGATTTCTATTCTAGTTCAAACTATGAAGTCTGGAATCGACCAGATAGTGGTATATCTCATATTTATACTGTGAAGCCTGGAAATCGACCGAATAATAGTATAAGATACTATGAAGCCTGGAATCGACGAGATAGTGGTATATCTCAAATTTAAGTTATGAAGCCCAGAAATCGATCGGATAATATCTTGATTTCTCCAAAATACTATGAAGCCTGGAGTCGACCAGATAGTGGTATAAGACACCATGAAGCCTGAAGCACAAACAAATAACTGTATAAGATGTTGTGAAGGCTGGAGCACGACCAGATAGCGGTAAGAGACACTGTGAAACCTGGAGCACGACCAGATAATAGTATGAGGTACTGCGAAGCTTGGAATTCGACGAGATAGCAGTTTACTCGGAAAATTACTATTGAAGCCTGGAAATGACCGAATGTTAGTATGCCTTAAATTCAAGTTGAAACCCGGATGCGACCGGATAACCACTTAATTCCTTCTGAAGCCTGGAGCACGACTAAATAACAGTTTTTGAGATTGCAAAGCCTGGAGCACGACCAGATAGCAAGTTTAATCTCATCTCCCTAGTAAGTCACTATGAAACCTAGAGCACGACCAGATAGCAGATAATCTTATTATCCTTAGCAAATCACTGTAATGCCTGGAGCACGACCAGATAGCAGTTCATTTTCATCTCCTCGACTAAGAGACGATTCCCCAGTAAAGTAACGGACAACTGAAGCTCATAAAATTTTATTTCTCCCAGGACAGAGACCAACATTCCTCAGCAGATTCCTCCTCAATGACAAGAACAGGAATTCTTATCGAAGGAATATCTCATAAACTCAACATTATTCTGGATGACATCTTTAAGCCCATCTCCGACGACTCTCCGTCATCATCATGGATGGCAACTTTAAGCCCATCTCCGACAGACTTTTGTCATCTCCTCCAAATGAAATCTGTAAGCCCATTCCCGATACTACCTACACAGTCCAACACCATCTCAGACGAGTGCAAATTTCTGGGCACTTAGTGTTCAATCATCTTCCACCTTCAGACTACGAAAGACAGACAACCAATCTACATCCTCAGGTTTAAGAATACTGAACAGGGACAGCTGTTGTACCCCAAAATTTGCCCTGTTATTTTACTCAACATATGCCTCTTAAGGTCCCAAAATTGCTCAAGGATGCCCAAGAGTTGATCAGACAAACTCTCTCCTAAGGCAATGTATCTCAAATTAGGGTTTCCATTTTTATCAGGATGGTTGAAGTCCAAAGGTCCCAAATGCCTTCCATGGTCCTAATATGTTCTCAAGATCATCCATGTCAAGTTTCATGCCTTGCACAAGAAGTTTGCTCAGTCAATTACTCAGATGCCTGAAAATCAACTATACTAGGTCAAAAGTCAATTGTGGCCCACATACAGTCAAACTTCAAGATTTTTGGTCAACATCAACATTTTGAATAGATATCCATCATTTGATCAAGGGTTGATCATTATTCCTCAAGGAATGCCCCCAAATTCATCAAAACCCAAAAGTTGCTAAATCAGGGTTTCTCAGGAAAAGTCAACCAAACTTTAACCAAGCATAACTTCTTCATATTTTATCAGAAATTTTCCATCCAAGGTTCATTTTGAATAGGATGCAATTCCCTACAACTCATCTTCATCCCACAAGTTCAAAATATGCACTCAACAAAAGATATGAATTTCTACATTATAGGTCCTTTTGAAAAGTCAACAAAAACACCTTTCGGGTCAAAGCTTCTTACATGAACATGGAAGACCCAATTGAGATGAAACCAAAAGGGTTGTTTAGGGGACATCCTAAGATTTCTAAAATGTCCAAGAACACCTCTCTAGGATTAAAATTGGAGGAGATATGCCTTGTCAAAGTTGACCATTTTTGCAAAATTGCCAAAAGTCAAATATGCTCAAAAGTGCATTTTTTGTCAAATGGGCCTAGCTTCTCATGTTTGAATTTTGTTTGTGACATGGTCCACGACCCAAATCAGAATCTACACTTTATTTGCTTCATTATTTATTTTATTTTGATTTTTTATTATTTAAAATTCAAATTAAATCAAATAAATTGCAAAAAATACAAAAGATTGCTTTTTGATCTGATTTTTTGTAGGAATCATAATCTAATAAAGCTGGCGTATCAGATCAAATCGTGCAAAGCAAATTGAAGCAAAAATTGGCATGATTAGGCCTATTTTGGAAAGATATCATACAAGGATAAAATCAAATCAAATCTCCTTAATTCACCAAGATACAATGCATTTTTGTTGACCTAATGTATTCTAGTACAAATACAGAACATAACCAAGGCGCAAGAACAAGGTTTTGCAGTCGTGGAAAGCCTGAAACAAAACTGAAAATTTGGCAAAAAGTGGTGAATCGGTTTCAAGCCTAGAGGACAATTTAAAGCAATTCAAAGCCACCAATCGCTTCCTGGATATCTCTTGAAGCTAACCGGACCAGTTGCACGCCTCAAAGCTCCAGGAATTATAACATATTACTCTCACGGTTTGTCACTTCTTCCAAATTCGTATCTCTTCATTCTTGCATTATTAACATATTTTGATTGCATATTTGTGTTCATATGAATGCCTGGAATCTTTCTGTATATTTAATTCCCAGCTTTGATGCATAAATGATGAATTGCCATTATTAGGGTTCATGCTTGGGTTTTAGGGCTTTATTGTATAGGTAAAATTAGAGCCAAAAAAGGGTGTCATCGTACTCGTGAGGTCAAAACAAATTGATCTATGGTCTTACATTACATTTATATTGCGTGCTATTGATTTTTGAAACTTGCAGTGTTGTAGCTATGGCAACTTGTCTGTAGGTATAAGTATCCTAGCCTAACACGGCGGAGGAGGAAGGAGACAATGATATGTTCAACCATCATTGGGACATTCAAATAAAACGCGTGCTTTTTAATTCAGTGACCCACTTTGTTTTTATTATTATAACAAATAAGAACATGTGGTCCAGTGGCAAAGGCGCACGTTGGTAAGCGAAAGGACTTGGGTTCGATCCCAGGTCCCAGTGTTTTATTATTTTCCTAAGGTTTACATGTAGATTCTATACCCCATGCTTCCAGGCGCCTACCATGCACTACTACAATCCAACCAATGGATCGTTCACATTCCAGATCTAGCGCTCAAGCAAGGAAGGACCATGGTACACCATCAGAAGGGAATTTCACTTGATCCCACACAGTGACTGGGCTCAGCAACTGATGGGCCTAACAATTCAGACATACACCCCCCTTTTTCAGCTTCAATACAGGCCCATCTCTAATTCTTTTATTTTAATTCTTATTTTTTATTATTCACTAATTATCCTTTTTATAAAATAACAAGAAATCATTTTTTATCATAAAATAAAAAATCACAAAAAACATAAAAATCATTTTTTCATAAAAATATTTTATTTTCTTAATTAATAGTTAATTTAATTTAGGGTAATTTAATTCTTTTTATATAATTTAAAACAATTAGAAATTAGGGTTTAATTTGTACATAACCTAATTAATTTTTTCTCAAAAACTAACCTAAATATTTTTCAATTAGATTTTTAGGATTCTTAAATTCATTCTCGCATTTAATTCGCCGCGCGTATTTTAATTATTTTTTTCTATTATTGTATCTGCTTCGGGTTGTAATAGATTTAATTAGGTTTTTAAATTTCCGCATCTTTATTTACAGTCAAGATAATTATGTATCTGCGAAAGCCCTGTAATAGCTAGGACTTTAAACTTTCCCGTGTTTTAATTTCCGCAAACTATAAACTGCCTAGATGTATGTTAATAGGATTGTATGGAAAGACAAACTGAAAACTAATATGGTAGAAAACCCTAAATGTGAAAAGATAAATTAACTGAAAATTACACTCGCACGTGCTCACTCCTAGGGTTTACTGCACTCTGGTTGCTTTCGGTAAATGGTCATGAAGTATAAGGTTTGTTAGTGGTTGTCCTCTAGCCCCGAAAGATCTAAAATGACCCATTCGGATGTTGCCTCGGAAAAAGATCTTTAAGGCTTTAGGATGATTACTAACATTGCCAAAGAAGTATGAGTTTTTCTTTTCACACAAATTAAAACCCTTAATCATAACCTGGGGCAGGGTAGTCTTCTCAGTTAATTCAGAGGCGCATTCAGTCACAATCTTCCGCTTCGTACACAATGAATGGCACCGAAGACGTCCTTCCAAAATAAAAGACAGCGATGGTTCCATATAATCGTCAAGACAGACAGTCATTATCTCTCGAAATAAAAGCCTATTAAGTCAAAACCTATGAAGGAGGTTTAAGAGAAAAATTGGGGCATCCCGCTGACTGTAATCACAAAAGAAACAATTCAGGCAAAAGAAGGGATAACGAAGAAAAAAAAGAGGTTACTACAAATCCTCGACAAAAAGAAGATTATAAAAATGACTGCCTTTTCAAAACAAATCATCACCAAGTATCAGAGCAAAGATTCCAGACTCAATCAGGATCTAAACGCGCAATTAACTGAGCATAAGACTAAAGAACATCACGAAGAGCGGGTTGGGTACAAATAAAATGTGAGCCTTTATCCCTTGTTTCTTGAACCGTGGACTAGGCCATGTTATAACCCTTAAAAGTCCTAGCTGAAGCATGGGTTAGTTTGAGAGCATACTGTTACAAAGGTATCCTGACTCCTGTAGGCTTTGTTACGAATCCTGAGTTGATATCACATTATTGCAAATTTCGTTTTACTACACAAAGCACGTTTTCAAAAAAAATTCAAGACAGCCATGAGTTTTGCATTCTTTAAATGACATTGTTTGCATATGACTAATTGTTTGACAGCAGAGAAATCTGCACAATGGATATTCAATGAACATACATCCTCTCAATGGACAGAATCGCGTCAACGGGAAAGACACTTCCAATAACAGGTCTTCCATAAGCAGGGGCATGACATGATGTCTAAACACACCTGGGGTAGTCTCTCCAAAAGTGCCAAATAACCAGGGGCAGATCTCCATCTGAATCGCTTGGGGCATTACGCATGCATTCCAGCAACAAATCACGTGCCATCAAGAAAACATCTTTGACAATACTACAACACAACACTATGGACAATGACAACTCTCTACATCCTGAAAACGTAGACATAGTCGGAAAATACTATGCGTGAAAAAAAAGACCCGCTAGGTTGACACACCTAGGAAAAAATAAGGGAATCCCGGCAAACCAAAAGGGTTCGGGAAAAAGTTAGGGATATACATAAAAAAAACTGTACACCCGACAAGTCGAAAACCTAAAAAGGCGGCTTGGTCAAAACAAATGTATCCCGGTGGACTGAAAACCCGAAAGGGTGGTCTAGGCAAAAGTTAAGGATTTAAAACGTACGACTATATCCCGTCACCTGTCTATCAGTGGAAGACTTATACCTTGATCAACATTCATCAAGAGCACCAGAATCGAGAAACAGTTCAGATACGATCCAGATGTGGATGTCATTCTGCTACTTATTCAAGATTTTCATACATCAAGAAACGATTCAGATATGATCCAGATACGAATGTCATTCTGCTACTTATTCACGATTTTCATACATCGAGAAACAATTCAGATACGATCCAAATATGGATGTTATTCTGCTACTTATTCAAGATTTTCATACATCGAGAAACGGTTCAGATACGATCTAGATACGGATGTCATTCTGCTACTTATTCAAGATTTTCATACATTGAGAAACAGTTCAGGTACGATCTAGAGACGGATGTTATCCTGGTACTTATTCCAGATTTCTATTCTAGAAATAGTTCAGGTACGATCCAGAGATGGATGATACTTATTCCAGATTTCTTTTCTAGAAATAGTTCAGGTACGATCCAGAGGCGGATGTCATCCTGATACTTACTCTAGATTCTCCTCTAAATACAGTTCAGATACGATCCAGAGACGGATGTCATTCTGACACTCATTCGACACATGTTTTAAGTACAGTTCAGATACGATCCAGAGACGGATGTCATTCTGACACTCATTTGACACATGTTTCAAGTACAGTTCAGATACGATCCAGAGACGGATGTCATTCTGACACTCATTCAACATATGTTTCAAGTACAGTTCAGATACGATCCAGAGACGAATGTCATCCTGTCACTCATTAAATACATGTTCAAGTACAATCATGACATAAATCCATCCACAAAATCTCCGCATGTACTTTTTCCATCATGGTACAAGGGGCAGAGACTGTTGGAAGCGAAGTCACCATCACATACAAGCCAGTGATACCTATATTCCCCACAAAGCCAAGACAAATAAGGTCTGACCTCCGTATCACCAAGAAGGAATTCCTTCCCCAGCAGGTTCCTTCAGAAAACGGATATCTGTATTCCCAAGCCGAGTTTTATAACCAAGAGCAGTTTATAAAGCCATCTCCCGAGCAGAGTTTATTTTTATGACAACGGAAGCTCAATCTCCAACAGAGCTCTTCTCTCTAGAAATGGAAGTTCATCCCCAGCTGAGTTTATTTCTCCAAATCAGAAGATCTTCCAACAGAGTATCTCTCTTCCCCACAGAGTCATTCCCCCGCAGGATTGTTCTCAGACAGAGTCTCTCCCGGCAGAATATTCTCAAGCAGAATGGATGTAAATCTCCGGCTAATCATCTTCGGTCACTATCCCCAGCGGAAACGAAGAACTTAACTCCTTATATTCTCCAGTAGCAGTCCAGGATTTATTTCCCCAGCTAGAGAATATCACAATAGCATTGCATATCCATACATCATGGCATGTGCATACATATTTTACAGCACAATCTCATTTATTTTGAGAACATCATTACTCAATACATTTCATACATCATGACATTACATACGACTAACTCTTTACCTTTTAGGGAAAGAAGCAATCAAGTTCTCACAAGTTTTCTCTGGTTCAGTCAAACCGACACTAAGGTTTCTATTCTAGTTGAAGATGTTCTAAGACTTTCATCTGGGTCAGCCGAATTGACGCTAAGATTCCCCTGATATTTATGCCAGTCAAAGTTAATTCGAGACCTCTCCCAGGATCAGTCAAATCGATACTAAGATTTCTCTCCCAGTTGAAATTCTCACAAGTTTTCCCTGGTTCAGTCCAATCGATACTAAGATTTCTATTCCAGTTCAAACTATGAAGCCTGGAATCGACCAGATAGTGGTATATCTCAGATTTATACTGTGAAGCCTGGAAATCGACCGAATAATAGTACAAGATACTATGAAGCCTGGAATCGACCAGATAGTGGTATATCTCAGATTTAAGCTATGAAGCCCAGAAATCGATCGGATAATATCTTGATTTCTCCAAAATACTATGAAGCCTGGAGTCGACCAGATAGTGGTATAAGACACCGTGAAGCCTAGAGCACGAACAAATAACTGTATAAGACGTTGTGAAGGCTGGAGCATGACCAGATAGCGGCAAGAGACACTGTGAAACCTGGAGCATGACCAGATAATAGTATGAGGTACTGCGAAGCTTGGAATTCGACCAGATGGCAGTTTACTCGGCCAATTACTATTGAAGCCTGGAAACGACCGGATGTTAGTATGCCTTAAATTCAAGTTGAAACCCGGATGTGACCGAATAACCACTTAATTCCTTCTGAAGCCTGGAGCACGACCAAATAACAGTTTTTTAGATTGCAAAGCCTGGAGCATGACCAGATAGCAAGTTTAATCTCATCTCCCTAGTAAGTCACTATGAAACCTGGAGCACGACCAGAGAGCAATTAATATTATTATCCTTAGCTGTTGTACCCCAAAATTTGCCCTCCCATTTTCTCAACATTTTCTCATCACAAGACCCTTGGAGCTCAAGATCCAGTTAGGGTTTCCTCTGCTCAAGACTTCTCCTTGCACTGTTGACCCAAATTAGGGTTTGTGTTTGCACAAAGATGTTTTGACCTAAAATGCCTAAGATGACTTTCATGCTCCATGTTGGACTCCCAAGTTTATCCATACCAAGTTTCAAGTCTTGATTCCAAATTTTGCCCAGTCAATTGGACAGTTGACCTAGAAATCAGCTGTATTGGGGAAAAAGTCAACTGTGGCCAATTGACAGTCAAACCTCATGAAAATTGACCCACATCAACATTATGAACTCACATGGACCATTTGATCAAGTTTGGATCACAATTCCACAAGAAATTTGATCAGATCACCAAAAGGGCAAAATGGTCATTTTTAGGGTTTTGACTGCACAAAGGCAATTTTTGACTGTTTGACCTAGCCATTGGCAAACCAAGCTCACATATGGACTCAAGGACCCAATGGAATTGTCTTGACATACTCAACAAGTTCAAAAGATCCCAAATGCACAAGATTGACAATTGAATTTTCCAGTCAATTGATCAATTTTGACTGTATACTGAAAAGTCAAACTTTGACTTTTTGGTCAAAATCAAGTGTCAAGATTCATTTTTCATCAAAACATGCCAAATCATGAAACTTGTGCATCAAGAAATCAAGAATTGCAAATTAGGGTTTGAAATGAAGATTTTTCATAACTTAGAATTTTTCTAAGTTATGAAAAACCCTAATTTTTTCCTAACTTTGTCCCATTTTCTCATCAAGATGCATTTGGATTCAAGGAAAAGTCAAAACATGAAAGTTGTAGTCCATTTCAAAATCTACAACTTTTATTCACAAAGTTTCCTCAAAAGAAGCTTGTAGCTCAAGTTACAATTTTTGGAACAAGGGTACCAAACCATTCTTATCTTAGAGAAATTTTGAACCATTTTAGGCAGGATTTTTGCCTAACTTCAAGACCACTTTTCACATACTTCCACTTGGAATTTCAATTTTCATTTCAAAGATGGATTGTAGTACACATTCCAAGATTTTCAAAATGTCCAAGAACTCATCAAACAACCTCATGGTTAGGGAGAATCGAATTTGGAAAGTTGGGAAAAATTCACTTTTATTATGGCCAATTTTCATGTTATACACTTGTGCCATTTTGAAATCAGCTTGCACAACTTGATTACAGGTCCTATATCCCATTTTCACTCAATAATTAAATGCAAACCCTTTGTGTTCAAGCCTTGCATTATGTGTTTAAGCATTACATAAAGGTTTAGTCTTAAAATAGAAAAAGCAAATTATCCATTTTTGAAAAGGTATGGCTTTATGTCAAAAGCAAATCCAAGAAGTACCAAGGCATATCTCTGAGGCACAAGTTAAGGAGCATAACACACTGACCAAGACTAAGGTATGCAGCATAGATTGGGGGCCTGCATCAGTCTAGAACACCACTTGACATTTTGTTGCTTAAGTGTGAAGAAAACTTGCATAACATACACCAACCCTCATCTCAGCCAACACAACCTTAAGCAAAGTTATCAAACACATTCTAAACACTAAACTTAAGCTGAAACACAAGCCAACCAAGTTCCAAACATCCTCAAACACAGAATCACCCTAAAACTGCAAAAATAGGGCATAAGCTACAGTTGGACTTCCATAGTTCATTTCCATCGTGCACCTTGGCCAAAAGCACTTCAAACACTTTCCCTACCATCCATACAAACTGTCCAAAGCATTAGAAGCAGACTGTAACACTCCTAATCAACATCACCATTTTCATTTTTCTGTTTTGCAGTTGAAGTGCCATAACATGATTCACTTGGTTTCAAAGCAAACTAAAGCTTGGAATAGCATCCATGGACATCAAGGAAGCTATACCAATCATCACCTTGCATTGAAAACACCTCCATCACCAGATACGATTCCAACTGAACAGGTAAGTTCATGAACTCTTATCTCTCTATCCAGGCATTGTTAGGTTTAGATTTGTGAAGAAATTATGTCACATTCATGGCCCTGAACATGCCCATATAATTAGTTTTCATTTATGTTATGTGTGCTATGAGAATTTGATGTCTGAACATGGAACAAAAACTAGGTCAGGAATTGGGGGAGAAGAAATTCTCTCTCATTTCTGAGAGTTAGATTGATTTCTTTATATGTCTAGAATCGTGGCTTCAAGCTCTACAGGTTTCATGTTGCAAGATTTGGCAAAAGATCAAGGAATCTGGAGATAGAAAACGCGTGTTGTTGTTGTTCATACAGGTTCTGAGGTTGAAGACAAAGTCTTCATGGGCTGGGCCTGTTTCATTTTCCTATTTACACCTTGTTTTTACTTTTGAACCCCCCTGGCCCATTTTGAGATATACTTGTTATTTTCCATTTTTTTCTTTTTGATTTTGTTTCCATATTTTTGTTTAAATCATAAAAGACATTAAAAACATTTTTCCCATATTTTTTGCATTTATTTTGATATTTATTTGGTTTTATTAGGTTTTTTTTGTAAATAAATAAATAAGTATACTTTTATTTTTCAATACAAAAAATAATACACACATATTTTATTTCTGATTTTTATTTTATGTTATCTCTTGAAAACATTTTATAATAAAAATACTTTTTTTTTTAAATATTAAATATTATTATTTATATATATATTTAGTATTTAGTGAATATTATAAATATTTAGGTATTTATTAATACATTTAGGTTAAAAACATAACATAATAATACATTTTATTTTTTTACTAATATTTAACTTAAAAGTTACTTTTTTTCATATATTTTTCTTTTCATTTATTTTTTGTACATGATAAATAAATATTACATATATTATACATATAAATACTTTTATTTGTAAAATTAGGGTTTTTGCCCTAAATGCATAAGAATCCCAAAAATTAATTAATTTTATTTTATTTGGTACATGATAAATACCTTTTACATACACATAAAAAAGAAAACCTTTTTGCATTTTGCATATTTATTTTATTTTATTAAATATTGTGTAATTAAATACCTTGCAAAATTCCAATTTGATGTAATAGTCTAGGGTTTTAATTCTTGTCAAAATACCCCCATTTGAACATTTGTACCCCCCATCCCATATATTGTGTTGTAATAACTTAGGAACTTTATTTTTCGCATTTACAAGCTTTCTAAATATGCCATGCTAGAATTAGGGTTGTATGCGAATCAATTAACCAAAATAGTTTGACCTAACTTCAAAGATAATCAAGCATGAAAATGGACAACACTAATCACACTTGCACCCTGTTTCCAGTGATTTCTGGTAAACAACCGCTAGTCTTCCAAACTATCGAATAAACTTACTGACTGTTATTCAATTTCTCTGGTAACTCGCAGGATCGACTAGATTGATCCTAGGACTTGTTGGTCATTAGGGTAACTCTCACGATCGAACAGGTATTCATGGTTGGTATTTGGAGTGTTGTGTAGGTGTTTGACTTATTTCGATTTCTCTCTTAAAGATCTAAAGGTGTAATCAAAATATATGTGCACGAAACTAAATTGCATGAATAAATGTTAATTGTAAAGACATGTAAAATTGCATAAAAGACAAGTAAATGGCTTCGAATTATAAAAACAGTTAATGTAAAAGATGTTCTGGAACGTAAAGATTCGAAATACGAAGAAAGCGTTTAATGCAAGAAATCTGTAAAATGACTTTAAGTAAAAGAGGTGTTCGAAGGATAAAACTTGAAGATAAAGGCATGAAAAGTATGACAGTTTTCTGAAATGTAAAGTGTTTGAAATGGAAAGAAAGCATTTAAATGTAAGGCATCAATGAAAAGATTTCGAATAAAAAGACTTTAAATGAGAAAACTTGTAAATGGTATTTGGCAGAAAGATAAAGGAAAGTGCTGGAAATGATAAAAGGTTTTCATTAAATCATAAACATGTGGTGCTATCATACGTACATTGCTCTTGCATTCGTTTCCCTAGCCATGTGGTAATTTGAATGTTTACTGAGTATTTTGTACAAACAGATATGACACCCGAAATCCTAATGCTAAGACTTCTATTTATACTACTTCGACCATAACGGTCTTGCTATAAGATTATGCCACGTTCAGAACATACAGAACAATGCCTCTCTCTTGTTTCCACGTGTCTCCAAATGCTCCAGCACATAAATTTCAAACTTCGAATGTCCCGCTTGCATTTGAATTTCAAATGTTTTGGTACTTCTCCGCGTCGAACGCACTTCTCAGACACAGCCTTGTTGTCATTTCGAGACTTCTTTAGATATGTTCCCATAATTGCCACTCGAAGCTCCAAGCTTTGATATGCTCATTCGAAACACTGCTTCTGCTATTTCGAAACATGACGCTTTGTTTCATTTCGATCGAAACGTTCAATTCACTTGGCTTCTAATAATATTATCAAAATCTTCAGCCAACAAAATGCCCCTTTAAAATATGTATTTCGATCTCTCTGAGAAATACTTATTTTAAACATCTACACAAGATTTTGATGCGACCTTCGAATCATCGTAACATTTAATACATTTGACTCCAGTCACGTCAATCATAACACTTTTTGGATTCCTTAACCGCCTGGAGCCACTTCACAGTATGGTGCAGTTACAAAACAATGATTATCTTTAATCACGCCTATTACCCATGTTAACTTTACGCCACCTCTTCATCACACCAACCCATAAGTACCACGTATCACAACCTTATTCAGTGGATGCTTAAACTTCCACATTATAAAACATCATCAACTTAGTCTTTTTCTTTTCTTTCCATATTCTGAATCTTTTATCCTTCTTCTCTCGCCAAAAAACCCTAAGCTTTCAACATTCTTCAAAAATGTCTTCTTCTACTTCATCCCAACTAAAAAAGGTTTCCAAGAAGAAAGGAAAGACCGCAGGAACTATCATGGAAAGTAAAGTTATCACTCACCAAGGTCAATCCGTTCTTGCTCCCCAGATGATCTCAAAGGAGAAAGAAATGCTTTATGCATCTCAGGTACTCATTCCTACCATCGCTGCTGGTAAGAGGTTAGCTTTAATGGGCCCTCTTACGGTTTTTGAAATTTTAAAAGATACCAGGAAAATTTTCCCAGTTTGCTATAGTTTCAAACCCTTGTTTAACAAAATGGACGCCCCTAAGGCAATAGAATCTTCTGGCCCAAACACCATGGAAAATCCAACTGTTCCTCCTAAGGACCCTTTTGTATTAGACTATGTAAAGAGTAATTTTAAACCGTTTCGATCTTGCCCCACCTCCGACGCTGCTTACCAAAACTGGTTCAATAAGGTAGAAGCTAAGAAATCCCAGCAATGGGAAGAATTAGGTATCTACAACTTGATTAAGCTGTTGAAGCCTGGTTTCACTTACAGCCACCCTTTGTTATTCGCGTCCCTCTATTTCTGGGATAGTACTTATAATACTTTCCATCTCCCTGGTGGAATGATTACCCCCACCTTCTTTGATATAGCGGCCATCACTGGGCTATCACCAGTAGGAGAAACATATATCCCTGATAACGAAGAACATTTGAGTATAATCGACTTCGAAGTCAAACTAGCAAGTTTTTCCAAGTTTATCAGTCACTACCATGCTGAGGGAGACAGTGTGTCTGATGTAGAACACATTGCTTTCCTTACCCTATGGCTGTCAAGATATGTTTTTTGCAGTAGATCCCTACAGGTAGCCAGTAGGTTTATTCCTCTATCTAGGGATTTGCACGAGAATCGAAGGGTGTGCTTAAGTGAACTGCTCTTAGTTGACCTTTATGAAAGCCTAAGGTCAGCTGTTTCGAGCCTAAAATCTCATACCTCCAAGAATATCCTGTTGGCTGGCCCTTTTTGGTTACTTCAGCTATGGCTAAATGCCATGTTCGAACCCTCCTTGTCAACTGCCAACACCATTGATGAACAAGACCCTGAGATAACTGATAGAATAGTCGAAGGCACTAGGCTGCGAAGATTAACTCCAAATGACGACAAAGACGACTTCAAAGTCCTATTCTCGAAGTACATCATGATATTCTCTAAGAGGCATAAGTTCGAAGAGACCATGGCGCCTTTTGCTTCGAGGGCTCATGGACCTTCCTGGTTCACCATGGCTCTCTCAGAAGCTGTCAAGAGCAAGGAGATTCAGGATGTATGGAGAGCCTTTTTGCTACCTAGACTCATTTCTTCAAGAATAACCCCTGCCAAGAATCAGATTTTCCTTTTCGCTTACCAGCCAAATTTTGTTTCGAGACAGTTTGGCTTGTGCCAACTAATTCCTGAACCCTTATTTCAAACTGAGAGTGCCATTACCTCTGGGAGAACTTTCAAGGAACGGGAAGCAAAATTACAGCAAGAACAATACCAAGGCTTTGCCCAGTTTGAGCTAATAACCTTCGAACCTACCCATCTTACAGCTAAGGGGTTTCTGGAATGGTGGACCAAGTTTTATCAAACTTATATGTTCGATACTCTTACAATTCAGCAGAAACTAATTGATGCCTTCGATGTGCAGGTACCAGCCAAGAAAGGTATGTTTACTCATGCCAAAGAGATTAAAGCTTTTCAAAATTATTTTGAAACTACTTATGACCCCACGCGCTTGGAATCCACTGTGCATCAAGCGGCTGAGACCTTGAAGGAAAAATTCAAACAAAAAGTTTCTAAGTTAAAACTTCCTTCAGGGTTGTCACCTGAGGATAGGTATAGGTTGGCATTCGAAATGCATCCACCTAAATTCCCTAGATTACCTACCTCAGAACTGGCTCTGGCTTGGTTTCCCCCATACCCTTGGTGGTTCACTTGCAAAGAGATGTTCAAACATCTTCAAAAGAAACCAAAGCCATCTGAGACTGTGACATGGGCTCGACACTGGCTCCACGATTTCCCAGGACACCTTCGTTACGAACTTTCTGCCATGTCGATTAAATCTGATCAAGGCACAGGTGCGAATGCTTGGGAAAATCCCAAACGTTTTTCATTTTCCATATCTTTAACCTTTGCTTTAATTGTTTCAGACATCAGGATAAAGACAGCCGCTTCGAAGTCGAAAGAAGGGAGTGCCTCTCAAGCCTCTATCGAAACCACTGACAAAGTGACTCCATCCGAAACAACAACCATTGCTGCAACAACCACAACAACAATACCAACAACAACCAGTGTTCCAACTCCAACGGTAAGCACTTAGCCTTGATGTTTCGAATTCACTAATGTTTCATGATTTGCATCTAACTCTTTGTTCAAATCTTTTCAGACCAACAAACTTCCTCCTACTACTCCAAAGAAGCGAAAATCAAACACCACTGGGGAAGACCCCAAGGCTGGAGGAAACTTACCAACTGCTTCGAAGAAGAAGCAGAAGAAGGATATTTCGAAAAGTACCGTTCCAACTAGTGTCTCTGGACTTGATTCCAGGGATGCTGCTCCCTCACCCAAATCCAAAATTCCACCTTCGACCTCCAACGTAATGTTGGAACGCATAGCTAGCAACCTCTCCTCCGAGAGTCCACAGGTAAATTGAACTTTAAATCTCTTTGAAAATAATAATTTCTTATTATCTTAGTGCATGCTTTTAACATTCTTTTGCTTCTTGCAGAACATCTTAAATCCAGCTTCCACTACTTCGACCTCACCATCAAAAGCTGCTGCTCCACTCAACTCCTCTCCTCAAGGAGATTCCAGTAACCTTGTACAGAACAAAGGTTCCTCCAATATGGCGGTTCTGGCTGGAACTTATGAACAGATGGATGATCAAAGTACCTCTCCTCCTCTGAAAGAGACAAATGAAACACCACTTCAAACATCTGCAGAGGATTTGCAAAGAGCTTCTCTTCAAAAGTCCCCTCTTGAAACCCTTCAAGAGGACCCAAAGGACACTCAAACTGAAGGAGAGAAGGCTGACTCTGGCCAAAGAGACGAAGAATCTGCAGAAGAAGAGTCTGAGGAGGAGGATGCCAATGATGGTTCGACTGCTGGGGAAGAGTCCAATGCAAATAGCAGCGAAAAAGAAGACATCGAAGTGGTGGACTTGGATGACGATGAAGAAGATCAAGAGCACGAAACGAATGAAGGGGATGGTGACACAACCAACAAACCCATGGAAGTCGAATTGGACGTGACTCCCCTACGTGTGGAACTCCCTCAATCCTCTTTGTCTCGAATGACTGACGAGGAGCTTGCACTCCTGAGACGAAATGACCCTATTGGGTACATGAAGGTAAAGCTGGCTCAAAGGGACATTCCACTTGCTAGGGATGGCACAAGTTCGACTAGCTATCCTCTTCCCACAGATGAAAGAATTGTACTTCTTAATAAGATCAGGAAAAAAATTCTCAATGTGGATATATTCGAAGTGCTCAAACAAGATAGCACTGCTTGCTACACTATGAAGGAGTTGCTTACAAAGGTCAATCTTGCTACCTGCTCCTTGCCAGTTAGTACTATCTTGTTCGATCTTCAGTCTTTGCTGGACAACGTAACTGGTTACCTTCTTCAAGATGAATCTGCTGCCAAGAAGGTTCAAGAAAAACACATTGCAATGGATGCTGCTTATGAACAAGCTTTGAAACTCTCTCAAGAAGCTGAGGATCAAGCTATGTATCTAAAGCAAGCAAAAACTGATTATGAGGCTCGAGCTGAGTCCATCCTTCTTTGGGAAAGGCAGATTATGGAACTTCAACAGAAGGTTAAGGAGGCTAAAGAACAACAAATAGCCTTCGAAACCAATACTGCTGGTAACCAATTCGAAGAGCTTCTCAACCAGGGGCTTGCAGAAATGGAAACTGCAGAACAACTCAAGGGAGAAGTGGCAACCTTGGAAGGAGCCAGGTGTTTCGCTCAGCAGAGACTTGAATCTTTTCAAAGCACTTTCAACAGATTGAAAAATAATTCTTATTTCTAAATTTCAGTGTTTATTTGATTACAATTTGGTTTTTTATATGTAAATATTCGAACAACGCCATTTTGGCATCTCATCTTGCCATTTTGGCCTTTTTATAATATCTTGGTTACGTTGTTACTATTCGAATCTCCTGCAGGCGTGGCTTATATTTCTTCAAATATTTCCCATTAACCTTTAGGATACGCTTATCATCCACCAGTTCTTCGATTTCGTATGCGTTGTTTGAGAATACTTTTAATATTCGAAAAGGTCCTTCCCAATGAGGTGACCATTTACCTAATGCTTTATTTTTCTTGTCCATGGGCAATATGACTTTCCAGACTAAGTCATTAATCATGAATACTTTTTTCTTCACCCTTTTGTCGTATGTCTTGGCCACTCTTTCTTTTTGTCTCATCAAAATTTCCAATGCATGTAATCTAACTTCGTCCAACTCAACTAATTCATTCATCATCATTTCCCAATATAATGCAGCTGGGATTTCGTTTTGTCTCTGAATTCGAACTGATTGTAGATGAATTTCTACTGGCAGCACTGCATCATGACCAAATGTGAGTTGGAAAGGCGTAGTGTTAGTAGCTTCCTTAGGAGATGTTCTACAGGCCCATAATATTTGGTCCAAAGTTTTGTGCCAGTTTCTTGGCTTTTTACCAATATGTTTCTTGATTAATCCTATTATTACTTTATTGGATGCTTCGACTTGACCGTTTGCTTGAGCATAATATGGCGTTGATGTTAGCAATCTAAACCCCATTTCTTGGGAAAATTCTTGCATCTTTCTACCAGTAAACACAGAGCCTTGGTCTGTGGTTATGCTCTCTGGCAATCCGAACCTATAGATAATGTGTTTCTGTATAAACTCAATAATAGCCTCTTGATCAGCAACTATTAATGGTATAGCTTTGATCCACTTGGTAAAATAATCTATTCCTACCAAGATATATTTTTGTCCTTTGGACGAAGCGGGATTTATTTCTCCTATCAAATCCAATGCCCATCCTCTAAATGGCCATGGTTTGATGATCGAATGCAACTCACTTGCAGGGGCATGTTGAATCCCTGCATGTTTCTGACATTCCTCACATCCTTTAGCAAAGTCTATGCAATCTTTAAGCATGCTAGGCCAATACAAGCCGTATCGAAATAACAGCCATTTCATTTTATGGCCTGCTTGATGTGCCCCACATGCCCCATTGTGGACTTCTGACAATGCTAAGTATGCCTCACTTTCTCCTAGGCATTTCAATAATACACCCTCTTGGGTCTTTTTGAACAATTCGTTCCCCATGAGGAGATATGACAATGCTCTGTATTTTGTCTTTCTATCCACATTCAGAGTTGGGTTTGCTAAATAACTCATCAGTGGACTTCGCCAATCTGCATCTGATAAAGTGTTTATGGCTAATATTTTGAATCCCTGTTTCTCAGCATATCCCAATTTCATACTTTCTAGAACTGATGGTGTGAATCTAGTAGCCATAACTCTACCCCTTAATTCAACTAAATCCTTAAAGTTCCTGGTGGAAACTTTATAACCCGAAGCCAACTGTGCTAAGTCATTTGCTTCTTGGTTCTCTATTCTTGGTATGTGTTGAATATCCATGTATTCAAATTTCCTTAGTAGCCTGTTGACTATGACGAAGTATATCATCAAGTTTTCTTTTATGCATTTATATTCCTTTGTAATTTGTTTGACCACTAATTCTGAGTCTCCTTTAATTTCGACTCTAGTTGCCCCCAATTCCAACAAAGCTTCAAGTCCAACAATGAGCGCTTCATACTCAGCTTCGTTGTTCGAGCAACGAGGACTGTTGTACCCCAAAATTTGCCCTCCCTTTCTTCAGGAAACCATCTTGGATTTTCAAGGTCCCTCTAAAACAAATCCAAGTCCTGAGTTATCCCTTTGCCCAAGCAAGCCACTTACAAGAGCAAGATGATCTCACGAACTCCAGAAATAACACTTTTATCTTGAGAAAAAAATCAAATTCCAAGTACTTAGAATGCTTCTCTAAGATAAGTGTTTTTAGAAAAATCAGCGCTTCAGAACTTCTGGACCCATTCCAGATGAAGACGGTCAGAAGTTGCAAGCTTGGCTCAGCGTGGTCAGAAGTTGGCTCTTCAGCAGCTACATCAGTTCAATCAGAAGTTGTAAACGTGGTTCAGAATGTAAGCCTCAAACAGAACATGCCCCTTCAGCAGTTACACAAGCTCAGTCAGAATTTTCTAAAGGAATGCAAGAGAAGCAGGAAAGTCTGAAGGCTCCTTCAGAACAGGTTGAAATCAGAAGATGAAAGGTCAGAAGAATGGGTGTTACACTGATACAGAATCTCTAAGTCCAGATTGTCCAGAAGTAAATCCAAGGAACGTACCAGAAAACCAGGAGAATCTCCAGAGCTTACTAAGACAACAGGTAGCCAAGGCCAGAGCATGGTTTATGCTGCTGATTCAACGCTGGTTTCCATTACTAGAATGTTGGTATTGACAGGTCTTGTCACCATTTAATGCCCATTAATGCTTCCAACCACTCCTGAGCATTCACGTGTGGCTTAGAAAACGCTTTTGCACAGATTCTGGCATGGGTCTTCACGCCACCGCCCACTTCAGAGGTCACTTCTCCCCAATCTACGCCTGCTGCTGCAACCTAGGCTGAAAGCTAGCTGTTATCACAACTTCCCAGGAATTTCTGTCAAAGAACAAATTCAAACTCTGTTGGCGCCTTAAATGTTCAAGGCATCCACAAGAACTTTGCCTATAAATAGAGAGGCTTCACCACTGCAAAAGGCGTTGAAGAAAAAAACAGAAACAGAAACTGCTAAGTGAGAAACAGAACTCCTAGCAACACAGCATTCTAAACTCTGCCAAAATCTCCAGCTTTGTTTCACAACTTTGAGTTTCTCACCTTCAAACTTCATCAAATATCCAGTTTTTTCTGTAAACCAAAAACACCCTTTCCAAACTTCTGACCCTGCATACGTATACACCTTTACTTCCCCTTTTCAAAATCTGTCCAGAACACCACCAGAACCAAAAGCTAAACTTTCACTCACCAACTTTTCCTAACAGTCAGGTAAGCACCTGCTGACCCTCATCACACTGTTAAGCATCATCAGCTGTGCATATTCAAGTAACATAATGTAAATATTCATGTTATTGTTGTTTATGTTCTGAGGACTTTCATACCTCAGAACGTTCTGAGCCAGTATAGGACTTGCCTGTGACCTTGGTGATTCTGACCTTTGAAACGTTTTTGCTATTTGCTGGATCTGTTCCAAATATGTTTCCTGTTTTGTGGAGTAACAACAGGATTGCAGATGTTCTGGTTAGTACAGGGAAAAGCCAAGTGCTGACTTTGACGTTAGCACATCTGAAGCCTGTTTTGCTGTCAATGATATCAGAACCTCTGAGAGTTATTGCCTTTTCAGCAGAATCAGAACTTCTGGTTTCTCCACTAACAAACTTCTGTCTTGCAACGCAGGGAAATCAGAACTTCTGATTTCCCCACTAACAAGGTTCTGTTTTGCAGGTGCTAGAGTCAGAAGTTCTGACTCATCCAGTTTCACTAACAGGTTGATCATCTGGCAGCGGATCTGAGTCAGAACTTCTGATGACCTCCCAGCAGCGCGCGGGCTCCCTCTCTCTCTATATATATATCTTGTTTTTTTTGCTATTTTCTTTTTTGTCTATTTTTCTCGTTGAACCCCCCATGTACAAATGTGTATCCCCCTCCCCTAATTGTTGTAATAGCGTAGGATTTTACATTTCCGCTTCTTATTGCTAGTAATTAGGACGTGTATGGCAAGATAAAATCAATGAAATAGAAAAACCTAATTCAAAGAAAAAACTCTTGTATGCAATAAAACACACTTGCACACTAACACCCCTAGGGTTACATCCACTTGTTGCCTTTCAAAAATTGGGCCATATTGCATGTTAGGTCTCTTTGGGCAAAACAAATAACTCAAATGATCATAGTCCCTCGATGACGCTTTTTGCCTAAAATGATCAAAGTCCCTTAAAGAAAAATTGCCCAAAGATACTTGGCACCATTGCAATCATGGTCTAAACGACGACCCACGCCCGTCCCTTTAACATCCTAACATAAGATTATCCACCAAATACAATGGTGGAACAAAATTGTTAAAAGGGTTAAAACGTAGCAACGATCTTTGAGAAATTTAGGGTAGATAGCTCTTGATTACTTGCCAATTTGCAAAACACTTGCCTATTTTTCAAAACCACACATCAATACACTTTCAAAACAACTTTCAAAAAACATTGAAAACCTTTTCAAAAGACATACACCTTTGTATACATCCCAACATGGATCATTACAAAGGTTGCCACCACATTGGCCTCTTTTCAAAAACATTTTCAAATCCACACACACAAAGCACCATTTCAAACATTGAAAATTAAGGCAAGTTGATCTAAGCAAGTAACTAAGAGCCCATGGATAACCATGGATAGAAAGGGTGTTAATATCTTCCCTTTCTATAATCTACTCCCCGAACCCAAGAAAACATCTCAAAGGTTTTTGCTGTGCTTTTTAACCTTTCCTTAGGATAAAATAAAAAGTCGGTGGCGACTCTTGCTTAACCGAAACATTTGCGAATACAAACGCAAAACCCCTAGTCAGTTCTCCCACCGTATCACAGAACTGGCGACTCTGCTGGGGATTATTTTAAAAAGTGGAGTAACCTTAGGGCTTAGATCACCCTCTTGCATGACTAATTGTTTGGATTGTTTGCTTTATACTTTGGCTCTATTGTTTGGGTTTGCAAATCCTACACCCGGATTTTGGGAAACATTCATAGATAGCAATACGTTGTGGAAACTGTGCGGGGTATACCGACACGGTCAAAGCAATAGCTATATTAGTGCGACATATTTGTGAGTACCGGTAACCCTTGAGTTCAATCAAGGAGAGTACGGGGCCGCTGAGTGATGTCACTAAGCACTAATGACCTAGAACCTTACTTGACCATCTTGGCCTTTTATTAGGGGTAGTGAGATGACTGGCTTTGGTGCAGTCCGAAGTTGGTAGATACTCGATACTACACTCATTGAGGGTTGTTTTCTTGGAATATTTTGGTCGCTAGTTAAGTGGCTAAACCAAAACAATGAACAATGAAAACAATCCAGTGATATTGAGCTCCTTAGAACCCGGTTACTATTTGTAGGACAGGTTTTTAAGCCAACTACACTCAAGAGGGTACTTACCTATGAAACCCCATGCAAGCCTGAAACTAGGGTTTGGTGTGATTTGCTTGTACATATGTTTTATACATACATCATAAACATCATAAAACATCATATGCATTCACTAACCATTTCAAGGGTTTTGGATCTTCATCTTTGTTCTTGTTTTGTAGGACATGGAAATTCCTCGCAGAAACACCATTCAAGTCAACCTTGTAAGAATCTCTCCTCAACTCAAGGAGCTCACCTCAAGAATTCCAGAAAATTCATCCTTCGGTGAAAGACATGGTAGACTGCTCAGCCTAGTCAACACCAACATTGAAGAAGACATGATGAAAGTGCTATTCCAGTTCTTTGACCCTCTTCACCACCGTTTCACTTTCCCCGATTACCAGTTGGTGCCCACTTTGGAGGAGTTTTCTCAACTCCTGAGAATTCCTATCCTTAATCAACTACCCTTCAACGGTACAGAAAAGGAACCAAAGCCTGAAGATGTTGCTCGAGCATTACATCTACAACCATCCGACATCAAGGGGCATTGGGAAACCAGAAGCGGCGTCAAGGGATTCTTAGCAAAATTCTTGTTTGAGAAGGCACAAGAATGTTGGAACTCATTGGACCTACAAGCCTTTGAAGAAATTGTGGCACTCCTTATCTATGGGTTGGTCTTATTCCCAAATCCTGACCAATTGATAGATGTCAACACCGTCAAAATCTTCTTGTCCAGAAATCCAATACCAACATTGCTTGGGGACATCCTTCACTCATTTTACACACGAACAATGAGAAAGAGAGGTGTTTTTATGTGCTGTACTCCTATCCTTGCAAGGTGGTTTATCTCGCACCTTCCACAATCTGTCTTGAGGAACGACCAAGGCTCAAGGTGGTCCCAACGGTTGATGACTCTTACTCACTCTGATGTACATTGGTGTTCTCGGTCCAGAGAAAATGTCATCATCGTCGATCGTTGCGGAGAATTCCCTAATGTTCCTTTACTTGGAATTAGAGGAGGTATCACCTACAACCCTTGCCTAGCTTTGAGACAATTTGGATATGCACGGAGGGATGGTCCTCATGACATGTTGATTCCTGACCTAGTTTTTGACTTCGACAACGATGCGCAAGGGCTTCACCAAAGATTCATCAGAGCCTGGGGAAAACTCAACAAGGTTGACAGCAAGACTCTGGGACACAAGAACTCCATCCCTCTTGAGCCTTATCTCAAGTGGGTACGAGCCCGAGCCCAAAGTTTGATGATGCCTTATCCTCATATTCTCCCTGTGATTAAAGAGCCCGTCAATGAAGGAGAGGTTCCCTACACCATCCTACATCCAGACATGCCTACATCGTGGGAGGAAATGCAGAAAAGTTGGATCCAGCTCAAGGAGGAACGGAATACTTTTGAAGCTAGCTTCTACGCCAGTGAGAAGAAGGTTCTGGAGCTTACCCTCCGACTCCATGAGCAAGAGGCCCTCAACACCTACATCGCACCAAAGAGGATGCGCAATGTCTTTTTACCTTGAGAAGTTATTTTGTAATATTTGGCCCATGGGGCATTTATGTACTAACAAATTTCTTCTTATTAATATGACGTGCGTTCTTCTTTGTCTGAAACAATTTTGAATGTCCTAAATCCTTGAATGCATTGCATACATAAGCATACCATTCATCATGTGCATAAGCAGGTCTCACTCCAAGTTTCCTTATCTATCTGTTGTTTATGACAGTCAGGATGGATCTCGAGCAAACAGTCAAAGACCTACAAGCTCAGAATGCACAGTTCCAGCAACTCCTGATGACCTTGGCTAAGGGTCAGGAGGATATCAAGACTCAATTGGGGAACAAAGACCCAGTAAAAAAGAAGAAAAAGAGACTCGGGATGGCTACTTTGGGGAGAAGATTTGACGGAGAAGCTCGGAGAGTGCTTGAATTTCCTCCTATCTCTGATGAAGGAACCAGCAAAGGAGGTAGGGCTGCGGTACCTTCCGAGTCTGATGCGGAAGAGGAGGAGGTCGAAGAGGATGAAGATTATACCGATCAGCAATACCCTCCAGCTGATGATAAATACAATGGGCTAGAAGACAGGTTGGCCGCCATGGAGCTACAAAGAGTACCGGGTTTGGATTTTGAAGACTTGGGTTTGGTTGCCGGGATTGTGATTCCCCCAAAATTCAAAGTGCCAGTGTTTGTAAGGTATGATGGGTTGTCCTGTCCCAAAATGCATCTCAGGTCCTATGTGAGAAAAATTCAACCCTATACGGCAGATAAAAACCTTTGGATTCATTTCTTTCAAGACAGTCTTTCTGGAGCTCAGTTGGAGTGGTTTTATCAGCTAGAAGGAACCAGCGTTCGAAATTGGGAAGATTTGGCCACCGCTTTCTACAAACAATACCAATACAATTCTGACCTTGCCCCTACTCGTACCCAACTTCAGGGTATGTCGTTAGGAACAGGCGAAGGATTCAAAGAGTACGCACAAAAATGGAGGGATTTGGCTAGCAGGGTGCAGCCTCCTTTAACCGATCGTGAACTTGTTGATATGTTTCTAGGGACCCTATCTGGGACATTTTTCAATCATCTGATTGGTAACTCTTCCGCGGGATTTACCGATTTGATCTTAACGGGCGAAAGAATAGAAGCTGGCATCAGGTCAGGAAAGATTCAGAAGGGTGTTGCTGCAAGTACTGAGAAGAGGCCTTTTAAGAAGGAAGCAAGTGCCGTCTATGGTCCTAGAAGACAAATCAAGCCAGAAAGTCGCCAAGCCGTCAATGCTCTGGTCATTTCAAAACCTGTTGCTGCTCCTCAACAGTACAATCAACAAAGAGGTGAAAGGCCCAAGAGGCAGTATACTCGGCTGAGTATGACCTTATCACAAATTTTACCCCAACTGTTATCAACCAACTTGGTGACCATCAAAGAAGCTCCTAAGGTCGTTAATATTGCATCTCCTAAGTATAACCCGAATGCTCGTTGTGCTTATCATTCTGATAGCCCCGGGCATACTACTGATGATTGTTGGGCCTTGAGAAACAAAGTGCAAGATCTTATCGACGCAAAGGAAATTCAGTTTGAAGCGCCTGAAAAACCGAATGTTGTAACTGCTCCTATGCCCCAGCATAGAGTAAATGCCATTGAAGAAGAGTTGTATGTTGTTTCAGTGAATGATGTTGCTACCCCTCTGTTGACTGTTAAGAGGGACTTGCTACTAGCCGGTTTATTTCCGGGTTGTAGTAAGGGTTGCCTCCTGTGTGCTATTATCCCTACCGGTTGTCCACTGCTGAAATCAGGCATCCAAAGCCTGATGGATAGCAAGGAAATTCTGTTCAAGAAAACTGCTGTTCCGTTTGTTTCCGTTGAAGAAATATATGTTGTCACAATTTACAATCCTGCCAAAGCTCCCGTGAAGAAACCAGTCCGAATTATGTCTGTTGTACCCATTACTATTACTGTTCCGGGACCTCTCCCCTATGAGTCTGATAAAGCGGTCCCATGGCATTATGGAGCCGACGTGTATGTGCTTGGGGTGAAGCAGGAGTTCAGCACCAATACCAGTATCAGTAACATCACTGGTCCCGCCAAGATTACTCGCAGTGGCAGGCTCTTCTCGCCTGACATTGCACCGCCAGTTATCCGAAAACCTCTCACCATCACACCCGCAAGTGTGCATGTTCCAATTCAAGTTCCTGTGTCTACTACTGCCGCCGGGTCCTCTGATACTCGGGGCAAAGAAGTTGCTACCGATTTGCCTGCCAGGATGGAGGCACCAAAAAAGACTGCTGTAGAAGCCTCCCAACAAGAAATGGAGGAAATTCTGAAAATCATCAAAAAGAGTGACTTTAACGTTGTTGAACAGTTGGGGCATACTCCCTCCAAAATCTCTATGCTATCATTGCTGCTATGCTCAGAGGCCCATGCAAAAGCCCTGATTTCATTTCTGAAAACGGCCCATGTGCCGCAAGAGACCTCCGCGGATCAGTTCACGGACTGTGTGGCTAATTTGACAGTTGACAATGGCTTGGGGTTCTCGGATGCTGACCTCACCCCCAAAAGGAAAAATCACAATGATGCCCTGCATGTTTCCGTAGAATGCAGGGGCACTACTCTCGCACACGTGTTAGTAGATACCGGCTCTTCCCTGAATGTTTTGCCTAAGAAGGCATTGGATCGCTTAGATTGTGAAGGTTTGGAATTGAAACCTAGCAACATCATTGTTAGAGCCTTCGACGGTTCTAAGAGGATGGTGCACGGTGAAGTAAACATTCCTATTCGTGTGGGTTCCCAAGTCTTCGACTCAACATTCTATGTAATGGATATTCGTCCATCTTACTCCTGCTTATTGGGTCGACCCTGGATTCATAAGGCTGAGGCAGTAACCTCCACTCTACACCAAAAGCTCAAATATCATGTCAAAGGGAAGATTGTTACCGTGCAGGGTGAGGAGGAATACATGGTTAGTCACTTGAATTCATTCCGGTATATCGAGATGGACGGGGAGTTTATTGAAACCCCCTTTCAACATTTTGAGGAGGTACCTCCAATTTTGGCATCAGCTGAAGCAGTGGTTGAAGAAGACTTTCCGTTGAAGATGGCATCCTTGAAGGATGCCCGGGCTGTAATCGAGAAAGGCAATTGTGCGAACTGGGGTCAGCTTCCTGACTTCACTCAAAAGAACGACAAGTTCGGGCTGGGCTTTACTGCAGAGGCTCAGAGGACTATGCGCAAGGAAAAGATCAAAAAGACTCCAGTGTTTATCACCAGTCCAAGGGTGAATGCTATTGAGGAGGATGTAGAGGAAGCAGAGTTTGACAGTTGGATCTACCCGACTACCAGCAACGGACCAAGCAACTGGACGGCAAAGGATTTTACACCTATCACATTTGTCACGCAGTAATTATTTCTTTTGATTTTCAATTTGTAACAAACAATGTGTTAAAACTTTTATTGGCTCGGTGTCCTACCCGGGGCATCGTAGCTCCATTTGTTAGGGCTTTTTGTATGACATTTCCATATATCATCAATCAAAACATTGGACATTTGTTGCATTTCAAATCTTGTGCTCTTTTCTTTCTGTGTTATATATTGCAAAACAGCTATATTTACACACACTCACTTATACAGGTTTCAATCCACTCTGGATCTCACTGGTAACAGCTCTGCTACCGCCGATTATGACTTCGAGAATCCGATCAATTTGGCTGAAGACGAAGGTGAAGATGATTGTGAAGTTCCCGGTGAACTCGCAAGACTGCTACTCCAGGAAGAGAGGGCTATTCAACCACATGAAGAGTCGGTGGAAACAATTAACCTGGGTACAGAGACAGATAGGAAAGAGGTCAAGATTGGGGCTAATCTAGGGCTCAGCGTGAAGCAACGATTGATCCAGATGCTACATGATTACATAGAGATCTATGCTTGGTCATACGATGATATGCCTGGTTTGGATGCCGACATTGTAGTTCATCACCTGCCAACTAAGGAAGACTGCCCTCCGGTAAAGCAAAAAGTTCGCCGCATGCGCCCAGAGATGTCCGAAAAGATCAAGGCTGAGGTTATGAAGCAATTCGATGCCGGATTTCTAGCAGTAACTTCTTACCCTCAGTGGGTTGCCAATGTGGTGCCAGTGCCGAAGAAGGACGGTAAAGTCAGAATGTGTGTTGACTACAGGGATTTAAACAGGGCAAGCCCCAAGGATGATTTTCCTCTACCTCACATTGACGTTCTCGTTGACAATACTGCTCAACACAAGGTGTTCTCCTTCATGGATGGTTTTTCAGGGTATAATCAGATCAAGATGGCTCCGGAGGATATGGAGAAGACTACCTTTGTGACTCAGTGGGGCACCTTCTGTTACAAAGTTATGCCATTCGGATTGAAAAACGCGGGGGCAACCTATCAACGTGCCATGGTTTCTTTATTTCATGATATGATCCATCACGAGATTGAGGTATACGTCGATGACATGATTGCAAGGTCTCAAACTGAGGAGGAGCACCTTGATCATCTGAGGAAGCTATTCGACCGACTGAAGTTATATAAGCTGAGGTTGAATCCCAACAAATGCACCTTTGGGGTGAGGTCCGGAAAATTGTTGGGTTTCGTTGTAAGTGATAAAGGTATTCAGGTGAACCCTGCCAAGGTAAAAGCCATACAAGAGATGCCAACTCCAAAGACAGAGAAAGAAGTCAGAGGCTTTCTGGGACGACTGAATTACATTGCCCGATTCATCTCACATCTAACTGCTACCTGTGAGCCAATCTTCAAATTACTGAAGAAAGATCAAGTAGTGCGTTGGAACGATGAATGTCAGGCTGCCTTTGAAAAGATAAAGGAATATCTCCAAGAGCCACCCATTCTTATGCCGCCAGTGGAAGGAAGACCTCTGATACTATATTTGACAGTACTTGACAATTCAATGGGGTGTGTGCTGGGACAGCATGACGAGTCCGGCCGAAAAGAGCATGTTATTTATTACTTGAGCAAAGAGTTTACCGACTATGAGTCTCGTTACTCACTGCTTGAGAAAACTTGCTGCGCTCTAGTATGGGCTGCTCGCCGGCTGAGACAGTATATGCTGACTCACACCACTTTGTTGATTTCAAAGATGGATCCCATCAAGTACATATTTGAAAAGCCCGCTCTGTCTGGAAGAATAGCGAGATGGCAAATGATCTTAACAGAATATGATATCCAGTATAAAACTTAGAGAGCAATTAAAGGAAGTGTATTGGCAGATCATTTGGCACACCAACCTGTGGACGATTACCAATCATTGAACTTTGATTTTCCGGACGAAGACATCTTGGTGGTAACTGACTGTGAAATACCTGGACCGGATGAAGGACCTGAGGAAGGATCCCGATGGTCTATGCATTTTGACGGAGCCTCCAATGCTTTGGGTAACGGCGTCGGCGCTGTAATCATATCTCCCAAAGGAATGCATACTCCACTCACCGCCTGATTATGTTTCAACTGCACCAACAACATGGCAGAATATGAGGCATGTATCATGGGTCTACAAGCTGCAATCGACTTAAGGATCAAATTTCTGAGTGTCTTCGGAGATTTCGCTCTCGTGATCAATCAGATCAAAGGCGAGTGGGATACGAAACACCCAAATCTTATTCCTTACAAGGAGTATGTGTCAACCTTGCTTCCCCACTTTGAAGAGATAACTTTTGAGCATTTCCCAAGAGAGGAGAATCAGCTAGCGGACGCACTAGATACGATGTCTTCAATGTTCAAGGTTAAATGGGACAATGAGGCTCCCCGGATCATTATCTGGAAGTCGGATGAACCGGCATACTGCTGCGACCTCGAGGCCGAGAAGGCAACTGAAAAACCCTGGTATCATGAGGTGAAGAGGTACTTGGAAGCTCAGGAATACCCTGAAGGTGCATCTGTCAATGACAAGAAGTTCATGAGAAGGTTTGCGGCAAAATTCTTCCTCAGTAACGGCATCCTCTACAAACGGAATCATGATTCAACTCTACTACGTTGTGTGGATAAGGCTGAAGCAGAGAAAATCATGATAGAACTGCATGAAGGTACATTCGGAACACACTCCAGTGGACACACCATGGCAAAGAAAATCCTTAGGGCAGGATATTTCTGGTCCACCATGGAAGCCGATTGTTACCAACACTCTCGAACTTGTCACAAATGCCAGATCTATGCTGACAAGGTGCATATTCCTCCATTTCCTCTGAACGTCCTGACGGAACCTTGGCCTTTTGCAATGTGGGGCATTGATATGATCGGTGAGATCCGACCGACGGCATCTAACGGGCATCGCTTCATCTTGGTAGCGATCGATTACTTCACAAAATGGGTTGAGGCAGCTTCCTACGCCATAGTAACCAAGAGCGTCGTGGCACGTTTCATCCGGCATAATCTGATCTGTCGGTACAGCGTCCCGGAAAGAATCATTACAGACAATGGTACCAATCTCAATAACAAAATGATCACTGAACTCTGTGAACAATTCAAGATACAGCACCATAATTCTTCTCCCTACCGGCCGAAGATGAATGGGGCTGTAGAAGCGGCGAATAAGAATATTAAGAAAATTGTGCAGAAGATGACAGTGACTTATAAAGATTGGCACGAAATGTTACCATTTGCTCTTCATGGGTACCGTACCTCAGCAAGAACGTCAACCGGGGCAACTCCTTTCTCCTTGGTCTATGGCATGGAGGCAGTCTTGCCCATTGAAGTCCAGATACCTTCTCTCCGGATAATGAAAGATGCAGACTTAAATGAAGATGACTGGATCCAGACTCGACTTGATCAATTAAACCTGATTGACGAAAAGAGGCTCACCGCTATCTGTCATGGTCAGCCGTATCAAAAACGAATGATCAGGGCATTTAACAAGAAGGTCAGACCACAAGAGTATCAGGTTGGAGACCTGGTAATCAAGCGCATCATCCTTCCTCAAAGTGATCCCCGGGGCAAATGGACCCCTACTTACGAAGGGCCATTTGTGGTTAAACATGTGTTCTCAGGAGGAGCCATGATTCTAACCACCATGGATGGTGACGACCTTCCTCAACCCGTCAATGCAGACATAGTGAAAATATACTACGCATAATCAAAGACCCGCTAGGTTGACTGGCCTAGGCAAAAATAAGGGCTTCCCGGCGAACCAAAAGGGTTCGGGAAAAAATAAGGGATGAAATGAAAAATCTGTACACCCGGCAAGTTGAAAACCCGAAAGGGCGACTTGGGCAAAAATGGGTATCCCGGTGGACTGAAAACCCGAAAGGGCGGTCCAGGCAAAAGTTAGGGATAAAGCGTAACACTATGTCTCATTGGATCACTTCGCATCCGGAATTCGGCATCAACTATCTGGCTCAGATTTCGACATCGACCAATCAGCTTCATTTTCAACTAGGCAGCAAAGCGATGAGACGCTTGGGGATATAAAGGCGATAGCAGAGTTGGAACCCAGTGGGATTGTTCACATAGCTGTTTTGTTTTCTTTTCAAAAAATTGTAAATTCTGTGATTATTCGGCGGCATCCTCTTACTAGGATGTCAGCTTCTTATACAAAAACGCCTATTCACAGGCAAAGTTCAAATCAATACAAATTCACTTGTCCATACAAGTTGCCATTGTTTTTTCCTTTTTCTGTTTTGTCTTGCGAAGAACGTCCAATGTTCATTTTTGATATATGCATTTGACATTAAATTGCTAATTTATAAATGTTTGCAAAAGATCAATTAAAGGTGACATCAGAAACAAGGGCAATGTAAGGTTGTCTGATGCAGTCTGGTTGCTTTGTCCGCCAAGGTACCAAGGTATATTCGACTGAGGAATATGACGAAATCATCTCAACGCCCCGCAGAGTAAGATAAGATTCAGCAATACTTTCCCCAAGCGGATTTGACTCCCCGTCAATCCTGAAAAGGCACAACTTTCCCCGGCAGGTCTTAAAGCTTATCCCCAGTAGATTCTGGAAGCTTGTCCCCTGCAGAATATGGACGTCTCTCCCGAGCTTTAGTCAGAGTTATTCCTCACAAGGGCTTATAACTGGGTTATCCTCAGCTAATTACCACGGAAGATCGCCCCCGACAAAGTTCTTTCAATCCCCAGTGGAGTTTATCTTTGGTATCCCCAGCGGAGTTTATCATCATTATCCCCAGCGGAATCCATCATTGTAGTCCTCAGCAGGCCTCTCATCAAAAACTTCAGCAAAGTATCTCTTCCACAGAACAATTCCCCGGCCGATTGTCGAGGATTTATTTTCCTAAGACGAAAATACATTCATAAACATTTCACTTACATACATGATAAAGTACATACAACGCTGTCTCATGTTAAAACATCATGCATATCATACATCATGACATTGCATACAACTTATGTTTTGCCTTTTCAGGGAAAAAGACAATCCCAAAGACAACTACCTTCAACTGTCACAATATTTCCAGATTCGATTCCTGTATCTAGCCAGGGCATATCTGTTGACCACATTTCCAGACTCGATTCCTGTATCTAGCCAGGGCACGTCTGAAGAGTTCGAAGATTCGATTCCTGTATCCAGCCAGGGCACATCTGTCAACTACAACATTTCCAGATTCGATTCCTGTATCTAGCCAGGGCATATCTGTTGACCACATTTCCAGACTCGATTCCTGTATCTAGCCAGGGCACGTCTGAAGAGTTCGAAGATTCGATTCCTGTATCCAGCCAGGGCACATCTATCAACTACAACATTTCCAGATTCGATTCCTGTATCTAGCCAGGGCATATCTGTTGACCACATTTCCAGACTCGATTCCTGTATCTAGCCAGGGCACGTCTGAAAAGTTCGAAGATTCGATTCCTGTATCCAGCCAGGGTATATCTATTGACGACCATTTCCAGATTCAATTCCTGTATCCAGCCAAGGCACATTTGTGAGCCACCGATTGTAGATTCGATACCTGTATCCAACCAGGGCATATCTGCATAAGGAGATTGAAGATCAAACACCTGTAACAAGCTAGGAAAACATCTGCCTTTCTCAGATACATAAAGTTCTCGCTAAGGAATCTCTTATGCGATCAACACTTCCAAATGGCATCTGTAAGCCCATTCCCGACGAAGATCTGTCACATCTCCAGATGGCATCTATAAGCCCATCTCCCTATCCACCACCTCTCCAAATGGCATCTATAAGCCCATTCCCGCCATCACATTGCTGATACCCTACTATGCGAGTGCAAATTTCCGGGCACTCTGGTGTCCAATCTTCTTTTACCTTCGAGTCGCGAAAGGCAAACTTGCCAATCTAACTCTTCAGGTTCAAGAAGATTGAACAGGGGCAACTGTTGTACCCCAAAATTTGCCCTCCCTTTCTTCAGGAAACCATCTTGGATTTTCAAGGTCCCTCTGAAACAAATCCAAGTCCTGAGTTATCCCTTTGCCCAAGCAAGCCGCTTACAAGAGCAAGATGATCTCACGAACTCCAGAAACAACACTTTTATCTTGAGAAAAAAATCAAATTCCAAGTACTTAGAATGCTTCTCTAAGATAAGTGTTTTTAGAAAAATCAGCGCTTCAGAACTTCTGGACCCATTCCAAATGAAGACGGTCAGAAGTTGCAAGCTTGGCTCAGCGTGGTCAGAAGTTGGCTCTTCAGCAGCTACATCAGTTCAATCAGAAGTTGTAAACGTGGTTCAGAATGTAAGCCTCAAACAGAACATGCCCCTTCAGCAGTTACACAAGCTCAGTCAGAATTTGCTAAAGGAATGCAAGAGAAGCAGGAAAGTCTGAAGGCTCCTTCAGAACAGGTTGAAATCAGAAGATGAAAGGTCAGAAGAATGGGTGTTACACTGATACAGAATCTCTAAGTCCAGATTGTCCAGAAGTAAATCCAAGGAACGTACCAGAAAACCAGGAGAATCTCCAGAGCTTACTAAGACAACAGGTAGCCAAGGCCAGAGCATGGTTTACGCTGCTGATTCAACGCTGGTTTCCATTACCAGAATGTTGGTATTGACAGGTCTTGTCACCATTTAATGCCCATTAATGCTTCCAACCACTCCTGAGCATTCACGTGTGGCTTGGAAAACGCTTTTGCACAGATTCTGGCATGGGTCTTCACGCCACCGCCCACTTCAGAGGTCACTTCTCCCCAATCTACGCCTGCTGCTGCAACCTAGGCTGAAAGCTAGCTGTTATCACAACTTCCCAGGAATTTCTGTCAAAGAACAAATTCAAACTCTGTTGGCGCCTTAAATGTTCAAGGCATCCACAAGAACTTTGCCTATAAATAGAGAGGCTTCACCACTGCAAAAGGCGTTGAAGAAAAAAACAGAAACAGAAACTGCTAAGTGAGAAACAGAACTCCTAGCAACACAGCATTCTGAAACTCTGCCAAAATCTCCAGCTTTGTTTCACAACTTTGAGTTTCTCACCTTCAAACTTCATCAAATATCCAGTTTTTTCTGTAAACCAAAAACACCCTTTCCAAACTTCTGACCCTGCATACGTATACACCTTTACTTCCCCTTTTCAAAATCTGTCCAGAACACCACCAGAACCAAAAGCTAAACTTTCACTCACCAACTTTTCCAAACAGTCAGGTAAGCACCTGCTGACCCTCATCACACTGTTAAGCATCATCAGCTGTGCATATTCAAGTAACATAATGTAAATATTCATGTTATTGCTGTTTATGTTCTGAGGACTTTCATACCTCAGAACGTTCTGAGCCAGTATAGGACTTGCCTGTGACCTTGGTGATTCTGACCTCTGAAACGTTTTTGCTATTTGCTGGATCTGTTCCAAATATGTTTCCTGTTTTGTGGAGTAACAACAGGATTGCAGATGTTCTGGTTAGTACAGGGAAAAGCCAAGTGCTGACTTTGACGTTAGCACATCTGAAGCCTGTTTTGCTGTCAATGATATCAGAACCTCTGAGAGTTATTGCCTTTTCAGCAGAATCAGAACTTCTGGTTTCTCCACTAACAAACTTCTGTCTTGCAGCGCAGGGAAATCAGAACTTCTGATTTCCCCACTAACAAGGTTCTGTTTTGCAGGTGCTAGAGTCAGAAGTTCTGACTCATCCAGTTTCACTAACATGTTGATCATCTGGCAGCGGATCTGAGTCAGAACTTCTGATGACCTCCCAGCAGCGCGCGGGCTCCCTCTCTCTCTATATATATATCTTGTTTTTTTTGCTATTTTCTTTTTTGTCTATTTTTCTCGTTGAACCCCCCAGGTACAAATGTGTATCCCCCTCCCCTAATTGTTGTAATAGCGTAGGATTTTACATTTTTGCTTCTTATTGCTAGTAATTAGGACGTGTATGGCAAGATAAAATCAATGAAATAGAAAAACCTAATTCAAAGAAAAAACTCTTGTATGCAATAAAACACACTTGCACACTAACACCTCTAGGGTTACATCCACTTGTTGCCTTTCAAAAATTGGGCCATATTGCATGTTAGGTCTCTTTGGGCAAAACAAATAACTCAAATGATCATAGTCCCTCGATGACGCTTTTTGCCTAAAATGATCAAAGTCCCTTAAAGAAAAATTGCCCAAAGATACTTGGAACCATTGCAATCATGGTCTAAACGACGACCCACGCCCGTCCCTTTAACATCCTAACACAAGATTGTCCACCAAATACAATGGTGGAACAAAATTGTTAAAAGGGTTAAAACGTAGCAACAATCTTTGAGAAATTTAGGGTAGATAGCTCTTGATTACTTGCCAATTTGCAAAACACTTGCCTATTTTTCAAAACCACACATCAATACACTTTCAAAACAACTTTCAAAAAACATTGAAAACCTTTTCAAAAGACATACACCTTTGTATACATCCCAACATGGATCATTACAAAGGTTGCCACCACATTGGCCTCTTTTCAAAAACATTTTAAAATCCACACACACAAAGCACCATTTCAAACAATTGAAAATTAAGGCAAGTTGATCTAAGCAAGTAACTAAGAGCCCATGGATAACCATGGATAGAAAGGGTGCTAATACCTTCCCTTTCTATAATCTACTCCCCGAACCCAAGAAAACATCTCAAAGGTTTTTGCTGTGCTTTTTAACCTTTCCTTAGGATAAAATAAAAAGTCGGTGGCGACTCTTGCTTAACCGAAACATTTGCGAATACAAACGCAAAACCCCTAGTCAGTTCTCCCACCGTATCACAAGGACCATCTAATTTATACTTGAATTTTGTTGGAATTCCTTCAGGAGAAATTAGAAGGACTCCAACACCACTTCCATTCCTGTGGGTTGACCCATCAAAGTACAATTTCCATGGTTGTATTTCTACGTAACTCATGACAGTTTGCTCAACCAATGCATGGTCCACAATAAAGTCAGAAATCACTTGGCCTTTCACAGCTTTTAAAGGCATGAAAGTCAAAGAATATTTTGTTAAGGCTAAAGCCCATTTACCAACTCTGCTATGCATTATTGGTTTTGAAAGCATGTGTTTAATGACATCGAAATAAGATGAAACATAAACATCAACAGGCTTTATATAATACTTGAGTTTCATACAAGAGAAATACAAACAGAGACATAGCTTTTCTAAATTTCTATATCTGGTCTCTGCATCATTTAGTACTCTACTTAAATAGTATATGGCTCTTTCGATACCATTGCTATCTTCTTGTGCTAACATACTACCTATACTAACTTCAGAGGCAGATATGTACAATCTCATGGGCTTCCCCCATGAAGGTGGAGACAAGATAGGAGGCTGAGAGAGGTATCTTTTTATCCTGTCAAATGCCTCCTGATGGGCTTCGTTCCATTCGAAGGCGTGGCCTTGCTTTAGACGAAGCAACGGAGAGAAAGCTTGGGTTCTTCCACTCAGGTTCGAAATGAATCTTCTGAGGAAGTTAATCTTCCCTAGCAGAGATTGCAACTCCCTTTTTGACGTAGGTGCTTTCGTCTCCATTATGGCTTTGGTTTTGTTCTGGTTGATCTCAATCCCTTTCTTGTGAACCACAAAACCAAGGAAATCTCCAGCCTGCACAAAAAATGCACATTTAAGGGGATTCATCTTTAAGCCATGTTTTCTCATTCGTTCGAATGATTGGCTCAAATGATGCAAATGTGTTTCTGCAGATATAGATTTGATGACTATATCATCAATATACACCTGCATAAAGGTTTCAATGAAATCATGAAAAATCGAATTCATTGCCCTTTGATAAGTTGCCCCAGCGTTCTTTAAACCAAAAGGCATCACCACCCATTCGTAGGTGCCTAAGGCTCCTGGGCAACGAAATGCTGTCTTTGCAACATCTTCTTCAGCAATGAAAATCTGATTATACCCAGAGTATCCATCTAACATACTTAAGTATTCGAACCCTGCAGCAGAATCTACTAGCATTTCTGCCACAGGCCTGGAATATTCATCTTTAGGGGTTGCAGTGTTTAAATCCCTAAAATCTATGCAAATTCTTAAAGAACCATTTTTCTTAATAACAGGTACTATATTTGCTAACCATTCGACGTACCTTGTGGTTCTGATGAATTTGCAACGCAGCAACCTTTCGATCTCAGCTTTAATCTTCGTGAGAACCGCTGGTGCGAATCTTCTAGGAGTTTGTTTGATGGGCTTCTTTCCATCTTTGATTGGTAGTCTGTGTTCGACCAACTCCCTCTTTAAACCCGGCATCTCGTCATAATCCCATGCGAAGCAATCTTTGTTTTTCTTGAGGACTTCGATTACCTCCTTCTTGAGGCCTGGGCTAAGTTTTTCACTTATGTAGGTTATTCTTTTCGTTTTTTCATCCCCTAAGTTGACTTCTTCGAGTGGATCCTGTGCCAACATTTTGGCACCTGAGTCTATGGGGTCCCTTTCGAAGCCTAAGGGTTCTTTGTCGTAGATGGCATCTAACCTTTGATCCATCTCAAATTCTTTGAAGGGTGAGCATTTCGAGCCATCCCCACCTGTTTCGTTCATTTTTACCGCTAATTTATTTATTTCAGCCTCTAAGGCCGCCTTTGATTCGTTCTCAGCCATATAGGCCGAAATCCTTTCGAAAAAGGTAGACTCAGTCATGGATAAGGTTGTCGAAGTCCCAGCCCGCTGGCCGTTTTTGTATAGTGCTTTCGACTCCCTCTTCTTCACTGATTATTGTTCTATCCCAGTAAAGGCCATCATGGTGAAGGGTCATGTAGTAGTGGGCGTTTCTGGTTTCGTTAATCTCGTCATTTGGGACACACGGAGCAACCTTTGCCAGATGCTTATCATAATCCCTCTTGTCAACTAAATTGACTGTTGACATAAAGTAACTCTGGTCTGCTTCGATGTTTTCCATGATTCCATCATCTCTCTGTAGAACTAGTCGCTGATGCATTGACGAAGGAACCGCCCCTACGCCATGGATCCACTCCCTTCCCAGCAATAAGTTATAGTTGGCCTTGGCTTTGATCACCATAAACATGGTGGGCCTACAGCTTGAGCCTATTGTTAATTCCAACTGGACCACTCCCAGTGTTTTGCCCACTTTCCCCTCATAATTGGACAGAACCATATTATGGGGCTTGATGTCTCCTTCGCGGATCTCTAATCTTTTCAGCATGAAGTGGGGTATCAAATTGACTGCAGCACCCCCATCCACTAGAACCTTGTTCACACCATGGGCACCAACTTTTGCCCGAATAAATAGTGGTTTAAGATGGTTCTTCATAGCAGGTTCTGGATGTTCGAAGAACGCATTTTGCTCCTTGACAGCCCCATTATCCATCACATAGTAGCACACAGGCCTATGCTTCATCAAATCTGTGGTATCTTCTTCCTCATACTCATCAATTTCGGTTTCCTGCCCAAATTCATAGGGAAGCACAGATACCACGTTGCAGTTTAGGTTGAAAGAAGACTCCCCCTCCGATTCGAAGTTATCTGTTATCATATCTTCGTTTTCTTCTGGGCCTGGAGTGTATTCCTTTGGTTCATCCAGTTGTACTTCATAGAAAAGCCTCCTATTAACTGGAGGTTTGTCTTCAGTTTGATTTTTTGGTGTGGGTTTATTGGTGCTAGATTCACCTTGGTTCTTTGTTGAAGTGACCCCTTTGTTTGCCACAGCTTCCCTCTCAGCCTTTCGAATCCTTTGTTGTCTGCGCCACTAGGATCTCGACATGGGGATCCTTCCTTTGTAGTTTTCTAATCTTACCTCCTCCCTTTTTGCTATGTTGAATTGCCTTCTGTATGTCATAGCATGGCGTGCATTTCGTTCGGTGTTTCTCCATCTGTCTTTGCCTTTGTCATTTCTGACTTGCAACCATTTGTCGGTTGGCACTTCAGCAGGGAGTTTGAAAGTCACTCTTCGAGCAGCCTTGGGGTGAGGGCTATCAAGCCTTCATTGTTTGTGCCTGCTGTCGAAACGTGGGCCCATTTGGACAGTTTCTTGATGGTTCCAGCAAGGGGCGAAGGGAATCGTTTCGAAGGCTCTGGCCATGCTTTGATCATACACGGCAGAACACCTTGGGCAAATCAAGAACTTGGTTGCCCCTTTGTAGCAGCGAAACACAAATTCCAGCAAACTTTCTCCAGCCTTGGGATAACACCTGAAAAGCTGGTTATCCTGGCGCCAATTGTTGCCAGTTCGAGCCCTCTGTACCTTCTCGAAATTCGCAGCGATTCTTTGATTGCAGAGGATGCTGCACCTAGGGCACAGTATCATGCCTGTATCTCCTTTGTGGCATGCCATGAGGTAATCCTTGAGACTAGCATCTCCAGCGTGATTATCCTCCATTCTATACTTCTCTTTTTCTAAGTATTTTTCTATCTCCTCCATCTCAGAGTGAGGTCTTTCCATGTCCACCATGTTTACCTCAACATCCTCCCCTTCAGCTTCATCATTTCCCCATCCTGTGGGTTTTATGTCTTCAATGTGGACCTTCGAACTCTCTGGGGCAGAATATTTGACCTAATAGTCAAATTTTCCACTGGGTTTCCCTAGAGTGTCCCATATTTCCTTCTGAGGGGAAGTTGGCTTCGTGATTTGGACTTTCTCCAATTCCAGCCTCAGGCCTTCAGTGGCCTGTGTTAGTTCTTGGTTTTGATTTTCCTGGCCTTCAGTAGCCTGGGTTTCTCTTGCAACAACTACAGGAGCTGCTTCAATCGAAGTCTCTGGTAGCTTCTGGACATCTTCAGTGACCTCCTTATCGACTTCGACCATCAACCAGCTTTCGTTTTCAGTACCTTTCTCTCCTGTTGGGACATCGCTTTGGTCAGCTTCCACCATGTTAATCTCTCCAATGCATGCAGGCTCGGAGTAGTTGGTGTCTGCGACGTCCAAGGGATCTTCGTCCACTTTCATCTTTGCCTTATCAGCAAACTTCAGTCTGCCATCTTTGATTGCATTCTGAATTAGGTCCCTAAAAAGAAAACACTGTGAGGTTTTGTGGCCTAGGAAACTATGATATTTGCAAAATCCTCTCTTCTTTCTTTGATCTAAAGGAGGTATTTTGACATTTGATGGCACAATGAGTTGGCCATCTTTGACAAGTAAATCAAAAATCTCGTCACACTTAGTGACATCGAAGGTATAAACCTTCTTTGGGAATTTGTCACTTTTCTCATTTTCAACAATCTCTTTCCCTTTTGTGGGAACTAATAACTTGCAGGAGTAAGGTGGTGCCTGTTTTAATTCAGCGAGGTCGATTTCGACCTCTTCGAATTCGAATTCAGGATAGTCCTCTGCTTCTTCAGTTCCAACGTAGGAGATCCTTTCTTTCTTGTTATTTTTAAAGACTCTGGCCTTTTCGGCTTTTAGCCTTTCGACCTGTCGAACCCTATCGGCTAACTGAGCCATGTCCCTCAAATATTGAGTGTCTAGTTTCTTTCGAATAGAGTAATCCAAGCCACCAGCGGCCATTTCGACTAACTCATGTTCAGGCACTACTGTGTGACATCTGGATTTCAAAAGCCTAAATCTATTTATATAATCATCTATGGGTTCAGTGAACTTTCTCTTGACACTGGCTAACTCCTTCAAGCTTATCTTCGACTGTCCCATGTAAAATTGTTCATGGAATAATCTCTCCAAAAAAGCCCAAGTATCAATGGACCCAGGAGGCAAAGTGGTAAACCACGTGAAGGCGTTTTTAGTCAGGGAACTTGGGAAGTATTTTATCCTGAGATCTTCATTATTGGCTATATCTCCCGCTTCGGTTAGATATCTGGCTATATGTTCGACTGTTGACTCATTGGTATCCCCAGTGAACTTTGTAAATTTAGGGACTTTATATCCCCTTGGCAAATCAGTATGCATTATGCAATCTAATATAGGATAAGCATAATTTGGCCTCCTCATTCCTGTGTTGAGGCCACTCTGGGCCATGACTCTCTCTATCATGGTGGTTAGATTGTTTTCTGCCAAGATGTTATCGTTTCGAATTCTATGAACGACTGCATCAGCATCTTGATTTCGACCCACCATGACAACCCCCCTAGGTTGTTCTTCTCGAAACTCTAGGACTTCCAGCCTTTCGACCCTTGCCCCTGGTTCCATCATTTCTCTTTGTGGGCCTGGGATTATTGGGGCTTCTAGCCTTGGTGCCCTTGCCCCCAAGTTAACTTCTTCTCTAGGTGGTCTATAAATTGGGTCGTTAGCAACTTGTTCCACAACAGACATGTTTGCTCGAACTCTCGCCTGATTCTGCCTACGCCTTTCTGGGGGAGCAAAGAAATCTGCTATTCGACTCATGTTATCAGCGTTTTCCCTGTTTTTCACAGTCACATTTTGTACTATTGGGGAAAATATTTCCTGCATAGTTTGTGCTAACACCCCTATCATATTATGGTTACTGTCATCCATCAATTTCCTAAAAGCCAACTGGTTTTCTGTGGTTAAAATAGGCATTATGCTATAACCCACTGACCCTTGGTTATTTGTCATAAACTGATTCTCCCCAGACCCAGACCCTAATTGTGGTGATGAATTCGATGTGGAATTGTGTAAACCTGCCATAAAGGATGTTGGCATTCGATAAGATGAGTTTCTGGTTCTATTACCATCGAAACCGGGTGGCCTAGTTAGTGGAGTGGCGAAATGGGTTTGTGTTCCTGATGGTGGAACGAATCCCCCAGTATAACCAATGGTTCCAGTATTTCCTAAGATCGAACTATTAGTTGATATGCCACTTACTCTGTTAGTGGCTATATTACTGGTTGAAGACGCAACAGACTGTGCATTCGAAGGGATCACATTAGATGTTCCCATCGAAGTGGACACATTAGTGCTTGTTGTATGTGGGGCATTTTGTTCCCCTTGTTGATTGTCAGAGTTAGACATCTTGTTCAACCGTTTTCTTCTGGATAAGGGTTGGTTGTTGTTGGTTATTTTACCACTTCTTAGGTTCATAAAACAGCAAACTTCTTAGGTTCCAACGTTTTTATAATGGTTATGTCTCAACAATCTTTATTTCTAATGTCCAATTATTGGTCCCACCAGGTGTGCCAATTTGTTTCCAGTGATTTCTGGTAAACAACCGCTAGTCTTCCAAACTATCGAATAAACTTACTGACTGTTATTCAATTTCTCTGGTAACTCGCAGGATCGACTAGATTGATCCTAGGACTTGTTGGTCATTAGGGTAACTCTCACGATCGAACAGGTATTCATGGTTGGTATTTGGAGTGTTGTGTAGGTGTTTGACTTATTTCGATTTCTCTCTTAAAGATCTAAAGGTGTAATCAAAATATATGTGCACGAAACTAAATTGCATGAATAAATGTTAATTGTAAAGACATGTAAAATTGCATAAAAGACAAGTAAATAGCTTCGAATTATAAAAACAGTTCATGTAAAAGATGTTCTGGAACGTAAAAGATTCGAAATACGAAGAAAGCGTTTAATGCAAGAAATCTGTAAAATGACTTTAAGTAAAAGAGGTGTTCGAAGGATAAAACTTGAAGATAAAGGCATGAAAAGTATGACAGTTTTCTGAAATGTAAAGTGTTTGAAATGGAAAGAAAGCATTTAAATGTAAGGCATCAATGAAAAGATTTCGAATAAAAAGACTTTAAATGAGAAAACTTGTAAATGGTATTTGGCAGAAAGATAAAGGAAAGTGCTGGAAATGATAAAAAGGTTTTCATTAAATCATAAACATGTGGTGCTATCATACGTACATTGCTCTTGCATTCGTTTCCCTAGCCATGTGGTAATTTGAATGTTTACTGAGTATTTTGTACAAACAGATATGACACCCGAAATCCTAATGCTAAGACTTCTATTTATACTACTTCGACCATAACGGTCTTGCTATAAGATTATGCCACGTTCAAAACATGCAGAACAATGCCTCTCTCTTGTTTCCACGTGTCTCCAAATGCTCCAGCACATAAATTTCAAACTTCGAATGTCCCGCTTGCATTTGAATTTCAAATGTTTTGGTACTTCTCCGCTTCGAACGCACTTCTCAGACACATCCTTGTTGTCATTTCGAGACTTCTTTAGATATGTTCCCATAATTGCCACTCGAAGCTCCAAGCTTTGATATGCTCATTCGAAACACTGCTTCTACTATTTCGAAACATGACGCTTTGTTTCATTTCGATCGAAACGTTCAATTCACTTGGCTTCTAATAATATTATCAAAATCTTCAGCCAACACACCCCTAGGGTATTCCACTTGTTGCCTTCAATAATGGGCCATATTGCATGTTAGGTATCTTTGGCAAAAACAAAACAATCAAATGATCATAGTCCCTCGATGACGCTTTCAAAAGTTGCCTAAAAATGATCAAGTCCCTTAAAGAAAAAATTGCCCAAAGATACTTGGCACCATTGCAATTATGGTCTAAACGATGACCCACGCCCGTCCCTTTCACATCCTAACACAAGATTGTCCACCAAATGCAATGGTGGAACAAAATTGTTAAAAGGGTTAAAACATAGCAAAGATTTTTGAGAAATTTAGGGTAGATAGCTCTTGATTACTTGCCCCCTTGCAAAACAAAACACTTGCCTATTTTTCAAACCACACATCACTACACTTTCAAAACAACTTTCAAAAAACATTGAAAACCTTTTCAAAAGACATACACCTTTGTATAAATCCCAACATGGATCATTACAAAGGTTGTCACCACATTGGCCTCTTTTCAAAACATTTTCAAAACACACACACAAAGCACCATTTCAAACAATTGAAAACCAAGGCAAGTTGATCTAAGCAAGTAACTAAGAGCCCATGGATAACCATGGATAGAAAGGGTGCTAATACCTTACCTTTCTATAATCTACTCCCCGAACCCAAGAAAACATCTCAAAGGTTTTTGCTGTGCTTTTTAACCTTTCCTTAGGATAAAATAAAAAGTCGGTGGCGACTCTTGCTCAACCGAAACATTTGCGAAAACAAACGCAAAACCTCAAGTCAGTTCTCCCACCGTATCACAGAACTGGCGACTCTGCTGGGGAATTTTTAAGTGGAGTAACCTTAGGGCTTAGATCACCCTCTTGCATGACTAATTGCTTGATTTGATTGCTTTATATCTTGGCTCTCTTATTTGGGTTTGCAATCCTACACCCGGATTTTGGGAAACATTCATAGATAGCAATACGTTGTGGAAACTGTGCGGGGTATACCGACACGGTCAAAGCAATAGCTATATTAGTGCAACATATTTGTGAGTACCGGTAACCCTTGAGTTCAATCAAGGAGAGTACGGGGCCGCTGAGTGATGTCACTAAGCACTAATGACCTAGAACCTTACTTGACCATCTTGGCCTTTCATTAGGGGTAGTGAGATGACCGGCTTTGGTGCAGTCTGAAGTTGGTAGATACTCGATACTACACTCATTGAGGGTTGTTTTCTTGGAATATTTTGGTCGCTAGTTAAGTGGCTAAACCAAAACAATGAACAATGAAAACAATCCAGTGATATTGAGCTCCTTAGAACCCGGTTACTATTTATAGGACAGGTTTTTAAGCCAACTACACTCAAGAGGGTACTTACCTATGAAACCCCATGCAAGCCTGAAACTAGGGTTTGGTGTGAATTGCTTGTACATATGTTTGTACATACATCATGAACATCATAAAGCATCATATGCATTTACTAACCACTTCAAGGGTTTAGATCTTCATCTTTGTTCTTGTTTTGTAGGTCATGGAAATTCCTCGCAGAAAAACTATCCAAGTCAACCTTGTGAGAATCCCTCCTCAACTCAAGGAGCTCACCTCAAGAATTTCGGAAAGCTCTCCCTTCAGTGAAAGACATGGTAGGTTGCTCAGCTTAGTCAACACCAACATTGAAGAGGACATGATGAAAGTGCTATTCCAGTTCTTTGACCCTCTTCACCACTGTTTCACTTTCCCCGACTACCAGTTGGTGCCCACTTTGGAGGAATTTTCTCAACTCCTGAGAATTCCTATCCTAAATCAACTACCTTTCAACGGTACGGAAAAGGAACCAAAGCCTGAAGATGTTGCTCGAGCATTACATCTACAGCCTTCTGACATCAAGGGGCATTGGGAAACTAGAAGCGGCGTCAAAGGTTTCTTAGCAAAATTCTTGTTTGAGAAGGCACAAGAATGTTGGAATTCATTGGACCTACAAGCCTTTGAAGAAATTGTGGAACTCCTTATCTATGGGTTGGTCTTGTTCCCAAATCCTGACCAGCTTGTGGAGATCAACGTCGTCAAAATCTTCTTGTCCAGAAATCCAATACCAACATTGCTTGGGGATATCCTTCACTCATTTTACACACGAACAATGAGAAAGAGGGGTGTTCTCATGTGCTGTACTCCTCTCCTTGCAAGGTGGTCTATTTCGCACCTTCCACAATCTGTCTTGAAGAATGACCAAGGCTCAAGGTGGTCCCAACGGTTGATGACTCTTACTCACTCTGATGTACATTGGTGTTCTCGGTCCAGAGAAAATGTCATCATCGTCGATCATTGTGGAGAGTTCCCTAATGTTCCATTACTTGGCATTAGAGGGGGCATTACCTACAACCCTTACCTAGCTTTGAGGCAATTTGGATATGCACGAAGAGATGGCCCTCACGACATGTTGATTCCTGACCTAGTTTTTGACTTCGACAACGATGCGCAAGGACTTCGCCAAAGATTCATCAGAGCTTGGAGGATGCCTAACAAGGTTGACAGCAAGACACTGGGACACAAGAACTCCATCCCTCTTGAGCCTTATCTCAAGTGGGTACGAGCCCGAGCCCAAAGTCTAATGATGCCTTATCCCCATGTTCTCCCTGTGATTAAAGAGCCCGTTAAGATAGGAGAGGTTCCCTACACCATCCTACATCCTGACATGCCTACATCGTGGGAGGAGATGCAGAAGAGTTGGATCCAACTCAAGGAGGAACAGAACACTTTTGAAGCCAGCTTCTACGCCAGCGAGAAGAAGGTTCTAGAGCTCACCCGCCGACTCCATGAGCAAGAGGCCCTCAACACCTATATTGCGCCAAAGAGGATGCGCAACATCTTTTTACCTTGAGAAGTTGTTTTTGTAATTTTTGGCCCATGGGGCACTTATGTACTAACAAATTTCTTATTATTAATATGACGTGCGTTCTTTTTGTCTGCAACAATTGTGAGTTTCTAAAATCCTTGAATGCATTGCATAGATAGCTCTCATGCATCATGTGCATAACAGGTACCCCTTTTTCTACAGGTTGCTTAATCTTCTTCGCTGTTTATTTTGAACAGTCATCATGAATCCAGAATCATCCAGTGAACAAGCTATCAAGGCCCTCCAGGCCCAGAATGCCCAGTTTCAAGAGATGGTCATGAGCCTGGCCCAAGGTCAACAAGAGTTGAAGGCTTTGCTCTTAAAGAATAAGAAGAAGAAGAGGACTGTGTTGTTCAATACCGGACGCAGGTTTGGGAATACACTCCATAACGAGGCTGATCCAACTACTTCCTCTGCAGAGAAAGACAGTCCCCAAGGGGGAGGGGCTCCTAGTCCTGCAGTCTCTGACAACGAGACGGATTACAATGACGAACAATACCCTCCTGCTGCTGACAGATACAAGCAATTAGAGGACCGCTTGAGTGCCATGGAGATTCAAAATGTGTCGGGGCTGGATTTCGGAGATTTAGGGTTATCTTCTGGGGTGGTAATCCCACACAAGTTCAAGGCGCATGCCTTTGCCAAATACGACGGGGCTTCCTGTCCAAAGCTGCATCTCAGATCGTACGTAAGGAAGATCCAACCTTACACGGCAGACAAAAATCTTTGGATCCACTTCTTCCAAGATAGCCTTTCGGGGTCACAACTTGAGTGGTTCTATCAGCTAGATGGAACCAGTATCCGACATTGGGAAGATTTGGCTACCGCATTTTATAGACAATATCAATACAATTCTGACCTCGCTCCTACGCGTACCCAAATTCAGGGTATATCATTAGGAACGGGCGAAGGATTCAAAGAATATGCGCAAAAATGGAGAGATTTGGCTGGCAGGGTGCAGCCTCCATTGACTGACCGTGAACTGGTTGACATGTTTCTAGGGACCTTGTCTGGTCCATTCTTCAATCATCTGGTTGGTAATTCCTCCGTTGGGTTTACGGATTTGATCCTAACGGGTGAAAGGATAGAAGCTGGCATCAGGTCAGGAAAGATACAGAAAAGTGCTTCCGCAAGTACTGAGAAGAGGCCTTTCAAGAAGGAAGCTAGTGCCGTCTATGGTCCTAGAAGACAAGTCAAGCCAGAAAGCCGCCAAGCCGTCAATGCCTTGGTAATTTCAAAACTTGTTGCTGCTCCTCAGCAGTACAATCAACAAAGGGGTGAGAGGCCCAAAAGGCAATACACTCGGCTGAGTATGACCTTGTCACAAATCTTACCGCAACTGCTATCAACTAACTTGGTGACCATCAAAGAGGCTCTGAAGGTCGTGAATACTGCATCTCCTAAGTATAACCGAAATGCCCGCTGTGCTTATCATTCCAATAGCCCCGGGCATACTACTGATGATTGCTGGGCCCTGAGAAATAAGGTTCAAGACCTTATTGATGCAAAGGAAATTCAGTTTGAGGCGCCTGAGAGGCCAAATGTTGTAACTGCTCCTATGCCCCAGCATAGAGTAAATGCCGTCGAGGAAGATTTGTATGCTGTTTCAGTGAATGATGTTGCTACCCCTCTATTGACTGTTAAGAGGAACCTACTGCTAGCCGGTTTATTTCCGGGTTATAGCAAGGGTTGCCTCTTGTGTGCTGTTATCCCTACCGGTTGTCCGCTGCTGAAGTCAGGCATCCAAAGCCTGATGGATAGCAAAGAGATTCTGTTCAAGAAAACCGTTGTTCCATTTGTTTCCGCTGAAGAAATATCTGTCGTCACAATTTTCAACAATCCTACCAAGGCTCCCCCGAGGAAGCCAGTCAAAATTATGTCTGTTGCACCCATTACCATTACTGTTCCGGGGCCCCTCCCCTATGAGTCTGACAAGGCTGTCCCATGGCACTATGGGGCAGACGTGTATGTGCTTGGAGTGAAGCAGGAGTTCAACACCGGTACCAATATTAGTAACATCACTGGTCCCGCCAAGATTACTCACAGTGGCAGGCTTTTCTCGCCTGACATTGCACCACCAGTTATCCGAAAACCTCTTATCATCACACCCGCAAGTGTGCATGTTCCAAATCAAGTTCCTGTGTCTACTACTGCCGCCGAGTCCTCTGATGCTCGGGGCAAAGAAGTTGCTACCGATTTGCCTGCCCGAACGGAGGCGCCAAAAAAGACCGCTGTTGAAGCCTCCCAGCAAGAGATGGAGGAAATCCTTAAAATCATTAAAAAGAGTGACTTCAATGTCGTTGAACAGCTGGGGCATACCCCCTCCAAAATCTCCATGCTATCATTGCTGCTGTGTTCAGAGGCCCACGCCAAGGCCCTGATTTCATTTCTGAAAACGGCCCATGTGCCGCAAGAGACATCTGCAGATCAATTCACTGACTGTGTGGCTAATTTGACAGCTGACAATGGTTTGGGTTCCTCGGATGCAGACCTTACCGCCAAAGGGAAAAACCACAATGATGCCCTGCACGTCTCTATAGAATGCAGGGGCACTACTCTCGCACACGTGTTGGTGGACACCGGTTCTTCCCTGAATGTATTGCCCAAGAAGGCCTTAGATCGGTTGGATTGTGAGGGCCTGGAATTGAAACCTAGTAACATCATTGTTAGAGCCTCCGACGGTTCTAAGAGGATGGTGCACGGTGAGGTAGACATTCCTATTCGTGTGGGTTCCCAAGTCTTTGACTCAACGTTCTATGTGATGGATATTCGTCCATCTTATTCCTGTTTGCTGGGTCGACCCTGGATTCACAAGGTTGGGGCTGTAACATTCACTCTACACCAAAAGCTCAAATACCCTGTCAAAGGGAAAATTGTTACTGTGCAGGGTGAGGAGGAATACATGGTAAGCCATCTGAATTCATTCCGGTATATTGAGATGGACGGGGAGTTTATTGAAACCCCCTTTCAACATTTTGAAGAGGTACCTTCAACGTTGGCGTCAGCAGAGACAGTGGGTGAAGAAGACTTTCCTCTGAAGATGGCTTCCCTGAAGGATGCCCGGGAAGTGATTGAGAAAGGCAAGTGCGCAAACTGGGGTCAACTTCCTGACTTCACTCAAAAGACCGACAAGTTTGGGCTGGGCTTCACTGCAGAGGCTCAGAGGGCTGTTCGCAAGGAAAGGATCAAAAAGCCTCCGGTGTTCATCACCAACCCAAGAGTGAATGCTATCGAGGAGGACGTAGAGGAAGCAGAATTTGACAGTTGGATCTATCCAACAACCAACAACGGACCAAGCAACTGGACGGCAAAAGATTTTACGCCTATTACATTTGTCACGCAGTAATGAACTCTTTTGATTTTCAATTTGTAACAAACAATATGTTGAAACTTTTATTGGCTCGGTGTCCTACCCGGGGCACCGTGGCTCCATTTGTGAGGGCTTTTTGTATGACACTTCCATATATCATTAATCAAAACATTGGACGTTGTTGCATTTCAAATCTTGTGCTCTTTTTTCTTTCTTTGTTATATATTGCAAAACAGCTATATTTACACACACTCACTTATACAGGTTCCAATCCACTCTGGATCTCACTGGTAACGGCTCTGCTACTGCCAGTTATGACTTCGAAAATCCGATCAACTTGGCCGAAGACGAAGGTGAAGATGATTGCGAAGTGCCTGGTGAACTCGCGAGACTGCTACTCCAGGAAGAGAGGGCCATTCAGCCGCATGAAGAGCCAGTGGAAATAATAAACCTGGGTACTGAGAGAGATAGAAAAGAAGTCAAGATTGGTGCCAATCTAGAGCTCAGCATGAAGCGACGATTGATCCAAATGTTGCATGACTACGTGGAAATCTTTGCTTGGTCTTACGAAGACATGCCTGGTTTGGATGCCGACATTGTAGTTCATCACCTGCCTACCAAGGAAGACTGCCCTCCGGTAAAACAGAAGATTCGCCGCATGCGCCCAGAGATGTCCGAGAAAATCAAAGCTGAGGTTATGAAATAATTTGATGCCGGGTTTCTAGCAGTGACTTCTTATCCTCAGTGGGTGGCCAACGTGGTTCCAGTGCCAAAGAAAGATGGTAAAGTCAGAATGTGTGTTGACTACAAGGATTTGAACAGGGCCAGCCCTAAGGATGATTTCCCTCTGCCTCACATCGACGTTCTTGTTGACAATACTGCTCAACACAAGGTGTTCTCCTTCATGGATGGTTTTTCGGGGTATAATCAGATCAAGATGGCCCCTGAAGATATGGAAAATACTACCTTTGTTACTCAGTGGGGCACCTTCTGCTACAAGGTCATGCCATTCGGGTTGAAAAATGCTGGGGCAACCTACCAACGTGCCATGGTTGCTTTATTTCATGATATGATCCATCATGAGATTGAAGTATACGTCGATGATATGATTGCAAGGTCCCAAACTGAGGAGGAACACCTTGACCATCTGCGGAAGCTGTTTGACCGACTGAAGTTGTACAAGCTGAGGTTGAACCCAAACAAATGCACCTTTGGGGTGAGGTCTGGAAAATTGCTAGGTTTCATTGTAAGCGACAAGGGTATTCAAGTGGACCCTGCCAAAGTGAAAGCCATACAAGAGATGCCGACTCCCAAGACAGAGAAAGAAGTCAGAGGCTTCCTAGGACGACTGAATTACATTGCCCGATTCATCTCACATCTAACTGCTACCTGTGAGCCAATCTTCAAATTGCTGAAGAAAGATCAAGTAGTACGTTGGAACGATGAATGTCAGGCCGCTTTCGAAAAGATAAAGGAATATCTCCAAGAACCACCCATTCTTATGCCACCAGTAGAAGGGAGACCTCTAATACTATACTTGACAGTACTTGACAACTCAATGGGGTGTGTGCTGGGGCAGCATGACGAGTCTGGCCGAAAAGAGCACGCTATTTATTACCTGAGCAAAAATTTTACCGACTGTGAGACTCGGTACTCACTGCTCGAGAAAACTTGCTGCGCTCTGGTATGGGCTGCTCGCCGGCTGAGACAGTATATGCTGACTCACACTACTTTGTTGATTTCAAAAATGGATCCAATCAAGTACATATTCGAAAAGCCCGCTCTGTCCGGAAGAATAGCAAGGTGGCAAATGATCTTGACAGAATATGATATCCAGTACACAACTCAAAAAGCAATCAAGGGAAGTGTATTGGCAGACCATTTGGCACACCAACCTGTGGACGATTACCAGTCGTTGAACTTTGAATTTCCGGACGAAGATATCATGGTAGTAACTGATTGTGAAGTACCTGGACCGGATGAAGGACCTGAGGAAGGATCCCGATGGTTTATGCATTTTGACGGAGCTTCAAACACTTTGGGTAATGGCATCGGCGATGTGATCATATCCCCCAAAGGCACTCATACTCCACTCACCGCCCGGCTGTGTTTCAACTGCACCAACAACATGGCAGAATATGAGGCATGTATCATGGGTCTTCAAGCTGCAATCGACTTAAGGATCAAGTTTCTGAGTGTCTTCGGAGATTCCGCTCTCGTGATCAATCAGATCAAAGGTGAGTGGGATACGAAACACCCAAATCTTATTCCTTACAAGGAGTATGTGTTGACTTTGCTTCCCCACTTTGAAGAGATAACTTTTGAACACTTCCCAAGAGAGGAGAATCAGTTAGCGGACGCACTAGCTACGATGTCTTCAATGTTCAAAGTCAAATGGGACAATGAGGCTCCCCAGATCATTATCTGGAAGTTGGACGAACCTGCATACTGCTGCGATCTTGAGGCCGAAGAGGTGACCGAAAAACCCTGGTATCATGAGGTGAAGAGATACTTGGAAGCTCAGGAATACCCTGAAGGTGCGTCTGTCAACGATAAGAAGTTTCTGAGAAGGTTCGCGGCGAAATTCTTCCTCAGCAACGGCATTCTCTACAAATGAAACCATGATTCAACTTTACTGCGTTGTGTGGATAAGGCCGAAGCAGAGAAGATCATGGTAGAACTACACGAAGGTACATTTGGAACACATTCCAGTGGACATACCATGGCAAAGAAAATCCTTCGGGCAGGATATTTCTGGTCCACAATTGAAGCCGACTGTTACCAACATTCTCGAACTTGTCATAAATGCCAGATCTATGTTGATAAGGTGTATATCCCTCCGGTTCCTCTGAACGTCCTAATGGCACCTTGGCCTTTTTCAATGTGGGGCATTGATATGATCGGCGAGATTCGACCGACGGTATCCAACGGGCATCGCTTCATCTTGGTAGCGATTGATTATTTCACAAAGTGGGTAGAAGCAGCTTCCTACGCCACCGTAACCAAGAGCGTCGTTGCACGTTTCATTCGGCATAACCTGATCTGTCGGTACGGCGTCCCGGAAAGAATCATTACAGACAACGGTACCAATCTTAACAACAAGATGATCACTGAGCTCTGCGAGCAATTCAAGATACAGCACCACAACTCTTCTCCTTACCGGTCGAAGATGAATGGAGCTGTCGAAGCGGCAAATAAAAACATCAAGAAAATTGTGCAGAAGATGACAGTGACCTACAAAGATTGGCACGAAATGTTACCATTTGCTCTTCATGGGTATCGTACCTCAGCAAGGACGTCAACCGGGGCAACTCCTTTTTCCTTGGTCTATGGCATGGAGGCAGTCTTGCCAATTGAAGTCCAGATACCCTCTCTCCGGATAATGAAGGAGGCAGACTTGAGTGAAGATGACTGGATCCAGACTCGACTTGATCAATTAAACCTAATTGACGAAAAGAGACTCACCGCTATCTGTCATGGTCAGACGTACCAAAAACGGATGATCAGGGCATTTAACAAGAAAGTCAGACCACAAGAGTATCAAGTTGGGGTCCTGGTAATCAAACGCATCATCCTTCCTCAAAGTGATCCCAGGGGCAAATGGACCCCTACATACGAAGGGCCATTTGTGGTTAAACATGTGTTCTCAGGAGGAGCCATGATTCTAACCACCATGGATGGTGACGACCTTCCTCACCCCGCCAATGCAGACATAGTAAAAAGATACTACGCATGAATAAAAGACCCGCTAGGTTGACATACCTAGGCAAAAATAAGGGCTTCCCGGCGAACCAAAAGGGTTCGGGAAAAATAAGGGATGAAATGAAAAAAGAATCTGTACACCCGGCAAGTCGAAAACCTGAAAAGGCGGCTTGGGAAAAAATGGGTATCCCGGTGGACTGAAAACCCGAAGGGGCGGTCCAGGCAAAAGTTATGGATAAAGCGTAACACTATGTCTCATTGGATCACCTTGTATCCAGAATTCGGCATCAACTATCGGGCTCAGACTTCGGCATCGATCAATCAGCTTCATCTTCAACTAAGCAGCAAAGTGATGAGACACTTGAAGACATAAAGGCAATAGCAGAGTTGGAACCCAGTGGGAATTTTGTACACATAGCTGTTTTGTTTCCTTTTCAAAATTGTATAAACTTTATGTTTCTCGGCGGCGTTCCCTTACTAGGACGTCAGCCTCTTGTACAAAAACGCCTATTTTACAGGCAAATTTCAAAATCAATACAAATTCACTTTTCCATACAAATTGCCATTTGTTTTTTCCTTTTTCTGTTTTGTCTTGCGAAGAACGTCCAATGTTCATTTTTGATATATGTATTTGACATTAAATTGCTAATTCATAAATACTTGCATATGAAACAAAGGACTAATTACAGGTGACATCAGAAACAGGGGCAATGTAGAGTTATCCAGGCAGTCTAGTTGCTCTGTCCGCCAAGGTACCAAGATAGGTTCAACTGAAGAATGTGACCAAGTTGCCTCAACTCCCCACAGAGTAAGACAGGATTCAGCAATACTCTCCCCAGGAAGAGTTAGTCTATCATCAGCCCTACAATAGGCACCCTGTTCCCCTAGCAAATCAGCAATACTCTTCTCCAGCAGAGTTAGTCTACGATCAGCCTAAAGGAGGTTGGGTATCCCCAGAAGATATCAACTTTCCCCAGCGAAGTATAGGCATTCCTCAGCAAGCATCCCCGGCAGTCTTGATCTAAGATTATTCCCCGGCGGAACACAGGCACCCCAGTGGAACCTTTTCTTTTTTAGTACAGTCTGAAGGTCTCCCCAGGAAAATTGGAATCCATATCCCCAACAGGTCTTGAAGCTTATCCCCAGTAGATTCTGGAAGCTTATCCCCTGCAGAGTACGGACGTCTCTCCCGAGCTTTATTCAAAGTTTTTCCTCACAATGGCTTATAACTGGGTTATCCTCAGCTAATTACCACGGAAGATTGCCCTCGGCGGAGTTCTTCCTATCCCCAGCGGAGTTCATCAAGTTCCCCAACGTAACTTATCAACAGAATCCCCAGCGGAGTTTATCATTGTTATCCCCAGCGGAGTCCATCATTGAAATCCTCAACGGAGCTCTCGTCAAAACTTCAGCGAAGTATCTCTTCCCATAGAATAATTCCCCTCAGAGTAATCTCTCCAACAAGTGTATTCCCCAACGGAGTCATTTTCTCCTACCGGTGTATTCTTGCAACCATCATCCCTAGCGAAAGTGAAGAACTCTGCCCTTCAAACGTCGGCCCAGGATTTAATTCCCCAGCCGATCGTCAAGGACTTATTTTCCTAGACGAAAATACATTCATAAACATTTCACATTTCATACATCTTGCTTACATACATGATAAAGTGCATACAACACTATCTCATTTTGAACATCATGACATCAGGCATTTCATACACCATGACATTGCATACAACTGATGTTTTGCCTTTTCAGGGAAACAGACAACCCAAAAGACAACTACCTTCAACTGTCACAATTCCAGATTCGATTCCTGTATCTAGCCAGGGCACATCTGAAGAGTTTGAAGATTCGATTCCTGTATCTAGCCAGGGCATATCTGTTGACGACTAATTCCATATTCGATTCCTGTATCTAGCCAGGGCACATCTGAAGAGTTTGAAGATTCGATTCCTGTATCCAGCCAGGGCATATCTGTTGACGACTAATTCCATATTCGATTCCTGTATCTAGCCAGGGCACATCTGAAGAGTTTGAAGATTCGATTCCTGTATCTAGCCAGGGCATATTTGTTGACGACTAATCCCAGATTCAATTCCTGTATCTAGCCAGGGCACATCTGAAGAGTTTGAAGATTCGATTCCTATATCCAGCCAGGGCATATCTGTTGACGACTAATTCCGGATTAAATTCCTGTATCCAGCCAGGACACATCTGAAGAGTTTCCAGATTCGATACCTATATCCAGCCAGGGCATATCTGCGAGCAACCGATTGTAAGACTCGACACCTGTATCTAGCCAGGACATGTCTGCATGAAGAGATTGAAGATCAACACCTGTAACAAGCCAGGAAAACATCTGTCTTTCTCAGAATACGCAAGTTCTCGCTAAGGAATCTCTTATGCGATCAACACTTCCAAATGGCATCTATAAGCCCATTCCCGACAAGGTTCTGTCACGCCTTCAGATGGCATCTATAAGCCCATCTCCCTATCCACCATCTCTCCAAATGGCATCTATAAACCCATTCCCGACATCACATTTGCTGATAATCCAACATGCGAGTGCAAATTTCAGGGCACTCTAGTGTCCAATCTCCTTTTACCCTCGAGTCACGAAAGGCAAACTTGTCAATCTAACTCTTCAGGTTCAAGAAGATTGAACAGGGGCAACTGTTGTACCCCAAAATTTGCCCTCCCATTTTCTCAACATTTTCTCATCACAAGACCCTTGGAGCTCAAGATCCAGTTAGGGTTTCCTCTGCTCAAGACTTCTCCTTGCACTGTTGACCCAAATTAGGGTTTGTGTTTGCACAAAGATGTTTTGACCTAAAATGCCTAAGATGACTTTCATGCTCCATGTTGGACTCCCAAGTTTATCCATACCAAGTTTCAAGTCTTGATTCCAAATTTTGCCCAGTCAATTGGACAGTTGACCTAGAAATCAGCTGTATTGGGGAAAAAGTCAATTGTGGCCAATTGACAGTCAAACCTCATGAAAATTGACCCACATCAACATTATGAACTCACATGGACCATTTGATCAAGTTTGGATCACAATTCGACAAGAAATTTGATCAGATCACCAAAAGGGCAAAATGGTCATTTTTAGGGTTTTGACTGCACAAAGGCAATTTTTGACTGTTTGACCTAGCCAATGGCAAACCAAGCTCACATATGGACTCAAGGACCCCATGGAATTGTCTTGACATACTCAACAAGTTCAAAAGATCCCAAATGCACAAGATTGACAGTTGAATTTTCCAATCAATTGATCAATTTTGACTGTATACTGAAAAGTCAAACTTTGACTTTTTGGTCAAAATCAAGTGTCAAGATTCATTTTTCATCAAAACGTGCCAAATCATGAAACTTGTGCATCAAGAAATCAAGAATTGCAAATTAGGGTTTGAAATGAAGATTTTTCATAACTTAGAATTTTTCTAAGTTATGAAAAACCCTAATTTTTTCCTAACTTTGTCCCACTTTCTCATCAAGATGCATTTGGATTCAAGGAAAAGTCAAAACATGAAAGTTGTAGTCCATTGCAAAATCTACAACTTTTATTCACAAAGTTTCCTCAAAAGAAGCTTGTAGCTCAAGTTACAATTTTTGGAACAAGGGTACCAAACCATTCTTAACTTAGAGAAATTTTGAACCATTTTAGGCAGGATTTTTTCCTAACTTCAAGACCATTTTTCACATACTTCCACTTGGAATTTCAATTTTCATTTCAAAGATGTATTGTAGTACACATTCCAAGCTTTTCAAAATGTCCAAGAACTCATCAAACAACCTCATGGTTAGGGAGAATCGAATTTGGCAAGTTGGAAAAAATTCACTTTTATTATGGCCAATTTTAATGTTCATACACTTGTGCCATTTTGAAATCAGCTTGCACAACTTGATTACAGGTCCTATATCCCATTTGCACTCAATAATTAAATGCAAACACTTTGTGTTCAAGACTTGCATTATGTGTTTAAGCATTACATAAAGGTTTAGTCTTAAAATAGAAAAAGCAAATTATCCATTTTTGAAAAGGTATGGCTTTATGTCAAAAGCAAATCCAAGAAGTACCAAGGCATATCTCTGAGGCACAAGTTAAGGAGCATAACACACTGACCAAGACTAAGGTATGCAGCATAGATTGGGGGCCTGCATCAGTCTAGAACACCACTTGACATTTTGTTGCTTAAGTGTGAAGAAAACTTGCATAACATACACCAACCCTCATCTCAGCCAACACAACCTTAAGCAAAGTTATCAAACACATTCTAAACACTAAACTTAAGCTGAAACACAAGCCAACCAAGTTCCAAACATCCTCAAACACAGAATCACCCTAAAACTGCAAAAACAGGGCATAAGCTACAGTTGGACTTCCATAGTTCATTTCCATCGTGCACCTTGGTCAAAAGCACTTCAAACACTTTCCCTACCATCCATACAAACTGTCCAAAGCATTAGAAGCAGACTGTAACACTCCTAATCAACATCACCATTTTCATTTTTCTGTTTTGCAGTTGAAGTGCCATAACACGATTCACTTGGTTTCAAAGCAAACTAAAGCTTGGAATAGCATCCCTGGACATCAAGGAAGCTATACCAATCATCACCTTGCATTGAAAACACCTCCATCACCAGATACGATTCCAACTGAACAGGTAAGTTCATGAACTCTTATCTCTCTATCCAGGCATTGTTAGGTTTAGATTTGTAAAGAAATTATGTCACATTCGTGGCCCTGAACATGCCCATATAATTAGTTTTCATTTATGTTATGTGTGCTATGAGAATTTGATGTCTGAACATGGAACAAAAACTAGGTCAGGAATTGGGGGAGAAGAAATTCTCTCTCATTTCTGAGAGTTAGATTGATTTCTTTATATGTCTAGAATCGTGGCTTCAAGCTCTACAGGTTTCATGTTGCAAGATTTGGCAAAAGATCAAGGAATCTGGAGATAGAAAACGCGTGTTGTTGTTGTTCATACAGGTTCTGAGGTTGAAGACAAAGTCTTCATGGGCTGGGCCTGTTTCATTTTCCTATTTGCACCTTGTTTTTACTTTTGAACCCCGCTGGCCCATTTTGAGATATACTTGTTATTTTCCATTTTTTCTTTTTGATTTTGTTTCCATATTTTTGTTTAAATCATTAAAGACATTAAAAACATTTTTCCCATATTTTTTGCATTTATTTTGATATTTATTTGGTTTTATTAGGTTTTTTTTGTAAATAAATAAATAAGTATACTTTTATTTTTCAATACAAAAAATAATACACACATATTTTATTTCTGATTTTTATTTTATGTTATCTCTTGAAAACATTTTATAATAAAAATACATTTTTTTTAAAAAATATTAAATATTATTATTTATATATATATTTAGTATTTAGTGAATATTATAAATATTTAGGTATTTATTAATACATTTAGGTTAAAAACATAACGTAATAATACATTTTATTTTTTTACTAATATTTAACTTAAAAGTTACTTTTTTTCATATATTTTTATTTTCATTTATTTTTTGTACATGATAAATAAATATTACATATATTATACATATAAATACTTTTATTTGTAAAATTAGGGTTTTTGCCCTAAATGCATAAGAATCCCAAAAATTAATTAATTTTATTTCATTTGGTACATGATAAATACCTTTTACATACACATAAAAAAGAAAACCTTTTTGCATTTTGCATATTTATTTTATTTTATTAAATATTGTGTAATTAAATACCTTGCAAAATTCCAATTTGATGTAATAGTCTAGGGTTTTAATTCTTGTCAAAATACCCCCATTTGAACATTTGTACCCCCCATCCCATATATTGTGTTGTAATAACTTAGGAACTTTATTTTTCGCATTTACAAGCTTTCTAAATATGCCATGCTAGAATTAGGGTTGTATGCGAATCAATTAACCAAAATAGTTTGACCTAACTTCAAAGATAATCAAGCATGAAAATGGACAACACTAATCACACTTGCACCCCTAGGGTATTCCACTTGTTGCCTTCAATAATGGGCCATATTGCATGTTAGGTATCTTTGGCAAAAACAAAACAATCAAATGATCATAGTCCCTCGATGACGCTTTCAAAAGTTGCCTAAAAATGATCAAGTCCCTTAAAGAAAAAATTTCCCAAAGATACTTGGCACCATTGCAATTATGGTCTAAACGATGACCCGCGCCCGTCCCTTTCACATCCTAACACAAGATTGTCCACCAAATGCAATGGTGGAACAAAATTGTTAAAAGGGTTAAAACATAGCAACGATTTTTGAGAAATTTAGGGTAGATAGCTCTTGATTACTTGCCCCCTTGCAAAACAAAACACTTGCCTATTTTTCAAACCACACATCACTACACTTTCAAAACAACTTTCAAAAAACATTGAAAACCTTTTCAAAAGACATACACCTTTGTATAAATCCCAACATGGATCATTACAAAGGTTGCCACCACATTGGCCTCTTTTCAAAACATTTTCAAAACACACACACAAAGCACCATTTCAAACAATTGAAAACCAAGGCAAGTTGATCTAAGCAAGTAACTAAGAGCCCATGGATAACCATGGATAGAAAGGGTGCTAATACCTTCCCTTTCTATAATCTACTCCCCGAACCCAAGAAAACATCTCAAAGGTTTTTGCTGTGCTTTTTAACCTTTCCTTAGGATAAAATAAAAAGTCGGTGGCGACTCTTGCTCAACCGAAACATTTGTGAAAACAAACGCAAAACCTCAAGTTAGTTCTCCCACCGTATCACATTAGCAAATCACTGTAATGCCTGGAGCACGACCAGATAGCAGTTCATTTTCATCTCCTCGACTAAGAGACGATTCCCCAGTAAAGTAACAGACAACTGAAGCTCATAAAATTCTATTTCTCCCAGGACAGAGACCAACATTCCTCAGCAGATTCCTCCTCAATGACAGGAACAGGAATTCTTATCGAAGGAATATCTCATAAACTCAACAATTCTGGATGACATCTTTAACCCCATCTCTGACGACTCTCCGTCATCATCCTGGATGGCAACTTTAAGCCCATCTCCGACAGACTTTTGTCATCTCCTCCAAATGGAATCTGTAAGCCCATTCCCGATACTACCTACACAGTCCAACACCATCTCAGACGAGTGCAAATTTCTGGGCACTTAGTGTTCAATCATCTTCCACCTTCAGACTACGAAAGGCAGACAGCCAATCTACATCCTCAGGTTTAAGAAGACTGAACAGGGACAGCTGTTGTACCCCAAAATTTGCCCTCTTATTTTACTCAACATATGCCTCTTAAGGTCCCCAAATTGCTCAAGGATGCCCAAGAGTTGACCAGACAAACTCTCTCCTAAGGCAATGTATCTCAAATTAGGGTTTCCATTTTTATCAGGATGGTTGAAGTCCAAAGGTCCCAAATGCCTTCCATGTTCCTAATATGTTCTCAATATCATCGATGTCAAGTTTCATGCCTTGCACAAGAAGTTTGCTCAGTCAACTACTCAGATGCCTGAAAATCAACTATACTAGGTCAAAAGTCAATTGTGGCCCACATACAGTCAAACTTCAAGATTTTTGGTCAACATCAACATTTTTAAGATATATCCATCATTTGATCAAGGGTTGATCATTATTCCTCAAGGAATGCCCCCAAATTCATCAAAACCCAAAAGTTGCTAAATCAGGGTTTCTCAAGAAAAGTCAACCAAACTTTGACCAAGCATAACTTCTTCATATTTTATCAGAAATTTTCCATCCAAGGCTCATTTTTAATAGGATGCAATTCCCTACAACTCATCTTCATCCCACAAGTTCAAAATATGCACTCAACAAAAGATATGAATTTCTACATTATAGGTCCTTTTGAAAAGTCAACAAAAACACCTTTTGGGTCAAAGCTTCTTACATGAACATGGAAGACCCAATTGAGATGAAACCAAAAGGATTGTTTAGGGGACATCCTAATATTTCTAAAATGTCCAAGAACACATCTCTAGGGTTAAAATTGGAGGAGATATGCCTTGTCAAAGTTGACCATTTTTGCAAAATTGCCAAAAGTCAAATATGCTCAAAAGTGCATTTTTGTCAAATGGGCCTAGCTTCTCATGTTTGAATTTTGTTTGTGACATGGTCCACGACCCAAATCAGCATCTACACTTTATTTGCTTCATTTTTTATTTTATTTTGATTTTTTATTATTTAAAATTCAAATTAAATCAAATAAATTGCAAAAAATACAAAAGATTGCTTTTTGATCTGATTTTTGTAGGAATCATAATCTAATCGAGCTGGCATATCATATCAAATTGTGCAAAGCAAATTGAAGCAAAAATTGGCATGATTAGGCCTATTTTAGAAAGATATCATACAAGGATAAAATCAAATCCAATCTCCTTAATTCACCAAGATACAATGCGTTTTTGTTGACCTAATGTATTCTAGTACAAATACAGAACATAACCAAGGCGCAAGAACAAGGTTTTGCAGTCCTGGAAAGCCTGAAACAAAACTGAAAATTTGGCAAAAAGTGGTGAATCGGTTTCAAGCCTAGAGGACGATTTAAAGCAATTCAAAGCCACCAATCGCTTCCTGGATATCTCTTGAAGCTAACCGGACCAGTTGCACGCCTCAAAGCTCCAGGAATTATAACATATTACTCTCACGGTTTGTCACTTCTTCCAAATTCGTATCTCTTCATTCTTGCATTATTAAAATATTTTGATTGCATATTTGTGTTCATATGAATGCCTGGAATCTTTCTGTATATTTAATTCCCAGCTTTGATGCATAAATGATGAATTTCCATTATTAGGGTTCATGCTTGGGTTTTAGGGCTTTATTGTATAGGTAAAATAGGGCCAAAAAAGGGTGTCATCGTACTCGTGAGGTCAAAACAAATTGATTTGTGGTCTTACATTGCATTTATATTGCGTGCTATTGATTTTTGAAACTTGTAGTGTTGTAGCTATGGCAACTTGTCTGTAGGTATAAGTATCCTGGCCTAACACGACGGAGGAGGAAGGAGACAATGATATGTTCAACCATCATTGGGCCATTAAAATAAAACGCGTGTTTTTTAATTCAGTGACCCACTTTGTTTTTATATATTATTCATTGTTTTTATTATTATAACAAATAAGAACATGTGGTCCAATGGCAAAGGCACACGTTGGTAAGCGAAATGACCTGGGTTCGATCCCAGGTCCCAGGGTTTTATTATTTTCCTAAGGTTTACATGCAGATTCTATACCCCATGCTTCCAGGCGCCTATCATGCACTACTACAATCCATCCAATGGATTGTTCACATTCCAGATCTAGCGCTCAAGCAAGGAAGGACCATGGTACACCATAAGAAGGGAATTCCACTTGATCCCACGCAGTGACTGGGCTCAGCAACTGATGGGCCCAACAATTCAGACATACACCCCCCTTTTTCAACTTCAATACAGGCCCATCTCTAATTCTTTTATTCTAATTCTTATTTTTTATTATTCACTAATTATCCTTTTTATAAAATAACAAGAAATCACTTTTTATCATAAAATCAAAAATCACAAAAAACATAAAAAACATTTTTTCATAAAAATATTTTATTTCCTTAATTAATTAGTTAATTTAATTTAGGGTAATTTAATTCTTTTTATATAATTTAAAACAATTAGAAATTAGAGTTTAATTTGTACTTAACCTAATTAATTTTTTCTCAAAAACTAACCTAAATATTTTTCAATTAGATTTTTAGGATTCTTAAATTCATTCTCGCATTTAATTTTCCGCGTGCACTTTAATTCTTTTTTTTATAATTGTATCTGCTTCGGGTTGTAATAGATTTAATTAGAGTTTTAAATTTCCGCATCTTTATTTACAGTCAAGATAATTATGTATCTGCGAAAGCCCTGTAATAGCTAGGACTTTAAACTTTCCTGTGTTTTAATTTCCGCAAAATATAAACTGCCTAGATGTATTTTATAGGATTGTATGGAAAGACAAACTGAAAATTAATACGGTAGAAAATCCTAAATATGCAAAGATAAATTAACTGAAAATTACACTCGCACATGCTCACTCCTAGGGTTTACTCCACTCCGGTTGCCTTCGATAAACGGTCATGAAGTATAGGGTTTGTTAGGGGTTGTCCTCTAGCCCCGAAAGATCTAAAATGACCCGTTCAGATGTTGCCTCTGAAATAGATCTTTAAGGCTTTAGGATAATTACTAACATTTCCTAACATTGCTTTTGTGATCGTATTTGTCCCTTCGAATGTCCCTAAAAAACTCCAACGACGATGCTACCTATTTCTCAATAATGGGATGGCATTGTCTAAAATGAAATCGAACAGACCTTTTTAGAGTAGGTATACTAGTTCCTAGGTGCTTGCTCAAACAAACAAACAAAAACTTTTTCACACCAACACTTTCCCGAACAAAGTTTTCAAAAACAACTTCATAACACTCTTGAGGACAGAAACAAGGGTTAAAACGAAGTAAAACAAAACTTTTCAAAGCAGGCACACACAAGCAATTTAAAAATAAGCAAGTACCTAAGAGCCTATGGAAAACCATGGATAGAAAGGGTGCTAACACCTTCCCTTTCTATAATCTACCCCCCGTACTCAGAAACATCTCGAAAAAGGTTTTTTCTGTTCTTTTTCCTTTTCCTGATTGGATAAAATAAAAGTTGGTGGCGACTCTTGCTTACCGCGACATTTGCGAACAAAAAACGCAAACTAGTATTAGTAGACGGTTCTGCCACCGTATCGCAGTATGTACAGCGGGCATTAGGATGATAATGAGGAGAGGTTATGCTAGTATTATTTGGAGCTTCTTTCAATGTCACTAGATTGGATCTTAACAAATGCGGAAATACTTGAGATGTGTCATATTAATTCGGGTGAACTATTTGACTGGTCTTTCCGTTCTTGGCTGGTTGCTTCTTTGCTGAGCGGGCGTAGGTTTAAGAATCATGACAGCCCCCACCATTGGACGGCTTTCAGTCCTATCTTGATTTCTCTGAGGATATACATCAACAACTTCTTTTTTTCCAATGAATGGTTTTCTTACAGCAGCAGAGGATGCATCTCTTTGAATCTTCCCATTCTTTATCATGGATTCCACTCTTTCTCCGGTCAATATCAATTCGGTAAAACCTGCTGAGGAACTCCCAATTAAGTGATTGAAGAAAGGACCGGACAAGGTGCCCAAAAACATGTCTACTAACTCTCTTTTAGATAGGGGAGGCTAGACTCCTCCTGCTAAGTCCCTCCATTTTTGCGTGTAGTCTTTGAAGCCTTCACTTGAAACCATGGCCATACTCTGGAGTTGAGTAAGGGTGGGAGCAAGGTCTGCATTATATTGGTATTGTTTGTAAAAGGCAGTGGCCAGGTCTTCGCAATTATGAACATTGGCTCTTTCTAGCTGATAAAACCAATCAAGTTGAGTTCCGGACAGACTGTCTTAAAAGAAGTGTACCCATAAATCCTTGTCAGGAGTATGAGGTTGTATTTTCCTCACATAGGACCGGAGATGCATTTTGGGACATGAAACTCCGTCGTACTTAGCGAACACTGGTGCCTTGAATTTTGGAGGAATGACAATCCCAGATACTAACCCCAACTCCTCAAAGTCCAATCCAGGCACTTTCTAGATTTCCATTGCGCTTAGTCGTTCTTCCAGGCGCTTATACTTGTCATCGGTTGGAAGATATTGTTCTTCAGAATAATCTTCTTCTTCCTCTTCCTCTTCTGAATCTGGTTGGACAACTGCTTCCTTGCCTTTCCCATCTTGATTGTCTTTCTAACCAAATGACGTTGCAAAGTCTATGGTCCTTCTTGCTTGCCCTTGGAATCTTCTTCCCATATTTAGAACTCCGGTTATTCTCTTTGTTTTCTTCTTTTTCTCTTCAACCAGCAAGGTCTTCAACTCTTCTTGTCCTTTGGCTAGAGTTAAGAACATCTGTTGAAATTGAGCATTTTGTGCTTGGAGGTCTTTCACCGTTTGCTCGAGATCCATCTTACTGAAATAAACAGTAGAAATATGAGGAGACTTGTTGCAAGAAACCTGATTATGTTATGATGAATGGTAGATGCATATGCAATTATTTCAAGGATTTTAAAGATTCAAATTTGTTTTAGACAAAAAGGAAACACACGTTATATTAATAAATTAAAGCTTTAAGTATATCAATGCTTCTTTTGGCAAAACAATACAAAAACTCTAAGATAAAAAGGTTGTACGCATCCTCTTTGGTGCGATGTAGGAATTCAGAGTTCGCTCCTCATGAAGTTGCTTAGTGAGTTCCAAAACCTTCTTCTCGCTAGCGTAGAATTGGGCTTCGAAAGTGTCTCGCTCCCCCTTGAGTTATATCCAATCTCTTTGTAAGTCTTCAAGAGGGGTGGGCATGTCAGGATGCAGGATAGTGTATGGAACATCTCCTTCCATAACAGGCTCAATGATTACCGGGAGAATGGAGGGATAAGGCATCATAAGACTCTGAGTATGAGTTCATACCCATTTGAGGTAAGGATCAAGAGGGATGGAATTCTTATGCCCCAATGTCTTGCTATCTACCTTGTTCAACATCCTTCAAGCTTGGATAAATCTCTGGCGATAACCTTGATCGTTGTTCTCGTAGTCAAATACCAAACCTTGAAAGAGCATCTCATGTGGACCATCCCTTCGGGCATAACCAAATTGTCTTAAGGTTAAGCAGGGGTTGTAGGTGATACCTCCTCTAATGCCAAGTAAAGGGACATTATGGAATTCTCCACAACGGTCGACAATAGTAATATTCTCTAAGGACCGGGAACACCAATGAATGTATGAATGTATGAATGTTTGAGTGTCATCAACCTTTGTGATCACCTTGAACCTTGCTCGTTCTTTAATACAGATTGGGGAAGATGTGAAATAAACCATCTTGCCAAGAGAGGAGTACAACACATAAGGATACCTCTTTTCCTCATAGTGCGAGTGTGAAAATAATGTAGGATGTCCCCTAGCAAAGTAGGCATCGGGTTACGAGACATGAAGATCTTGACGATGTTCACATCTATGAGTTGGTCGGGATTTGGAAACAAAACCATCCCATAGATGAGGAGAGCCACAATTTCCTCAAAAGCTTGCAAATCCAAAGAGTTCCAACAGTTTTAGGCTTTCTCAAACAAGAACTTTGCTAGGAAACCCTTGATACCACTCCTTGTTTCCCAATTAGTTGTGACATCAGATGGTTGCAAGTGTAGAGCTTGAGCGATATATTTTGGCTTTGGATCTCTTTCCGTACTGTTGAAAGGTATTTGATTGAGAATGGGAATCCTCAAGAGTTGGGAGAATTCTTCTAAAGTTGGCACAAGTTGATAATCGGGAAATGTGAAGCAATGGTGTAAAGGATCAAAGAACTGAAAAAGCACCTTCATCATGTCTTCATCAGTGTTGGAGATGACCAAGTTCAGTAGGCGACCATGTCTCTCAGTAAATGGAGAATTTTCAGGAATCCTTGAAGCTAGATCTTTAAGTTGTGGAGGGATCCTTACAAGATTGACTAGAATGGTTTTCCTACTAATAAAATCCATGTCCTACAAAACAGAACAAAGATAAACCCCAAGATCCTTGAAATGGTTAGTATGAATATGATGTTATGATGTTCATGATGGTATGTATAAGTATGTATATACAAACAAAGCAAACAAGTCCTTAGGTTTAGGCTTGCGTGGAGTCTCATAGGTAAGTATCCTCTTGAAGTTTAGTTGGCTCAAACCTGTCCTAGCAATAGTAACCGGGTTCTAAGGATCTCAATATCACCGGGTTTTTTCCTTGGTCATTGTTTTAGCACAAACCTCTTTAATGGAGACCGAAATATCCCAAAAAACCAAACCTCAATGAGTGTATTATCGAGTATATACCAACTTCGGACTGCACCAAAGTCGGTCATCTCACTACGTCCTAATGGCCAAGTTGGTCAAGTAAAGGTTCTAAAAGTTTATTAGTGCTTTTATGACATCACTCAGCGGCCCCGTATTCTCCTTGATTAACTTAAGGTCTACCGGTACCCACAAATATGTTGCACTAACATAGCTATTGCTTGGACCATGTCGGTGTACCCCGCACAGTTTCCACAATGTACTACTACTTACCTATAAGGTATCCCAAATCCGGGTGGAGGATTCAAACCCAAACAAAGAACCATAATGTAAAGCATATAAGTCAAACAATGAAAGAAAGTAAATATGATTTAACCCTAAGGTAACCCCACGTTTAGAATTTTCCCCAGCAGAGTCTCCAGTTCTGTGTTACGGTGGGAGAACTAACTTGGGTGTTTTTGCATTTTATCGCAAATGTTGCGGTTAGCAAGAGTCGCCACCGACTTTTCTTTTATCCAAAAGGAAAGGTGAAAAAGCACATGAAAGACCTTTGAGATTATTTCTTGAGTTCGGGGGGTAGATTATGAAAAGGGAAGGTACTAGCACCCTTTTCATCCATGGTTTTCCATGGGCTCTTAGTTACTTGCTAGATCACTTGCTTTTGTTTGAAATTGTGCCTTGTGTGATTTTTGAAATTATTTTGTAAAGAGGCCATTGTTTAGGAAAACTTTGTAATGATTCTCGTTTGTAAGAATGTACACAAAGATGTTGATCTTTTAAAAATATTTTCAAGTTTGTAATATGTTTTGAAAGTGTAGGTGTTTGTTTTAAAAATAGCAAGGATGTTTTGTTTTGAAATGGAGCAAGTAATTAGGAGCATTCTACCTACTCAAAAGTCTTTCATGTTCCTTTCCTCTTTCCTTTGACATTGTTATCTTACCATTGATTTGGTAAGTAACCCTATCTTTGGATGTAAACGGGACGGGCGTGGGTCATCGTATAACCATGATTAGCAATGTTGCAAGGTATCTTAGCATTCTCTTTAGGGACTAAGATCATTTTGAAAGGCAACTTAGATAGAGTCATCGAGGGACTATGATCTTGTATTTTTGCTTGTTTTTGCTAAGATACCTCACATGCATAATATGGCCATTTTGTAAGGCAACCAAGTGGATTTTACCCTAGGGGTGCTTGTATGCAAGTGTATTGTTTTTCATGCTTGGTTTTATCTTTAATTAAGGTTTTTTAATTGATTGGTTTTAGTCTTTCCATACAAACCTTAGTTACTAGCATTTGTATATAAAGCGATAAATTGCGGAATTTAAAATTACTACGCTATTACAATACTTGTGGGAGGGGGTGTACAAATTATAAATGAGGATTGCAAGAGAATAAACCTAATTATCTATTACACCATATTGAATTGGATAAATAATGTATAAAAATGAATAAATATACAATAATGTAAATGTGAAGGAAATGGATATTTTGTTTAGATTTTTTAGGAAAAGGGTTTTTGTTTTAACCTAAATAACTAAAAGAGAAATAGTTAAGTAAATTAGTAAAAAGTGAAACCTAAATTTACTAGGAAAAGAATTTAAATAAAAACCCTAATTTATTAATTGATTAAAAGAGAAATTAAGTTTGTAAGAAGAATATTTTTGGTATTTTTGTCTTAAAAATAATTTATAGTATTATAAAATATTTTTGGTCTTTTTATATTAAAATAATATTTTAATAATGTAAAAGAAAATAACTAAAACCCTAGTTTTTTTAATTAAATTTACAAATTAAATTAGTAAAATAAATAAAGTATGATTAAATAAAATAATTTTTTGTGTAAAAAAAATAAATAAACTACAACAAAATATAAATCTAATATTTTTATATTATTTTGATTTTTTAGTATTAGATAAAATATTTAAGAAAATAAATAAATAAAAATGAGCAAAAGAAAATAAAATGGGCCAGGGGTGTGAGTAGCCAACAGGGGGGTCAGCAGTAAGAAAAAAAATAAAAGCCCAAGACTGTTAGGCCCAGGCGCCTGTCTAAAAAGTCAGAATATGAGAAATATGCAAAAAAAATCCAAAAGGGTACCACTGGGGCTCGAACCCAGGTCCCTATAGTCACAGGCGCGCGTTTCTACCACTGGGGTGGCTATATATCTGTTTATATAAACAAAACAACAAATATATGATAGTAAACAAGTTCATGGCCTGAACTTCATCTTCAACCTCACGCCCAGCCAGAGCCTCTGTATCTTGTTCAATTCTCAACAAAAATGAAAAATGTAAACAAGAAACTTGTAGCAAATTTCCTCACAATTTCACAAATGCAAAGCAATAAAATTATAGATCAAAGACAAGCATGAATTTTAATGGCCCTAATCTGAACCCTAAAAATTTCAGAAACTTCAATCTTAAAATTCTCTAAGTTCAAGCAATATAAATGAAAAGTATGGACATGGTTAGCTTTAGGGAAATGATATCTACATTTTTTATTCACAAATAAACCATTAATGATGCCTGTATGAAAAGTTCAAAAGTCAGAAAACTTACCTTGCAAGAGGGTACTGGGTTTGGAGTTTGAGTAGCTTTTAGTGAGTTCCAGTGATTGGATTAGCTTCCTCAAGTTCCCAGGAAGCTAATGGGATGCTTAACTTGAGCTGAAAGTGCATGAGGAGTTCTGGAGAAGTCAAGGTGCAAGGTGTTATTTTTGAAAATGGTGGATGATGACGGAGGTGTTACAGTGATGTTGCAGGTGTTGGAATTGTTTGTGTATGTTGTTTAGGAGCTTTTGAAAGTGAATGGCCAAGAAACGCACGAGAAAATTTGGAGATTGGATTCAAAACTTAGAAATGGCAAATTTTGAAGTGTTTTTGGTGATTATGTGTTATTGGTGTTTTCAGGGCTTAAGCATGCGTGGGATTTGTGGAAAATAACTTGTGTATGTATAAGCAAAATGGTTGGAGTGTTTTGGAGAGTCAGAAGTACAAGTTACAAGCTAATTGCTAGGTTACTTGATTTTGAAGAAAAGTGGGAAGACAAGTTTCAATGTGTAGTACAAGCAAGGGCTTGGTGATTCTAAGTGTATAAACAAGTTTCTCTTGAGTTATAGGACTTAAATTATCAGAAGAAAACAATTGCAAGGCTCAAGAACAAGTTTTGTGCAAAAAAGCCACTTTATCAAAATGGCAATGTGCACTTTCTTCCCAAAATGGATGTAAAGCATGGCCTTGCATTGAATGCTTGAATTGAGACCTCTAACAAATGTGCAAGCAATTAACTATGGAGTTCCTAACAAGTTTGAGGCCTGCAAATTATAGGTTATGCAGCATAAGTTTGAATTTTGAATCTTGTTCATCACAAAATGATTTGTAATTCAAGTGTGAAAACCCTAACTTCATCTCTTCGATTCTACCTACTCAAAAATGATCTCAAGGAGTTATTGGACATTTTGGAAAGCTTGTAATGTGATATATAATCCATATTTGAATCACTTTTGAAAATTCCCCTTGGAACTATATGAAAAAGTGCCATGAAGTTGGGTTAAAATCCTGACCAAATTAGGGCAAAATTTCACTAAGTGTTTTGTTTCATGACCATGTGTTCTTAAAATTATAAATTTATATCCAAGCACTTTTGGAAGGAGTTGTGTAAAGAAAAGTTGTATATTTCATGGAGATCAACAACTTTCATGTTGAAAGTTTCTTCAGAATCCTCTTGCATCATGGTGAAAATTTTGCTCAAAGTTGTGAAAAAATAAGAAATTTCCAACACTTAGAAAAATTTCTAAGTTTAGAAATTTTAACTTTTCAAAATGAAATCTTGAATTTTTTATTTCTTGATGAATAAATTTCATATTTTGATATGCTTTGATGAATTGTGATCTTTGGCATTTGATTTTGACCAAAAAGTCAAAGTTTGACTTTTCAATATACAGTTGACTTTTGATCAGTTGACTGAAAATTTATCTGTCAATCCATTGGACTTGAGCAATGTTTTGAGCTATGTAATTAGTTCAAAGTGATGCAATTGGACTCTTGAGATCGTGCTTTAAACCAATTGATCATTTGCTAGGTCAAAAATCATAAATTGCCCTTTCTCAGTCAAAACCCTAATTTTGACCATTTTGTCCTTTTGAAGATTTGATCAAATTTCTTGAGGAATTATGGTCCAAACTTGATCAAATGATACATATGAGTTTAAAATGTTGATGTGGATAAAAAATTATGAAGTTTGACTGTGAACTAGCCATTGTTGACTTTTTCCCTAATACAACTGATTTTTAGGTCAACTGCTCAATTGACTGAGCAAAAGTGTGATCCAAAGCTTGAAACTTGAGATGAGTAATCTTGAGGGTCCATAATGATCCATGAAAGTCATATGGGCATTGTAAGTTCAAATATCCTTGTGCAATCTCAAACCCTAATTTTGGTCATCAGTGCTTAAGGAGGTGTCTTGAGCTGATCAACCTTAATGCAGTCTTGAGCCAAAGGAGATCTTGTAAGCAAACTCTTGATAAGTGAGAGGGAAAATTTTGGGGTACAACACTAAATGTTATGATTCAAATCATATCATATCTGCTTCAAATCATGCGAGTTTTGAGAGTTTATGGGTAGTTCTGGTTGCTGAGATTAGAATCATGATATCTATGATTCGAATCACATGAAAAAGTTTCAATTGAATATCAGTTCTGGTTGATTTGATTTAAGTCAAAGATCCCCGATTCGAATCATGAGAGACAAATAGTGTTTTAGACCTTGTTTTCATTATAACTTGAGTTTCGTGACTCCGATTGAGGCGTGATTTGAAATTTTGGCAAGCTTACACATAAAACTATCTTATGCTAATGTCTTATGATGTTTAAATGTGTAAATGATGTTGTGAATAAGATGATTTCTTATGATGTTTATAGGTGTGAATGATTTTGTGAATATGGTATTTGATCTTATGATGTTTCTATGTATGAATGATGTGGAAAAAACTTAATTGAGTAAGTGACATAATATTGAGGATGTAAATCTAGTGTTTCGATGAATACATGTGTATGTGTAACCTAAGTTGTGAATGTTGTAAGATATGAGTTATGTCTTGATAAAAGGGTTATACGAATCAAGTCAATGTTTAGGACTTTAGTCTAATGTCTTGATAATGTGTATATGAGTTAAGTTGTTAAGGTTAGGATACAAGTCCGGTGTTGGTATGCTATAATGTTGTACTATGAATGACCAAGTTAATACCCCAAGGTTTGATAATAACTAATGTTGATTATGTTTAGGTTTGGAAGAGCCAATGTTTAGCCTAGTTGGCAGTGTTATTAGGTTCGTAAGAACCGGTGTTAGATTTAACCTACAATGTTAAATTTTTGGTGTTGGACGTTCGGTGGAGGATTGCATTGTTTGAAGAATCATGCATCATATATTTTGGTCTTAGGTTTGAACTTCAGTTCGGTGTTAGGACTTCAGTCCGATCTTTTAGGATTTCAATGTGGTGTTTTAGGATTTTAATAAAATAACTCTGAATCAGATGATGGTGCCACGTGCATGGGAGTAAAGGAGATGAAGATTGCATATTCATTTTTGTATATGTTTCATGATACCGTGTTATGATGACTGATTGATTATGAATGACATGCTTGTATGTTAATTAATATCCTTGTTGTTATTATACCATGTAATTTTATAGAATGTATTCACACCCTTTTTATATGTTCCTCTATGCGAACCCATGTGTAGATGATTCTCAGGTTGAGACTGAGGAGTGATTGTTGCTGTTTGTTTACGGAAGATGGCGTAGATGACCACTTCAACTGCTTGCTTTGATTTTATTTTTCACTAGACCTTAAGTCGACTATTAGTTTATTTATGACTAATAGCTATGATATTGTAAGATCGATATTTTAGATGTTTTGCTATTTCCTTTACCTTATCTTAAACCAAATAATCATACCTTATTGTTATGTTTTGAATCTCAGTTTATATTTCAAAGTAAAAAAGTTGAGTATTACGTGGGTGTGACACCCTTGCTTTCTATTCTTATATTCCACAATATTTTCATAAAAAACGAGGGGAAAAAATCTTGTGATTTTAGGGTGCTACATAATGCATATATTATAGTACTACTTTGTATTTCGTCTCAACATTCACTACTACAAAAACACATCTAACATCGGACGCGAAATGTGTTTGATTTCAAACGCGGAATCGAGGTAAATAAGGGCACCATTAAAGTTTATCCTTTATCACCTCGGGTATTAAAATTCCGAAGGGTTATGTTAACTACACGTGGCTTCGATTCCCATCTGTGATCGGTGGAAATAGAACTGACTGTTTGTAGCTGGATCGCGTATGTCGCAGTAAGCAAGAGTCGCCACCGTCTTTTATGTTCTCCAACATGGAAAGGACAAAAGCACAGCAAAATTCTTTATTGAGAATGTCTCTCGGTTCGGGAGGTAGATTTATAGAAAGGGAAGGTGTTAGCACCCTTTCTATCCGTGGTTATCCACGGGCTCTTAGGTACTTGCTCTTATGTTTTCAAAATATGTTTGCTTTTCAAATATGAGTGGGTTTGAAAAAAGTTTCATTTTTGAAAGATTTCTAAGTGACTCTTGTATCTGTCCTCAAGAGTGTATGAAAAATTTGTTTTGAAAACTTTTGAAAGTGTCAGTGTGAAAAGATGTTTGGTTTGTTTTTGAAGAGAGAAAGTACCCATGAGTCATCTACCTACCCTAAGGAATTAGGCTGTGTAAGAGTCCTTTAGATAGTGCCATCCCACCATTGAGAGGTAGGTAGCACCACCGTTGGAGGTGTTCGGGTCAATTCGATTGAGGGACAGTGTGGTCATCGAAGCAATAGTAGGACACCTTAGAAGTAACCCTAATGTCCTAGATCCTTTTTATCCGAGGCAACCGTTTCGAGGCGACTGGATCTTTAGACAGGAGGGCGACCTCTAAAACACCCTATACTTGACGACCACGCTCGAGGCAACGAGTGAGGCGTACCCTAGAAGTGGCATGTGCTTGTGTGTTCAATTCAGTTTATGTTTATCTTTGATCATGCATTTGTGAGCTACGAGTTGTTTTTAATTTGTCATTCAGTCTTTCATGCGTATTAACAGTTGGGAGTGCGGAAAATTAAAGTGCGGGAATGTAAAGCTACGCTATTACAAGGCGCGGGTCTATACATCGCCAAAAAAACAAAGACCCGTTTTGATAAAGTGCGGAAAGTAAAGAAAGCGGTAAACCTAATTACTATTACATTCTTGGAAGCAGTTACATAATAATCAAATAAATAATAACGCGCGAATGGAAAGGAAATCAGGACATCCTAGGGTTTTGACCCTTTTGAGAAAATATGAGTTTTTTGTCCTTTTGTATTAAATTAAAATTAAACCTAAATCTAATTATTTAATTATTTACAAGAAAAATGTTTTTTATGTTTTTTAATATTTTAATAAAAAATAAAAATAAAGAAGCTAATAAGTCAAAAGAAAACCTAGTTCTAAGTTTATTTTAATTATTAATAAAAAATGTCAAAGTTAACCTAATTAACTAAATTAATTAATTTACATTTTTATGTACAAAATAATGATTAATAAATAATAATAATGATGATTAAAAAATATGAATGAAAATGCCAAACCCTAATTCTACATAATTTTTATTATTGAGAAAAAGGTTTAAATTAAACTTAAATTAAACTAAGTTAATTGTTAGTATTTATTTACAAAAATAAATTATTAGTGAATTTAATAAATAATAAAATATATTTACAATTTTTGATTTCTGGATTTATCATGAAAAATTAATTTGGTTATGAATTAATGATAATAATTAAATAATTAAAAGAATTAGAAGAAAAGAAAATAAAACAAAAAAATAGCAAACCAAGGGGGTATGTTGGCCCAAGGGGAGGTTTTTGTTGAATTCTGGCCCAAGAACACCAAGCCCCTTGTTGACTTTCATGATCAAACGCTTGTTGGCTGACTGGGGAGTATCATGCTCTTCATCTTCTGGTCATTGGATCATTGCTTGAAGCCACATGGCAAGCTGGATGAGTGAGGCTTATGGTGGAACATTGTACGAGCACTGCATGAGATAACATTATGAAAAATAACATTGAATTTGGGTGGACCTGGGAATCGAACCCAGGTCCCAGTGATGAACAAACACGTCACCAACCACTCCACCATCTGCGTGTGTTTGTAAACATATTGGATAATGAAAATAATATGGAAAAATGTCACTTATGCTTGGAAAGAGAAAAAAACGCGCGCCACGTTTGAATGAACCAGTAGCTGGCTTCCACGTCTCATCTTCTTCATCTTTTTCCTGTAAAACAACAATCAAATAGCGGGGGTTTTAAATCCCCACAAACTGCAAGTGTCAAAAATAACGATTAGGGCTACAGGCAATATAAAAAGGGCGTGATGGTTGGGTTGAATTCGTCTGGCCTTGACGAATTCAACCATGCACGTTTTAAGGTCCAATTTTTCAGCATGTGCAAAGCCCTAAAATTCAAGCTTCGAAACCCTAATGTTCTTCAATGGTGGTTTTCAACTCAGAGCGCCATAATCAAATTGGATTATACCAATAGCTTCAGGATGTTCCTATTAACATAAATCAATCCAAAAAAATGGTTAAAAACGCATGAATAATGATATGCAATTATGGAAAAATGTCCAAACCGTGGGACTTGTTGTGAACGATTCTGATAGCCTTAAGCTTCGTTTTTTATTGCAAATTGTTTCTGGAGACTCAGGCAAGGTGTTTGAATCAAGAAGAGGCTTTGAATTCGCCTGGAAGACTGATTTCAGTTTTGAACTTTTCTTGATTTTTTTTAGAATTTGATTATGGTGTTTTAGCAGCTCTTGCCCATTCTCATGAATAGGGTTAGGTTCAGCCTTTGTATGTGAAGAGAATTAGGTCAACTTTAGGCCCAAGAATCCATTGTATTCAAGTTTCATTATGTGATTGCCAATCAAATCTTTTTCAATCTTTTTCTTTGATAAAACCTTGCCAATCATGGAGATTTTGATGTCTTTGAGGTGCACACGAATTGTCAGCTTGCCCTAGTCTTATTTACATCACAAAAGATTTAAAAATCACATCTTTTGAATTTTCCTACAATTAAAATTAATTAAATGAATTAATATTAATAAAAATTCAACTAATTAATTAAAAATGGGAAAATAAATCAAATTAATCTTAATGGGTCGTGCATAAGCCTTGGGTAAAGATTCAAGAAGGAATTTGAGGCCCATTAGCAAAAATGAAGTGTTTTAGGCAAAGTTGACTTTTGAAAGTTCCCAAAAATTTCCCAACTTCTCCAATGCATATCTTGCTCAATTTTGAAGCTATGAACATGTTCTTGGACATTTTGGAAAGGTCTTGAAGTCCTCTAACCAATGCCTTTGTTCCCATGTCATTTTGATTTACCAATCTCAAGTTATGGTCTTTGACTTAAAGTGCCTTTTTGTTGACTTTTGAAAATGACCTATAATGTAGAAATTGATAACTTTTTATGAGAGTATTTCTTGGACTTGGAATGTGAATATGAGTTGTAGGAAATGTCATCCCCTTAAAAATGATCATTGGATGGAATTTTTCTGATGAACCATGAAAAAGTTATGCCCTGGTCAATTTGCAGTTGACTTTTCAACTGTTCAAAAATAGCAATTTTTTGCATCTTGATGATTTTTGAGCCATGCTTGTGGAATCATGATCAAGACTTGATCAAATTATGATTGTGGCTTCAAAATAAGATGTTGACCAAAAATTTTGACTTTTGACTGTCAAATGACCATTTTACCCCTGCAGTTGACTGTGGATCAAATGGAGCTTTTGACTGTGGAATTTGGCACTGTGAGTCTTGAAACTTGGCATGTAGGTGCTTGAGGATGTATATAGGCATATGGGACTTGGTTGGACCCTTGAAAACCTCAAATTCCTTGCAAGAACCAAAACCCTAATTTTGATTGTGTTAGGAGGCAATTGGACTGTGCAACCCTTGAGAGATTTTAAACCATTTGGAGATTGATCCTTGACAAACCTTGAAGAATATGGGAGGGAAAATTTTGGGGTACAACACCATCCTCAGTATTTTTATTATTTTCATTACTTTATGGCACACCAATTATTAACACTCAGTTTTTTGATGAACCGAGGTAATATATCAATATTATTACTTCGGTTTGTTTGGGAAACTGAGGGACTATAATTAATTTTTTTTACTGTCGTCTGCACCTGAATTACAAAATAAAGAACCTCATAATACAGAATACAAAACCAATGCAAAACCAAAATGGAACGCCCATTCTTCAATCTGAAACAGAAATATTCATTGATTATGCCATATGAAAACCCAAAATGGCACACACTTTATAATTTTATATCAAAACTAAAACACATGATTAAGAAACAAAATCAATAATCCATTTAGGTACTAGTTTTCCCATATGCCCTCTTCATGATCATGACTAATAACATGCACATCATCTAAGTCATTTTCATCAGATGATTGACTTACACGTGTTGCTAAACAAGGAGTCTCGTAGTTAAAATCTTGATTTTCATCAATATTATCAGGAAGATGTTTTCCTTGAAGCACAATTGACCATATAGTGTTAGATGGATCAGTGACATAAAAAAATTATTTGGCTTGGTTTTCTATGATGAATGGTTCGTTCTTGTAAGTTTCATTTCGAAGATCAACCCTTGTGAATCCTAACTCATCAGTTTCTACTCCAGCTTTACTGTCAATCCACCTGCACTTAAATAAATGCACTTTAAAACAAACATAGTCAATATCCAAAATCTCTTCAATGATCCCAAAGAACGATCTAGATGCTAGTATTGGATTGTTATCTTTGGAACTAGAAAAGTACACTGATTCAACCTCAACCATAACACCACTATTTTGCATGGTGCTACGATCATCCTTTGATTTTGTATAGAACGAATATTTTGTGATGTCGTATGCACTCCAAGTAATTACATTAAACTTAGGCAAACATGACACCCATCAGCAATTATATGATGCACCACTCTCATTAGAAATACTTTCATTAAATCAATATATGAAAGTTCTATTATGCTCCATCAACAACCATTTTTCATTCATCCCGGGGTATTTTTACTTTATAAGAGCTTTGTTCACGGTCAAGTAAGGATCAACTTCACTAAGGTTATTCAATATATACAAATGTGCTTGAAAAACTACTTCTCGACTAAATGTATTAACATTTAAACCTTGAATACCTCTACCATCATAAAATCCATCACGACGAGACTCGGGAACTCCTATAAAGTTCACATCTAACAAATAGTTTGTACAAAACTCAATAACTTCTTCCGTGATGTACCTTTCTACAATCAAAGCTTCTGGATGATGATGATTCTTTATATACCCTTTGAAAATCTTCATGTAACTCTCTACTGGATAATCCACCATAAATAAACTGAACCACAAATTCTAATCTCTTTTACTATATGAACAACTAAGTGAACCATAATGTCAATGAATGATGGAGGGAAAAACATCTCTAACTGGCACAAGATAATTGCAGCTTCGTGTTCTAATTCATCTAAATTTCTAAGATCTATAACTTTACTACATATAGCATTGAAGAATAAGCAAAATCTGGTTATAATCACCCTTACATTTCTTGGTAAGATGCCATAGATAGCTGTGATCGGTGGGAATGAGAACTGAATGTTTTTGGAATGCTGGTTCGCGTTTGCGTTTGTTTTCGCAAAATGTAGCGGTAAGCAAGAGTCGCCACCGTCTTTTTATTTTATCCAACAAGGAAAGGACAAAAGCACAGAAAAATTCCTTTTTGAGATATTTCTCGGGTTCGGGAGGTAGATTATAGAAAGGGAATGTGTTAGCACCCTTTCTATCCGTGGTTATCCACGGGCTCTTAGGTACTTGCTCATTGTGTTTTCAAAAGTTTGCTTTTCTTTGTGTTTGTGGGTTTTGAAAAGAGTTTTTGTTTGAAAGAGAGTGTAAGTGCGAAAAGTTTTGTTTTTGTTTTCAAAAGAGCAAGTACTTAAGAACATCTAGCTACTCAAAAAGGAATTAAACTGTACAAGTGTCCTTTAGACAGTACTATCCCACTATTGAGGAGTAGGTAGCACCGTCGTTGGAGTTTTTCGGGTCAATTCGATTAAGGGACGTGTGGCCACTAAAGCAATGTTAGGACGCATTAGCGGTAACCCTAATATCCTAGATCATTTTTTCGAGGCAACCGTTTCGAGGAAACTATGATCTTTGGACAAGAGGGCGACCTCTAAAACTTCCTATACTCAATGACCACGTTCGAGGCAACCAAGTGAGGTGTACCATAAGAGTGGCATGTACGAGTGTATTGTTTTTCAGTTATATTATCTTTGCATGTCATGGTGAGCTACTGTTGATTTTAAGTTAAGATATATCATGTCATGCATTATCTATTATTCAAACATCTAACAGTTAATGGTTGCAGAAATTAAATTGCGGAAAAATAAATCTAAGCTATTACAAGGCGTCGGGTATTTACATCGCCAAAAACAAACCCTTGAAAATTAAATTGCAAAAAATAAATAAAAGCGATAAATAAAAGTCCTAAGTTACAACTATTACATCCTCAGAGCAATTACAATATATGGATCAAAAATAATATACGCGCGAGAAAAAATTGAATCGGAATGTCCTAGGGTTTTGACCCTTTTTATCAAATAAAAACATATTTTTTGTTATTTTTTTGAATTAAGAATTAAGTCTAAATTAAAAATGGAATTAATTAATTAAAATAAAATATTTTTGGTTTTTTATTATTTAAGAAAATAAAAATAGATTAAAGTTATTAAAAACCTAATATTCTAAATTGATTTTAATTTATTGCAAAATATCAAAATTATACCTAATTAGAAACTAAGTTAATTAAATTATTTATTTACAAAAATAATGAAATAATGAAATTGAATTTAATAAATAAAAATAATGTTTTTTGTGTTTTTTCTGATTTTTATTAGGCAAAATGTTAATTATTAGTTAGTAATTAATTAAGAATAATAATCAAATAAACAATTAAATGAAAAAATATAAAAGAGAAAAAGAAATAAACCCAGGGGGTGTTGGGCCCAGAAAGGAGGTTGATCAACAATTCTCTTGGCCCATATTCAACTAGCCTGTTTGACCTTTGCGCTTCCATGCATGCTTGTTGACCAGGGAGTATGGTGGTCCATCAGCCTGGTTCATTGGATCTTGGTTTGCAGCCACTTGGCAATTGGGATCTGGAGGTATTTGGTGAACCACGCGTGGAACGTTGCACCTGAATATCTGAAAAGAAAAACCAAATAATGTTTTGGGGGACCTGGGATTCGAACCCAGGTCCTAAGGGACAAATCCATTAGCGCGCTACCAACTGAACCAAGATGTTAACCTGTTAATGGATTAGCAATTAAATATTATAAAACAAACTAATAACTATTCCCTGAAAAACACGCTAATATTCAAATGGACCAGTCACATGGAGACACACTATCGTCTTCTTCACAAAAACCTGGTTCAGTTACCTGCAGATTTTTATCCGCAAGAAGTTTCGTGGGATGGTTCTAAAATGCTCCCTAGGCCACAAAAATGGAATCCAAGAGTACCACTGTACTCGTCTCACTCCCCTGAACTCATCCATGGCCATTGTTGGCCTTGATTTAACCTGCATGCAAAACGCCTAAAAACGTACACAAGAACCCTAGGTACTGGATATGGGGTTAGAGATCATGAAAATACAATCAAATAATGCAGTTGACTTAGGAATTTAATGGTCAATACAAATATGCAAGAAATTTGGCACAAAGATGCATGAAAACTGAGTTACGATTCCATGTGCAGAGCAAGCTTCATGGGGACTTACAGTGCGTTATAGGCAGTGAAAGGCTTGGTTTTTGACTGGTCTCGCTTCAGGAGGTTGCTGGCAAGAGGGCTATGTTGTTCTTTTGGATTGAATCTGCCTCCAATGTGATTCTTGATCTCACACTTTTTCAAGGTTTTTTGCAATGTGGTATGGCCATTTTTGCAAGGTTTTGTGCGTGAATTTTCTTTGTGAGGCTTGCTTGCATATAATTTAATGATTCTAGGTCAAAACATGAGCCAATATCTTGGTGTATTGAAGAGTTGGGATTTGATTTTGATCACCATAACCATGTTTCCAAATATAGTCAAGATCTGATTTTTTGTGCACAAAAAGCCAAGATACGAATTTGATTAGGTGTTATATGATATATGCAAGCTGTACAAATCACAAAGATACCAATTCATTAATTTTTGGATTTTATTTGAATTAATATAGATTTAAAATGAATTAAATCAATAAAAATTAAATAAAATTGAAAAATAAATGTTTGGTCATGAAATTAAATATGGGACACGTGTGTGGCATGACAAGACCAAATCAAGTGGAAAAAAGTGGGCCCTTTTGTCAAAAATTGGAGTTTTGAGGATAGTTGACTTTTGGCAATTTTGGAAAAATTCCCAACTTCAACAATGCATAACTTCTTCAATTTTGAACTTTTGGAAGTGTTATTGGACCTTTTAGAAACCTTGAGATGTCCTCTAACCAACCCTTTTTGTCTCATCTCAATTTGATGTTCCATGCTCAAGTTATAAGCTTTGGCAAAAAAGGTGTTTTTGTTGACTTTCAAAAATGACCTATAATGTCCAAATTTGTAACTTTGTGTGAGAGCATTTCTTGATATTGGGGTGTGGAGATGGATTGTAGGAAATTTCATCCTCTTAAAAATTAGATTTGGATGGGTCATTTCTCATAAAGTATGAGAAAGTTATGCTTGGTCAAAGTTGAGTTGACTTTTCCTGCAAAACCCTAATTTAGCAACTTTTGAATCTTGATGAATCTTGAGCAATCCTTGATTAATAATGATCAAACCTTGATTAAATGATGAATGATCCTTCAAAATGAGAATGTTGACAAAAATGTTGAGATTTGACTGTATTTGGGACACAATGGACTTTTGCCCTAGCACAGTCGATTTTTGGGCCTCTTGAGCAATTGACTGACCAAACTTCCTCTGCAAGGCTTGAAATTTGACATGGATGAACTTAAGAACATATTAGGACATTGGGGAACACTTGAGGTCATTTGGATGTGAGGACCTTGATGTAACACAAAACCCTAATTTTGAATTGACTGCCTCAGGAGGTGATTTGACTATCCAACCCTTGAGCCAATTTGAGCAACTTGAAGATTATTCTTGACATGTCTTAAGGAATATGGGAGGGCAAATTTTGGGGTACAATAGTTGCCCCTGTTCAATTTTCTTAGACCTGAGGATATAGATTGGCTTTCGAGCCTTTCGTGATCCGAAGGTGGAAGGTAATTGAACACTAGAGTGCCCAGAAATTTGCACTCACATGGTGTAGTATCAGCATTATGATGTCGGGAATGGGCTTACAGATGCCATTTGGAGGTTATTGGTAGGAGGATGGGCTTACAGATGCCATCTGCAGGAGTGTCGATCTCATAAGAGATTCCTTGGCGAGAACTTGCATACCTGTTGTTGTAGAAGATTCTGCTGGGGAAATCTAACCTTTGTTGAGACTTAGGAACTTGCATGTACTTCAACTGAGATAATGCCTCGGCTGAATATTAAGAACTTGTCCATAATTAAACTGGGGGGTAATCTTCATCAAGATCTAGGAGCTGTCTTGTGCTCTCCAGGAGTATGCCGTTGAGGTTATAGAACTTGTCCACACTATGACGGAGGAAAACATCAAGATCTAGGAACTGACTCGTGCTTACCGGGAGTATACCGTTGAGGTTATAGTACTCGTCCACACTATGACGTAGGGAAGCATCTTCATCAAGATCTAGGAACTGTCTCGTGCTCACCGGGAGTATACCGTTGATGTTATAGAACTCGTCCACACTATGACGGGGGAAAACATCAAGATCTAGGAACTGACTCGTGCTCACCGGGAGTATATCGTTTAGGTTATAGTACTCGTTCACACTATGACGTAGGGAAGCATCTTCATCAATATCTAGGAACTGTCTCGTGCTCACCGGGAGTATACCGTTGAGGTTATAGAACTCGTCCACACTATGACGGAGGAAAACATCAAGATCTAGGAACTGACTCGTGCTCACCGGGAGTATACCATTGAGGTTATAGTACTCGTCCACACTATGACGTAGGGAAGCATCTTCATCAAGATCTAGGAACTGTCTCGTGCTCACCGGGAGTATACCGTTGAGGTTATAGAACTCGTCCACACTATGACGGAGGAAAACATCAAGATCTAGGAACTGACTCGTGCTCACCGGGAGTATACCGTTGAGGTTATAGTACTCGTCCACACTATAACGTAAGGAAGCATCTTCATCAAGATCTAGGAACTGTCTCGTGCTCACCGGGAGTATGCTGTTGAGGTTATAGAACTCGTCCACACTATGACGGAGGAAAACATCAAGATTTAGGAACTGACTCGTGCTCACCGGGAGTATACCATTGAGGTTATAGTACTCGTCCACACTATGACGTAGAGAAACTGTCGAGATTGAGAACCTTATTTGAAATTCAACCGAAGATAATTCAATTGAGATTTAAGAACTGGTCAGATCTTCGACTAAGCTGAGAACTTTAACTGTGTCTTTCCTGAAAGGTAAAGGTCAGTCATATGCAATGCATGATATGGATCAGGCAATGATGTTCTCAAAATAAATGGGATTATGTGGTATGATGCGTATATTCATGTATCATGGTGTATGAGAATATGATGCTTTAGCTGGGGAAAATAAATCCCGGAGCTGCTGGAGAATAGAGTAGAGTTCTTCGTTTCCGCTGGGGATGATGAACGAAGATGATTATGAGAATAAGCTCGCAGGAGAGAAGAACTCCTTTGGGGAATAAGCTGATGAAGAGATTACTATGCGGGGAATTACTCTGTGGGGAAGAGATACTTTGCTGAGATTTTAACGATAAACTCCGTTGGGGATTCCGTTGATAAGCTCTGTCGGAGATTTTAATGATGAACTCTGCTGGGGATAGAAAGAACTTCGCTGGGGATGATCCTTCAGTTGCAACTTGCTGAGGATAACCCAGTTAGACTCTTGTGGGGATAACCCTATGAATTTGGGTGGGGAGATTTATTTGCGCTCTGCAGGGGATAAGCAACCAGAGTCCACTGGGGAGGATGATTCAACTCTGGTGGGGAAGCCTTTTAGACTGCGCTGGGGAAATGACTCCATTGTGGATATCTTGTATTCCTCCAGGGAACATTCTTATATTCTGTTGAGGAATATTAAGACTGCTGGGGATGCTCTTATACTTGCTGGAGGATATCTTTATACTCTGTTGGGGAAGATTAAGACCTTCTGGGTATACCATACCTTTTTAGGGTCGATGGTAGATTAACTCTGCTTGGGGGAGAGTATTGTTGATTCGTACATAGCTGCAAGTCTCAGTGGGGAGAGCTACCATTACTGTTTCACTCTACGGGGAGTAACGGTATCCTGGTCATATTCTTCAGATGAACCTACCTTGGTACTTTGGCGGATAGAGCAACTAGACAGCTCGGACAATTCTTATTGCCCCTACTTCTGATATCACCCGTAATTAGTCCTTTGTTTCGTATGTAAATATTTATAAGCAACAATTAATGTCAAATGCATATATCAAGAATGAACATTGGACGTTCTTTGCAAAACAAAACAGATAAAGGAAAAACAATTTGAAATTGTCTGAAAATGAATTTGTATTGATTTTGAAGTTTGGCCTGTAAATAGGCGTTTTGTACAAGAGGCTGGCGTCCTAGTAAGAGAACGCCGCTGAACAAATAGAATTTATACAGTTTGTGAAAAGAAAAAGAAAACAGCTATGTGAATAATTCCACTAGGCTCCAACTCTGCTATTGCCTTTATATCTTCAAGCGTCTCATCACTTTGTTGCTTAGTTGAAGATGAATCTGATTGATTGGTGTCGTCTGAGCCTGATAGTTGATACCGGAGTATGGATGCAAGGTGATCCAATGAGACATAGTGTTATGCTTCAATCCCTAACTTTTTCCTGGACCGCCCTTTCGGGTTTTCAGTCCACCGTGATACCCATTTTTGCCAAAGCCGCCTTTTTAGGTTTTCGACTTGCCGGGTGTATAGATTTTTCATTTTCATCCCTTATTTTTGCCCGAACCCTTTTGGTTCGCCGGGAAGCCCTTATTTTTGCCTAGGCCAGTCAACCTAGCGGGTCTTAGATTATGCGTAGTATCTTTTCACTATGTCTGCATTGACGGGGTGAGGAAGGTCGTCACCATCCATGGTGGTTAAAATCACCGCTCCTCCTGAGAAGATGTTCTTAACCACAAATGGCCCTTCGTAAGTAGGGGTCCATTTGCCCCTAGGATCACCTTGAGGTAGGATAATACGCTTGATTACCAGGTCTCCAACTTGATACTCTTGTCGTCTGACTTTCTTGTTAAATACCTTGATCATCCGTTTTTGGTACGTCTGACCATGACAAATAGCAGTAAGTCTCTTTTCGTCGATTAGATTCAGTTGATCAAGTCGGGTCTGGATCCAGTCATCTTCTCTCAAACTTGCATCCTTCATGATCCGAAGAGAGGGTATCTGAACTTCAATCGGCAAGACTGCCTCCGTGTCGTAAACCAAGGAATAAGGTGTTGCCCCTATTGACGTCCGTGCTGAGGTACGGTACCCGTGAAGAGCAAACGGTAACATCTCATGCCAGTCTTTGTATGTCACTGTCATCTTCTGCATAATCTTCTTAATGTTCTTATTTGCCGCTTTGACAGCCCTATTCATCTTCGGTCGGTAGGGAGAAGAGTTATGATGCTGTATCTTGAATTGTTCGCAGAGCTCAGTGATCATCTTGTTGTTAAGATTGGTACCATTGTCCGTAATGATCCTCTCTGGTACACCGTATCGACAGATCAGGTTATGCCGAATGAAACGTGCCACGACGTTTTTGGTTACTGTAGCAAAAGAAGCTGCTTTAACCCACTTTGTAAAGTAATCAATCGCTACCAAGATGAAACGATGCCCGTTGGATGCCGTAGGTCTGATCTCGCCGATCATATCAATGCCCCACATTGCAAAAGGCCAAGGTGCCGTCAAGATGTTCAGAGGAACTGGAGGTATGTGCACCTTATCAGCATAGACTTGGCACTTGTGACATGTCCGAGAATGCTGATAACAGTTTGCTTCCATTGTGGACCAGTAATATCCTGCCCGAAGGATTTTCTTTGCCATGGTATGTCCACTGGAATGAGTTCCGAAAGTACCTTCATGTAGTTCTGCCATGATCGCTTCTGCTTCAGTCTTATCCACACAACGTAGTAAGGTTAAATCATGGTTACGCTTGTAGAGAATACCATTGCTATGAAGAATTTTGCCGCGAACCTTCTCAGAAACTTCTTGTCATTAATAGATGCACCCTCGGTATACTCCTGAGCTTCAATATACCTCTTCACCTCATGATACCAGGGCTTTTCTGTTACCTCTTCAGTCTCAAGATCACAGCAATGTGCAGGTTCATCCAATTTCCAAATAATGATCCGGGGAGCCTCGTTGTCCCATTTGACTTTGAACATAGAAGACATTGTAGTTAGCGCGTCCGCCAACTGGTTCTCCTCTCTGGGGAAGTGTTCAAAGGTTATCTCCTCAAAATGGGGAAGCAACATCAACACATACTCCTTGTAAGGAATAAGATTTGGGTGTTTCATATCCCACTCGCCTTTTATTTGACTGATCACGAGAGCGGAATCTCCGAAGACACTTAGAAACTTAATCCTTAGGTCAATTACAGATCGAAGACCCATGATGCACGCTTCATACTCCGCCATATTGTTGGTGCAGTTGAAACAAAGTCGGGCAGTAAACGGAGTATGAGAGCCTTTAGGAGATATGATCACAGCGCCGATGCCATTACCTAAAGCATTCGAAGCTCCATCAAAGTGCATAGACCATCGGGATCCTTCCTCAGGTCCTTCATCTGGTCTAGGTGTCTCACAGTCATCACTACCATGATATTCTTGTCCGGTAATTCGAAGTTCATAGACTGGTAATCATCCACTGCCTGATGTGCCAAATGGTCTGCCAATACACTTCCCTTGATTGCCTTTTGAGTCGTGTACTGGATGTCATACTCAGTCAGGATCATCTACCATCTTGCTATTCTTCTGGACAAGGCAGGCTTTTCGAAGATATACTTGATGGGATCCATCTTTGAAATTAACATAGTAGTGTGAGTCAGCATATACTGTCTCAGCCGGCGAGCAGCCCATGCCAAAGTGCAGCAAGTTTTCTTAAGCAATGAGTATCGGGTCTCACAGTCGGTAAACTTTTTGCTAAGGTAATAAATAGCATGCTCTTTTCGGCCAGACTCATCATACTGCCCCAGCACACACCCCATTGAGTTGTCAAGTACTGTCAAGTATAAGATCAGAGGTCTCCCTTCAACCGGTGGCATCAGGATAGGTGGCTCTTGGAGATACTCTTTGATTCTTTCGAAAGCAGCCTGACATTCATCATTCCAACATACTACCTGATCTTTCTTCAGTAGCTTGAAGATTGGTTCACAAGTAGCAGTTAGGTGCGAGATGAATCGGGAAATGTAGTTCAGTCGTCCTAGAAAGCCTCTGACCTCCTTCTCTGTCTTGGGAGCTGGCATCTCTTGTATGGCTTTCACTTTGGCAGGGTCCACTTGAATACCTTTGTCGCTCACGACGAAACCCAGTAGCTTACTAGACCTCACCCCGAAAGTACACTTGTTCGGGTTCAACCTCAGCTTGTACAACTTCAACCGGTCAAACAGCTTCTGTAGATGGTCAAGATGTCCCTCCTCAGTCTGGGACCTCGCAATCATATCGTCGACGTATACTTCAATCTCATGATGGATCATGTCATGAAACAAAGCAACCATGGCACGCTGATATGTTGCCCCAGCATTTTTCAATCCAAAAGGCATGACCTTGTAGCAAAAGGTACCTCACTGAGTAACAAAGGTGGTATTCTCCATGTCCTCGGGAGCCATCTTAATTTGATTATATCCGGAGAAACCATACATGAAGGAGAATACCTTATGTTGAGCAGTATTGTCAACCAGAACGTCGATGTGAGGTAGAGGGAAATCATCCTTAGGGCTCGCCCTGTTCAAATCCCTGTAATCAACATACATTCTGACCTTACCATCCTTCTTCGGCACTGGAACCATATTGGCAACCCACTGAGGGTAAGAAGTCACTGCTAGAAAACCAGCGTCAAATTGTTTCATAACTTCGGCTTTGATTTTCTTGGACATCTCTGGGCGCATACGGCGAACCTTCTGTTTTACTGGAGGGAAGTCTTCCTTGGTAGGCAGGCGATGAACCACAATGTCAGTATCCAACCCAGGCATATCTTCGTAAGACCAGGCAAAGATCTCAACATAGTCATGCAGCATCTGAACCAACCGCTGTTTCATACTAAGCTCTAAGTTTTCATCGATCTTGACTTCCTTCTTGTCTGTTTCAATACCCAGATTCACTGTTTCCACCGGCTCTTCATGTGGCTGAATGGTCCTCTCTTCCTGGAGTAGAAGTCTTGCAAGTTCACCAGGCACTTCGCAATCATCTTCACCTTCATCTTCGTCTAAGTTGATCGGATTTTCAAAGTCATAACTGGCAGTAGCAGAGTCGTTACCAGTGAGATCCAGAGTGGATTGAGACCTGTATATGTGAGTGTGTGTGAAATAGTTGTTTTTGCAATATATAATAAAGAAAAACAAGGAGCGCAAAATTTGAAATGCAAAAGACGTCCAATGTTTTTATTAATGATATATGAAAATGGCAAACAAAAGCCCTCACAAATGAAGCCACGGTGCCCCGAGTAAGACACCGGGCCATAAAGTTTCAAAACATTGTCTTTTACAAATCTAAAACAAAGAGTTCATTACTGGGTAACAAAAGTAATAGGGATGAAGTCCTTTGCTGTCCAGTTGCCTAGTCCACCATTGGTTGTAGGATAGATCCAGTTGTCGAATTCAGACTCTTCCACGTCCTCTTCAATGGCATTTACTCCCGAGTTGCTGATGAACACAGGAGGTCTTCCAATCCTTGCACTACAAACAACCCTTTGAGCTTATGCAGTGAAACCCAAACCAAACTTGTTAGTCTTCTGAGTTAAATCAGGAAGTCGGCCCCAGTTTGCATACTCACCCTTCTTAATAACAGCCCGGGCATCCTTTAAGGAAGCCATCTTCATAGGAGAATCTTCAACCACAGTCTCAGCTGATGCCAATGTCTGAGGAACCTCTTCAAAATGCTGAAATGGGGTCTCAATGAACTCCCCATCCATCTCTACATATCTGAACGAGTTGAGGTGACTGACCATGTATTCCTTCTCCCATTGAACTGTCACAATCTTCCCTCTAACCGGGTACTTCAGTTTCTGGTGAAGCGTTGAAGTCACAGCTCCGGCTTTGTGGATCCATGGACGACCCAGCAAATAAGAATAGGATGGTCGAATGTCCATCACGTAGAATGTAGAATTGAAGACCTGAGAACCAACTTTAATTGGAATATCAACCTCACCATGCACCATCCTTTTAGACCCGTCAAAGGCCCTGACAACGATGTTACTTGGTTTTAGCTCCAACCCTTTGCAATCCAACTTGTCTAGAGCTTTTTTGGGCAAGACATTTAACGAGGAACCAGTGTCAACCAACACATGTGCAAGAGTAGTGCCCCTGCATTCAATGGAGACATGCAGGGTATCGTTATGGTTCTTCCCTTTAGCAGTCAGATCAGCATCGGAGAAACCCAAACCATTATCGGCAGTTAAATTGGCCACACAATCGGTAAACTGATCAGCTGATGTCTCTTGTGGCACGTGGGCAGTTTTCAGGAAGGTAATCAGGGCCTTGGCATGGGCCTATGAACACAACAGCAATGACAACATAGAAATCTTGGATGGGGTTTGCCCCAGTTGCTCAACTACATTATAACCACTCTTCTTAATAATCTTCAGAATCTCTTCCATCTCCTGTTTAGAAGCTTCTACAGTGATGGTCTTCGGTGCCTCCGTCTGGGCAGGCACATCAGTGGCGATCCCTTTGCCCCGAGCGTTAGATGACTCGGCGACATGGGTAAGAATAGGGACTTGATCAGGAATGGCAGTAGGTATACTTGCAGGTGTAATGACAACAGGTCTTCGGACAGTTGGTAGAGCAATATCAGGTGAGAAAAGTCTGTCGCTGTGGGTGACTTTAGCAGGCCCAGTAATGTTGTTGACGCCGGTATCAAAATCCAACTCTTGCTTAACTCCAAGAACATAAACATCAGCCCCATAGTGCCAGGGGACAGCTTTGTCAGAGGTGTAGGGGATGGGCCCCGGAACAGTGATAATTACGGGTGCAATCTTCGGAGTAGATGTAATTCTAACAGGCTTCCTCGAGGGAGCCTTGGAAGAATGATTGAAAATGGTAATAATGGCAACTTCTTCAACAGGAGTGGAGGGAACAACAGTCTCCTCAAACAGGATCTCCTTGCTATCCATCAGGTTTTGGATACCTGACTTCAGCAATGGGCAACCAGTAGGTAAAACAGAACACATATGGCAACCTTCGCCACAGCCCGGAAATAAACCGGCTAGCAACAGGTTCTTCTTGACAATCATCAGAGGGGTAACAATATCATCCACGGAAACTACAAACAAGTCTTCCTCTACAGCATTCACTCCATGATTGGGCATGGGAGCAGTCACAACATTAGGCCTCTCGGGCGCCTCAAACTCAATCTCCTTTGCATCAATCAAGTCTTGGACCTTGTTCTTCAAAGCCCAACAATCATCTGTATTATGCCCCGGGCTCTCAGAGTGATAAGCGCAGCGGGTGTTAGGGTTATACCTTGGTGACGTTGTATTTGAATTCTTTGGAGCTTCTTTTATAGTCACTAGATTGGTCTTCAGCAACTGTGGCAGAATCTGAGACAAAGTCATGCTGAGACGGGTGAATTGCCTTCGAGGTCTCTCGTCCCTTTGTTGGCTGTGATGCTGAGGAGCACCAGCAGGTTTTGAAATAACAACCGCATTGACAGCTTGGCGGTGTTCAGTTCTATTCCGTCTTCTCGAACTGTAGACAACACTTGACTCTTTCTTAAACGGTTTCTTCTCGGTGCTCGAGGAGGCACCCTTCTATATCTTCCCGACCTTAATACCAGCTTCAATCCTCTCACCAGTCAAGATAAGGTATGTAAACCCAGCTGAAGAGCTTCCAATCAGATGATTAAAGAACGGACCAGACAGGGTCCCCAGAAACATATCAACAAGTTCACGATCAGCCAAAGGTGGTTGCACCCTTCCGGCAAGGTCTCTCCATTTCTGAGCATACTCTTTAAATCCTTCACTCGTTCCTATTGACATACCCTGGAGTTGGGTATGCGTAGGAGCGAGGTCGGAGATGTACTGATACTGCCTATAGAATGCAGTAGCCAAATCCTCCCAGCTACAGATACTGGCTCCGTCCAATTGATAGAACCACTCAAGCTGAGTCCCTGAGAGACTGTCTTGAAATAAATGGATCCACAAGTTTTTATCAGCAGTGTAAGGTTGGATCTTCCTCACATATGACCGGAGGTGCAGCTTTGGACAGAAAGCTCCGTCATACTTGGCAAAGGCAGGTGCCTTGAATTTATGGGGAATCACCACCCCAGATGATAGACCCAGATCTCCGAAGTCCAGACCGGTCACCTTCTGTATTTCCATAGCGCTCAAGCGGTCTTCCAGTTGTTTGTACTTATCCTCAGTAGGAGGATACTGCTCTTCATCATAGTCCGTCTCGTTGTCGGAAACCATAGGGCTAGGAGCCCTCCTTTCTTGTGGACTATCTTTCCCTCCAGATGAGGTGGTCAGATCAACTTCATTCTGCAGCCTGTTTCCAAACCTGCGTCCAGTGTTGAACAGGATGGTCCTCTTCTTCTTCTTTTTCTCCTTCAGAATCAAAGTCTTCAGGTCCTGCTGACCCTTATCCAGGTTCATGAACAACTCTTGAAACTGGGCATTCTGGGCCTGGAGGGCCTTGATAACTTGCTCAGTGGAAGGTTCAGCAGACATGATGATTGAGCGCTGAAATAAACAGCGAAGAAGATAAGATACCTGTAATGGGTACCTGCTTATGGGATGCATGGGATGAAATGCGTATGATTTATGATTTCAAAGACAATCGAGATTCAAATTTGTAAACAAGAAAGGAAACACACTTTATTAGATTTAAACTTCAAAATTTAAATTGTTCAACAAATTGCCCTTAGGCGTTACAAGAATGGAAATACTAAAAAGTAAACAAAAACTGTAAAGGAATCATCAAAGGTCCATCAATGCTCTCGTGGTCTCTTCTTCTCAGTGTGGACATAATCATTCAGAATCCGCTCATTCTCCAGTTGCCTAGTCAGCTTCTGGATCTTCTGTTCCTGTTCATTGAACCTCTCTCGGTAGGAATCTCGTTCATTCCTCAACTGCAACCAAGACCTCTTCAGTGTCCCAATATCAGTGGGCATATAGGGCTGGAGGATAGTTGGAGGAACCCCCTCTTCATCAGCAGCTTCAAGAGTAACAGGTCTGACAGCTTCGTATGGCATACCTAACTTCTGGGCACGGATGCGGACCCATCTGAGGTATGGCTCCATTGGCAAAGAAGTCTTTGGTCCCAACTCATGTGGGTCAGATTTGTGAACTCTGTCCCAAGCCTTTATGACTCTACGACGCAGCTCGTCACTATCTCCCTGAAAATCAAAGATGATATGAGGCATCAACATCTCATGAGGCCCTTCTCCTCTGGCCCTTCCAAACTGACGGAGAGCTAAGCAGGGGTTGTAAGAAATCCCTCCATGGAGTCCGATCAATGGAACATTAGGATACTCTCCACAGCGATCAATGACAGTCACCTCATCCATACCTTTAAGAGTCCAGATAACGTCATCACTAGAAAGAGCCATCACCCTATAAGCCCAGCCCATTCCTTCTTTGTTTTTCAGCACGGACTTAGGGAGGTGTGAAATAAACCATCTCGACAATAAAGGAACACAGCACATCAAAGTTCCCCACTTTCGGGCAGTACGAGCATAGAGCTGATGAAGCATATCACCCAAGAGAGTGGATACCGGATTCTGAGAGATGAAGATTTTTATAGCATTAATACCAACAAAAGTGTCAGGATTCGGAAACAATACCAGACCATAAATCAAAAGAGCCAGAATGTCCTCGTATGCCTTGAAGTCTAAGTTGTCCCAGAAATAATTCACTTTGTCAACTAAAAACTTAGTCAGAAAACCCTTAGCTCCACTTCTAGTTTCCCAGTGAGCCATTACCTCCTCCTTGGTCAAGTGAAGGGTTGCAGCAATTTCTTCGGGCTTAAGAGTCTTTTCCCAACCAGTAAATGGAGTATGTTCCAAGACGGAGATACCAAGCAGCTCAGAGAACTCTTCCAGGGTATTAACCAGCTGGAAGTCTTGAAAGGTGAAGCAATGGTATAGTGGATCATAAAATTGGACCATGACACTCATCATTTGTTCGTCCAATTTTGAAGTGACCAAACTGAGGAGATAACCATGCCTTCTGATGAAGGAAGTAGTGTCTGGAATCCTGACAACCAAATCTTTAAGCAGGGTAAGTACTTGAACAAAGTTAATCCGGATAGTATTCCTACGCATGGGCATCATGATGACCTGCAAAATAGAGCAAAGATGAAACCCTCTTGTCTTTGAAATAGGTTAGTCCTTATGCAAAATGTATGCAATGTTATGATGTCATGATGTCATGATAAAGGCACACCACAAATATTCACAAAAGGCAAACATGGTAAAGGCACACAAGTCACACAAAAGAGCCCTTAGATTTCAGGCTGGCATGAAGCTTAGGTACTACCCTCTTTCAGTTCAGTTGGTTTAAACCTGTCCTAAAAATAGAAATCGGGTTCTAGAGGATCTCAATATCACTGACTACCCTCAATCGGTCATAATTCCAGTTTAGCAACCTTTTCTTGCAGCCGGAATCATCGCGAGAGTTTAGTCTCAATGAGTGTAGCATACTGCTACTGTTCTATGGCCAAGTTGGTCAATTTAAAGGTTCTAAGGTCAGTTGGTGCTTAATGACTCCTTAGAAGACCCATATTCTCCTCGTTCCAACACAAGGGATATCGGTTTAGACTAAGGTGCCACACCAACGTAGCTACTGCTTCATCCGCGTCGGTCTACGCTGGACAGATCCCTCACAGTTTATTGCTACTTACCTAAAGGGTATCCCCAAATCTGGGTTAGGATCTATAGAACTCTGATACAAGCCCACAAAATTAAATCATACAAAGCATACAATTGAAAACACAATGATCTAATCCTAAGGTACACCTCACTTATAACAGTAATTCCCCAGCAGAGTCGCCACTTCTGTGATCGGTGGGAATGAGAACTGACTGTTTTTGGAATGCTGGTTCGCGTTTGCGTTTGTTTTCACAAAATGTCGCGGTAAGCAAGAGTCTCCACCGTCTTTTTATTTTATCCAACAAGGAAAGGACAAAAGCACAGAAAAATTTCTTTTTGAGATATTTCTCGGGTTCGGGAGGTAGATTATAGAAAGGGAAGGTGTTAGCACCCTTTCTATCCGTGGTTATCCACGGGCTCTTAGGTACTTGCTCATTGTGTTTTCAAAAGTTTGCTTTTCTTTGTGTTTGTGGGTTTTGAAAAGAGTTTTTGTTTGAAAGAGAGTGTAAGTGCGAAAAGTTTTGTTTTTGTTTTCAAAAGAGCAAGTACTTAAGAACATCTAGCTACTCAAAAAGGAATTAAATTGTACAAGTGTCCTTTAGACAGTACTATCCCACTATTGAGGAGTAGGTAGCACCGTCGTTGGAGTTTTTCGGGTCAATTTGATTAAGGGACGTGTGGTCACTAAAGCAATGTTAGGACGCATTAGCGGTAACCCTAATATCCTAGATCATTTTTCCGAGGCAACCATTTCGAGGAAACTATGATCTTTGGACAAGAAGGCGACCTCTAAAACTTCCTATACTCAATGACCACGTTTGAGGCAACCAAGTGAGGTGTACCCTAAGAGTGGCATGTGCGAGTGTATTGTTTTTCAGTTATATTATCTTTGCATGTCATTGTGAGCTACTGTTGATTTTAAGTTAGATAGATCATGTCATGCATTATCTATTATTCAAACATCTAACAGTTAATGGTTGCGGAAATTAAATTGCGGAAAAATAAATCTAAGCTATTATAAGGCGTCGGGTATTTACATCGCCAAAAACAAACCCTTGAAAATTAAATTGCGAAAAATAAATAAAAGCGATAAATAAAAGTTCTAAGTTACAACTATTACATCCTCATAGCAATTACAATATATGGATCAAAAATAATATACGCGCGAGAAAAAATTGAATCGGAATGTCCTAGGGTTTTGACCCTTTTTATCAAATAAAAACATATTTTTTGTTATTTTTTTGAATTAAGAATTAAGTCTAAATTAAAAATGGAATTAATTAATTAAAATAAAATATTTTTGGTTTTTTATTATTTAAGAAAATAAAAATAGATTAAAGTTATTAAAAACCTAATATTCTAAATTGATTTTAATTTATTGCAAAATATCAAAATTATACCTAATTAGAAACTAAGTTAATTAAATTATTTATTTACAAAAAAAATGAAATAATGAAATTGAATTTAATAAATAAAAATAATGTTTTTTGTGTTTTTTCTGATTGTTATTAGGCAAAATGTTAATTATTAGTTAGTAATTAATTAAGAATAATAATCAAATAAACAAGTAAATGAAAAAAATATAAAAGAGAAAAAGAAATAAACCCATGGGGTGTTGGGCCCAGAAAGGAGGTTGATCAGCAATTCTCTTGGCCCATATTCAACTAGCATGTTTGACCGTTGCGCTTCCATGCATGCTTGTTGACCAGGGAGTATGGTGGTCCATCAGCCTGATTCATTGGATCTTGGTTTGCAGCCATTTGGCAATTGGGATCTGGAGGTATTTGGTGAACCACGCGTGGAACGTTGCACCTGAATATCTGAAAAGAAAAACCAAATAATGTTTTGGGGGACCTGGGATTCGAACCCAGGTCCCAAGGGACAAATCCATTAGCGCGCTACCAACTGAACCAAGATGTTAACCTGTTAATGGATTATCAATTAAATATTATAAAACAAACTAACAACTATTCCCTGAAAAACGCGCTAATATTCAAATGGACCAGTCACATGGAGACACGCTATCGTCTTCTTCACAAAAACCTGGTTCAGTTACCTGCGGATTTTTATCCGCAGGAAGTTTCGTGGGATGGTTCTAAAATGCTCCCTAGGCCACAAAAATGGAATCCAAGAGTACCACTGTACTCGTCTCACTCCCCTGAACTCATCCATGGCCATTGTTGGCCTTGATTTAACCTGCACACAAAACGCCTAAAAACATACACAAGAACCCTAGGTTCTGGATATGGGGTTAGAGATCATGAAAATACAATCAAATAATGCAGTTGGCTTGGGAATTAAATGGTCAATACAAATATGCAAGAAATTTGGCACAAAGATGCATGAAAACTGAGTTACGATTCCATGTGCAGAGCAAGGTTCATGGGGACTTACAGTGCGTTATAGGCAGTGAAAGGCTTGGTTTTTGATTGGTCTCGCTTCAGGAGGTTGCTGGCAAGAGGGCTATGTTGTTCTTTTGGATTGAATATGCCTCCAATGTGATTCTTGATCTCACACTTTTTCAAGGTTTTTTTGCAAAGTGGTATGGCCGTTTCTGTAAGGTTTTGTGCGTGAATTTTCTTTGTGAGGCTTGCTTGCATATAATGTAATGATTCTAGGTCAAAACATGAGCCAATATCTTGGTGTATTGAAGAGTTGGGATTTAATTTTGATCACCATAACCATGTTTCCAAATATAGTCAAGATCTGATTTTTTTATGCACAAAAAGCCAAGATACGAATTTGATTAGGTGTTATATGATATATGCAAGTTGTACAAATCACAAAGATACCAATTCATTAATTTTTGGATTTTATTTGAATTAATATAGATTTAAAATGAATTAAATCAATAAAATTAAATAAAATTGAAAAATAAATGTTTGGTCATGAAATTAAAGATGGGACACGTGTGTGGAATGACAAGACCAAATCAAGTGGAAAAAAGTGGTCCCTTTTGTCAAAAATTGGAGTTTTGAGGATAGTTGACTTTTGGCAATTTTGGAAAAATGCCCAACTTCAACAATGCATAACTTCTTCAATTTTGAACTTTTGGAAGTGTTATTTGACTTTTTAGAAACCTTGAGATGTCCTATAACCAACAGTTTTTGTCTCATCTCATTTTGATGTTCCATGCTCAAGTTATAAGCTTTGGCAAAAAAGGTGTTTTTGTTGACTTTCAAAAATGACCTATAATGTCCAAATTTATAACTTTTTGTGAGAGCATTTATTGATCTTGGGGTGTGGATATGGATTGTAGGAAATTGCATCCTCTTAAAAATGAGCTTTGGATGGGTCATTTCTCATAAAGTATGAGAAAGTTATGCTTGGTCAAAGTTGAGTTGACTTTTCCTACAAAACTCTAATTTAGCAACTTTTGAATCTTGATGAATCTTGAGCAATCCTTGATGAATAATGATCAAACCTTGATAAAATGATGAATGATCCTTCAAAATGAGAATGTTGACAAAAAATCTTGAGATTTGACTGTATTTGGGACACAGTGGACTTTTGCCCTAGCACAGTCGATTTTTGGGCCTCTTGAGCAATTGACTGACCAAACTTCCTCTACAAGGCTTGAAATTTGACATGGATGAACTTAAGAACATATTAGGACATTAGGGAACACTTGAGGTCATTTGTATGTGAGGACCTTGATGCAACACAAAACCCTAATTTTGAATTGACTGCCTTAGGAGGTGATTTGACTGTCCAACCCTTGAGCCAATTTGAGCAACTTGAAGATTATTCTTGACATGTCTTAAGGAATATGGGAGGGAAAATTTTGGGGTACAACAGTTGCCCCTGTTCAATTTTCTTAGACCTGAGGATATAGATTGGCTTTCGAGCCTTTCGTGATCCGAAGGTGGAAGGTAATTGAACACTAGAGTGCCCAGAAATTTGCACTCACATTGTGTAGTATCAACATTGTGATGTCGGGAATGGGCTTACAGATGCCATTTGGAGGTTGTTGGTAGGAGGATGGGCTTACAGATGCCATCTTCAGGAGTGTCGATCGCATAAGAGATTCCTTAGCGATAACTTGCATACCTGTTGTTGTAGAAGATTCTGCTGGGGAAATCTAACCTTTGTTGAGACTTAGGAACTTGCTTGTACTTCAACTGAGATAATGCCTCGGCTGAGTATTAAGAACCTGACCATAATTCAACTGGGGGGTAATCTTCATCAAGATCTAGGAACTGTCTCGTGCTCTCCGGGAGTATGCCGTTGAGGTTATAGAACTTGTCCACACTATGACGGAGGAAAACATCAAGATCTAGGAACTGACTCGTGCTTACCTGGAGTATACTGTTGAGGTTATAGTACTCGTCCACACTATGACATAGGGAAGCATATTCATCAAGATCTAGGAACTGTCTTGTGCTCACCGGGAGTATACCGTTGAGGTTATAGAACTCGTCCACACTATGACAGAGGAAAACATCAAGATCTAGGAACTGACTCGTGCTCACCGGGAGTATACCGTTGAGGTTATAGTACTCGTCCACACTATGACGTAGGGAAGCATCTTCATCAAGATCTAGGAACTATCTCGTGCTCACCGGGAGTATACCGTTGAGGTTATAGAACTCGTCCACACTATGACGGAGGAAAACATCAAGATTTAGGAACTGACTCGTGCTCACCGGGAGTATACCATTAAGGTTATAGTACTCGTCCACACTATGACATAGAGAAACTGTCGAGATTGAGAACCTTATCTGAAATTAAACCGAAGATAATTCAATTGAGATTTAAGAACTGGTCAGATCTTCGACTAAGTTGAGAACTTTAACTGTGTCTTTCCTGAAAGGTAAAGGTCGGTCATATGCAATGCATGATATGGATCAGGCAATGATGTTCTCAAAATAAGTGGGATTGTATGGTATGATGCGTATTTGCATGTATCATGGTGTATGAGAATATGATGCTTTAGCTGGGGAAAATAAATCCTGGAGCTGCTGGAGAATAGAGTAGAGTTCTTCATTTCCGCTGGGGATGATGAACGAAGATGATTGTGAGAATAAGCCCGCAGGAGAGAAGAACTCCGTTGGGGAATAAGCTGATGAAGAGATTACTCTGCGGGGAATTACTCTGTGGGGAAGAGATACTTTGCTGAGATTTTAACGATAAACTCCGCTAGGGATTCCGTTGATAAGCTTTGTCGGGGATTTTAATGATGAACTCCGCTGGGGATAGAAAGAACTTCGCTGGGGATGATCCTTCAGTTGCAACTTGTTGAGGATAACCCAGTTAGACTCTTGTGGGGATAACCCTCTGAATTTGGCTGGGGAGATTTATTTGCGCTCTGTAGGGGATAAGCAACCAGAGTCTACTGGGGAGGATGATTCAACTCTGGTGGGGAAGCCTTTTAGACTGCGCTGGGGAAATGACTCCACTTTGGATATCTTGTATTCCACCGGGGAACATTCTTATATTCTATTGAGGAATATTAAGACTGTCGGGGATGCTCTTATACTTGCTGGAGGATATATTTATACTCCGTTGGGGAAGATTAAGACCTTCTGGGTATACCACACCTTTTTAGGGTTGATGGTAGATTAACTCTACTTGGGGGAGAGTATTGTTGATTCGTACATAGCTGCAAGTCTCAGTAGGGAGAGCTACCATTACTGTTTCACTCTACGGGGAGTAACGATATCCTGATCATATTCTTCAGATGAACCTACCTTGGTACTTTGGCGGATAGAGCAACTAGACAGATCGGACAATTCTTATTGCCCCTACTTCTGATATCACCCGTAATTAGTCCTTTGTTTCGTATGTAAATATTTATGAGCAACAATTAATGTCAAATGCATATATCAAGAATGAACACTGGACGTTCTTTGCAAAACAAAACAGATAAAGGAAAAACAATTTGAAATTGTCTGAAAATGAATTTGTATTGGTTTTGAAGTTTGGCCTGTAAATAGGCGTTTTGTACAAAAGGCTGGCGTCCTAGTAAGAGAACGCCGCCGAACAAATAGAATTTATACAGTTTGTGAAAAGAAAAATAAAACAGCTATGTGAATAATCCCACTGGGCTCCAACTCTGCTATTGCCTTTATATCTTCAAGCGTCTCATCACTTTGCTGCTTAGTTGAAGATGAATCTGATTGATTGGTGTTGTCCGAGCCTGATAGTTGATATCGGAGTCTGGATGCGAGGTGATCCAATGAGACATAGTGTTACGCTTCAATCCCTAACTTTTGCCTGGACCGCCCTTTCGGGTTTTCAGTCCACCGGGATACCCATTTTTGCCCAAGCCGCCTTTTCAGGTTTTCGACTTGCCGGGTGTATAGACTTTTCATTTTCATCCCTTATTTTTGCCCGAACCCTTTTGGTTCGCCGGGAAGCCCTTATTTTTGCCTAGGCCAGTCAACCTAACGGGTCTTAGATTATGCGTAGTATCTTTTCACTATGTCTGCATTGACGGGGTGAGGAAGGTCGTCACCATCCATGGTGGTTAAAATCATCGCTCCTCCTGAGAAGATGTTCTTAACCATAAATGACCCTTCGTAAGTAGGGGTCCATTTTCCCCTAGGATCACCTTGAGGTAGGATAATGCGCTTGATTACCAGGTCTCCAACTTGATACTCTTGTCGTCTGACTTTCTTGTTAAATGCCTTGATCATCCGTTTTTGGTACGTCTGACCATGACAAATAGCAGTAAGTCTATTTTCGTCGATTAGATTCAGTGGATCAAGTCGGGTCTGGATCCAGTCATCTTCGCTCAAACTTGCATCCTTCATGATCCGAAGAGAGGGTATCTGAACTTCAATCGGCAAGACTGCCTCCGTGTCGTAAACCAAGGAATAGGGTGTTTCCCCTGTTGACATCCGTGCTGAGGTACGGTACCCATGAAGAGCAAATGGTAACATCCCATGCCATTCTTTGTATGTCACTATCATCTTCTGCACAATCTTCTTAATGTTCTTATTTGCCGCTTTGACAGCCCCATTCATCTTCGGTCGGTAGGGAGAAGAGTTATGATGTTGTATCTTGAATTGTTCGCAGAGCTCAGTGATCATCTTGTTGTTAAGATTGGTACCATTGTCCGTAATGATCCTCTATGGTACACCGTATCGACATATCAGGTTATGTCGAATGAAACGTGCCACGACGTTTTTGGTTACTGTAGCAAAAGAAGCTGCTTCAACCCACTTTGTAAAGTAATCGATCGCTACCAAGATTAAACGATGCCTGTTGGATGCCGTAGGTCTGATCTCGCCGATCATATCAATGCCCCACATTGCAAAAGGCCAAGGTGCCGTCAAGACGTTAAGAGGAACTGGAGGTATGTGCACCTTATCAACATAGAATTTCAAAAATGACCTATAATGTCCAAATTTGTAACTTTTTGTGAGAGCATTTCTTGATCTTGGGGTGTGAAGATGGATTGTAGGAAATTTCATCCTCTTCAAAATGAGCTTTGGATGGGTCATTTCTCATAAAGTATGATAAAGTTACGTTTGGTCAAAGTTGAGTTGACTTTTCCTACAAAACCCTAATTTAGCAACTTTTGAATCTTGATGAATCTTGAGCAATCCTTGATGAATAATGATCAACCCTTGATCAAATGATGAATGATCCTTAAAAATTAGAATGTTTACAAAAGAATCTTGAGATTTGACTGTATTTGGGACACAGTGGACTTTTGCCCTAACATAGTCGATTTTTGGGCCTCTTGAGCAATTGACTGACCAAACTTCCTCTGCAAGGCTTGAAATTTGACATGTATGAACTTAAGAACATATTAGGACATTGGGTAACACTTGAGGTCATTTGGATGTGAGTACCTTGATGCAACACAAAACCCTAATTTTGAATTGACTGCCTTAGGAGGTGATTTGACTGTCCAACCCTTGAGCCAATTTGAGCAACTTGAAGATTATTCTTGACATGTCTTAAGGAATATGGGAGGGCAAATTTTGGGGTACAACAATAGCCACTGGTAGAAGTTGTTGCATCAAGACATAACAATCATGGGATTTTAAGCCAATTAATTTGTGATCATTCTCTGACACAAGTTTCTTCACATTTGATGAGTACCATTGGGGAACTTTGATACCCTACAAACAGTCGCACATTTTTTTCTTCTTTTTAGACAGAGTGTGACATGCTGAGGGAAAATATGTTTTATTTCCTACTTCTTTTAGGGATAATTCTTGCCGTATACCCATCACAACCATATCTTTGCGGGATTTCTTAGTATCTTTTGTCTTGCCTTTAATATTGAGAAGTGTTACAATCAAACTATCACATACATTTTTCTCCACGTGCATCATATCAAGACAATGTCTTACATCAAGACTGGACCAATATGGAAGATCAAAGAACACCGACCTCTTTTTCCAAGAGATTTTCTCCACAGGCTTTTTATGTTTCTTTCCAAAGACAACTTTAATATGTTGTTATTTTCTATAAAATTCCTTCCTGGTTAAGGGTTTTGGAGCGATACAAAACTTATGCTCTTCATTGAAAGCCTTGCACAATTTACAATACGAATGATTAGCTCTTAAAAATATTTGATGCCCCAGATAAACTGTCTTTTGTTCCTTTTGGTAACTTGTGGTGACAAGTATTACCTTCACATACAAGACACACTTTATGACCCTTGATATTGTACCCAGACAAATTACTATATGTAGGAAAGTCATTGATTGTGAAAAACAACATGGCACACAACATAAATTTATCACCCGTATACGCATCATCGACATTAACACCTTCCTCCCACAAAAGTCTTAAATCTTCAATCAATGGCAATAAATAAACATTTATGTCGTTCCCTGGTTGTTTCGGACCCAAAATCATCATCAATAGCATCATATACTTGTGCTTCATGCACAACCATGGATATAGGTTGTAAATTAAGAGAAGAACATGCCATGACGTATGGTTAGTACTTGTTGTACCCCAAAATTTGCCCTCTCATTTATCAAGATTTTTCTCACAAGACTTCTTGGATTCAAGACAAGATTAGGGTTTGGTCAGCTCAAGACATCATCTTGCACTGATACCCCAAAATTAGGGTTTGAGTTTGCATAAAGATTTTTGGACCACCAATGCTTCATGTGACTTTCATACACAATCTTGGACCCCTAAGATTGCTCATGCCAAGTTTCAAGCCTTGAACCACATTTTTGACCAGTCAATTGGATGATTGACCTAAAAAATCAGCTGTATTGGGGAAAAAGTCAACCATGGCCAATTTACAGTCAAACTTCATAATTTTTTATCCACAACCTCGTTTTAGACTCATATGTACCATTTGATCAAGTTTGGATCACAACTCCTCAAGAGATTTGATCAAATCATTAAAAGGGCAAAATGGTCAAAATTAGAGTTTTGATTGAGACAAGGGCAATTTATGATTTTTAACCTAGCCAATGACCAATTGGGTTCAAGCATGATTTCAAGGATTCAATGGCATCATCTTGACCTAATTACATAGTTCAAAAGATCTCAAATGCATAGGATTGACAGATGAATTTTGTAGTCAACTGATCAAAAGTCAATTGTGCACTGAAAAGTCAAACTTTGACTTTTTGGTCAAAATCAAGGGCCAAGGGTCATAATTCATCAAGATATGTCAAAATATGAAACTTGTTGACCAAGAAAACCAATTTTGAAAGTTAGGGTTTTAATTTGAAAAAATTTCATAACTTAGAATTTTTCTAAATATGGAAATTTTCTTATTTTTCCCCAACATTTCACAACTTTTTCACCATGATGCAATTTGATTCAAAGGAAACTTCCTACATGAAAGTTGTAGTACTCCATGAAATATACAACTTTTCTTAACAAAGTTTTCCCAAAAGATGCTTAGATCTCAAGTTGTGAATTTGTGAATAAGGGTCCATGAACTAAAAGACTTTGTGAAAAATTGCCCTAATTTAGGCAGGTTTTGGACCCAACTTCATGGGCATTTCTCACCTAGTTCCAAGAGGTATCTCAAAATTCATTTCAAATATGGATTGTATAGAATGTTGCAAGATTTCCAAAATGTCCAAGAACTCTCCAAGATCATTTGTGGTTAGGGAGAATCGAAGAAGAGAAAATGACATTTTGTCACTTTTGATCAAGCCATTTTTACAATGCATCAAGTTGCAAATCAGATCCTAGCATGCTTGTACCTTGAATTACAGGTCCTAAACTCCTTCTACACTCCATAATTAAATGCTAACTCAATGGATAATGTCTTTATTTTGGCTTTTGAAGCATTGTACAAGGAATAAATCCATAAATGGCATAAAGGGCAAATTGCCATTTTCATAAAGCAAGCTTTTCCAACTTTATCAGCCTTGAGCCTTGGACTTGTTCTTGTGGTGCAGACATTTTCCACAGGAATTAAGAAAATCATACCAACTATTATCAGCCCTCGAGGTATCTAGTACAGGCCTTTTGCATAAGTCTTGTCACTTTTCTTAAAATGCAAGAAAGTTGGCCAAAAGTGAGAAACTTGTACAAGCTGATAAAGGGAGGACTTGGCATCATTCTATACATATTGACAAACTTATCACAAGGCTAGACACGAATGCTTATGATCTAAAACACTCTCAAACTCAAAAAAACACATTTTTTTGCCAAAACTGCCAACTTCTGCAAAATCCTTGCCAATTTCATTTTGGCTCGTGCGTTTTATCTTTCAACCTTTGAAACACTTCATCCACATAATATCAAAACTATCCAAGCCCTTGTCCTGTTGCTGTAACCCCTGTTTCAGACATTACCATTTTCAAACTTGGAAGTTACAGATTAACTTGTGCAAGAAGTTTTGGCCATCCACAAAGCCCCATAAGCATTGGAATAGGTTGAAGGAACTTCAAGGAAGCTCACACGATCCTCAGGCCTCACTCAAAGTCCTCACATTGCCATATCCAAATCCAGCTGAACAAGGTATTTTTCAAATCTCTATCTCTTTATTTAAGCATCCTCAAGCCACGATTTGTGAAGCAAAAATGTAGTCTTTAGCATGGTGAAGCTGTACATATGCATAGTTATCATTTATATTAACTAAGCTAAGAGAATTTGAATGTTGAACATGCTGAAAAAATTAGGTCATAAATTAGGGCTACTGAAATTCTCCCTGATCTTTGAGAGTTAGATTATGAACTTTATATCATTGGAATCGTGAGTTTACAAGCTACATTTTTTATGTTATGAGTTTTTGATTTTATGCAAGCTATAGCAAGTTACAGTTTGAAGGCAGAAATGCGCGCGCAGGGAAGAAGCCAAGGACAGGGACGAAGTTGGCATGGGCTTTTTGTTACTTCTGGCCTTTTTGGTTTTGATATTCACACCCCCCATATTCCTTTTGCACCCCCTGACTTATTTCTTATATTTTCATATTTTCTTGCATATTTTTATTTTATTACTTGCATTTATTTTTTCTAAATGATAAAAAATACCCAAAAAATTATTTATTTATTTTCACACTTTTATTTTTTATTATTTTTTGGACATAAAAATAGTTTATTAGGTTAATAGACTTTATTTTCTTAAATAAATACAATATAAAAATACTTATTATTTTTATTTTCTTATTTTACACACAAAATATTATTTTAACACATATTTTAATTTTTAATATTTGTTAATAATATTATTTATTATTTCTTGTACAAAAATGGACAAAATAAAATAAATATAGAACATATATTTTCTTAATAAAAAATTAGGGTTTCCCATTTCAAAAATAATACTAATATTTTTCTCTTATTTCTAGGGTTAAATAATTTATTTTCTCATATAAAAAATCAAATACAAAACATTTTTTGCATAAATACATTGCATTGCATATTTAAATATTTGTATATTTATTTATTTTGTACTTAATTCAATTGGGTTGTAATAGTTATTTTAGGGTTTATTTTGTGCAAAATCCCCATTCAAAAACTTGTATCCCCCTTCCCATAATAATTGTTGTAATGTTTAGTTTACTTTACGCAATTTATCGCATTTATACTTATGTAGTAAATTAGGGTTTTGCATGATAAGACAAAAATCAAACAAATAGAAAAGACCTAATCCAAGACAATCAAAAGCATGTAAAATGACACACATTGCACACAAGCACCCTTAGGGTTTCACCCACTTGGTTGCCTAAAATAAAATTTCCATGGTATGCATGCAAAGTATCTTGGCAAAGCAAAATAAACAAATAAGATCATAGTCCCTCGATGACGCTATCAAAAGGTTGCCTAAACAAAGATGATCTTAGTCCCTCAAAATGCTAAAGATACTTGGCAACATTGCTATCATGGTCATATGATGACCCACGCCCATCCCGTTTAACATCCAAAGATAGGGTTGTTTACCAAATCAATGGTAAATCAACAATGTCAAAGGAATAAAAATGCACAAGAAAGACTTTTGAGTAGGTAGATAGCTTCTAGTTACTTGATCAACTTCAAAATAATCCTTGCTATTTTTAAACAAACACACACATTTCAAAACAACTTTGAAAACATTGAAACATTTTTCAAAAGACAAACATCTTTGTATACATTCTTACGAACGAGAATCATTACAAAGATTGCCAAAACGATGGCCTCTTTTCAAAATACTTTCAAAACCACACAAAGCACCATTTCAAACAATTTCAAAAGCAAAGCAAGTGATCTAAACAAGTAACTAAGATCCCATGGAAAACCATGGATGAAAAGGGTGATAGCACCTTCCCTTTTCATAATCTACCCGCCAAACCCAAAAATAATCTCAAAGGTCTTTCCTGTGCTTTTTTACCTTTCCTTTTGGATAAAAGAAAAGTCGGTGGCGACTCTTGCTAACCGCAACATTTGCAAACACAAATGCAAAACCTCAAGTCAGTTCTCTCACCGCATCACAGTACTCATATTACCAAAAAGATTCATTCCATGGATGGCAAGTCCAAGCCTAAGGTTCCTCCGTTCAAGGAAAAAATCTGGAAATAATGAATCAGTTTTCTTCCATTGCAATGAATTAGCTTCATGGAAATTTTTTCCATCACACACTCTTTCATTTGCATTCCATCTAGTATTCTTGGCGTCACTAACATTCGCAAACAATCTCTCGAACCTTGTAATTATTGGTAGGTACCATATTGTAACACCCCACTTTCCCATAATAATAGTTGTAATAAAACATAGAGAACATATATCAGAGTACACAAATAGGATGTCACATTATTCAAATAAACTCATAAAGTCTCAAGTCACTTTATTACTTCATTTATTCATATAATGAACTAAGCAGCAGAACAACTCAAATTAATTTACTTCCATGGTGTTGAGGCCTCAACAATAATAAAAACTCCATGAAATGCACGGTCCAACATAATTATAAATTAAGATATGTAACAATTAAAATCAATGCAAAAACATAGCAAATTTCTAAATCCCATGTTACATATCAGAGCGACTCCTAAGACTCAATCAAGCAACACTCACTCCAAGCACTACTCGGGTACCTGGTCATCTGTACTCCCCGAGGAGCACATACACAACAACAGAAATAGGTGAGAATTACATTCGATAAATATACGGTAATTATCACATGTTAAGGAGTAGTAATTCAAACAATTCAAATAATTCACGAAATGCAAACTTCACACAATATTTTGCAACACATTCTTCATTTATATAACACAACATCAAATCAAGATAGTGCAATGCAATGCAACCGATAACGACTAAATGCATGTGGTACCAACAGGGATCGAGCCCTCAACATAATGCCAAATAGGGAAACAACAGGGCGTAAACCCTCAATGTAACGCTATTATAGGCCAACAACGGGGCATAAGCCCTCACCAATGAATGCATGCATCATCAACATGCAACACCATAACTATGCAACCATAAGGCATAAGCCCACTACATTTACCAATAAGGCCACCAACATTATTATCATCATACAACATAAAAATCCATACAAGGTTCCATATTTTAATCCAATATCCATTATTACTAGCCTTCATATGTCTACCTAAATCATATTATTCATTACGGGTAAAGGGAAATCACACGGCATGCAAAAAAGGGAAAGAAATCGTGAAACAGAGATTTATGTAACTCAGCCTGCCCATACACGTATCATACGCATACGACTTCTTTCTTTCCCATCTCATACGCGTATCATACGCGTACCACCAGGGGTGTTTTCCCCCAAAAATCCCCCTAGAATTCCCATACGCGTACTGGTTAGTTCATACGAGTATGGCTCACTCCCATACACGTACCATAGGCCTACAACCAAAAGGCCATGCTAGCTTGGGGACAGGGCGCGTATCATACGTGTATGGCCCTTGGGAACGTCCCTCATACGCGTATGGCCAGTTTTCTACATTCCAAATTCTGCTATCACACCAATACAATTTCCACTCGTTTTGAGCACTTTCAACCTCCTAATTTGGGTCAAAAATAGTGTTTTTACACATAATAACCTATAGATTACATCTAATTTCATTGATCAATCATCCTATAACAATTTTTTACATCCAAATCCTCATTGTTCATCATCTTCTTAACCTATATTTTCTAGATTGGGATTTTCATGGAACAACATCACAACAACAACAATTATCAGCAAAAATCACAATATTGACATCATTCAATTCACAATCCCATATAGAATCAAATAGAAACAACATTAATCAAACAAAAGAAGAATCATACATCAATTATACACAAAACCTAAAGAGGGAAAATAACCCTCACTACCCTCTCATGTTATAATCACCCTTTAGAGAATCCATTCCCCCCATCCCCCCTTATCTTTAGTTTGGAGCTTTGATCTTTCAAAAATGGTAGAATTCTCTCTTTCCCTAGTTATTCCTTCTCTCATCTTCTCTGTTTCTATGTGACAGTAGTTTTTCTCTCAAATGTTCCTACTATTCTACCACTAATTGTTTTAGTTTAATTAAATAATAATAATAATGGAATACTTATAATAATAATAACTATAATATTAATAATAATAATATTATTAGTGGTAACAATACCATATAAGTAACAATATTTTTATTAATAATAATAGTACATTCCATCATTCACCAATATTATTATTACACCATAGACTAAGTTTTTATTCTCATTGTCTAGTTAAAACTAAGATCTCATATACCCTTAGCCATACCTATCTACCCTTAATTACACCAAAATAACTCAAAATCGAAAAACTTTTACTAAATATTTAAATGGGGCGTTACAACATCACCTTGAAAGGAACACCCTTACTAGTTGTACCATCATCATCATCAACACCACTGTCCTTCTGTTTGTAGCACGACACCCCACACCTCAGACACTCCTTCAAGTTTTCAAATCCTTTCCTGTATAAGATGCAATCATTATGACAAGCATGTATTTTGACATAATCCAAACTCATTGGACACAATATCTTCTTGGCCTCATAAGTATAATTTGGCAACGTGTTACCTTCAGGAAGCATTTCTTTCATCAATTCAAGCAATTCAGTGAAATTTTTATCCGTCCACCCACCTCTTGTCTTAAGATTAAATAGTCTTAACACAACTGACAATTTTGTAAAACCTATACATCTCGGGTACAATGAATCTTCCATGTCTTTTTGCAAAGTATCTACCATACTAACTTTCTTAAAATAATCTACTCCAATATCACAAATGATGTCTTCTAGATTATCAGTCATACATTCACCATCTTCAACTATTTGTGACAAAGGTCTCTTTTTTGTCCCTTCACCATGCCATACTTATTTCATGTAATTTTGAATAATTTCATTACAACCACAATGATTGAATATAACATCCCTTGAATGTTTATTCGTATTATAGCATTTCATACAAGGACACCAAAAAATCTCATTGTTGTCAGGAAGGTTTTTTTTCTGCGAAATCAAGAAATTGTTTCAATCTATTCTCATACTCGCTACTTAATCTATTGGCTTTTATCCAACTACGATCCATAATCACATAAAGCTTATGAAAATGAAATAAAAAATAGTACAGAAATAAAGCTTCTCAACAATAACAACAACAATAAAACAATGCACGAAGAACAACAAGAACATACTGAGGAACTCTTTGGAGAAGAAGTGTTCTTTCATTAGCTAAGCTCCTTGGAGAAGAAGTGTACTTTCGTTGTCTAAGCTCCTTGGAGAAGAAGTGTTCTTTCGTTGGCTGGAGAAATAGTGTTCTTTCATTAGGGATCGATAAATAAATTAGGGGAATCAAACATATATAAAAACTTTATCTCAGCTAAACTAAAAAATCGAGGTAGAATAGCCGACGTAAAATATATAAAAAAAGAGACTCCTTTTTGTTTGCCAAAGGAATAAAAAGTTAGGGAGTTTTTATCTCAGTTTTGGAAACAACCGAGGTAACATATTCGATGTAAAATCTTTAAGTAAAACACAATGACACCTTTTTAGTTCCATATAAAGCACTAAATAGCAGTTGTTGGGAATCGAACCTCAAACCATGAACATTTAATTTTTTCGATTTTACTAAAAGCTAAGGTAATAAGATTTATTTTTATTTTTTTAAAATAAAACAAAGCGTTTCGTTCACATATACCCGATGTTTTGTTTTATTCATTGTAAAAGCTTCGTCATGAGAAGCGTTATTTGTTGTAGTGATTATCACCAGATATATCATCACTCATGGATCACTAAGGTCTTTCTTTAGGTTGTAACATGGTTGGACTTATAAAAAATATTGGTTTTTCTTTGAATTCAAAATCATACAGATAAGAGAGCATAAGGTATTTCCTTTTCATATATTTCTCCTTCTTTATTTCCACTTTCTTACAACCATTTGTTTGGTGTTTTTTTCCTGTATTTTGTATGCTTAAATTTTTTATTTTTGCCGAAATGTTTTTTTCTTTCTTTTCATGCACCAATATTATTTGAGTTTCTTTTAAAAATTTTCCATTTTCATTTTCTCCCCAACTTTTAATTTTACAGTACCATTGTTTTTTGGTAGCTCTCATATCCTTAAGATACTGTAGTGAACTTTTTTTTCTTTTCAATTTTTGGCTAAGGATTATAACTTTTAAAAAAAAATATTTTATTGTATGACTTAAAGAGGTTTGTCAAATTATTATCACCCTTACTATGTAGGATTTTTAGGTCAAGTATCTTTTTCAGTTAATACAAACAATGCCTTGATCATTTTCATGACTTTCAAACATATCAATTAATTAGCACGACTGATGCAAAATTTACTTAATTATCATATGTTATTATTGTTATTATTATTATTATTACTATTTGTGAGATATTCGTCGAAGTATATTCACATGCTGGTGTCGAAGACCCACATACTGTAGTCGAAGTGTGTTCTAGTATGTGGCTGTCGAAATACTAGGGTTGTTAGTATTTCGAATTGGATCTGTTTGTTATGTCCAATTGTTTAAGTTATCTTGTACCCTAAGTTATCTTGTAATGAGCATTTGTGAAAAATCCCATTTGTTTAGTATGTTAGGTTTATTATAAATAACATAATAGTCTCTCATCATTGCATACTGCAAATCCTAATTTAGGGTGAGAGGGTTATTTGTTATTCTTGAGTACTTGTAATATGATTTAAAGAGAAATTAAAGAATATCAATTATAACCAATTCTTGTTATTCTTCTTGTTTTTTCATTCTTTTCTATCCTTGTGGGTTTCTTGCCTTGAAGAACCATGTTATACTTTGTTTAAAAGGCATCATGTTTCATAATAAATTGGTACACTGAGCATGGAAAAGATGCCTTCAACAAAGTATGAGATTGAAAAGTTCACCGGAGTGAACAATTTCGATCTATGGTGTGTAAAGATGAAATCCCTACTGGTTCAGCAGGGTTGTTTAGAAGCGTTGAAGGGAGCGAAGACCATGGATTTTGCGTTAACGGAAAAGGAAAAGAAAACCATGATAGAGAAAGCCCTAAACACAATCTTGTTGAGCCTTGGTGATAAGGTTCTTAGACAGGTATCAAAGGAGACAATGACATCATGGTTATGGGTGAAACTTGAAAGTTTGTACATGACCGAATCGCTGGTAAATTGACTATACCTGAAGTAAGCTTTGTATTCATTCAAGATGATTGAAGACAAATTGTTGGATGAGCAGTTGGATATGTTTAACAAGCTGATTCTTGATCTTGAAAATATTGATGTGAAGATCAAGCATTATTGCTATTATGCGCTTTGCCCAAAACACATGCTCACTTTAAAGAAACTCTCTTGTATGGAAGGGAGTCCCTGACCTTTGAAGAAGTTCAATCAACCTTGTATTCTAAGGACTTGAACGAACAAAATGAGCATAAACCTTAGACGGTTGAAGGTTTGGACATTAAGGGAAATTCTTGCGAAAGGATGGTAAGTTCGACAAGAAGAAAGGTAAAAGTAAGCATAAGTCTTATAGTGGGGAAGCATATGGTATTTGATGCTATCATTGTAAGAAGGAGGGTCACACAAGAAAGGTGTGTCCTGAACGCCTGAAAGATAATGGAGGTAAGGATAGTGGCAATGCAACCATTATTCAAGATAATTTTGAATCATCTGATGTTCTTGTGGTTTTAAGTAGCGACTCAAGAAAAGATGGATTATGGATTCAGGTTGCACTTGGCATATGACTCCAAACGAAGAATTGTTCGAGGAATTATGTGATCAAGATGGTGGATCTGTAATGTTGGAAAACAACAAAGCTTTCAAGATTAAAGGTGTTGGATATATGAGAATCAAGCTCCATGATGAGTCAATAAAGTTATTTATTGAAGTCAGGTATTTACCTAATTTGAAGAGAAATCTGATTTCTCTTGGTGAATTCGACAAGAAAGGATATGTTTTCCAAGGAGAGAAAAACATCCTAAGAGTCATGAAGGGGTCGAGGGAAGTCTTGAGAGGCGTGAAGAAACAAGGCTTGTATACCCTTAAGGCTGAAGTTGTAAGTGATTCGACAAATATTTCATCCACGAAACCTTTGTCGAAGATATAAATTTGGCACATGAGATTGGGCAATGTCAGTGAAAGGGGTCTGGTCGAATTGGGGAAACAAAATCTGCTTGGTGGAGAAAAAGTCGAAAAGCTGAAGTTTTGTGAACCCTGCGTACTTGGAAAGTCTTGTAGAGTGAAGTTCCACAAAGGAAAACAAAGAACACATGGATCCCTTGATTACATCCATGCTGATCTTTGGGGGCCTGCAAGGTATCCATTACATTCAGGAGTAAGATATTTTTTATCCATAGTAGATGATTATTCCAGAAAGTTATGGGTATTTATTCAGAAGATTAAGGATGAAACTTTTGAGAATTTCAAAAGTTGGAAGACTCTGGTCGAAAATCAGACTGGCGGAAAGGTCAAGAGGTTGAGAACCGATAATGGCCTTGAATTTTGCAATGAGGCTTTCGATAATTTTTATGATGTCTCTGGTATTTCAAGGCACATAACTAATGCAGGTACTCCACAACAAAATGGTTTGACTAAAATGTTTAATCGAACTATTTTGGAGAGAGTTAGATGCATGTTGACTAGTGTTGGGTTAAAGAATGTGTTTTAGGCTGAGGCTGTTTCAACAACTACATATATGATAAACAGATGTCCTCCGACTGTGTTAGATATGATGACACTTGAAGAAGTTTGGTCAGGACATCCACCAGATCTTGACAAACTGAGAGTATTTGGCTGCGTAGCCTATGCTCACATTAGGAAAGACAAGGTCGAACTTAGAGATATGAAATGCATGTTCATGGGATATCTTGAAGGAGTCAAAGCTTATAAGCTATGGTGCCTAGAGCTAGGTCACATGAGGTGTATCGCCAGTCGAGATATAGTTTTTAGTGAAGCTGAAATGGCTTTAAAGAAAACTGATGATGTTGGTCGAAGTGCAGAAACATTTGATGAATAGCTGGAACAAGGAGACATTCCTGTTGAGGTGGAGCATGTTGATGTTGAATTGCGTATCCCAGATAAAGTCGAAGAAGAAGCAGAAGATGCTGAGGAAGTTGAGGAAACTGTCGATGACTACCTATTGAAAGAGATAGAATGAGAAGAGTCATCAAGGCACCTCAGAGACTTGGGTATGCATATCTTATGGCTTATTCCTTAACCTCTACAAGTGAGGTTCTAGACGAAGAATCTAGAGACCATAAGGAATTTATGAGGAGTCGGAATAAGACTAAATGGATGAAGGCCATGTATGATGATATGAAATCTCTTCATGATAACAACACTTGGGAACTGATCAAGAAACCTGTTGGAGCCAGGTTAGTCAACTGTAAATGGATTTTCAAAGTTAAGGAAGGAATCAAAGGAGTGGCGTCGAAAAGATACAATGCAAGGTTGGTTGGAAGGGGTTTCACTTAGAAATAAGGTGTCAACTTCAATGATGTGTTTTCTCCTGTTGTGAAGTACAAGTTAATCCAATGTTACTTTCCATGGTGGCACAATTCGATCTTAAACTGAAACAAATGGGTGTGAAGACTGTGTTCTTGTATGGTGGTCTAGATGAAACAATCCTGATGAGGCAACCTGAAGGGTATGTCGAAAAGGGAAAGGAAGGTTATGTGTGCAAGTTGAATAGATCTTTATATGAGTTGAAATAATCTCCTCGATAGTGGAATATGAGATTTGACAGGTGTGATACGGTGGGAGAACTGACTTGAGGTTTTGCGTTCGTATTCGCAAATGTTGCGGTTAGCAAGAGTCGCCACCGACTTTTTATTTTATCCTAAGGAAAGGTTAAAAAGCACAGCAAAAACCTTTTGAGATGTTTTCTTGGGTTCGGGGAGTAGATTATAGAAAGGGAAGGTATTAGCACCCTTTCTATCCATGGTTATCCATGGGCTCTTAGTTACTTGCTTAGATCACTTGCCTTTTGTTTTCAATTGTTTTAAATGGGGCTTGAGTGTGTGGGTTTTGAAAATGTTTTTGAAAAGAGGCCAATGTGGTGGCAACCTTTGTAATGATCCATGTGGGGATGTATACAAAGATGTATGTCTTTTGAAAAAAAGTTTTCATTTGTTTTTGAAAGTTGTTTTGAAAGTGTTGTGAGGTGTGATTTTGAAATTAGGCAAGTGTTTTGTTTTGCAAGTTGATTCAAGTAACTAAGAGGTTATCTACTCCTAAATTTCTCAAAAGATTATTGCTATACTTTAACCCTTTTAACAAGTTTGCACCACCACTGTATTTGGTGGGCAACCTTATGTTAGGATGTGAAAGGGACAGGCGCGGGTCATCGTTTAGACCATAATTGTAACGACGTTAAATGTCTTTGGGCAATTTCTCTAAGGGACTTGATCATTTGTTTTGTTTGCTTTGAAAGGTTTTATCGAGGGACTATGATCATTCAAACTGTTTGCTTTGCCCAAAGATGTTCAACATACAATATGGCCCATTTATTTGAAGGCAACAAGTGGAATACCCTAGGGGGTGCAAGTGTGATTTGTGTGTCCATTTTCATGCTTGTTTGTCTTGTATTAGGTCAAACTATTTTTTATCGTTTTTTCGCATACAAACCCTAATTCTAGCATGTTATTATTTAGAAAGCAATAAAGTGCGAAATTAAAATTACTAAGCTATTACACAACCAAATATGGGAAGGGGGGTACAAATGTTCAAATGGGGATATAGACAAGAATTTAAATCTAGATTATTACAACAATTGGATATTTGCATAGTAAATAAATTGCATAATTTAAATGTAAACAAAATAAATATGTAAAATGTAAAAGAGGAAGTTTTGTATATGAGAAAATATTTATGTAAAAGGAAAAAGAAAAAAATAAATATATCTATTTTTTAGTATTTTGAAACTTAGGGTAAAAAACCCTAATTTTTATATAAAAAGTATTATTATCTAATTAAATTCTACTATTTGTTTATTATGTAAAAAAAATAAAATAAAATGAAGTATTTTGTGAAAAAGGCATTTTTGTATCAAATATTAATAAAAATGAAGAAAATCAAGTATTATATTTTTATCTTAAATATATTAATAAACATGTATATATATATATATATTAAACCCTAAATGAGTATTATACAAAATAAATATTTATTTAATATTTTAATAAAATAAATAAAAGTATTTTTTGTGTGAAATATTTTCAGAGAGTAAAAATAAAAATAAAAATGTATCTACATTATTTTCTATTTATTTTAATAATAGTATATATATATATTTGTACATAAATAAAAGAAATAAACAAACAAATATGCCATAAATACAAAAATGATGGAAAAAAATATTTTAAAAATTTTAATGGCATGAGAAAAAATAAACAAAGTCAACCCAAAAAGAAAAAGTCAAAAATGTTGAAAAATAAACAAATGGGCTCAGGGGGGTGTAAACCAAAAAGGATGGTGTGAAAAGAAAGAATAACAACAGCCCAGCCCAATAACACACTGTCTTCAACCTCCAGCTTCAAACTTTGAAAAAACGCGCGCCTCTTGCTTCAATGTCTAACTCCTGATTCCTTGATTTTTTGAACAAACTTCCAACACAAAAGATGTTAAGCATGAAGAGACGGTTCTAACCATATAAAGAACATGTCCTATCTCTCTAAGATGAGGGAGAATTTCTCTCCCCCTCTTTCCTGACCTAATTTTTCTACCATTTTCAGAGCTAAAATTCTCTTCACTCAGACAAAAGAAATGAAAAGTAAAGCTATGTACATGTTCAGGGCTATGAGTAGGACTTTGTTTCTTCACAAACTTAAGACTAAAGATGCCTAATAAGAGAGATACGAATTCAAACTTTTACCTGTGCAGTTGAACTTCTATGTGGAGAATGAGAGACTTTCAGTGCAATGTAATGATTGGAAAAGCTTCCTTGAAGTCCAGGGATGCTTTTTCAATGCTCACTTTGTCTTGAAACTTCTTGTATCAAGCTATAGAACTTCACCTGCAAGTCAAAGATGTGAAAATGGTGGAAGTGGTTAGAGCAACTACAGATCGTGCCTTAGCTTCTGGATAGCTTGCATATGTTGTAAGGAAGGTAGAGGAACAGGTTTGGACAGAAATGCTTGAAGGGATTGAGAGATTGCACTCAAACTGCAGGGGCACCCCTGTTTGTGCAGTTTGAGGATGATTCTGAGATGGAGGGTGTTTGAAAGGGAAATGGCTCGTGCAAAAGCTTCAATGTGGTCTATGGAATGTGTTTGATATCTTTTGTGCTGTGTTGTTTTGCTGATATGAGAGATAGCATATGTTATGGACCTTTCTTCATACTTAAGCTACCAAAAGCAAATTGGTGTTCTAGGTCAGTATAGGACCCCCTAATGTGCTGCATCAACTCCTCTTGATCAGTGTGTTATGCCCATAATCTTGTGTTAGGCAGATCTTCTTTGTACTTGTTGGATTACAAACTTGACATAAAGCTAAACTTTTCAAAAATGGAAATTCCACTTTATCTAGTTTAGGATTAAACCATTATGCAATGTTAGAACACAAAGAACATGACCTTAACACATTGAATATGCATTAAATTATTGAGTATGGATTGGTTCAAGGACCTGTAATTAAGCATAAAGCAAACTGAATTCAAATTTGCAAATTTGTGAACATGTCTTGATGAAGAACAAAAGTGAATTTTTGCCAACTTGTGAAATTCGAATCTCTCAAGTTATGAGGTTGTTTGATGAGTTCTTGGACATTTTGGAAAGCTTGGAATGTGTACTACAATCCATCTTTGAAATGCAATTTGAAATTCCAAGTGGAAGGGTATGAAAAGTGGCCTTGAAGTAGGGTAGAAAACCTTGTCAAAATAGGTCAAATTTCACTAAGTTAAAAGATGGTTTAGTGCCCTTATTCAAAAAATCATAACTTGAGATATAAGCTTCAAATGAGAAAACTTTGTGAATCAAAGTTGTAGATTTTGCAACAAGCTACAACTTTCATGTTTTGACTTTTGTTTGAATCCCAATGGATCATGGTGAAAAGATGGGGCAAAGTTGGGAAAAAATTAGGGTTTTCCATAACTTAGAAAAATTCTAAGTTATGAAAAATTCCATTTTCAAACCCTAATTTGCATTTTGTGATTTCTTGGTGAACAAGTTTCATGACTTGGCATGTTTTGATGAAAAATGAATCTTGACTTTTGATTTTGACCAAAAGGTCAAAGTTTGACTTTTCAGTATACAGTCAAAATGGATCAATTGACTGGGAAAAACTTGGAATCAAGACTTGAAACTTGGTATGGATAAACTTGGGAGTCCAATATGAAGCATGAAAGTCATCTTAGGCATTTTAGGTCAAAACATCTTTAGGCAAACACAAACCCTAATTTGAGTCCACAGTGCAAGGAGAAGTCTTGAGCAGAGGAAACCCTAATTGGACCTTGATCTTTAAATGTCTTGTGATGAGAAAATGTTGAGGAAATGGGAGGGCAAATTTTGGGGTACAACAGTTGCCCCTGTTCAATCTTCTTGAACCTGAAGAGTTAGATTGGCAAGTTTGCCTTTCGTGACTCGAGGGTAAAAGGAGATTGGACACTAGAGTGCCCGGAAATTTGCACTCGCATGCTGGAGTCTCAATAATTGTGGTGTCGGGAATGGGCTTATAGATGCCATCTGGAAAAGTGATAGAACTTTGTCGGGAATGGGCTTATAGATGCCATTTGGGAGTGTTGATCGCATAAGAGGTTCCTTAGCGAGAACTTGTGTGTTTTAAGAAAGACAGATGTTTTCCTGGCTTGTTACAGGTGTTTGATCTTCAGTCTCCTTATGCAGATATGCCCTGGCTAGATACAGGTATCGAATCTTCAATCGGTTGCTCACAGATGTGCCCTGGCTGGATACAGGAGTCGAATCTTTGAACTCTGCAGACGTGCCCTGGCTAGATACAGGAGTCGAGTCTGGAAATATGGTCAACAGATATGCCCTGGCTGGATACAGGAATCGAATCTGGAAATGTTGTAGTTGATAGATGTGCCCTGGCTGGATACAGGAGTCGAATCTTTGAACTCTGCAGACGTGCCCTGGCTAGATACAGGAGTCGAGTCTGGAAATATGGTCAACAGATATGCCCTGGCTGGATACAGGAATCGAATCTGGAAATGTTGTAGTTGATAGATGTGCCCTGGCTGGATACAGGAGTCGAATCTTTGAATTCTGCAGACGTGCCCTGGCTAGATACAGGAATCAAGTCTGGAAACTGATCACTCTCAGATGTGCCCTGGCTAGATACAGGTATCGAATCTGGAATTGTGACAGTTGAAAGTAGTCGTTTTTGAGATTGTCTTTTTCCTGAAAAGTCAAAGACGTAAGCTGTATGCAATGTCATGATGTATGATATGCATGATGTCATGGTGTTCGACATTTGATGTTGCATGTGTTTCATCATGTAAGTAGGCAAGATGTATGAAAATGTGAAATGTTTATGAGTGTAATTTCATCTTAGGAAAATAAATCCTTGACGAATGACCGGGAAGCTGTTCTGCGGAAGAGATGCTTGACCGAAGCTCTGATGAGAGGCCTGCTGAGGACTTTAACAATGGACTCCGCTGAGAATAATGATGATAAACTCCGCTGGGGGACTTCAAGGATAAACTCTGCTTGGGAAAACAAAAGATAGACTTCGCTGGGGATTGAAGGAACTTTGCCAAGAGCGGTCTTCCGTGGCTTTTAGCTGAGGATAACCCAGTTATAAGTCCTTGTGAGGAAATAACTCTAATTAAAACTTGGCGTGACGTTCGCACTTCGCCGGGGATAAGCTCGCAGAATCTACTGGGGATGAGATTTTAAGACCTGCCGGGGGATGTTGTGCCTTTTTCAGGATCGACGGGGGGTCGACTCCTGCTTGGGGAAAGTGCTGCTGAACCTGTTTTATTCTGCGGGGAGCTAAGATGATTTGGCCATATTTTCAGTTGAACCTACCTTGGTGCCTTGGTGGACAAAACAACTAGACCGTATTAAACAACTCCACATTGCCCCTGCCTTTGATGTCACTTGTAATTAATCTCTTCTTTCGTATGCAAACATTTATGAATCAGCAATTTAATGTCAAATGCATATATCAAAAATGAACATTGGACGTTCTTCGCAAGACAAAACAGAAAAAGAAAAACAATGGCAATTTGTATGGACAAGTGAATTTGTATTGATTTAAACTTTGCCTGTGAATAGGCGTTTTTTGTACAAGAGGCTGACATCCTAGTAAGAGGACGCCGCCAGATAACATAGAGTTTACAGTTCGAAAAAGGAAACAAAACAGCTATGTGAACAATCCCACTGGGTTCCAACTCTGCTATCGCCTTTATGTCTTCGAACGTCTCATCGCTATACTGCCTGGTCGAAGATGAAGCTGATTGGTCGATGCCGTAATCTGAGCCAGATAGTTGATGCCGAATTCCGGATGCGAAGTGATCCAATGAGACATAGTGTTACGCTTTTATCCCTAACTTTTGCCTGGACCGCCCTTTCGGGTTTTCAGTCCATCGGGATACCCTTTTTTGCCCAAGCCGCCCTTTCAGGTTTTCGACTTGCCGGGTGTACAGATTTTTATTCATTTCATCCCTTATTTTTGCCCGAACCCTTTTGGTTCGCCGGGAAGCCCTTATTTTTGCCTAGGTATGTCAACCTAGCGGGTCTTTTATTTATGCGTAGTATTTTTTCACTATGTCCGCATTGGCGGGGTGAGGAAGGTCGTCACCGTCCATGGTGGTTAGGATCATGGCTCCTCCAGAGAACACACGCTTAACCACAAATGGTCCTTCGTAAGTAGGGGTCCATTTGCCCCGGGGATCACTTTGAGGAAGGATGATGCGTTTGATTACCAGGTCCCCAACTTGATACTCTTGCGGTCTGACTTTCTTGTTAAATGCCCTGATCATCCGTTTTTGATACGTTTGACCATGACAGATAGCAGTGAGCCTTTTTTCGTCAATTAGATTTAGTTGATCAAGTCGAGTTTGGATCCAATCATCTTCATTCAAGTCTGCATCCTTCATTATTCGGAGAGAGGGTATCTGGATTTCAATCGGCAAGACTGCCTCCATGCCGTAGACCAAGGAGAAAGGAGTTGCCCCGGTTGATGTCCTTGCTGAGGTGCGGTACCCATGAAGAGCGAACGGTAACATCTCGTGCCAATCTTTATAGGTCACTGTCATCTTCTGCACAATTTTCTTGATATTTTTATTGGCTGCCTCTACAGCCCCGTTCATCTTCGGCCGATAGGGGGAAGAATTGTGGTGCTGTATCTTGAATTGTTCACAGAGTTCAGTGACCATTTTGTTATTGAGATTGGTACCGTTGTCCGTAATGATTCTTTCCGGGACACCGTACCGACATATCAGATTATGCCGGATGAAACGTGCCACGACGCTCTTGGTTACCGTGGCATATGAAGCTGCCTCAACCCATTTCGTGAAGTAATCGATCGCCACCAAGATGAAGCGATGCCCATTGGATGCCGTTGGTCGGATCTCACCGATCATATCGATGCCCCACATTGCGAAAGGCCAAGGTGCCGTCAGGACATTCAAAGGAACCGGAGGGATATGCACCTTGTCAGCATAGATTTGGCATTTATGACAAGTTCGGGAGTGTTGGTAACAATCGGCCTCCATCGTGGACCAGAAATATCCTGCCCGAAGGATTTTCTTAGCCATGGTGTGTCCACTGGAATGGGTCCCAAACGTACCTTCGTGCAGTTCCATCATGATTTTCTCTGCTTCAGCCTTATCCACACAACGTAACAAAGTTGAATCATGATTCCGTTTGTAGAGAATGCCGTTGCTGAGGAAGAATTTTGCAGCAAATCTCCTCATGAACTTCTTATCATTGACAGATGCACCTTCAGGGTATTCCTGGGCTTCCAAGTACCTCCTCACCTCGTGATACCAGGGCTTTTCAGTCACCTTCTCAGCCTCGAGCTCGCAGCAGTACGCCGGTTCATCCAACTTCCAGATCGTGATTTGGGGAGCCTCGTTGTCCCATTTAACTTTAAACATTGAAGACATCGTGGCTAGTGCGTCCGCTAGCTGATTCTCCTCTCTGGGGAAATGCTCAAAAGTTATCTCTTCAAAGTGGGGGAGCAAGGTCGACACATACTCCTTGTAAGGAATGAGATTCGGGTGTTTCGTATCCCACTCGCCTTTGATCTGATTGATCACGAGAGCGGAATCTCCGAAGACACTTAGAAACTTGATCCTCAAATCGATCGCAGCTTGTAGACCCATGATACATGCCTCATATTCTGCCATGTTGTTGGTGCAGCTGAAACATAATCGGGCGGTGAGGGGAGTATGAGTTCCTTTGGGAGATATGATTACAGCGCCGACGCCATTACCCAAAGCATTGGAGGCTCCATCAAAATGCATAGACCATCGGGATCCTTCCTCAGGTCCTTCATCCGGTCCAGGCACTTCACAGTCAGTTACCACCATGATGTCTTCGTCCGGAAAATCAAAGTTCAATGATTGATAATCGTCCACAGGTTGGTGTGCCAAATGATCAGCCAGTACACTCCCCTTAATTGCTTTCTGAGTTGTATACTGGATGTCATATTCTGTTAAGATCATTTGCCATCTCGCTATCCTCCCAGACAGAGCGGGCTTTTCAAATATGTACTTGATGGGATCCATCTTTGAAATCAATAAAGTAGTGTGAGTCAGCATATACTGTCTCAGCCGGCGAGCAGCCCATACAAGAGCGCAGCAAGTTTTCTCAAGCAGTGAGTAACGAGACTCACAGTCGGTAAACTTTTTGCTCAAGTAATAAATAGCGTGCTCTTTTCGGCCAGACTCGTCATGCTGCCCCAGCACACACCCCATTGAATTATCAAGCACTGTCAAGTATAGTATCAGAGGTCTTCCTTCCACTGGTGGCATAAGAATGGGTGGCTCTTGGAGGTATTCCTTTATTCTTTCAAAGGCGGCCTGACATTCATCATTCCAGCGTACCACTTGATCTTTCTTCAGTAATTTGAAGATTGGCTCACAAGTAGCAGTCAGATGTGATATGAATCGGGCAATGTAATTCAGTCGTCCTAGGAAACCTCTAACTTCTTTCTCTGTTTTTGGGGTCGGCATCTCTTGAATAGCTTTAACCTTGGCAGGGTCCACCTGGATACCTTTATCACTTACAATGAAACCTAGCAATTTTCCGGACCTCACCCCGAAGGTGCATTTGTTGGGATTCAACCTCAGCTTGTATAACTTGAGTCGGTCAAACAACTTCCTCAGATGGTCAAGGTGCTCCTCCTCAGTTTGAGACCTTGCAATCATGTCATCAACGTATACCTCAATCTCATGATGGATCATATCATGAAATAAAGCAACCATGGCACGTTGATAGGTTGCCCCAACATTTTTCAATCCGAATGGCATGACCTTATAACAGAAGGTGCCCCACTGGGTCACAAAGGTAGTCTTCTCCATATCTTCTGGAGCCATCTTGATCTGATTATACCCTGAAAAACCATCCATGAAGGAGAACACCTTGTGTTGAGCTGTATTGTCAACAAGGACATCAATGTGAGGTAGGGGGAAGTCATCCTTGGGACTGGCCCTGTTCAGATCCCTGTAGTCGACACACATTCTGACCTTACCGTCCTTCTTCGGCACTGGCACAACATTGGCAACCCACTGAGGGTAAGAAGTTACTGCAAGGAAACCCGCATCAAACTGTTTCATCACCTCAGCTTTAATCTTCTCAGACATCTCTGGACGCATTCGTCGAACTTTTTGCTTTACTGGAGGGCAATCTTCCTTGGTTGGCAAATGGTGAACTACAATGTCGGCATCCAAACCAGGCATATCTTCATAGGACCAGGCAAAGATCTCCATGTAGTCTTGTAGCATCTGGATCAATCGTTGCTTCACGCTGAGCTCTAGATTGGCACCAATTTTGACCTCTTTCCTATCTGTCTCAGTACCCAGGTTAATTGTCTCCACAGGCTCTTCATGTGGTTGAATAGCCCTCTCTTCCTGTAGTAGCAGTCTTGCGAGTTCACCAGGCACTTCGCAATCATCTTCACCTTCGTCTTCGGCCAAGTTGATCGGATTTTCGAAGTCATAACTGGCGGTAGCAGAGCTGTTGCTAGTGAGATCCAGAGTGGATTGAAACCTGTATAAGTGAGTGTGTGTAAATATAGCTGTTTTGCAATATATATAACACAGAAAGAAAAGGAGCACAAGATTTGAAATGCAACAAACGTCCAATGTTTTGATTGATGATATATGAAAATGTCATACCAAAAGCCCTCACAAATGGAGCTACGATGCCCCGGGCAGGACACCGAGCCAACAGAGTTTTAACATATTGTTTGTTACAAATTTGGAAATCAAAAGAAATCAATTACTGCGTGACAAATGTGATAGGGGTAAAATCCTTTGCTGTCCAGTTGCTTGGTCCGTCGCTAGCTGTCGGGTAGATCCAATTATCAAACTCAGCTTCCTCCACATCCTTCTCGATAGCATTCACCCTTGAGCTGGAAATAAACACCGGAGCCTTTCCAATCTTCTCTTTGCGCATTGCCTTCTGAGCCTCTGTAGTAAAGCCTAGCCCAAACTTGTCGTTCTTCTGAGTGAAGTCAGGAAGCTGACCCCAGTGTGCACCATTGCCTTTCTGAACCACAGCCCGGGCATCCCTTAGGGAAACCATCTTCAAGGAATCATTCTCTTCGGCCATTGTCTCCGCAGCTGCTGAAATTGGATGTACCTCCTCGAAATGTTGGAAGGGAGTTTCAATAAATTCTCCGTCCATCTCGATGTACCTGAAGGAATTCAAATGGCTCACCATATACTCCTCTTCTCCTTGCACAGTGACAATTTTCCCCCTGACGGGATACTTCAGCTTTTGGTGTAAGGTGGAGGTCACTGCCCCAGCTTTGTGGATCCAAGGTCTACCCAACAGACAGGAGTACGATGGACGTATATCCATCACGTAAAAGGTAGAGTCAAACACTTGAGAGCCCACACGAATAGGGATGTTAACCTCTCCATGAACCATCCTCTTGGAACCGTCAAAAGCTCTGACGATGATATTGCTGGGTTTCAACTCCAGGCCCTCATAATCCAGACGATCCAAAGCCTTTTTCGGAAGAACATTCAAGGAAGAACCAGTGTCCACCAATACATGTGCCAGAGTAGTGCCCCTGCATTCAATAGAGACATGCAGGGCATCATTATGGTTTCTCCCTTTTGCGGTTAGGTCAGCATCTGAAAAGCCCAAGCCGTTGTCCGCCGTCAAATTTGCTATGCAGTCAGTGAACTGAACTGCAGACGTCTCCTGCGGCACATGGGCCGTCTTGAGAAATGAGATCAAGGCTTTTGCATGGGCCTCGGAACATAGTAATAAGGAAAGCAGGGAGATCTTGGAGGGTGTATGCCCTAACTGTTCGACAACATTAAAATCACTTTTCTTTATTATTTTCAGAATCTCCTCCATTTCTTGTCGGGAGGCCTCAGCATTCACGGGTATTGGTGCCTCCATCTGGGCAGGCTCTTCTTCAATCCCTTTGCCCCGAGCATTTGAGGACTCGGCAGCAGGGGACACAATTTGATCAGCAACAGGACTTGGTAAACTTGCAGGTTTTATGAGGAGGGGTTTTCGAATAGCGGGAGGCGCAATGTCAGGCGAGAAGAGCCTGCCACTGCGGGTGACTTTAGCCGGACCGGTGATATCGCAGATACTGGCACTAGCATCAAATTCTTGCTTGATTCCATTTACATATACGTCTGCCCCATAATGCCAGGGGACAGCTTTATCAGACACGTAGGAGAGGGGTCCTGGAACAGTAATGATCACAGGCGCAACTGTCAAGATTTGAATAGGCTTCTTTGGGGGAGCCTTGATTGGATTTTTGAAGATGGTAATCACGGAAACTTCTTTCATTGGAACCAAATGAACAGCAGTCTTTTTGAATAAAATCTCCTTGCTATCCATTAGGCCTTGGATGCCTAACCTTAGCAAGGGACAATCGGATAGGGAAATAGCACAGAATGGGCAACCTTCGCCGCAACCCGGAAATAAACCGGCCCGCAGTAGGTTCTTCTTAACAGTCTTCAAAGGGGTAACAACTTCATTTATCGAAACAGCATACACTTCTTCCTCAATGGCATTCACCCTATGCTGGGGCATAGGAGCCGTTACAACATTCGGTCTTTCCGGCGCTTCAAACTGAATTTCTTTTGCGTCAATTAGATCTTGCACTTTGTTTCTCAAGGCCCAACAATCATCAGTAGTGTGCCCGGGACTATCAGAATGATAAGCACACCGGGCATTCGGGTTGTATTTAGGGGACGTAGTGTTGACGACCTTAGGAGCTTCTTTGAGGGTCACCAGGTTGGTGGATAACAGTTGGGGTAAAATTTGAGATAATGTCATACTCAATCGGGTATACTGCCTCTTGGGCCTTTCACTTCTTTGCTGATTGTAATGCTGAGGAGCAGCAACAGGTTTAGAGATGACCAAAGCATTAACGGCTTGGCGACCTTCGGGCTTGACTTGTCTTCTAGGGCCATAGACGGCACTTGCTTCTTTCTTAAACGGCCTCTTCTCAGCACTTGTAGAGGCAGCCTTCTGTATCTTGCCTGACCTGATGCCAGCTTCAATTCTCTCTCCCGTTAATATCAAATCTGTGAACCCAGCGGAGGAGTTACCAACCAAATGGTTAAAAAACGGTCCAGACAACGTTCCCAGAAACATATCCACCAGCTCTCGATCAGTTAATGGAGGCTGCACCCTGCCAGCCAAATCTCTCCATTTTTGAGCGTACTCTTTGAATCCTTCACCCGTCCCTAGAGACATACCCTGAAGTTGGGTACGCGTAGGAGCGAGATCAGAATTATATTGGTATTGTCTGTAGAAAGCAGTCGCCAAATCCTCCCAGTGCCGGATGCTAGCTCCGTCTAATTGGTAGAACCATTCAAGTTGTGACCCTGAGAGGCTGTCTTGGAAGAAGTGAATCCAGAGGTTTTTATCCGCCGTGTAAGGTTGGATTTTCCTTACATACGACCTCAGATGCAGCTTTGGGCAGGAGACCCCATCATACTTGGCGAAGGCAGGCGCCTTAAACTTGTGTGGAATGACTACCCCAGAAGATAACCCCAAATCTCCAAAATCTAGTCCTGGCACATTCTGAATTTCCATGGCGCTCAAGCGGTCCTCCAATTGTTTGTATCTGTCAGCAGCAGGTGGGTATTGTTCATCGTTATAGTCCGTCTCGTTGTCGGAGACTGCGGGACTAGGAGCTCCTCCCCCTTGGGGACTATTTTTCTCAGCAGAAGAAGTGGTTGGATCAGCTTCATTGTGGAGTGTGTTCCCAAATCTGCGTCCGGTGTTGAACATCGCCGTTCTCTTTTTCTTCTTCTTCTTTAGGAGTAGAGTCTTCAACTCTTGCTGACCCTGGGCTAGGCTTAGGACCATTTCTTGAAACTGTGCACTTTGGGCCTGGAGGGCCTTGATTGCTTGCTCACTGGATGACTCCGAATTCATGATGACTGTGCCCATAAACAGCGAAGAAAATTAAGCAACCTGTGAAATAGGGTACCTGCTATGCATATGGTGTAATGGAATGCGTATGTTTTATGTTTTCAAAGACAAATAAGATTCAACTTTGTAGACAAAAAGGGGAAACACACTTCATTAGATTAAAATTTTTCAACTGTTCAACAATTTGCCCTTAAGCATTACAGGAATGAAAAATACGGAAAAGGAAATAAAACTACAAAAGGGAATAATCAAAGCTCATCAATGCTCCCATGGCCTCCTCCTCTCAGTGCTGATGTAGTTGTTCAGGACACGTTCTTCCTCCAATTGCTTAGTCAGCCTTTGGACCTTCCTTTCCTGCTCGTTGAACTTCTCCCGATAGAAATCCCGTTCTTCCTTTAGCTGTGCCCAAGATCTCTTCATGGTGTCAAAATCAGTAGGTATCTGAGGAGGGAGGACAGTTGGAGGAACCCCATCTTCATTGGGAGTTTCAAGGATGATTGGTCTGACAGCTTCGTACGGCATACCTAACTTCTGAGCACGGATGCGGACCCATTTGCAATAGGGCTCCAATGGCAAAGAAGTCTTTGGTCCTAACTCATGTGGGTCAGCTTTGTGGATTCTGTCCCAAGCTCTAATGAATCCCTGGCGTAGTTTGTCACTACCTGCCTGAAACTCAAAATGGAAGTGAGGAACCAGCATTTCATGGGGCCCATCTCCTCTGGCTCTTCCAAACTGACGGAGAGCTAAACATGGATTGTAAGAGATTCCTCCTTGGATGCCGATCAACGGGACATTAGGGTATTCTCCGCAACGGTCGATAACAGCTACCTCGTCCAAACCTCTGAGAGTCCAAGTGATATCCTTATCTGTGAGAGACATTAACCTCCGAGCCCAACCTTTTCCTTCTTCATTCTTCAGCACGGACTTAGGAAGGTGCGAAATAAACCACCTTACCAGCAAAGGAGCACAACAACATGGAGTTCCCCGTTTTCGAGCAGTATGAGCATGGAGTTGTTGTAGAATGTCACCCAAGAGAGTGGGTACCGGATTTCGAGACATGAAGATTCTTATGACATGGATACTGATGAAGGTGTCAGGGTTGGGAAACAATACCAGGCCATAGATCAAAAGAGCCAGAATATCCTCATATGCTTTGAAGTCCAAGTCATTCCAGAAATCATTAGCCTTGCCAACCAGAAATTTGACCAAAAAGCCCTTGATCCCATTTCTAGTTTCCCAGTTGGACAATACCTCTTCTTTGGTCAAGGGGAGAATTGCAGCAATTTCTTCAGGCCTAGGAGTCTTTTCCAAACCAGTGAAAGGAGTTTGTTCCAAGACAGGAATCCCAAGCAAGTAAGAGAACTCTTCCAGGGTAGGAACCAGCTGGAAGTCTTGAAAGGTGAAACAATGATGCAGAGGGTCATAAAACTGGGTCAGAACACTTATCAGTTGTTGGTCCCATCTTGCAGTGATCAAGCCAAGGAGGGAACCATGTTTGTTGATGAAGGAGGTAGTGTTTGGAATTCTGTCAACCAACTCTTTAAGCATATCAGGTGGGTGAACAAAATTGAGCCGGATAGTGTTCCTTCGCACAGGCATCATGATGTCCTACAAAACAGAGCAAAGATGAAACCTTTTTGTCTTTGAAATGGGTTAGCCTTGCATGCAATGGTATGATGGCATGATGCTATGATGAAGCATATCACAAGTATTCACATAGGCAGATAAAGCACACAAGTCACACAAGACAACCTTAGGTTTCAGGCCAGCATGAGTTTCAGGTATTACCCTCTTTTGGTTTTGTTGGTTAAAACCTGTCCTATCAAAAGTAACCGGGTTCTAGAGGATCTCAAATCATTGGCTACCCTCAATCGGTCATAACTCCAGCATCGCAATCTTTTCTTGCGGCCAGAACCATCTCGAGAGTTTAGCCTCAATGAGTGTAGCATGCTGCTACTGTCCTAATAGCCAAGTTGGTCAATTTAGGGTTCTAAGGTTGGTTGGTGTTTAACGACCCCTTAGAAGACCTATATTCTCCCTGTTACAACACAAGGGATATAGGTACAGACTAAGATGCCACACCAACGTAGCCACTGCTTCACCCATGTCGGTCTACGCCGGACAGGTCCCTCACAGATTATGCTACCTAAAAAGGGTATTTCCCAGATCCGGGTTAGGATCTATGAAACTCCAATGCAAAGCCCACAAACATAAAAGCAAACAAAGCAAACAATTGAAAACAACAGGTGATCTAAAACCCTAAGGTTACTCCACTTTTAAGTAATTCCCCAGCAGAGTCGCCAGTTCTGTGATACGGTGGGAGAACTGACTTGAGGTTTTGCGTTCGTATTCGCAAATGTTGCGGTTAGCAAGAGTCGCCACCGACTTTTTATTTTATCTTAAGGAAAGGTTAAAAAGCACAGCAAAAACCTTTTGAGATGTTTTCTTGGGTTCGGGGAGTAGATTATAGAAAGGGAAGGTATTAGCACCCTTTCTATCCATGGTTATCCATGGGCTCTTAGTTACTTGCTTAGATCACTTGCCTTTTGTTTTCAATTGTTTTAAATGGGGCTTGAGTGTGTGGGTTTTGAAAATGTTTTTGAAAAGAGGCCAATGTGGTGGCAACCTTTGTAATGATCCATGTGGGGATGTATACAAAGATGTATGTCTTTTGAAAAAAAGTTTTCATTTGTTTTTGAAAGTTGTTTTGAAAGTGTTGTGAGGTGTGATTTTGAAATTAGGCAAGTGTTTTGTTTTGCAAGTTGATTCAAGTAACTAAGAGGTTATCTACTCCTAAATTTCTCAAAAGATTATTGCTATACTTTAACCCTTTTAACAAGTTTGCACCACCACTGTATTTGGTGGGCAACCTTATGTTAGGATGTGAAAGGGACAGGCGCGGGTCATCGTTTAGACCATAATTGTAACGACGTTAAATGTCTTTGGGCAATTTCTCTAAGGGACTTGATCATTTGTTTTGTTTGCTTTGAAAGGTTTTATCGAGGGACTATGATCATTCAAACTGTTTGCTTTGCCCAAAGATGTTCAACATACAATATGGCCCATTTATTTGAAGGCAACAAGTGGAATACCCTAGGGGGTGCAAGTGTGATTTGTGTGTCCATTTTCATGCTTGTTTGTCTTGTATTAGGTCAAACTATTTTTTATCGTTTTTTCGCATACAAACCCTAATTCTAGCATGTTATTATTTAGAAAGCAATAAAGTGCGAAATTAAAATTACTAAGCTATTACACAACCAAATATGGGAAGGGGGGTACAAATGTTCAAATGGGGATATAGACAAGAATTTAAATCTAGATTATTACAACAATTGGATATTTGCATAGTAAATAAATTGCATAATTTAAATGTAAACAAAATAAATATGTAAAATGTAAAAGAGGAAGTTTTGTATATGAGAAAATATTTATGTAAAAGGAAAAAGAAAAAAATAAATATATCTATTTTTTAGTATTTTGAAACTTAGGGTAAAAAACCCTAATTTTTATATAAAAAGTATTATTATCTAATTAAATTCTACTATTTGTTTATTATGTAAAAAAAATAAAATAAAATGAAGTATTTTGTGAAAAAGGCATTTTTGTATCAAATATTAATAAAAATGAAGAAAATCAAGTATTATATTTTTATCTTAAATATATTAATAAACATGTATATATATATATATTAAACCCTAAATGAGTATTATACAAAATAAATATTTATTTAATATTTTAATAAAATAAATAAAAGTATTTTTTGTGTGAAATATTTTCAGAGAGTAAAAATAAAAATAAAAATGTATCTACATTATTTTCTATTTATTTTAATAATAGTATATATATATATTTGTACATAAATAAAAGAAATAAACAAACAAATATGCCATAAATACAAAAATGATGGAAAAAAATATTTTAAAAATTTTAATGGCATGAGAAAAAATAAACAAAGTCAACCCAAAAAGAAAAAGTCAAAAATGTTGAAAAATAAACAAATGGGCTCAGGGGGGTGTAAACCAAAAAGGATGGTGTGAAAAGAAAGAATAACAACAGCCCAGCCCAATAACACACTGTCTTCAACCTCCAGCTTCAAACTTTGAAAAAACGCGCGCCTCTTGCTTCAATGTCTAACTCCTGATTCCTTGATTTTTTGAACAAACTTCCAACACAAAAGATGTTAAGCATGAAGAGACGGTTCTAACCATATAAAGAACATGTCCTATCTCTCTAAGATGAGGGAGAATTTCTCTCCCCCTCTTTCCTGACCTAATTTTTCTACCATTTTCAGAGCTAAAATTCTCTTCACTCAGACAAAAGAAATGAAAAGTAAAGCTATGTACATGTTCAGGGCTATGAGTAGGACTTTGTTTCTTCACAAACTTAAGACTAAAGATGCCTAATAAGAGAGATACGAATTCAAACTTTTACCTGTGCAGTTGAACTTCTATGTGGAGAATGAGAGACTTTCAGTGCAATGTAATGATTGGAAAAGCTTCCTTGAAGTCCAGGGATGCTTTTTCAATGCTCACTTTGTCTTGAAACTTCTTGTATCAAGCTATAGAACTTCACCTGCAAGTCAAAGATGTGAAAATGGTGGAAGTGGTTAGAGCAACTACAGATCGTGCCTTAGCTTCTGGATAGCTTGCATATGTTGTAAGGAAGGTAGAGGAACAGGTTTGGACAGAAATGCTTGAAGGGATTGAGAGATTGCACTCAAACTGCAGGGGCACCCCTGTTTGTGCAGTTTGAGGATGATTCTGAGATGGAGGGTGTTTGAAAGGGAAATGGCTCGTGCAAAAGCTTCAATGTGGTCTATGGAATGTGTTTGATATCTTTTGTGCTGTGTTGTTTTGCTGATATGAGAGATAGCATATGTTATGGACCTTTCTTCATACTTAAGCTACCAAAAGCAAATTGGTGTTCTAGGTCAGTATAGGACCCCCTAATGTGCTGCATCAACTCCTCTTGATCAGTGTGTTATGCCCATAATCTTGTGTTAGGCAGATCTTCTTTGTACTTGTTGGATTACAAACTTGACATAAAGCTAAACTTTTCAAAAATGGAAATTCCACTTTATCTAGTTTAGGATTAAACCATTATGCAATGTTAGAACACAAAGAACATGACCTTAACACATTGAATATGCATTAAATTATTGAGTATGGATTGGTTCAAGGACCTGTAATTAAGCATAAAGCAAACTGAATTCAAATTTGCAAATTTGTGAACATGTCTTGATGAAGAACAAAAGTGAATTTTTGCCAACTTGTGAAATTCGAATCTCTCAAGTTATGAGGTTGTTTGATGAGTTCTTGGACATTTTGGAAAGCTTGGAATGTGTACTACAATCCATCTTTGAAATGCAATTTGAAATTCCAAGTGGAAGGGTATGAAAAGTGGCCTTGAAGTAGGGTAGAAAACCTTGTCAAAATAGGTCAAATTTCACTAAGTTAAAAGATGGTTTAGTGCCCTTATTCAAAAAATCATAACTTGAGATATAAGCTTCAAATGAGAAAACTTTGTGAATCAAAGTTGTAGATTTTGCAACAAGCTACAACTTTCATGTTTTGACTTTTGTTTGAATCCCAATGGATCATGGTGAAAAGATGGGGCAAAGTTGGGAAAAAATTAGGGTTTTCCATAACTTAGAAAAATTCTAAGTTATGAAAAATTCCATTTTCAAACCCTAATTTGCATTTTGTGATTTCTTGGTGAACAAGTTTCATGACTTGGCATGTTTTGATGAAAAATGAATCTTGACTTTTGATTTTGACCAAAAGGTCAAAGTTTGACTTTTCAGTATACAGTCAAAATGGATCAATTGACTGGGAAAAACTTGGAATCAAGACTTGAAACTTGGTATGGATAAACTTGGGAGTCCAATATGAAGCATGAAAGTCATCTTAGGCATTTTAGGTCAAAACATCTTTAGGCAAACACAAACCCTAATTTGAGTCCACAGTGCAAGGAGAAGTCTTGAGCAGAGGAAACCCTAATTGGACCTTGATCTTTAAATGTCTTGTGATGAGAAAATGTTGAGGAAATGGGAGGGCAAATTTTGGGGTACAACAACAGGTTCACGACACACATAAGTTTTATTAGAAGTCAGTTCGACCTGGTCATTCATTTGTTATTTTGTTGCTTTATGTTGATGATATTCTCATAGCAAGCAACAATGTCGAAAATGTAATGAGGGTGAAGGCTGAACTCAATAAGGAGTTCGATATGAAGGATCTGGGAGCTGCATACAGGATTCTTGGGATTGACATTCAAAGAGATAGGAAGCAGTCGAAAGTGTGCCTATCTCAAGAGGCATACCTACGGAAGATTCTTGAAAAGTTTGGTATGTCGAATTCAAATCCTGTTGTGACTCCAACAAACCCTCAATTCAAGCTGAGTATAAATCAGTGTCCTAGTAATGAGATCGAAAGAGCTTATATGAATAACATCCCATATGCGAATATAATAGGTTCTATGATGTATGTTATGGTATGTACTAGACCTGACATAGCATATGCAGTAAGCCTTGTAAGTAGGTACATGACAAATCCTAGAAAGGATCACTGGAAAGCATTGAAGTGGATTCTAAGGTACATAAATGAGTCTCTAAATAGAGTCTTAATTTATGGTGGAGCCTTAGGTGAAGATAATAAAGTAGTAATCGAAATGTATGTCGACTCTGATTATTCATGTTGTATGGATTCTAGAAAATCTATTTCTGGATATGTTTCACTATGTTTGGTACATCGATCAGTTGGAAAGTGACACTTCAGAAGGTTGTTGCTTTATCAACTACTGAAGCAGAATATATTGCCTTAACTGAAACTGTGAAAGAAGCATTGTGGCTAGAAGGTTTTGCTAAGGAGCTAAAACTTCAAGGTTAAGTTATCACTGTTAAATGTGATAGTCAAAGTGCAATACACATGTCGAAGAATTCAGCCTATCATGAGTGAACCAAGCACATTGATGTGAGGCTGCATTTTATCAGAGGAGTAATCGAGCATGGAGAAGTTCAAGTGCTGAAGGTTTTGATAGATCACAATGCTGCTGATATGATCACCAAGACATTGCCAAGTTACAAGTTTTTCCACTGTATGCAGTTGATAAAGTTGCATGAAGAAAGCTAATTTGTTCTTTGATATTAGAGTTTGTTCCAAGGTGGAGATTTGTGAGATATTGGATCGAACTCTATTGAGTTGAAGAGTAGCTTCTGGTTCGACAGAATTTATGCATGTCGTCGAAGCATGTTCACATGCTGGTGTTAAAGACCCACATACTGTAGTCGAACCGTGTTATAGTATGTGGGTGTCTAAATGCTAGGATTGTTAGTATTTTGAGTTGGGCTTGTTTGTTATGTCCAATTATTTAAGTTAGCTTGTACCTTAAATTAGCTTGTAATGGATATTTGTGAAAAAGACCATTAGTTTAGTATGTTAGGTTTATTATAAATAGTATACTAGTCTCTCATCATTGCATACTGCAAATCTTAATTTAGAGTGAGAGGGTTATTTGTTATTCTTGAGTACTTGTAATCTGATTTAAAGAGAAAGTAAAGAATAACAGTTATAACCAATCCTTGTTGTTCTTGTTTTTTCATTCTTTTCTATCCTTGTGGATTTCTTGTCTTAAAGAACCATGTTATACTTTGTTCCAAATGTATCATATTTCATAACATTATTATACACGTCTACCCTCATTATTTGGTAAACCACGAGGTTGCACGCTTTTCACAAGGGTAGGCTTTACGATTCCTAACTTATGTCAATGTATTTTCTCTAAACTGTAGAAATAATCAAACTATGAATGAAGCAAAGAATTTATAATCATGCTATTTTTCAGAGATAGTTATGCATTAATTATGAATGAAACATTAAAGAGAACAAAACTTTTTTGACGCCATTTGATCTCTGAATTTTTATAGTAACCTATTATTGATGGTTCTATGCATTTTCAACCTTTTTAGATCATTATATAAATCATATGCAGACAAACTTTCTCTGAGAATATCTTTTAAAATTTTCTAAAAAAATCGACACTTAATCATAAAAATAATTTAAAACAAACAATTATCGATTAGTTTGGATCATCCATGCATTCCACTCCCTATAGAAAATATTTATATGTCCTCAAACAAAAAATATTTGACTGTTAACAAAAATATCCTCGCCCAACCCCAAATTCGTTGCTTAGCCAGTATGTGTGACCAAACTGCACTAAAAATATTAATAATAAATATTTTAAAATAATAATAATAATAATAATAATAAATTTAATAAAATTGAACGAAAAGGAACCCAGCCTCCGTTGTTATAAGCCACTGAACTGAAAAAAAGAGAAGAAGAAAGCTTCTCTTTCTTAGCCGTTGCTGCCTCTATCCCCGAAAACATGAAACCCCCTTCCACTCTCTTCCTCAAAACCCAAATCCCTTCTTCCATTTCACTCTTCTCATCTTCCAGAGGTACACTCTCCTCAAACCCTCCTCTTCCGTTTTTCAAATCCCCGTTTTCGATTCCAAATAGTTCTTCCTTTTTTTCTTCATTTTCGCATAGCATTTTCAATTTCACCCTGTGTATAGTTTGATTATAATTAGGGTAAGTACACAATAATGCAGGAACGTCCAGTGCTAAATTGTGCTTCTGTAGGAGTATTCAAACTAGTTCATATGAAGTTGCTAAAGGAAGTTACGTTCCTACTCCCAATGTGGATTTGACAAACGAAAATATTATAGTGGTATGTGTTGCTTTTGTGCAACTTTATTCGAATTTGTTGAACTTGTGGAATACTGATTGAATCAATTTTGAACATAGAAATAGATTAACAAATGGCATGGCCACTCGATGTTATGCATTCAATATGTTTTTCTTGTTTATCTATATCTGTAGCACCGACACCTCTAAAAAAAGTGTGTCTGAGTCAGTGTCTGAAACCAGGTGATTTGGTTTAGTTTATCTATTTATATTCTTTGAGAAACAGTGTTCAAAGTTCAAACTATTGGTAAATTCATGATATGATGTTATTGATAAGGGGACATCGTTTCTTTTGTTGTTTGGTAGCTCAGTGGAATGTTTTGTTGAGAGAACTGAGCGAGGAAACTAGGCCAAATGCTGAGTTCATAAAATGCTTTCAACTTACCGGCTCTGCGTTTTGGAGGGTTTGTGCCATGCCCGTGATTGGTTGAATCTAGAGCTGTCTTACTAGGTCAGTAGGCCAACAGGGGAAAGAGGATCGAGTATGTGTCCTCACATCCACATGGAACCTCCCATGCTAGAACGTCTCCCCTCACGCTTAGTGTAGTCAATATCGAGTGTTGGATCAGAAGATCTTACGTGCTAAGGATGCCTTAGAGTGCTACTATAAGAGAAATATTGTTTTCGTTGCTAGTGTGGTCAAGATCGAGCTTTTAGAAGCAAGAACATAAAAAAAATTGTTGGGCATTACCATTTTTCCCTTCGATAGGATCTTATGTACCGTGCTAACGGTCCGAGTTTTACGATCTTTCACAAGCTGAGCGATCCTACTTAAGATCTCGTGCTTGACTTGCTCACACTTCTATACATTTATGCAATCATTGGATTTAGAATATATCTTGGGATCTGAGAGATTTTTTTAGTTTACGGACCTTGCCCCAAAATGGGTTTGCTATTAGGGTTTAGGGAGTATTTAAACACCTGATGTGCAAGGGGCAGAAAAAAACACATATTGAACAGACCTAGAGTTCTGGCCTTGGTGACTGATTTTGGGATCATCAGAGTAGACCTAGGGTTCACATACGTGAACAATCACATATATAAATAACATGAATGGGAAATTATAAATTAAGACCTTATAAAGCTTATATAACATTAACTCCTTGATACTTGTTCTTGCTCTTTCGAAACTCTGCCCCATTATCATGTTATTTCAACAATTTTTAAGTTTCCTTTAGACTTTGGATGACCGAACCTTTTAGGAAATTTGGTGAATAATTGATTTATGGCATTACTTTGAACACTTGGGAATATAATAGAACAAGACTAACAAACACTTGATTGAGAGAACACTGGAACTAATAGAAGTTAGTTTGGTTAAAGGAAGTAGAGGAAGATTGGAGAAAACTAGGAGAACAGACATAAAAAACCTTGCTCTATATGATTAATTGGAAATTTGGTTTTTGATAGAAATAAGTAGCATTGTTTGATCCTTGAAACTGATCTCACCTAACGAGAGGAAGTTTTGTTTTTGTTGTCTGTTTCTTTTCTTGTGTTGATGTATACTGACTGGGGAATGTGGATAATCAAAGGGGTATTGTTGCCTCATATGGACATTATGCTGAAACAGAAAGAGATTGATGAAGCAATACTTACTGGACAGTGAAGAAAAACAGAGAAGAAGGAAGGATGCTTTTGGACATTGTTAAAGACAGAGAGAAAATATGTATGAATGTGCTTGAGATACATTGCACTTAGCATAAGTTTAATTTATAATCATTTTGTTACAACTTACAAGGATAATAATGTGCAGCTTACAAGAAAGGAATTAAAATAATACATAGAACTTAGTATGCAATGAATTGACTACTTGGAAAATGTAGAATTAATGCAGAATTAATTATTTTAATTTCAACACTCCCCCTCAAGCTGGTGAATAGGTATTCTCCATTCCCAGCTTGGACACAATTTTTTCAAAATTTGGGCAACTCAATCCTTTGGTGAAAACATCCGCAAGTTGACCTTGTGAAGGAACATAAGGAGTGCAAATCAAACCACAATCAAGCTTCTCTTTAATAAAATGTTTATCCACTTCAATGTGTTTTGTTCGGTCATGTTGAACTGGGTTGTGAGCTATACTAATTGCTGACTTATTATCACAAAAGAGCTTCATAGGTCCATCCCATTTAATCTTCAAATCCTCTAAAATAATCTTCAACCAAAGTAATTCACAAATATCTTGTGCCATAGCCCGAAACTCAGCTTCAGCATTGGATCGGGTCACAACATTCTGCTTTTAACTTATCCAAGTTACAAGATTTCCTCTGAAAAATGTACAATACCCTGTAGTTGACCTCCGATCAGTAGCCGAACCCGCATAATCAGCATCTGTATATGTCTCAATAGTAGCACTTCCATTCCTTTTGAACAAAATCCCTTTTCCTGAAGTTCCTTTGAGATATTGTAAAATTCTATGAACTGCAAGTAAAATGAACTTTCTTTGGATTGTGCATAAATTGACTAACCACACTTACAGGAAATGCAATATCTGGCCTAGTGTGGGAAAGGTAAATTAATCTCCCAACCAGTCTTTGATACATTTCCTTATACACTACCGCACCGTCTTCCACATTACCCAACTTATGGCTTGGATCAATAGGACTGTCCACAGGTTTGCAAGCAAGCTTACCTGTTTCCTTGAGCAAATCTATGATATACTTTTGTTGAGATATGAAAATACCATTTTTTGAGTGAGCCACTTCTATTCTTAAAAAATACTTCAGCCTTCCAAGGGTTTTAATTTCAAACTCTTTTGTTAAATGTTGAGTCAAGACTTGTTGTTCCTTCCAATCATTTTCTGTCACAATAATGTCATCAACATATACCAACAACACTGTTACTCTATGAAATAGTGTCTAAAAACAATGTATGATCCCCATTACTTAGTTTGTAACCTAATGTTGTCATAGCCTTAGTAAAACCTTCCAAACCATGCCCGATGTGACTGTTTCAATCCATATAATGCCTTTTGCAACTTACAACCAGACTTGGCAGCAACGTTTTTGTTATATCCCGGTGGAACATCCATATAAATTTCTTCCTCAAGATCTCCATGTAAGAATGCGTTTTTCACATCGAATTGTTGTAATTCTCATCCGTAATTGGCAGCAAGGGATAATATAACTCGAACCGTATTCATCTTTGCCACCGGGGCAAAAGTTTCTGAATAATCAATCTCATAGATTTGTGTGAAACCTTTAGCAACCAACCTTGCTTTGTACCTCTCAATTGTTCCATCAACTTTGTAATTTACTGTATACACTCACTTGCAGTCAACTGCTTTCTTGCCTTCCGACAAAGCAACCAACTGTTTCTTCTCTAATGCCTCCATTTCTGTATCCATAACACGTTTCCATTTTTTATCGGATAATGCCTCCATTTCTGTATCCATAGCACGTTTCCAATTTTTATCGGATAATGCCTCAAAAATATTAGTCGGAATTTGGATGGTATTTAAGTTTGCAAGAAAGGTTTTATGGGTTTGAGAATTTTTTTGAAATGAAATATAATTTGAGAGAGGATAGAGTGATTTTTTTGTACATTCTCTAACGCTCTTTCTAATGGCAATTGGGAGGTCATGGTTATCAACTATTTTATTTTGTGGGGCTGGAATATCATGTAAAACAGAAAAGTCAGAATTTGTTACCTGTGTCAAAGGACTTGGATCGGTTGCTTGGACATATGTTGCTTCAGGAATGGCCTTTAATCTTTTATACTCCAAATTCTTTCCAAACTTGTCAATTTCAGCTCTGTTTTCAGCCACGACTTCTTTCTCAATTCTATTTTCAGCCACTGCTTCATCTCTGGATTCATTTCCAAATCCATCTTCAACCAATGCCTCATTTTTAGATTCATTTCCAGCCATTCCTTCTCTCGAATTGATCTCATGAGAATTCATTTCAAGATTAGGAAGACTAAGAGTTTCCCTTATCTTCATTAAGAGACTCCCCTCGAAGATAAGGTTGAGTGAAGTAGGCTTCTCCTTCATGAAAGGTAACATCTCTAGACACAAATAATTTTTTTGATGGAGGGTGGTAACACTTATATCCTTTTTGAGTAGTATAGTATCCAACAAAGACACATTTGAGAGCCCTAGGATCAAACTTTCCCCTACCTTGACTATGGATATGAACAAACGAGACACATCCAAAAACCCGTGGGACAAGATTATTAGTGGTCAAAATGTTTGGATAAAAGGACAAAAGAATATCCGGAGGACTCCTTAATTCCAACACTCTAGAAGGTAGCCGATTAATGAGGTATGTTGCTGTAAGAACAGCTTCTCCCAAAGATACTTTGGAACATTATTTTGGAACAACAATACCCGAGTTTGGTCAAGAAGATGACCATTTTTTCTTTCAGCAGTTCCATTTTATTGTGGGGTTTTTACACAAGAGGACTCATGAATTATTCCTTCTTTTTCAAAAAAAGGAGTAATGACATGATTGAAGAACTCTTTCATATTATCAGATATGATTCTTTTGCTATTTACACCAAATTGATTTTTAATCATTGAGGAAAAAACTGGGAGAACGGTACTTTAGATTTATTCTTAAGAAGGAACAACCAAGTAACTCAGGTACAATCATCTATGAAAGTAACGGACCATCGAGCACCAGTCACACTTGGAATAGTGGATGGCCCCCAAACATCAGTATGGACAAGATGAAAAGGAATTGTGCATCTTTTATTATTCAAAGGAAAAGGTACACGCTTATGTTTTGCAATTTCACATACTTCACAATGAAGAGTCTCATCTTTCACTTTAGAAAACAAAGATGGAAACATAAATTTGATAACTCCAAAAGAGGGATGTCCTAATCGATAATGGAAAAGCATTATTTTTTCTTTGCTTGTGAGATGTGACGCTGACATTAGCGAGCAATACAAGTGATTCTTTGTGGTAACAAGCTGATTTGGTTCTTCAAGATAGTAAAGGCCATTTCCTTCTCTAGCATGTCCAATCGTCTTCCCCGAATCCTTGTCCTGAAATACACAATGATGGTTGTGAAAAATTACAATACAAGATAAATCTTTAGTAAGATTTTGTATAGAGACCAGGTTCGTAGACAATTTTGGAACATGAAGGACATTTTTAAGACAATGGAAGGAGTTATTTGGATGTCTCCAATACCATCCCCTATTACTATAGTACCATCAACAATGAAAATTTTCTTATTACTAGGACTAGGGTGATATGTGGAGAAGTACTTGGATGAAGGTGTCATATGGTCCGTAGCTCCTGAATCTAAGATCCAAAAGGAAGTAGAAAGTATATTTGAGGCATTTAAACCCGAATAAAATTGGAAACATACCTGAATATGCCAAAGTACAAGTACCTTTTGGTTTCTCCAGGCTATTAAGAAAATCTTTCAATCTCTTTTTGGTTAAGGCTGTTTAATCCAGAACTATTTGAAGATTCTGCCTTGTTTTCTTCAACTTTTTCAGCAACATAAACCCTACTATTTTTGCGAGATACACCTCCGGGAAGACCTCCTCTTTGTCCTTCTTCACGACTAGAAGGTTTTCTATGCAACTTCCAACACTTCTCACGAGTATGTCGAGGTTTATTACAGTAAGTACACCACAATTTGTCATTCTTTTCCACCTTTGCTTGTCCACCACCTTTAAGATTTTCAACTATCATGGCTGAACTTTCAATGGATGGAGTATCTAGCATTAAGTCTCTTTTACTCTCCTCACTTCTTACAATGGCAACAACCTCATTTAAGGAAGGAACTTGAGGCTTTCCTAGAATCTGAATTCTTACCTGATCAAATTCAGAATTTAATCCCACAAGAAAGTCATAGACCCTATCTTGTTCAATAAACTCCTTAAGGACTGCTGAGTTTGCTGCACAATGAGTTTTTATCACTCTATAGTGATCCAATTCCATCCAAAGAGACTTCAATTGGTTGGCATTTTCTGTAACAGATTTATTTCCTTGCTCAGCGGCAACTGTTTTGACCTTCACATCATAAATTTGGACAACATCTTTGGCCTTCGAATAAGTTTGCTCTATTGCATCCCAAATTTCTTTTGCAGTGCTAAGAAACATGCAAGTATCACTAATCTCCAGAATCATCGAGTTCCATAGCCAGGCCATAATCATCGAGTCTTCCTCATCCCATGCAGTAAAAGTTGGATCTCCCTCGGCTGGACCAGTACCAGTTAAGTGACTGAGTTTACCTTTCCCTTTTAATACAGTGCGAATAAGTTGGGTGCACTTCAAATAATTTTCCCCATTTAGTCGATAAGCAGGCTGGATGCTCTGTAATTTTCCAGACATATTATTTTGGACTTGAGAACTGTGAGAACATAAAGTCATTTGTTTTGTAGAAAATGCCAATGCATTAGAAATCACTGATTTCTATGATAAAGAGAAGATTAAGCATAATTTACTAAATATGTATCAACTTACTTTAGTACATGAGTCTCTTATATATAAAGAACTCATATTCTTGTTTATGCATCATCCTATAATCATTCAATTGTGTTTCTTCTCATTTATATACTATTCTCTTATATTTTAGCTGTGTTATAATTATTTCATGTTATTCTGATACCCAACAGTGGTATTAGAGCATTTGGTGTTGGTCCATATTTCGCTGCAAATATTATTCACGGTGAAATTGTGCAAGCCGGTTTAATTGAAATTACCATGACGACAAAATTTGAGATTGAGAAGTTCAATGGGAGTAATTTCTCCCTGTGGAAATTGAAGATAAAGGCAATCCTGAGGAAGGATAATTGCTTAGCAGCAATTGAAGATAGAAATGAGGGAATATCTGATGAGAAGTGGAATGAGATGGATAACAACGCTGTTGCCAACTTGCACTTAGCATTGGCGGATTCAGTTTTGTCTAGCGTTGCCGAAAAGAAAACTGCGAAGGAGATTTGAGATGTTCTCATCAAATTGTACAAGGTCAAGTCACTTCACAACAGAATTTTCTTAAAGAGAAGACTCTACACTCTTCGAATGAGTGAATCTACATCTGTGATAAATCACATCAACACTCTTAATACGATGTTTGCTCAACTTACATCGACAAATTTCACCATAGCAAAAAATGAACGTGCAAAACTTCTACTTCAGAGCTTACCAGATTCATATGATCCACTTGTCGTCAACTTAACAAATAATAATGTTACAGACCGTCTATACTTTGATGATGTTGTCGGAGCTATTCTTGAGGAAGAGTCCAGGCGTATAAATAAGGAAGACCGTCAAGAAAACTCAAAACAAGTAAAAGCTTTGACAATGACAAGAGGCAGATCAATGGAACGTGGCCCCAGTGGGAGCCAAAATCATGGTAGATCAAAATCTCGAAGTAAGATGAATGTGAGATGCTACAATTGTGGCAAGAAATGTCACTTGAAAAGAGATTGTTAGTTTAAGAAGAATGGTGCGAAGTCTTCTGAGGCAAGTTCATCTCAAGGATGTATTGCCAATACCTCTGATGATGGACAGATTCTATATAGCGGAGCAACAACTAATTCCAACGGTAGTAAACAACTCACTGATGTTTGGATAATTGATTCAGGAGCAACATGGCACATGATTCCTCGACGAGATTGGTTTTACATTATCAACCTATCTCAGAAGGATTAGTGTTCATGGGAAACAATTACGCCTTAGAAATTGCTGGTGTTGGTACTGTGAAAATAAAAATTTATGATGGTACAGTTCACACAATTCAAGAGGTGCGACATGTGAAAGGGTTGAAGAAGAATTTATTGTCTATTGGACAATTAGATGACCTCGGGTGCAAGACTCATATTGAAGGTGGGATCTTGAAAGTGGTGAGAGGTGCTCTAGTAGTGATGAAGGCAGAAAAGTTATCAACAAATCTGTACATTCTTATGGGAGAGACGTTGCAAGAAGGTGATGTGTCAATTGCATCAACTAGTCAAGAAAACTCAACGACAATGTGGCATCGCAGACTGGGCCACATGTCAGAACGAGGCTTGAAAGTTCTTGCAGAACATGATCTCTTACCCGGGCTCAAATCAGTAAGTCTACCTTTCTGTGAGCATTGTGTAGTAAGCAAACAAAATAGGTTGAAGTTTGATAGATCAACTACTAAGCAAACACATACTTGACTTGATTCATTCTGATGTGTTGGAGTCACCGCAAATGTCCATAGGAGGAGCAAAATATTTTGTATCATTCATTGATGATTACTCCAAGAGATTGTGGGTATACCCAATCAAGAAGAAGTCAGACGTGTTTTCAATATTCAAGCAATTCAAAGCACTAATTGAGCTCGAAATTGGAAAGAAGATTAAGTGCTTGAGGACAGACAATGGAGGAGAATATACAGACGGTGATTTTTTGGCATTTTGCAAGGAAGAGGGTATAATGAGACAATTTACAGTTGCTCATACGCCTCATCAAAATGGTGTAGCAGAGCGGATGAATAGAACTCTCCTAGAAAGGACTAGAGCTATGTTGCGAACTGCAGGATTAACTGTCATTCTGGGCAGAAGTCGTGAAAACTGCATGTTATGTGATAAATAGATCGCCATCAAGTGCAATTGGTTTTAAGACTCCGATGGAGATGTGGAAAGGAAATCCAGCTGAGTATTCTACTCTACATGTGGTTGGATGTCCTGTGTACGTGATGTACAACTCCCAAGAAAGAACTAAGCTGGATCCAAAATCCAGGAAATGCATATTATTGGGCTATGCTGACGGTGTCAAGGGGTATCACCTGTGGGATCCCACTTCTCGCAAGGTTATTGTCAGCAGGGATGTAATCTTTGCAGAGAATGAACTGCAAAGGGAACAGGAAAATGATAGTACTTCTAAAGATATCACTACTTTTCATATAGATGGAAAGTCTGTAGAAGATGATTCTTTTGAAGCAGAACCAGAGCACGAGGTACAAGAACTAGAGGAACCTGATGGTGTTGAAGTTCGACGACCAACACGTCAGAAAAGGAAACCAAATTGGCAGTTAGACTATGTTATGGCAAGCCATGATGCATATTGTCTTCTAACAGAAGATGGAGAACCATCAACCTTTCAAGAGGCTGTGAGTTGCTCAAGTGATTCTCTGTGGATGGCAACAATGCAGGAAGAAATGGAAGCCTTACATTGAAACAAGACATGGGATCTTGTTGTACTTCCAGAGGGTCGGAAAGCCATCGGCAACAAATGGGTCTATAAGATTAAGCGTGATGGTAATGATCAAGTAGAAAGATATCGTGCAAGACTTGTGGTTAAAGGATATGCTCAAAAGGAAGGAATTGATTTCAATGAAATATTTTCTTCGGTGATTAGACTTACCACTATCAGAGTAGTGTTAGCTATGTGTGTTGCTTATGATTTATATCTTGAACAATTGGATGTAAAGACTGCTTTTCTTCATGGAGAACTTGAAGAAGAAATATATATGCTACAACCAGAAGGTTTTGAAGAAAAAGGAAAAGAAAACTTGGTTTGCAGGTTGACCAAATCTCTGTACGGTTTAAAGCAGGCGCCGAGGTGTTGGTACAAGAGATTTGATTCTTTCATTATTAGCCTTGGATACAACAGGTTGAGCTCAGATCATTGTACATATTACAAGAGGTTTGAGGAAAATGCTTTCATCATTTTGTTGTTGTATGTGGATGACATGTTGGTGGTAGGCCCCAACAAAGATCAAGTCCAAGAATTAAAGGCACAATTGGCTAGGGAGTTCGATATGAAGGACTTGGGGCCAGCAAACAAGATTTTAGGGATGCAAATTCACCGAGATAGAAAAGATGGGAAGATTTGGCTTTCTCAAAGAAATTATCTACGAAAAATTTTGCGGCGCTTCAACATGCAAGACTGTAAGCCAATATCTACCCCACTTCCTGTCAATTATAAATTATCCTCAAGTATGAATCCTAGCAATGAAGCGGAGAGGATGGAAATGTCTCGAGTACCCTATGCATCAGCGGTGGGAAGCCTTATGTATGCCATGATATGTACAAGGCCAGACATTGCACAAGCAGTGGGAGCGGTCAGTCGGTTTATGGCAGATCCTGGTAAAGAGCATTGGAATGTTGTGAAGAGGATCCTGAGATACATTAAAGGAACTTCGGATGTTGCATTATGTTTTGGAGGATTGGAGTTTGGTGTCAGAGGATATGTTGATTCGGATTATGCAGGTGATCTTGACAAAAGAAAATCTACTACAGGCTATGTGTTTACAATTGCAGGAGGAGCGGTAAGCTGGTTATCCAAATTGCAGACTGTTGTAACTCTATCTACTACAGAAGCTGAGTATATGGCAGCTACCCAAGCATGCAAGGAAGCTAAGGTTATTGGAAGAGCTCGAATACAAACAACCAAAAATTATTGTGTATTGTGATAATCAACGTGCCTTGCACATTGCAAGAAATCCAGCTTTTCATTCCAAGACAAAACACATAGGAGTTCAATACCATTTCGTTCGTGAGGTATTAGAAGAAGGGAGTGTGGACTTGCAGAAGATTCACACAAAAGACAACCTAGCAGATGTTATGACCAAGCCGATCAACGCTGACAAGTTTTATTGGTGCAATTCTTCTTATGGCCTATCTAAAACGTAGCAACATGGAATTAACAAGAGATATAAATTTTGGAAACAAACAAAATGACTTTAAGTGGGAGATTGTGAGAACATAAAGTCATTTGTTTTGTAGAAAATGTCAATGCATTAGAAATCACTGATTTCTATGATAAAGAGAAGATTAAGCATAATTTACTAAATATGTATCAACTTATTTTAGTACATGAGTCTCTTATATATAGAGAACTCATATTGTTGTTTATGCATCATCCTATAATCATTCAATTGTGTTTCTTCTCATTTCTATACTATTCTCTTATATTTTAGCTGTGTTATAATTATTTCATGTTATTCTGATACCCAACAAGAACTACCTCCTTGAGCAAATGGATTTACAATCTCCTCCTCCATAAGTGGGTAATTAAAAGTGTATTTCGATGCAAAAAAGTGTACAAACAACAGTTGGACAAACAACTACTGGAAGAAGTACGAAATAGTGCAAGACTACCGGAAAGAACAAATAGTGTTTAATTGAAAGAACTTGACAGCAAGTGTTGCCCAGTCAAGATTTAAGGGTTTTGGCGGCATAAAAATGCCCAATCAGATTTTCTAAGTAATGATTAGCGGAAGTAGAGTCCCCTAGATTAGGAGCTCTGATGTCATGTTAAAGACAGAGAAAACATGTATGAATGTGCTTGAGATACATTGCTCTCAGCATAAGCTTAATTTATAATCACTTTGTTACAACTTACAAGAATAATAAATAATTATGTGCAACTTACAAGAAAGGAATTAAAATAATACATAGAACTTAGTATGTATGCAATGAATTGACTATTTGGAAAATGCAGAATTAATTATTTTAATTTCCAACAGACATACTCTCATTGTAAAGATTGCTGTAGCGGATTTATTTTTAAAATGGTTACCCTTGATCATGATCTCTTAGGACAGTCAGTGGATGTGACTATTTAATTTCTGCGTTATTTCAAGGATGCTCATTTTCACCTTTTCCGTTTGCACTACTTTTTTAGCATGACTATGTTTGTGATATTGATATTGACTGATTGAAGTGTCAATATGTCATTATTTTAGATTTTGGCTTTAACCTTTACAGCCTCCATGTTTTGATTTTAAAAAAATCTATTATCCAATGTCGTATTCTCTCATACGAGTATTTCTATGGTGGTCTGGAGAAAATATTGACTAGTGCTCCCTTTTTAACATTCAAATTGTAGGAAAAGCCATCTAGAACAATTGAATCTGTTGGAGCATTTCAAAAGTTGCCTATAGTAATGCCATCTATTGACATTCTGGGGTCAGCACTGAGAAAGGCGAGGAGGGTTTCTGCAACAAAAGGTTCTTGGCTTTTGTTCTTCAATCCCAAATAGACTTTTCCGTTTGTATCCTAAACCCTGTGGTGGACTCTAATTTTTAAGTTGGCATCATGTAGGAATTGTCAATATTGCAAAAAGAGAGAAAAACAAAGGTGCAAAACAACTTGACGCGTTGATGAAAGTATGTTGTTAAAACTTCTAAACTTGTCGTGATTCAAGTAATGTTTGATTCAACTTCTATTGTCCGTCTTAGGAACTTGCTGTTCCATTGAGGACATATGTGGAGAACTTTCCTGATAAAAGACACCTTCATCCTTATGAAAGGTCACTTATTGAGCTGACACTTGGTGATGGGTACTATGAAAAGGTATGTCAGGCAAGTTGCAGCGCAGAACTGAACTTGTGTTCTTAACTTTGACTAGCATGTTCACTTAGTTTTTGAAGGACATATACTGTTTTGACTATTCAGCATTCCTATTTTAGAAAAGTCACATGAATAGTTAAATACATACAAACTTGTTTTTTAGACATTTTCGAATTGCTGATTTGAAATTGTTCTACAGGTGCTAGGGAATGTAGATGGTTTGAGGAAGAGGGTAGTGTCTATTGGAAAGGAACATGCTTCACTTTGTGCTAAGGTTTTATTTAGCAATTTGCAATTTTATTCTGACCAGTTTCTTTGCTAGGTGATTTTGGTGTTTCATTCTTGAAAATGTTATGTGCATGAATATTTACGAAGTTTTAGTAGGAAACAAAAAGGAATCCTTTTGCTAGGTATAGATGTCAATTGTGATTTATGTTTGTTAAAGGTATGGATATTTTATCTCCAAGTTTATATGATTTTATGATGTTTAAAATTTTCCAAGGAGATCTTTATTAGAATTTTGTAGTCTCATTTGTTTCATCCTAATTTCAGGTAGTATTGCCCATGCTAGTCTTTTATTTTTTCTGGAAATATATCATTTCGGATGGAGAGTTCTAATGTCTCTATATAATTATCTTTTTACCTTGGTGATTTTTTTTGTCATCCTCTGCTTTAACTTGTAACCTACCATGTGACAGTCTACGACAAAGCGTGAAGCAGAGGAAAGACTGAATGAGGTGAGGTGTATATCCTGTGAAGGAATATCTGATTTTTAATTTCTCCGGTTTCACAATATATGTTGGTGTTATGCAGGGTCTTAAAATAATTGAAGAGAGTTTTGGTCAAAATCGGAATGTAGTTGACGATTTGTTAAACATAGCGAAGGTAATCCACTTTCCAATATATGAAATCCTTGTCCGTCTGTCTATTATTTTGTTCACCTGTGCAGTTTTTGTAATTATACATATTGCCATGCTTAGTTGAGTGGTCAGTGAATCTTATTTTTTTCTTTAATTATTTTCCACATGAGCTTAATCCACATCATCTACCTGATTGCTGATAAATGTTTCAGACTCTGAGGGCAATGCCTGTAATTAATTTGGAAACACCAACTCTTTGCCTTGTTGGAGCCCCTAATGTAGGCAAATCTTCTTTGGTCCATGTACTCTCTACTGGCAAGCCTGAGGTACGCACAGCTGAATTTGAATATTTATTTGTTAAAATCCTTACATATTCTGTTTTTATTTTATGCTTCTTAGATTAGATGGCTTGAATTGAAATATTGATCTTGCTAAGGTAACCGGTTCTTAGAAATTGTGTCTCATGCATGATGCATCTCTGATTTGTTTATGGGTCTGCCAAAATATTTAACACAAAATATCAATAAGGATGCAGTTTACCTTGGTTGACACTTGAAATTGCCACGGTGCTTCAGAAATGCACAAGGGCCTTGTATGATTATTACTATGTTATTTTCCTTCTATTCTTGAGAGCATAGACTTTTTTTACTAGACTTTGAATGCAAGTAAACTGATTGGACTTTGAATGCAAGTAAACTGATTGTACTTTGAATGCAATAGTGGGTACTAGTGTCCCAATTGCCCGACTCGTTCCCATATTTTATAATCGGGGAAAACCCAAACCTAATTAAATCGGGTTTTCCCCGTCAAACTCAGGCAGGTTCGGGTGAGTCTCCACGGGTACACACGTTATATTGTCATGCTTACTCCCAATTGCCATTAGAAAATAATTTGGAAATGCACCAAGTTCCAATTTCATCCTTTTTTTATCCTTGGTTGTTGTCTTCATCAGATATTAACCTAAGCTAGATTAAGTACAACAATTGTTTTGCTTGGGCTTCAGCAGATCTACTTAGCTGCAGCAGATTTGAAGATTCCACAATCCATATAATCTTTTCTCATGCTTTTTCCTTTCCTCTCTACCTATAATTTCAGATTTGTAACTATCCCTTCACAACAAGAGGAATTCTTATGGGTCATATTATTTTTAACCATCAGAAGTTTCAGGTTAACAAAATAATCTTTGACTCATTTGCTTTTTTGGATATTTTCTCTTTTAACCACATATCACGTAATTGTAATGGCATGCCTAATATGATTGTAGGTAACAGATACCCCAGGCTTGCTGAAGAGACATGACAGTAAGATTTTTTTTGCTTCTTCAAATTTTTTTTTGTATTTGTTCGTCTTGTTTGGTAAACCTTTATATATCCAAGGTTTTTACTCCACTCATGGTTTTAGGATTAATTTTCCTTAGAGGAGTGTAGTATTGAGCAGGGTGGAGAATGATAGTTGTTAAGAGTCCCACATCGGACAATATATGGCCTGAACATGTGTTTATAAGTGGGGGCAATCCTCACCCTATAAGCCGGTTTTGTAGGGTTGAATTAGGCCCAACCACATCTTAATATGGTATCAGAGCCTCGTTTAAGATCCAGTGGACCATCCACCATTTATTTCCACGCTCCAGTTGTCTAGTCCTGAGCGTGAGGGGGTGTGTTAAGAGTCCCACATCGGACAATATATGGCCTGAACATGTGTTTATAAGTGGGGGCAATCCTCACCCTATAAGCCGGTTTTGTAGGGTTGAATTAGGCCCAACCACATCTTAATAATAGTTATTCTCATTTTACCTTAGTTCTTTAAGCTCCTCCTAAAAATTAGGAGTGCTACTTATTTGTTATCCCTTAGGCTATGTTTGGGAGTTGGGTTTTGGAGGAAAAGTGAGGGGAAGACATATTTTTCATTTCTAAATCAAAGAAATTATAAAATATTTCTAATTAATTATAACTGATTTCTTGGTCTCTAGTCTAGTTTTAACATAACAATTCTTCCTTCTGTAATTTCTTTATTTGTTTTGTAATCGTAGATGACAGAAATAATTTGGAAAAGTTGACCCTTGCTGTCCTTCAGCATCTACCAACAGCAGTCTTGTATGTTCACGACCTTTCAGGGGAATGTGGGACCTCACCTTCAGATCAGGTGTGCTTCTATGACAATTGAATTCTTAAAATAAGCAAAAATTAAATGTGATGTTGATCTTTAAATGGCTATAAAAAGGGTTGTCTTGTTTGTTTTCGAATTTATACCACATGACATGATTTCCTTCGAGCTATTAAACTATTTTTCATGGACTTCAGCAAAGTTGTGTTAACTGAGCTTTTTGAATAACTGAAAATGGGTGTAGAACTTATTTTCTTTTAATAGATATCAAGAGGGTTTTCTTTCTTTTTTATTTTTTATTTTTTTAATTTGTACTGCAAACATGACCTTCATTTGTTGGATGTCACAATACTTTAACTCTTCTAGGAACCTCTTTAATACATCTTAGAATATGTATTGAAGCATCCCAATGATCAATATAAGGAGATCGCCTACATTGACTATAACTACCCCTACCGCCAAAGAATTATTGGGAGTGGTAACTTTTAGATAAATGAGCTTTCCAACCAATCACTGATTTCTCTCAAGATCTGGATAAGGTTCTCCTTGATAAGGATCGTAGGACTATAACATATCTACGATCTAGCATTCTTGTTTCTTTAAGGATGTCTAATGCATACATGCTATGTGAAATGAGAATTCCTTTCTTCGGTTGAACTTCTATACTAAGAAAGTATTTTTTTTATTTTTATTTTTGTTTTTACCACCGGTATAGTCCGGTTCGGGGGTCAGTTCTGACATCAAGTAGTTTCAGCTCCCTCCCGATCGCAGTTGCGGGGGATCGAACCGTGGTCCTCCCTATACCAAGAAAATATTTTAAATTCCCAAGATCTATGGTCTGAAGGTGATTGAAGAGGTACTTCCGAATTTTTTTTATGGTCATTGTCTATGATGACAATACCATCAACATAAACCACTAATAAACACATTTTTTTTTAGAGAAGCATGACGATAAAAAATTGAATGGTATTCTTAACTTCGAACATCTGAGTTGAATTTCCAATACCAAGTTTTTGGAGACTGTTGGAGTGCATAAAGGAAGCGTTTGAGTTTGCAAATAAATAAAGATTCCCCTTGAGCAACAAAATTAGGAGGTTGCTCCATGTAAATTGCTTCTTCTAGTTCTCCATTAAAGAATACATTTTTAATGTCCAATTGATGTAGTGGCCAACGAAGGATAGTAGCCATGGGAAGAAAAAGATGTACCAAAGTAATTTTTGCTACAAGTGAAAAGCATTTCCATAGTCAAAAGACCATAGATTTAGGTATAATTTGGCCACTAATCTAGCTTGAGACAAACAACTTCTCCATTCGAGCCAACTTAGATAACATACACCCATTTGCAATCTCAATTTTCTCAATTTCAACCATAGATTTGGGTGTATCCTTGACCACCAATCTAGCTTTGAAACAACCGATTTCTCCATTTGAGCCAACTTAGATAGAAGACACTCATTTGCAACCAATAGTTTTCTCCATTGAACCATATATTTGGGTATATCATTTGGCCACCAATCTAACTTCTAGATGATCAAATTCTCCATTTGTTTCAACTTGGAGAAGAGTTTTAGAAATAGATGGTTTGCGTCTAAGCAGAAGTAAGACGGGGTATATAGAATGTAAGTTCAACAAAAGGAGAAGTGTTTCTAACCTAGAGATGAAAGTTGGAGACCATATTATCCCTCAAGTCACACGGTTTAAATATCTTGGGTGTGTAATACAAAATGATAGAGAAATAGAAGGGAATGTAAACCATCGAATTCAAACTGGATGGTTGAAATGGAGAAAAGCATCAAGTGTTTTATGTGATGCAAAGGTACCATTCAATCTGAAAGGAAAGTTTTATCGGATTGCGGTAAGACCTGCAATTTTTTACGGCACATAATGTTGGGCGATTAAGAATCAACACGAGAATAAAGTAAGTGTAGCAGAGATGAGAATGTTGTGATGGATGTGTGGTAAGATTCGACAAGATAAAATTTGAAATGAAAATATTAGAGTGTCGGGGTAGCGCCTATAGCGCCTACAGTAGAGAAGATGGTGGAAAATAGACTTAGTTGGTTTGTGCATGTAAAGAGAAGACCGGTAGATTAAGTATGGGTGGAAACTTCTACAATCCTGTATCCTGGCCAAATTATGCTCCCAATGTATGGACTAGAGCTCCAGGTCCTAGCAGAATGGCTGCCCCTCTTATGCTGCCTCCAAGCACATTTGTTGCTAATGCTATGCCATCTCCCTCTGCTGGTTGGTTTCCTGATTCAGGCGCCTCCTTTCATGCTACCAGTGATGCCAAAAATCTGCAGCAGTTAACACCCTTTGAAGGTCATGATCAGATTTTCATTGGCAATGGCCAAGGTTTGCACATTCAATATGCTGGCTCTAGTACTTTTCCCTCACCCTATCAACCACACACACACCTAACACTAAAAAACCTGTTGCTTGTTCCCTCAATAACCAAAAATTTAATGAGTGTTAGCAAATTCTGCAAAGATAACAATGTCTATTTCCTGTTTAATGCTGATACTTGTGTCAAATCTCAAGTTTCGGGTGAAACACTTCTTAAAGGTTCTGTTTGCAGTGATGGCTTGTATGAGTTTCCTAATGTGCAGCTGTCCAATTATGCTAAACCAGCTAGTCTCTTTCCCTATTTTTCTGCCAATAAAACTGATGTTCCTAGTGCTCAATATATTAGAGTAGATCCTAATTTGCCTAATGTGTGACATCTTAGGTTAGGACATCCTAATCTTCATGCTTTTGAAGCTTGTTTTGCAAAGCTGTAACATTCCTTTTTCAAATAAAAATTATTCTCTTTTATGTTCTGCTTGTTGTATGGGTAAAGTTCACCGTTTACACTCATCTGCCTCACATACCACATACACGACACCTCTTGAGCTTGTTTATAGTGACCTATAGGGTCCTTTTCCAAGTCCCTCCACACTTGGTCACAGCTACTATATTTCTTTTGTAGATGTTTAGTCCAAGTTCACTTGGATCTATTTGCTTAAAAACAAATCTGAAGCCTTAAATATCTTTAAGCAATTTAAAACTATGGCAAAATTGCAACTGGGGTTTCCCATTAAAGCTATCCGTTGATATTTGTAAATATATAATGTTAAGAATATTTGTATGTAGAATAGTCCCACATCGATTATATAGTGTAATTAGTTGTAATCTCTCTATATATAATAAAGTCTCCGTAGTACTTTCATAACACGGTTTAACCTAAATGTCTCTTAGTCTCTCCTAATTCAATATGGTATCTAGAGCCTTCTAAGAGGCAATTCTTCGCCGTGCTTTACCCGGTTGACCCACAGTCTTTCGGTGAGAAATTTTCTTCTGCAAACCGTGTCATCATTCCGATTTGCCTCACCTTTTTTTCCAACGACCTTCGCCAAGCACAGTCCACGTAAATTTTTTTTCTTCGGAGGACTACTGTTCACCGCCGCCGTCACTGCTCACCGCCGCCGTCACTGCTCACCGCCGCCGTCACTGCTCACCGCTGCCGCTACTGTTCGCGAAAAAAGAAAGAAAGAATTCTCTCGGAAAATCGCCTTCCTCCTCCGGTTCCAGATCCGCCCTCGGTTTTTCGTTTTCGACTCACAAAAAGTCGTACTCTTGTTCAAACAATCTCAGTTGTTGTGTTTTAAGCCATGGGAGATGCTGATTCTATCTCGTTTATTAAAGTTCCGCTTATCCCATGTGAAAAACTAACCGGATCAGTCAACTATAACATATGGACTCGTGCTGTCGAGATGTGGTTTCACGGTCAAGGATATGAAGAGCATCTAACCACCCAATTGAGTTATGTTGCAGCCGTCAAACTCGCTAAATGGAAGAAAACTGATGCCTCTTTGTCTACTGTGTTGTGGTTTTCCATAGCACCTAACCTCCAAGCGCAACACCAAGCATTCTCCACTTGTTATGAGGTGTGGCAAAAGGCCAAGAAAGTCTTTTCCAACGACGTTCATTCTCTATACAGTGTCATCCACAAACTCAACACACTGAAGTTAGAAAATATGGATGTGCAAGCTTATCTGAGTAAGCTTGATGCCTTGAAAGCAAGTTACGCAACCCTCATGCCTTACGCAAAAGATGCAATAGCTCATGTCGAACAACAAAGTAAATATTTGATGGTCATGGCACTTAAAGGACTACCATCAGAACTCAAATCTGTTCGTAACCAGATTTTATCAGGTACTACTGTTCCTAACTATGATACAGTTAGTGAACAATTGTTGCGCTTGGCTACACCTCATGCGTTTGGCCCGGTTTCTCCTCCATCTATTGCTATTCCAACACCAGGTGACACTGCTGCTCTTGCACCTCTTGGCAACAATCAGAATCGCCTTCGAGGAGGGTCATCTAACTCCAAACCTCGTCCTAAGTGTGACCATTGTAACCAGCTTGGACATACTATCGATCGTTGCTGGAAGTTGCATGGCAAACCTCCACGGCAGGTAAGTGCAACTCAAATTGATAATCCAGACACTATGCAGACTTCACCTTCTCTTCAGAACCCTACGCCAAGCTACGAGGATTTTCTCAAGTGGTGTCAGACTAACCAGGCCTCTGGTTCCACGACTTCGATTGCACATACTGGTAATTCATCTGTTTGCGTCTCTCAATCATCTCCTCTTGGTCCTTGGGTCCTCGACTCTGGTGCGTCTGATCATGTTACCGGTAATAAAAATCTTTTCTCTTTCCTTTCTACCTCTGGTTTCTTACCGAGTATAACTGCCGCAAATGGTTCTCAAACCCGATCCCAAGGGATCGGTACTGTTCAAATTCTACCATCTCTCTTTGTTACTTCTGTCCTATATGTACCTCATTGCCCATTTAATCTACTGTCAGTCAGTCGTTTAACTCGTTCCCTTAATTGTTCTATCATTTTTACTAACAGTGATGTTATTCTGCAGGATCGAAGTTCGGGACAGACGATTGGCGTCGGATGTGAGTCTCAATGCCTCTATTACTTCTCTACGTCATCTACCACATGCTCCACCACAGATTCTCCACTCATTATACATGCGCAGTTAGGTCATCCAAGTCTTCCCAAGCTACAAAAGTTGGTGCCCAGTTTATCTAAATTATCCACTTTACAGTGTGAGTCTTGTCAATTAGGGAAACATACTCGTAGTCAGTTTCCTGATCGAGTCAATAAACGGGCTGCGTCCCCTTTTGCTTTAGTTCACTCCGATGTTTGGGGTCCATCGCGTACTGTGTCTACTTTTGAGTCTAGGTATTTTGTAACATTTATTGATGATTTTTCACGTTGCACGTGGCTATTTTTAATGAAAAACAGATCTGAATTATTTTCTATTTTTGAACAATTTTATCGAGAAATAAGAACTCAATTTGGTTTGTCCATTCGTACCTTAAGAAGTGACAATGCACGTGAATATTTATCCCAACAACTTCAAACTTTTATGTCATCCAATGGTATTCTACACCAAACATCTTGCCCTCATACACCTCGACAAAACGGGATAGCCGAACGCAAAAACCGACATCTCGTAGAAACCACTCGGACTCTACTTCTCCATGGTAATGTCCCTCAGATTTTGGGGGGATGCTGTGCTCACGGCGTGTTATCTCATAAATCGCATGCCCTTATCTGTCCTTAATAATAAAATCCCTCATTCAATCTTGTTTCCAAACTCTCCTCTTCACCCAATTCCTCCTCGAGTCTTCGGGTCTACATGTTTTGTGCATAATCTCTCCCCCGGTCTTGATAAACTATCAGCTCGATCACTAAAGTGTGTCTTTCTTGGTTATCATCGATCCCAAAAGAGTTATCGTTGCTACTCACACACTCTGCAACGATACCTGATATCGTTGCTTCTTTGAGTCTGTGCCATATTTTGCGTCGACCCAAGTCACTCCGGAACCCCTTCAGGAAAGTACTCCCACACCTCTTCCGGACGTCTCATTTTCCATTATTCCCCATCATTCTAGAGAACTTGTCCCACGAGAAACTCCTACGGTTGACCCCCCCACTTCTCGCCCACTTCAAACATATCAGCGTCGTAAACCAACGTCTGTCATACTTGTCCCTGAGGTTGTACATGTCCCTGAGATCGTACCTGTCCCTGAGGTCATTGCAAACTCTCCTCCGACGCTATCGCCATCACCGGATTCGATCCTGCAACCTGAGTCTGATCTTCCGATTGTCCTTCGCAAAGGTATACGTCAAACACGAAATTCTTCTCCATATTATATTGATTTATGTTATCATCGTCTTTCCCTTTTTGCAGTATACTTGTTTGTCCTCTGTTTCTATTCCTAAATCTCCAGGTGAAGCATTATCTCACCCTGAGTGGAGGCAAGCAATGATTGATGAAATGTGTGCTCTTCAAAACAGTGGTACCTGGGAACTGGTTTCTCTATCCACTGGAAAATCTTTAGTAGGTTGTCGTTGGTTTTATACAGTGAAGGTTGGTCCAGATGGTAAGATTGGTCGTTTTAAAGCTCGCTTGGTAGCCAAGGGATACACTCAGATTTTTGGGTTGGATTATAGTGATACCTTCTCGCCGGTAGCCAAGATGGCATCTGTTAGACTTCTTCTAGTGATTGCAGCCATTCGACATTGGCCTCTTCATCAACTTGACATCAAAAATGCATTTTTACATGGTGATCTTGAAGAGGAAGTATATATGGAGCAACCACCTGGTTTGTTGCTCAGGGGGAGTCATCGAATATGGTTTGTAGGTTACACAGGTCTCTTTATGGTCTAAAGCAATCTCCGAGAGTTTGGTTTGGCAGATTCAGCACTGTAGTACAACAATTTGGTATGGTCCGTAGTGAAGCTGACCATTCTGTCTTTTATCGTCACTCAGTCCAAGGGTGTATTTATCTTATTGTGTATGTAGATGATATTGTCATAACTGGTAGTGATGAGTCTGGAATACTCCAGTTGAAACAACATCTTTCAAATCAATTTCAGACAAAGGATCTTGGTAAACTCCAGTATTTTTTTGGGTATTGAGGTAGCCCTATCTAAAGATGGTTTGGTGATTTCTCAGCGGAAATATGCTATGGATATTTTGGAAGAAACAAATTTGTTGAACGCTAAACCAGTTGATACTCCTATGGATCCAAGTGTCAAACTACTACCCAATCAGGAGGAGCCTCTATCAGACTCGGGAAGGTATAGGAGATTGGTTGGAAAGTTGAATTATCTCACAGTCACTCGTCCAGACATTTCTTTTGCAGTCAGTGTGGTAAGTCAGTTCTTAAATTCCCCTTGTCAGGAACACATGGATGCTGTTATCCGGATTCTAAGATACATCAAATGTGCTCCAGGAAAAGGTTTAGTGTATGAAGATAAAGGACATACTCAGATAGTTGGATACTCTGATGCTGATTGGGCAGGGTCACCAATTGATAGACGATCCACCTCTGGGTACTGTGTACTTGTTGGAGGAAATCTTATATCCTGGAAAAGTAAGAAACAAAATGTAGTTGCAAGATCAAGCGCCGAGGCAGAGTATAGGGCCATGGCAATGGCAACATGTGAACTCATTTGGTTAAAACAGTTGCTCAAAGAACTTAAAATTGAAGAAGCAAGACCAATGACACTTGTATGTGATAATCAAGTTGCATTGCACATTGCTTCAAATCCAGTCTTCCATGAGAGGACCAAACATATTGAGATAGACTGTCACTTTGTCAGAGAGAAGATCGAATCCGGCGTCATCGTCACAAGCTTTGTCAACTCTAATGATCAATTGGCAGATGTGTTTACAAAATCTCTGCGAAGCCCCAGAACTAATTATATATGTGGCAAGCTTGGTGCATTTGACTTATATGCTCCAGCTTGAGGGGGAGTGTTGATATTTGTATGTAGAATAGTCCCACATCGATTATATAGTGTAATTAGTTGTAATCTCTCTATATATAATAAAGTCTCCGTAGTGCTTTCATAACACGCGGTTTAACCTAAATGTCTCTTAGTCTCTCCTAATTCAATAATGACAAATAGAAATAAGGAGACAAACAATGATAACTTAAAAAAGTAAAGATAAAATGAGGATTTCGGGAAGATTGAATACCTTATCTTAGAGCCATGGGAAAATCAGAATTTGTGTCGGGTGGCTCCGCTGTATGAGTAAAATGATTGAGCAAGACATGATTTTTGTGATTCTTCAAGTAATGTTGACCAGAAATTGATAATTGGCTAGAAAGAAAGAGTGCTAATAGCGATGAATAATCAAGTATTTCAAAGATAATTGATTATTGCAGTGAACTTGGGCTACCGATGTAGATCAAGGTGTGAAAATTAATTGTAGAAATTTTTGACACATTTTCCAAACTTAGTAAAGGTTGGCACAAACTCTAATCATTTTCCTCATTTCAACGTAATTTAAGATATTGGTGTAAACTTCATGTATTCATTTTCACAAAATTTTATTTTTTTAGTATAAGCATCACAAAATTGTAAGTCCTACTGATCTAAACCTTGCATTGCTTGGACTTGAGCTTGTCACTTTCATATTTTCTACAGTTTAAATTGTTTGTATTTCAAGTTTCAACTCTAGAATCATTAAATGCTGAGGGTGTGTTTATTGTGGGTCAGAGTCCTTGCTTACGATTGTCTGCTGACTCATTTATGCTGGCTATTCAGAGAAATTTGGATACTCCTAGTTATGTCTGCAAATTTTAGCTTTTTTGGACTTTTATGTAGATGTAGATGAGGACACCATAATGATCAATTAAATGATAATAATTTTTTGTTTAAATTGATTGGCTCATGTTAATTTCATAATGTTCGTTATTGATTTTATTTAAAATTCATGTTTTATATTAATTTTAATATATTTGTATTTGTATGAACTAATCTGGCAATACCGTGTCTGATAATTTTGTAAAGTATGTTGTATTCCCATCTTTTCCATGTAATGCGTCATGTTTATGTCTTTTAGTTGTATTTGGATTATAAACAAAAACTATAGTAAGTTGTAATCTTGATGATGGTTGCTTATGCAGTTTTCAATATACAAAGAAATCAGAGAAAGGTTTCCTGGACATTTATGGCTCGATGTTGTCTCCAAAGCAGATCTGTTGAAGACCTCTCCTATGATATATGCAACAGAAAATCGTGACCTCACACAACATGAGCTGGAGAAGTACCGTAAATCAGGTCCTGATGGAGCTATTAATGTGTCTGCGACAACGCAGGAAGGAGTACACGAGGTGAGAAAAATCTATACTAATATTTTGTAGAGTGAAATGCTTGGTATTATGTAAGAATACTAATTGAATAGTTTAAGAGACGACCAATGAAACAGAGGAATATCATACTGAGATCCAATTGAATAGTTTAACGGCGTCTCTTTTTAAGAGTTCAGTTTCCCGTCTTTTGCTCCGTTCTCAAGTCCCTGAACTTACAAAGTCTCGTTTCTGTAGTATATCAATTCGTTGATTTTGGGTTTTACTTTCGGTTTAGGACTATGAAAGTGTGGTCAAGAAAGATACTCTTGTAGGACTAGCGTTAACGTTTGTCTAGACTGGGACTGTAACTACATGATTTGATTTGTGCGATAATGGAGTAAGAGCTACATGTAGAAGCGATATTTTTTAGTAGTTTTTGTTGCAATCTCTAAAGAGATACCTCTTCTATATTGGTGATTAACTTTTTGCTTTTTGTATGAGTTGGCGAATAGGACCAAAGTTGATTAACTAGTTTGGTTATTGTTTTTATTGTTTGTAGCTGAAGCACAGAGTGAATGAGCTTCTCAACATGCAGATGGCCAAGATCAAATATGTAAGCAACAACCAAGAGAAGTGAAAGCTGTCTCTCTAATATTTATGAAGTTTTCTGGTCAAATTGGGAGGTTGAAATCTTCATTTGTAAAATAAGTTAAACTAGCCAAAGTGGTTTCAAGCTCCAGTACTGCAAACAAGGAATTAGGCATTGTGGAGGAAGTAAACTAAGGGTTACACTGAATTAGGCATTGTGCAGTGAGTGACATTTTATTTGCATATTGGTCAATCTGTTACAGCAATTTATTATGTTTATTATGTTAGTAAATTAGTTATTTTAATTATAGTTATTTTTTTATTTCTCTATTTTTATGTAATGATTATTATCTTAGTAAAATTAGTTACTATTTTCCTTATTTCTATTTTTATGAAAACGAATGAAATGAATATATTGATTCATAACAAATATTTTCTCTCTAAAATTCTCACTGTGCAACTTTAACTCAACCATCATAAACTATTACTTCTGGTGAGAGTTGTGATTACTATAAGATTAATCTCCCTAATAATCCAAATATACTTTTCATCAATTCACTACAAATGCATTTCAATTGGTATCAATGTGTCTCAATTGGTATCACTCTCTCATCTAGGCCATGACTAGTCTAGGGGTGTCATATGAGCATGTCCATTCCGCAAAGTCCACTAAAAATGAGGCGGGATAGAGCGGTCAATGTTATAGTTAAGGGTGTAAGTCTAAAACTTTGTCTTGTAGGTACTATATCTCTTACGCCTAAAAATTACAAAAATATATGTTTATGCTCGTGTGCGCAATAAGCCTGAAAAATGGGATTGATATATTAGATGATACATGCTTAAAATTTTGGTCCGTTCTAGTGGACCGGACTTGTTTTTCCATCCCTAATGACTACCACACGCTTCCAATTTGTCTTTGACATAAAAAAAAAGTTTAATAACCTTCATGCCGACCTTGAAAAAAGGTTGATAACTGTCACATTGAAGTACATCTCTAATTGGACCAATCGCTTAGATGAGTTATGTACCATGATTTTAACTCAATTCAGTGAGAAAACGATATGCGACGAAATTTTGGCAATCATCAACCAGAAGGTGGATTTTCCACGTTTCAATGGAAAAACACTCGCAATTGGCTCTATAAGAATGACTAATTTTTTCTCTTCAACACTACTCTGGCGAATTCCATGCTTTCTCTAGCGCCAATTCATCTTGATGACTTGGCTTTATAGTGGTGTATGAATCACATGCGCCAAAAATTCAATATTTATCCCACTTGGAAGCAATACGTCACTGATGTTACTGCTCGATTCAGTGATGCTTTTGAAGATTCATTGTCCTCTTTGTTGCATGTCAAACACTCCAATAAGAAAAAATATTATCAATTCGAATTAGCTTTAATCTAAGTTAATCTAATCCTTGAACACTCCTTTAACATATTCTTGACTGACTTAAAATATCACTCATAAATGCATGTTAGGCAGGATATTTAATCTAACATCAATTGCACACGTCAATCTGGCTAAACTCTCCCCAAACCCCTTCGCGTTATATGAATTTCTCTAAACCTTCCTGTCTCACAAAAACTCCAATTCAAACCCTAAACTCAATCATATAAACACAAATTTCATCCCTAACCCCACCAAACCTACCTTTTCTCGAACCAACAATACTTACACTAGAACATAATTGGTAGATCAGCGCGTCAAATGACTGTGTATATTTTGTGCTCAAATGTTTACCCCCACTCACCAACTAAAACACTGACTCACTCAATTAATGGTTATGGAACTTGAGGATAACAACTTTACGTTGACCTCGGAAAGCCCTATATCCACCTTGACTGAAACTAAGGATTCTACAACTCTTAACTTTCTCTTCAAGTTTTAACCGGAGTTTCTAATTATCAACCTATGTGTATTTGGGGTTTGCATGGTAAAAAATTGCTTCAAATTCTACTTTATAGTGTAAATACTCTCTCGAGCCTTATTTATAACCAAATTTTTTTAAATTTTTTCGGCTTTAAATATAAGAAATATAAATAAATATAAGTATATTTAGTGCCTTTATTCCAAAACTATGTTTACATTAATTACTAAATATTATTAATAAATGATAATTAATTAAGGGTAGATAGGTAATTGTGCTAGTTATTTTATATAAAATCAGAAATATTAAATAAACTTAACTATTATTCTTAATAAACATAAAAATTGTCTCTTTTTTTTTTACTTATAAATTAAGGCCAGAGTAGTACTCATAATTTCCTAGACTTGGATATCAAAAATAAGCTTGGGTGTAAATAGAAAATTATTCCACCCTTAGCTGTAACTAGAGTCTGCCTTTATTTGTTCAAATTTTAAATATGTGCTGCAACAAACTCAATTTACGACTGTTGTTATTGTGTTCCATTTGGTTTATTGCTACCTCATCCTTGGAATTCAATAGCTAAAAAAATCATTAGGTTCAATCATATGGAATTTTAAAAAGTTACAAATACAATTTAACATTCATGACATGAAGTTTGTCCTTCGTAAACCTAAGGACACCACGATTAAGAGATGATTGCATAAATATAACTTTTGTGTGTTTTTTGATGTGAAAACTGTTTGATTTAATTCAACAATTTGTTATTTTAGATCATAAATTGTACTATGTTGTTGATTGGTTATCAAATAAAGCTATTGTTTTTTCTTTGTTGGTCTGTAAAGTGATAATTGTTTTTTTTTTCTTTTTCTTTTTTCATTTGAGTTAGAAAATAAAATCAAACTTACAAGTCTTTTTCTTCTCTAGTTAATTTGATTCATAGTTGTTTAAAGGCATATCATTTTCAAGTATAGCTTCTTTTATGAGTTGCTTGTTGGATGTTGTTAGAACAATATGTTACATTTGTGGTAAGGTCCAGCTTCTTTTACAAAATAGTTGATTTTATGAAGCTTGACTTTAGCGTTGGTCAGACCCAAGTTAAATATAATTTGTTGACTTTTAAAGTTTGATTTTATTGTCAGTTAGGCTGAAGCTAACATATGTTGTTTTGAAATTTCACTTTAGCGTCGGTCAGACCCACGCTAAAAATAATATGTTGACTAACTTTAGTGTCGTCTAGGCCGAAGCTAACATATGTTGATTTTTAGTTTGACCATGCGTCAGTATGACCCACGCTAAAAACAATTTGTTAACTTTTGAAATTTGATTTTTTAGCGTTGATTTTAGGTTAGTGTCGACTTAGACTCAGTTTGCACGACTCTTTTTAGCTGTAGTTAAAATTTAACTTTCAACATTTTAGCTTCCTTTGACACCGACGCTAATGATAGATTCAACATTTTCCCTTTTAACGTCGAATTTTGAGTGAAGCTAAATGCTGTTATTCTAGTAGTGTTTTATGTCGACCTACTTTCTAGACGAATCATATTTTATGGGTCAATCTACTTTCTACACTAAGCATACTTTATGGACTGACCTGCCTTACGAACGAGGCACACTTTCTATGTCAACCCGCTTTCTAGACTGATCATACTTTACGGGTTAACCTGCCTTTTAAATTAGGCATACTTTTTGATCTGACATGTCTTCTAGACTGGAAACATATCATTGATAGTATTTTTTGGGTTACACCTTAAGGACAAGTTGGTTTTTCCATAATGGTGGAATGTAATGATTTATGCAATTTCTCTTTACACCCTTATACAATGAGGCACACGTCTGAAAACTCCAAAATACTCTTGGGTTTATTCAGAGATACATCTCTAAGCGCACTAAATACCATTTTTTACTAAAATTTAGTTCGAAGATGCATCTCTGAATAAACCCAAGGTAAATTCGCATATACATCTTCGAAAATACCTTTTCATTTAGAAGATTTTTTTAACCACTCAATGATATTTTTGGAGATACATCTCCTAAAATCTCCAGTGGAAAGTTGAATATATGACCGCCTTGCATGATCATCTTTCTCACTCTTCAAACTCCTTCCATAATCAAAAACCCTTGAAAAACAATTTCATTCTCAACCAACTTTTCGATTCCAAACCAGATTTCTTGCATTTTATCACATCAAATGGAGCAAAATAAGCTACAATTTGAGGTAAAGTTTCCTCATTTCATCCCTCATGGTTTGCATTAATCTTATATTTGAGTTGGTAAAATGTTTGATGTGTCATATACATCCGAACTCAGCTACCATAATTTTGGATGGGTATATATGAATTCTGTTGTTACTTGTTTTTAAGCAATTTCCTATTTTGGTTCTTATTAGATATGGCACACTCGTATATGTTTCCCAAAACTGCTGTAGTTAACGATTTAAAACATGATATAACAAAGGATAATGTGAAATCAAATAAAGTGAAGCATGATGTTAAACCGAAATAAGTGAAGGATGATGTTAAACCAGTTCTTGTCAAGATAGATGTTGGTCAATGCTTCATAAATGAACAACTGTTTACTGCTCGCGACATATGCTTCAATGGATCCGCGTGGTAACTAGGAATTTAGGGTTTGGCATTATAATCGGAAGGTCTGAAAATGGTTAAAATAGAAGAGAAGCATTTTTAACCATGAGAAGCGAGAGAAGTGACACGTATGTCCCCTCGATTTGGAAGTTGAAACGTGATGACACCAGAACGAGAAAATATGGTTGTCCGTTTAAATTTCATGGATATTGTAACATGGATGAGATGTGAAAATTTAATGTGATTTTTGAAATACATAGCCATGCATTGCAAACAAAGCTAGCCGGTCATCTCATCATATGTTGACTTAAAATAGATGAGAAGGAAATTGTTTCAAATATGTCTTTAATCAGAGTGGCACCGAAAACATACTTGCAGATTTGAAAGAGAAAAACCCAGAAAGTGTTTCAAATATCAAGCCAGAAAGTGTTTCAAATATCAAGCAGGTATACAATGCACGTCATCGAAACAACATAGCGATAAGGGATCCAAGATCCGAAATGCAATAACTTTTGAAACTTTTGGATGAAAACCACTATGTTTCTAGGTACACAGTTTGTGATGACAAAGTTACTGTTCATGACATATTCTGGACTCATGCCGGAAGTATTAAATTGTTCAACATATTTCCCACTATCCTCATCATTGATTCAACGTATAAGACCAACAAGTATAAGTTTCCACTTCTTGAAATTGTTGGTGTTACTTCTACGTAGATGACTTTTTCAATGTGATTTTCATTTTTGGAATCCGAAAAAGAGGTCAACGTTACATGGGACTTGGAAGTGTGCAAAACTTTATTGAATGAACAAGAAAACACGCAGAAGTTAATTGTCACTGATCGACACACAACACTAATGAATTTGGTTGCAAAAATGTTTCCTACTTCATACGCATTACTTTGTCGATATCACATTACAAACTACTTTTGGTCGAAGCATAACGGTTCAATACTTACAGTCTTCCATGTGCTTGTCTCCTTGCAAAAAAATAAAGATTAATTCCCCGATACATATGGATGAGGTGTACAGTCATTGGAAAAGACTTCGGTTTGATAATTATGGTGTGATTAAGGATGGTAAAGTAGGTATAACTATCCATAGTGGGAAATAATTTAAGATAGATTTGTGAAGGCAGATGACACCATAAAAATTGCACATCAAAGAGCAGTTGAGGAAGATTACATATTAGGAAACCATAGCTTTGAAACCTCCTTCGTAACCAGTTAAAACCAAAGTTCCCCTAAAAAGGTAAAACCGACTCAATATGATAATTCAATAAAGCAGTCTTCATCATACTTTGAACATGTTGATTAATATTTCTTGGATTCTCCAACTCCAAAATCTCAAGAAAGTGTTCACAAGGGTGCTCGCATTAGCAAAACCATATACTCCGCCACTGATGCCCAGGATTGAATTCATTGATGAAATGTCGCTTTTATGCACAAATACATTGAGTAGATTGTGAATGTTAAGGATGATGGTAATTGCAGTTTTTGGGCCGTATATGGATTGCTTGGTAAAGGAGATGCGTATCACCAATTTATCCGCATGACACTTTTGAAATAGTTGATGTCGCATAGGGACTTTTGTACGAAGTTATTGTAGTGGTAGAAATGTTGAGACTAAGCCATTGGATTGAATTGACTCACACAGACCAAAATAAAAATCGCCACCGCACTTTATTGTTTCCAAAGGAATGGGAGAAGAGCGAAAAAACCAAAAAGTGGGGGAGAGAATCTAAGTTCGGGGGTTGGTTATGCAAAGGGAAGGTATTAGCACCCTAAACATCTACAGTACTTCGCATGAACCTCTTTGAAAATCTGTGTATTTTTGCACATAAAAGAAGAGTTGGAGTTTACATCTTCAAGATAATTGTGGAAAAAGAATGGGCTCAAGGAGATAAAAATTAACCAGATTATGATCTTTTGAAGTCACCTAAGGGAATTTGATGGCTTATCTAGAGGACTTGTAATCTTTCTTCATCATTAGGTATCTTCCACAGAAAATTTTCTTGAAACTTTTGAAGTGATTTGTTGATAACCATTTTAGGAGAAGTATGTTTTTGGAATCACTCAAAAATACCAAAAGATGAGCAAGATATAGCCTTTAGAAGTTCAAAACCCTAGCCCCCTAGAGCAACAAAATGCCTTGGAAACCATTTTAAACTTTGACAAGCCTCCTCGCACAAATACTTTTGTCATGAAAATAGAAGTTGTTGAGGATGATAAGGAGAAAACATAGCAACCAAAACCACTTCCAAATCTTAAGAATTAAGGGAGATATGCACTTGTGATCAATGAAAGCAAAGACTTGTGCAACTAGGTCAAACTTCTTCAATCAACCCTTGTACCTTTGAACTATTTTTGACAACTTGAGACATGCTGAATCATAATAGACTTTGTCATGATATTATTTCAAAATATCTTCAATAATGAAGCTTGAATCTCAATGAAGCTTTGTTGAAGAAGACATGGAAATAAACTCATGAACCTATGGATCAACTTGATGGAATGTATTGTGCTTTCATCTATGATACCAATAATTAGAGCAAATATTCATTGTACTTATTAGCAAAAAGTTAATCAATACAAAACACAGATGATCACAAAATACAAGTCAAGGTGTTTGGTGATTCCCCGTGGACAAACCTAAAGATGAGATGAAGAACCAAACCCTAGTGTGTGATCTTGTTGTGATTGAATTGATATGATATGATAGAGGAATCTTAGGGGGAAAATTGGGATACAATAGTTATACAGGACAAAAAATATTTTGATTTAATTTAAGATGCACTTATTCCTTGTGTTAGCGGTAACACACCATTTTCAAAATGGATGTGCTTCCTTGAAATGGGCCACCTTATTACAATTGAATACGATAGAGTGTGTCTCGACCTGACAAGATATGGGTTCTCAGTGATATTTTTCCACTACAAAGTGGTCCACCTAAAGACTTTTCCAGAGGCATCATATGCATATGGTGGCTTTCAAAATCGCTTCATGTTGTTCAGGTTTATTTGAAACTTGGGTGTCTAATACCAGCTACATTGGTGGAGTGGACAGAACATTCAACAAATTAGGTGGAAACTTGGCCAGATCAATTTCTGGAGAGGGTGGAAGAGTTCACCAAATTGAGCAAGCTTGGAAGAGAATCAAATCAGGAAAAGTCGAAGGCGGAACTAATTATGGATTTATGCGATATTGGATCTTTTAATGAATTTTAGATTGTAATCGATACACTTTTTTGTATGTATTATTGTCAATGATGTAATCTTGATACGATTTAATACATATTAATTTTATGGATATGCATACAAAAAAGTGTATTATTGTCAACGATGTAATCTTGATACGATTTAATACATATTAATTTTATTAAGTTTTCAGATATATATCCGAATTAACCTCACGTATTTAAAAAACCATCATTCAAATTTTTGGATATGCATATCCGAAGTTACTCTATTTTTAATAAAATGTGTGGTTTATTCAGAGATGTATTTCCGAAAAGTTACCTGATACATGATAAGGTTTTTGAGGTCCAAAGTGACCTAATACTTGTATAAATAGGGTGTGTCTTAACCCTTATTTTCTACATAACACACTAAAACCAACAAATGAATTCATATCTCCACATTGCATTTGTGTATTTTAAAGGGGAGAAGTCGCCACTTCTGTTTAGGTTCATCGAGAAAACATTTCTTGTAGATCTGATATCCAAACTGAATACTCTATTGTGTATTCCAGAAATTGCAGAGTTTTCAAGCTCGAGTATTAGTCACCCTCGTTTAACAACATAGAGAAGATCCAATTCACCAACTTTGAACTCAAGACGCATGAAGATTTAAATGTTATGTGGAGTGTTTTTCTCTGTTATGAATCAAAGGGTCCGATTGAAGTGAATGCGAAGATTCAAAAATTCGTCGAGGATATAATCATTATGTTGCAACGTCCCGATGATATCAATATGAAATGTTGAATTTATTTTAATGAATATCTATGTAATGAATGTTTTAATTTAATGTCATGTTGATTTTGGTGTTGGTTTGTTTTTGAATTCGGTCCTATCATGTTTATATATATATATATATATATATATATATATATATATATATATATATATATATATATATATATATATATATATATATATATATATATATATATATATATATATATATATATATATATATATATATATATATATATATATATATATATGAACTCACCCTAAAAAATACTTCACAAATGCATCTCAGAATTTAGTTTAGTAAAAAATTGGATTTGGTGCGTCTTGATATATCTCCAAAAATAGGGGGTATTTTTGACATTTCACCAGGTCCTTGGAGAGGATATAATGGTGTAAAGAGAAATTAGCATGATTTAAATAGGCAATTTCTCATCCTATCCTTATACATTTTCCCAGGCCCTTTGCGAAATTCCCAAAATAGCCCATATTTTCGGAAATGCATCTCCAGACGCACCAAATTCCATTTAAAAAAATATAATTCAGAGATGCACAATCGAAGTCAATTAAAGGGTGTGTTCGGAGATGAATCTCCGAACACACCTTTTTTTTTAATTTAAAAAACTAGTTCGGAGATGTATCTCTGAACATGATGAACATATTTAAAGGTCGCACCAGACCTTCCCTCTTCTCATTCTTCATTTTTCAGAAAAACAAAAGGTTCTCTCTACCTCTCAACCCATTTTCAGTACACACTAAAGATCAAGTTTTGAATCTACATTCACATGTTTCTTACCATTCTCAACTCCATGTACCTACTGCATTCAACATCAGAGCACTCTACACCCTCACCAACACTTTTAAGAGTAATTTCTCATTTAGCTTATTTTGATTTTTGATTAATGTATTAGATCAAATGTACTAGTTTTAATACATCATATAGCTCACATAGGTTAGCATACAAGTTTGGAGACTATGTTTATATGATTTAGATGAGTTTGGTTGGGTTTGGATGAGCTAGGGAAGTTGCAAAAACAGTTCTGCCATTGAAGCAATCAAAGTTTTTTTCTTCCAGATGTGCATATTCGAACTATTCTATTCTTGCTTCTCAGATATGAATATTCGAACTCGTTCCTTCCTTTTATTTTTATTATGTTTTTTCAGGACTATGGCTGAAAGCTAAGAAAGGTTGAGACTCAGGAAACCCACCCTAACCACCTATGCTCGTCACGAGCAGGCTAGAGCTGCCCCTAACCAGCCTCACGATAGGGAGGCATCAAACTGTAGAAGGAGTCGACTATCTCGAGGATCTGGATCCTAGAGTTGTACACCCCATGATGAGGATGCCCTAGTTACACCCATGTCCCAGTTGTTGAAGATGCCCCCTTTGCAGACCCGTTTCTAAGAGGGCCCACAAACACGTCTTTACTCATATACTTTGGAGAGCATGTGGCTCCACATGTTTGGGAAGGAGAGGTATATTTCTGAACTGCCTTTATTTTTTATTTTATATTCAAATTCAACTCAATTGATCATGTTATATTTTATTTTCAACAGGAGCATGACTGTCTCAAATGTGTGAATTATGCAAGAAAGATTCACGACCTTTACCAGCCCGAGGAAGCCCGGTTCCAAAATATACTCCAAAATCTTGGGCTTACCGGTATTTGTGCTACATGGTACACCAACATCATCCATGGCATACATGATGCATTTGCTGAGAGGTGGCACAATGAGACCTCATTTTTCCACCTCCTATTGGTGAGATGACTATTACACTACATGATAGCATGCCTCCTACACCTTCCCATCAGAGGAAGGTTGCTTGATCATTCTAAGATCAGCAGGGCTGAGGCACAACCGATGATGAAGGTTTATTTGGGAGATGATCCTGCGGAAGCGTTTGAGTAGTGTAGAAGCACCAGGGGTGAACATGCCAAGTTTGCTTGGCTGGCGGAGTTGTATGACAAAAATTTGGTTTCTATAATATTTGGTTTTATTAAAGCTTTACGTGGTTATATAATATTTGTTTTTATTAATCTTTGAAACAAATAACGACAATTTTAATCAAATTGAAATTAGTTTAGATTGAAAATACCGCAATAATAGAAAACAGATTCTAGAAAAATCATACAAGCAACAATGAAGAGGCACATCTCTGAATTATCTCTGCACATGGTTTGAATATGCATCTCTGAACCCATTTTCTTAAGAAATGGGAGTTGTTTTTTATTTTCTAAGGCAAAAGGTGACTTCGGAGTTGCATATCTGAATTTATCCTAGGTTGAATTCGAAGAAGCATCTTCGAACTAATTTTTTTCCAAAAAATGGTATTTGGTGCGTTCAGAGATGCATCTCCGAATTCATCCAGGTGGATTTTTGGATTTTTAGAGGTGTTCCCCATATAGCAATGTTGAGATGAGAAATTGGTTTTAAATATAGTAATTAATAAGCCTAATTTGTATGAAGCTCGTGATAAGAATACTTAGTGGTGAGGTCATTACTCTTTAGAAGAATCAAAATAGCGAGTAATTGATTTATACTAATGTTGTAAATATGTGATTGATTATACACTACAAAAAATTGTCATTAGCGACGTGATATGCACATCACAACGTGAAAAATCACGTCACAACACTTTATTAACGACGTGAATCTTCACGTGACATGAGGTCGCGTGGAAACTATGTTGAGGCGTGAATATTACGTGGCAAACTTGTGAAGTGAATATCACATCACAACAGTTTGTCACGTGATATTCATGACACAACATGCTGCGCGGATATCCCTCCTTTTGTCAGTTATAGTTCAGTAGGAGCAGGGAGGGCATAGTAGGTTACAATGAGTTGCAATGTGATTTTTACGTGACAAATTTTTGAAGTGAAAATCAAGTCACAAAATTTAAAAGTAGTTGTGACGTGATATTCGTGTGGCAAACTTGTGAAGTAAATATCACGTCACAAAACATATTTTTTTAAAATAAAAAACTGAAACTAATTAACATTGTGACTTTTTTATAATAAATATAATATACTAAATTAATAAATAAATAACTATAAATAATAAAAATATTAAATAATAATTTTATAATATACTAAAAATGTTTAATTAGTATGTTACAAAAATTAAAATAAAAAATAAAAAATAAAAAATATAAATAAAATAAATCCTATGGGTCGGGAAACTCGATAACGTTAAGAGCATTGTCATCCTTCTTATCCATCGGTTCTTGACCACCAACTCCTTCATTTCCATCAAACACTTGATTACTGCTCATTTCTGATTGTATAAATCATCGCATTTGATCCTCCATATCAGATTGCCTCTTCGCCATTGCCTCCCATTATCTCATTTTCTTTGCCATCTCAGATTGCCTCTTCGCCATTGCCTCCATTTGCGACTGTTGCTTCTCTATTTGGGCCTTTAGCACCGCCTCACATTGCGCCGACTCGCCTCAGTTAGTGCCGATTGTCTTACTATTTCTAGCATTTCATGTGTCAATTGTGGTGGACGTGACATTCCTTCCTCATCTCTAACTCTTTGAAATAAAGTTCTATCCTCTTTTCTCAAGCTGCCAACCAAATTTCCAGCACCAAAAAAATACCCATTAGGTCCCTTTGCGCCATTTACTAAATCCCAAATATAAAAATCCACATGTGAATTAAGCGGCTTTGAAACTTTCGGAGTATATTAAGGATTTTCAACCAAAAATTGTGTGAGTAATGTCTAATAATCCTCATACACTTACAATAAAAAAATTAAGTTAAATATAGTTTAAACAACTTAGTTATATACAAGAATTAAATTAAATTAAATAATGAATAAAATATAGCCACGTGATTTTCACACCACAATATCTCAGTTGTCACGTGAAAATCAAGCCATAAAGTTGCCATTGAAAAAATATAAACAATTTAAATAAAATAAGTTACCAAAGCTTTTTTGGCACGTTCGTCAACAAAATCTCCCAATTTTTTGTCTGAGTCTTTATAACCAGCTCCTTCATTAGTGGTGGTCTCCCCAAACTCTTAGCCTAAATAATAAAATTAATTTTAATTAAAAATATAAAATAGATTAAAACATAACTTAAAAAGTAGTAATAATTAACATGCGTCGAGCATGTTCGAAAATATGTATACTTTCAACTGCATTAAAACTACCTCCTTTTTCAGATGCTCTCATTTTCTTTGCTTTTTCAGATCTAACCTTAAAACCAGGTGAATCCCAATAGACAAGAAATTCATCAAAAATTTCTTTGCCTATCCAATTAGGAATAATATTTTCACGTTTCTAATGCTTTCTAGCACGTCGTAGCATGTTAGAAAATTGAACTGATGTTCTGCCATAATAATTTTTTTAACCTCTCTCGTCCATTTGTTCCCACATACACGTTTCCTGCAATATTGTATGACATTCAAGTAAATAGTTAGATAATTATAATAAAAAGTAATTTAAATAAAAGTAACTTAAAAAATAAATTAATTATACACTAAATTTTATAAACCAAACTTCTTTTTCTTGCGAGTCAGTATCTTTAAATCTCTTCCAAGCTTTTTTATACATTTGTTGAATTACATAACTTATACACTGGGAAAAAATACGACTCGGTCCGAAACTAAACAAAAATAATTTGAATTAGTATTAAATATAAATTCATATAAAAAATGGCAACATGTATACTTAAATGAAAATTTATAAATTAATTTACGAAGTTCTGATGGGCCAAATATAATATCTTCCATCAATGATATGAATCTCACTCGGATAATCCAAAATAGAGTCATCCTTCTCCTCCTCATTATTATCATCCCTATCCTGCTCCTCATGACCGTCCTTACCCGAATCCCCATGATCATCCTCACGCGCATGTATATGTATGGTAGGTGAGGTGCATGATCCCCTAGTCTGCATGGATGGTGAGGGTATGTGTCTGGGGTGTGGGGTGCAAGATCCCCTAGTATGTTGGAAGGATGAGGGTACCTGTGTGGAATGTGGGGTGCGAGATCTCCCAGTCTACTGAAAGGATGAGGATACTCGTATGGAAGGTGGAAAACTAGACCCCCCATACTACATGAAAGATAAGGATACCTGTGTGAAAGGTGGAAAACTAGATCCCGCAGTCTGCTGGTATGGATAGCTAGGTCCTCTAGTCTGTTGGTATAGATAACTAGGTACCTCAAATGGGTTAATAAAAGATGGACTCTCAGATGGGATAATAAAAGATGGACTCCCAGATCGGAATGACATAGGATACTCATGAGGGGACAGTAATGTCATAAGAGGTTGAGAACTAGCCATAGACATATGATCTACCTGACTCTGTGGGGGAGGATACATGGCCGACTAAGGTGCCTGACATACTATTACCCTTGGGGATACTATTTACCACCCTTTTCCAACGTAAACGTCTTGGTGTTTTCCATACAATACAGACATCCCGTTTTACCATACGTACCCCAACTAGACAACATGTCATATGCTGGAAAATCGTTAATAGTCACATCAAGGCATCTCACAAAGTAAAGTTTTGTTTACAGGATATATCATAAGTCTATCCTCCAATCCACAACCTCCCTAAATCATCAATTAAAGGTTGCAAGTACACATCGATTCTGAATTTCGGACTCAACGGTCCTGGAATGAGGTAGGTAAAAAACATGTATGACTTTTTCATGCACATCTCATGAGAGAGGTTGTAAGGGGTTACAATAATTGGCCAACAAGAATATCTTCTTCCCGACGCTTGGACATATGGAGTAAAACCATTAGAGCATAATCAAAGCCTGACATTTCAAGGTTTTGCAACAAAATCAGAATGTATCTGATCGAAGTGCTTCCATGCCTCGCTATCAGATGGATGTCACATAGTTCCTGAGCTTGTTTTGTTTGTATGATGCCATGTCCTTTGACTTGCATTGTGCATTGAAGCAAACATTTTTTTAACCTTGATATTATCGGAAGATAAAACGTGGACTTTACTGCTACATGTTTTTGGTTACGGTTAATAGCTTTATTGCAAACTTGATATCTTAGACTCTTACAGAACATACATTCCTCCAACAATCTATCATTAGTACCAAACTCATTGTCATAAACAACATACAACCACTAATGCAACAATCAATCTTTCTTACTTCTAAACCCAACTTCGGCACCAACTTATTTGTATCATAAAAACTTGTAGGCAAGTTTTCCTTCGTAGGAGTCGCGTCCAACATCATTTTTGTGAAGAATTTCAAATATTGATCAGGAACATTCTAATTTGACTTGGCGACCAATAATCTCATACACATTGATAATTTTGAGTCTGACAACCCCTCAAACAACGTCAGACTTATCTTATTCAACAACTGATAAAATCTTTGTGCTTCTTCATTTGGTAACTCTTTCCCATCAAAATCTTCGAGTTCATCATAGGCCATGTTCACACTAAAAGCATTTCCAGTTATCTCACCGATCATATTAAAGTTTTCCCCATATTCCATAGGTGATCATCGACTACCTAAAGCATGCATATTAGTAGTCTCTGGTACGTTACTCGCAATTTTTTCTCCATATCATGTCCAAACTCAATAATTAAATATGAATAAATAAATAAATAAAAGAGCTAAAATACCTCTAATCCAAAATATTTCTTGAGCTCTTGAACAATCATCTTGAGTTTGAGTCTTGATTGATCTTGAAGAATTTAAAACAACATAAAAATAAAAATCAACATAAAATTTATAATATAAAAACGAAAAATTAAAATAAAATGTTCTGGACTGGGCCCGCCCTGGACCAAAGGCATGAACGAAGGCCCAATCCAAGCAAACTCTTCGAGGAGCGTGCGCCCAAGGATTCCCGCCAGCGTGCCCGCCGTTGCCCGCGAACAGGGTGTCCTCGACCACGGGAACTCCAGCTCGAGCCCAGCTCGAGCACCATCCTCGCAGGGCAGACTTTGACCATTACCAAATCACCTGAACTCCGGAAAGACCGCGTCTTCATCCCTCCTCATTTTCCGTAGAGCATCACCAGGAAGGAGACCACGTGCGGGTCCCCACTACACACATAGAACCTGGCAGTTCCTTTATTGGGCCAGCTCGGGTCGGCCCAATGAAGGGACCTTGGCCCCGCGCTGGGGGCTATCAATACCCTTTGTTACTAGAGGGTTAGGTATTCATCTCTTACGCATATATACGCTTTTTGCCTGCTCATTCTGTCACTCACTTTAGCATCGAAGTGTCTTGCAGGTACCCCCCCCCCCCCCATCTCACTCAAATTTCTGCTCGGAGCCAGTCGTGACGGTCCAAGTCTGATCAGGTAAGATCAGTGGCGCCGTCTGTGGGAAACTAGCTTCCCCGTCTTGTAAAACCTCGAAGAACAAAGCTCAAACCACCTCCTACCGTCATGGCTGACTGTGATCGGTGGAAATAGAACTGACTATTTTTTTAAGCTGGTTTCGCGAAATGTCGTCGTAAGCAAGAGTCGCCACCGTCTTTTATGTTCTCCAACATGGAAAGGACAAAAGCACAGCAAAATTCCTTATTCGAGAATGTTTCTCGGTTCGGGAGGTAGATTTATAGAAAGGGAAGGTGTTAGCACCCTTTCTATCCGTAGTTATCCACGGGCTCTTAGGTACTTGCTCTTATGTTTTCAAAATTGTTTGCTTTTCAAGTGTGTGTGGGTTTTGAAAAAGTTTCGTTTGAAAAATTTCTAAGTAACTCTTGTATCTGTCCTCAAGAGTGTATGAAAAATTTGTTTGAAAACTTTCGAAAGTGTAGGTGCGAAAAGTATTTTTGTTTGTTTTTGAAAGAGAGCAAGTACTTAAGAGAATCTACCTACTCTAAGGAATTAGGCTGTGTAAGAGTCCTTTAGATAGTGATATCCCACCATTGAGAGGTAGGTAGCACCATCGTTGGAGGTGTTCGGGTCAATTCGATTATAAGGGACAATGTGGTCACCAAAGCAATGGTAGGACACCTTAGAAGTAACCCTAATGTCCTAGATCCTTTGTATCCGAGGCAACCGTTTCGAGGCAACTGGATCTTTAGACAAAAGGGCGACCTCTAAGACACCCTATACTTGATGACCACATTCGAGGCAACCAATGAGGCGTACCCTATGAGTGGCATGTGCATGTGTGTTGTTTTTCAGTTAATGTTATCTTGTACATGTTATTTGTGAGCTACGGACTGATTTTATTTACATACATTCTTTCATGCATTTTTTAACAGTTAGGAGTGCGGAAAGTAAATTGCGGAAATGTAAATCTAGCTATTACAAGGCGCGGGTCTATACATCGCCAAAAGACAAAAACCTGTTTTGGTAAATAAGTGCGAGAATTTAAATAAAGCGGTAAAAATCCCTAATTAACTATTACATACTATGTACAGATACATAAATATAAAATAAGAAAATAAATACGCGCGAAAGAAAGAACCGAGAATGTCCTAAGGGTGTTGACCCTTTTAAGAAAAGAATTGAATTTTTTGTCCTTTTTTGTAATTAATGAAATTAAAACTAATAACTAATTAATTAATTAATTAAGAAAATGATATTTTTGTGTTTTTATGTTTTTAATGAAATAAAATAAAAAGGAATTAAAATTAAAAGTTAATAAAATCTAATTCTAAATTTATTTTAGTTATTAAAAAAAAGATTAAAATTGCCTAATTAAACTAATTAATTAATTATAATTTAATTACAAAACAATGAATTAAAGTGAAATTAATAAATAAGAATAATAAAAATATTAGTTTTTTTGATTTTTTTGTTTATGAAAATAATTATCTATGAATTAAATAATAATAATAATAATAGTTAATAATAATAATTAGTTAAAAGAAAATAAAAAAGGAAAAGAAAACAAAAGAAAATATGAAAGAACCATGGGGGTGTTGGCCCAGGTATGGAGGTTTGAGGAAGCAATATGGCCCAATAAGCTTAAGCCTTTGTTGACTTTAGGAATTGCCTGCACGTGCTTTGACTTGAAGCATGGTATCCAGCATCTCATAGCCCCTGGATTGATCTTTGAGGCCACTTGGCGCATGATCGTTTGATGCACATGGTGGAAAGCCTTTGTGAAACCTGCACAGGAACATGTTATGGAAAAATAGAAATAAGCATTTGGGGGACCTGGGATGTTGATGGAGTGCTTGGAAGTAGTTGAATCTGGCTAGATCAGGTCTTTCGAGCTTGACAACTTCAAGGAAATTTTTGCAATTTTGGGGCGTTCTCTAGGCTGTGTGTATTTGTCTGTAATGCTTTATCATGGCTTGTATTTATAGAGGAGATGGAGGGGACAAAGAAATAAGGCAAGAATCCAAGCCATAAAGCCATGCTTTCAAACCAAAATCCAACAAATTAAAAAGCTTCCAAAATTTGCAAAACTTTCCCTTTCCATGCTTACATGTATCTGGACATCTTGGCACAAATTCAAAATTTTGTGTACAAAAAATAGCTTGCACGAATTTGGCAGCTAGTAAATGGCATATAAAGGTCATTCAAACCACAAAGATCCCCTTTAATTAATTTTTTTGATTTTATTTGAATTTTATGGATTTAAAATGGATTAAATCAATAAAAATTAAATAAAATAGAAAAATTAATGTTTAATCTTGAAATTAATCATGTGGAAAAAAGTGGGCCATTTTATCAAAAATTGAAGTTTCAAGGATAGTTGACTTTTGCCATTTCACAAAAATTTCCCAACTTCTCCAATGCATATCTTGCTCAATTTTGATCATATGAACATGTTCTTGGACATTTTGGAAAGGTCTTGAAGTCCTCTAACCAATGCCTTTGGTCCCATGTCATTTGAATTTACCAATCTCAAGTTATGGTCTTTGACTTAAAATGCCTTTTTGTTGACTTTTGAAAATGACCTATAATGTTGAAATTGATAACTTTTTGTGAGATCATTTCTTGGACTTGGAATGTGAAGATGAGTTGTAGGAAATGTCATCCCCTTCAAAATGAGCATTGGATGGGATTTTTCTGATGAACCATGAAAAAGTTATGCCTTGGTCAAGTTGCAGTTGACTTTTCAGCTGTCCAAAAATAGAAACTTTTGACACCTTGATGATTTTTGAGCCATTCTTGTGGAATCATGATCAATACTTGATCAAATGATGATTGTGGCTTCAAAATAAGATGTTGACCAAAAATTTTGACTTTTGACTGCCAAATGACCATTTTGCCCCTGCAGTTGATTGTGAAGCAATTAGGGCTTTTGACTGTGCAACTTGATGCTGTGAGCCTTGAAACTTGGCATGTAGATGCTTGACAATGTGTATAGGCATATGTGACTTGATTGATCCCTTGAAAACCTCAACTTCCTTGCAAGAACCAAAACCCTAATTTGACTGGCTTAGGAGGATGGTTTGACTGTGCAACCCTTGAGTAGACTTGAGCAAATTGAGATGATGCTTGTCAAAACTTTGAAGAATATGGGAGGGCAAATTTTGGGGTACAACAGTTTCCCCTGTTCAATCTTCTTAGACCTGAGGATGTAGATTGGCTTGCGCGCCTTTCGTGATCCGAAGGTGGAAGATGATTGAACACTAGAGTGCCCAGAAATTTGCACTCACATAGTGGAATATCAGCAGTGTGATGGCGGGAATGGGCTTATAGATGCCATTTGGAAAGATGGTGGATAGGGGGATGGGCTTATAGATGCCATCTGGAGATGTGATAGGAGGATGGGCTTATAGATGCCATCTGGAGATGCGACAGAATCTTGTCAGGAATGGGCTTATAGATGCCATTTGGAGACTGTTGGTAGGTGGATAGGCTTATGGATTCCATCTGGAGGTTGTCTGTTGAATTGTAATTTTTGTAAGTTGAAAGAGGGAACTTGTGTAGGGCCGCCTGATGAGGAGTCAGTGTAAAACTGCATCTTGGAAAGAAGGAAACCTGTGTAGGGTTGACTGACGATGAGCCCGTGTGAAACTGCATCTTTGAAGGAAGGAAACCTGTGTAGGTTTGACTGACGATGAGCCCGTGTGAAACTGCATCTTTGAAGGAAGGAAACCTATGTAGGGTGGACTGACGATGAGCCTGTGTGAAACTGCATCTTTGGAAATGGAGAACCTGTGTAGGGTTTCTGGGTGACGAGTCCGTGTAAAACTTCATCTTTGGAAAGAGAGAACCTGTGTAGGGTTTCTGGGTGACGAGTCTGTGTAAAACTTCATCTTTGGAAAGAGAGAACCTGTGTAGGGTTTCTTGATGACGAGTCCGTGTAAAACTACGTCTGGAGAGAGAGAACTTGTGTAGGGTTTCTTTGGGATAAGTTCGTGTAAAACTTCTTGAGGAACCAGGGTAAGGTTACCTTGGGATAAATCCATGTAAGACTTTGGGAGGAACCGATGTAGGGTTACCTTGAGATAAATCCGTGTAAGACTTCTGGAGGAACCGGGGTAAGGTTACTGCAGGGTAAGTTCGTGTAAAACTTCTTGATTAACCGGGGTAAGGTCATCTTGAGATAAGTCTGTGTAAGACTTCTGGAGGAACCGGGGTAAGGTTACTGCAGGGTAAGTTCGTGTAAAACTTTCTTGATGAACCGGGGTAAGGTCATCTTGAGATAAATCCGTGTAAGACTTCTGGAGGAACCGGGGTAAGGTTACTGCAGGATAAGTTCGTGTAAAACTTTCTTGATGAACCGGGGTAAGGTCATCTTGAGATAAGTCCGTGTAAGACTTCTGGAGGAACCGGGGTAAGGTTACTGCAGGGTAAGTTCGTGTAAAACTTTCTTGATGAACCGGGGTAAGGTCATCTTGAGATAAGTCTGTGTAAGACTTCTGGAGGAACCGGGGTAAGGTTACTGCAGGGTAAGTTCGTGTAAAACTTTCTTGATGAACCGGGGTAAGGTCATCTTGAGATAAGTCCGTGTAAGACTTCTGGAGGAACCAGGGTAAGGTTACTGCAGGATAAGTTCGTGTAAAACTTTCTTGATGAACCGGGGTAAGGTCATCTTGAGATAAGTCCGTGTAAGACTTCTGGAGGAACCGGGGTAAGGTTACTGCAGGGTAAGTTCGTGTAAAACTTTCTTGATGAACCGGGGTAAGGTCATCTTGAGATAAGTCCGTGTAAGACTTCTGGAGGAACCGGGGTAAGGTTACTGCAGGGTAAGTTCGTGTAAAACTACTGGATGAACCGGGGTAAGGTCATCTTGAGATAAGTCCGTGTAAGACTTCTGGAGGAACCGGGGTAAGGTTACTGCAGGATAAGTTCGTGTAAAACTTCTGGATGAACCGGGTTAAGGTCATCTTGAGATAAGTCCGTGTAAGACTTCTGGAGGAACCGGGGTAAGGTTACTTCGGGATAAGTCCGTGTAAGACTTCTGGAGGAACCGAGGTAAGGTTACTGCAGGATAAGTTCGTGTAAAACTTCTGGATGAACCGGGGTAAGGTCATCTTGAGATAAGTCCGTGTAAGACTTCTGGAGGAACCGGTGTAAGGTTACTTCGGGATAAGTCCGTGTAAGACTTCTTCTCAAAGAAAAGGAACCGGTGTAGGGTTGCCTGAGGATGATCAAGTAGATAATTGTCCTGTTTGGTTTCGGATATTAACCCACGATCAGTCGTCCACAAAATTTTCCTGGCTTGTTACCGGTGTTGATCTGGAACTGTAAAAGGTAGATGGTAATCATCTTTTGATTGACTTTTTTCTGAAAAGGCAAAGTATTAGTCGTATGCAAAGTCGTGATGCATGAACTGCATGATTTTAAGATGTTCTCAAAAATAAATGAGATTTGTGTTGTATGATGCGTATGCATGCTATAATGTATGAAGATGTGATGTTTATGAATGTATTCTCGTCTGGGAAAATAAATCCTTGACGAATGCCGGGAGTTTCTTGAATCCTGGGCTGATGTTGAAGGGTAGAGTTCTTCGTTTCCGCTGGGGATGATGAGTGCAAGATTAAACCGTTAGGAGAAGATGACTTCGTTGGTGAATAAACTTGGCGAAGAGATTACTCTGCGGGGAATTACTCTGTGGGAAGAGATACTTCGCTGAGGTTTTGTTGATAACTCCACTGGGGATTCCGTTGATATGTTTTGTTGAGGATTCTGATGAACTCCGCTGGGGGTAGGAAGAGCTTCGCCGAGGACGATCTTTCCGTGGTAATTAGCTGAGGATAACCCAGTTAGACCCTGGTGGGGAATAACCTTTGAATAGAGCCAGGGAGACGTGTTCGTGCTCTGCAGGGGTAAGCTTCCAGAATCTACTGGGGATGAGCTCCCAGAATCTACTGGGGAGATTGATTCAACTCTCCTGGGGAGACTTTTGAACTGTACTGGGGAATAGCTCCACTGGGGTGTCTGGTATTCCGCCGGGGAATAATCTTATATTAAGACGGTCGGGGATGCTTGCTTAGGAATATCTGTATACTCCGCTGGGGAATATTGAGATTTTCTGGGGATACCCAACTTCCTTAAGGCTGACAGTAGATTAACTCTGCTTGGGGAGAGTGTTGTTGACTTGCTGGAGATACTGTGCCTTTTCAGGGCTGATGAGAGACCAACTCTGCTCGGGGGAGAGTATTGCTGAACCTTATCTTACTCTGCGGGGAGTGAAGGTATCTTGGTCACGTTCTTCAGCTGAACCTACCTTAGTACCTTGGTGGACAGAGCAACTAGATCGTTCAGACAATTCTTATTGCCCCTGTTTCTGTGGGAGAAGATACCTGTGGAGGTGCTTGATAACTGCTGATTGACAAATCTTCTTCTGGTAGGCAAGTGACGAGAGGACGGGACATAGTCGTACGCTTTTGATCCCTAACTTTTGCCTGGACCGCCCTTTCGGGTTTTCAGTCCATCAGGATACCCATTTTTTCCCAAGCCGCCTTTTCAGGTTTTCGACTTGCCGGGTGTACAGATTTTTCTATTTCATCACTTATTTTTGCCCGAACCCTTTTTGGTTCGCCGGGAAGCCCTTATTTTTGCCTAGGTGTGTCAACCTAGCGGGTCTTTGATTGTGCGTAGTATTTTTTCGACTATGTCCACACTCTCAGAATGTAGGGAGATGCCCCTGTTGTTGTGTTGCCATGCGACCAAAAGATGTTTGATCAGGCAAGATTCGTAGCTGGAACTCATGTCCAATGCCCCAGGTGACTCAGGCGGAGATTTGCCCCAGGCTATTAGGCATTTGAGAGATTCTCTGAATCTTGACTGGACTGCCCCAGATGATGGATAATGTTCATGCCCTGCCCCTTGATTGGAGGTGCTTTTGTTCATTAGACATTCGTCGTGCGAACTTCTATGCTGTTCAAACAAATAGTCACATGCAAGAAATGTGATATTAAAAATGCAAAGCTTATGTCTGTCTTGAAATTTTTGAAAATGCATTTTCAGTAAAACAAGCAAATTTTGTAAAATGTGATGTCAACTCAGTATTTTACAGCAAGCCTTAAGGAGTCAGGATACCTTTCGTAACAGTATGCCTTCGAACTAACCCATGCTTCAGCTAGGACTTTTTAAGGGTTATAACGTGGTCTGATTCACGGTTTAAGAAACAAAGGATAAAGGCTCAAATTATATTTGTACCCACCCGCTCTTCGTGATGTTCTTCAAACCTAAACTCAGCTGATCGTGCGTTAGACCTTGTTTGAGTCTTCGTCCTGATATATCGGTGATGGTTCGGATGTTGACAATTTAATTGGAATAGGCAGTCATTCCTTTTTTTGGTTGAGGGTTTGTAGGACCTCTTTCTTTTTTGATTTCATTATCCCTGTTTTTTGCCTGAACTGTTTCTTTCATGATCACAGTCAGCGGGATGCCCCAGTTTTGTAAGTCTCCTTCATAGGTTTTGACTTAATGGGCTTTTATTTTTGGGAGATAATGACTGCCTGTCTTTATGATTATTCGGAGCCATCACTGTCTTTTGTTTTGTAAGGATTCCTTTGGTGCCATTCGTTGTGCACTTGGATCAACTGAGAGAACTACCCTGCCCCAAGTTATGATTAAGGGTTTTAATTTTCGAAAAGAAAACTCCTACTTCTTTGGCTCAAAGGGGTTGACGAGGGATTATCTTCCTTATAACTCCACTGTTTAGGATTTGAAACAATGCATGTACCTCATCAGCGGGGTCTGTTCAAAAGCATACTGTAAAGATCGTGGTATCGTTTTCGTCATCCTCCCTCAAGAGGCTTAGAATTATTAATTGAGAGTTTGAACATCACAAAAAATGAAAGTAGTTTGAATATAGCGAATGCGTATATATTGATTCAAAACAGACATATGCGATGCATTGATAAAGTAAAAGAGTTTGACATGAACAAATGTTTGAACAATCAAAGAAAAATACAACTTGAAGATTCGAATGAACAAAAGCTTCTTAGTTTGCACTAGTCATCTCAGATGGAAGATTCTCAGCAGAAGATTTTCATTTTGCCACCCGGCATGAACTCCAGCACCCTTCCGTCGATCAAGTCCTGGATCTTGTTCCTCAAGCTCCAACAGTCGTCAGTGTCATGTCCAGGACTGTCAGAATGGTAGGCACACCTTTCATCAGGATTGTACTTCAGGGAGGTTATGTTGAGATTCTTAGGAGGATCTTTTAAAAGCAATCAGCTTGACCTCCAACAAGTGTCTCAGTATCAGTGATGATGGTATACCAGTCTCCGAGAAATGTCTTCCATACGTATTTCGCTTACGCCGATTACCCTATTGATGCTGGTGAGGTTGATGCTGGGCTGGTGACCCTGAAGCAAACTGAGGAGCTTTTCCCTTGTCTTCTTGCCCCACAGGTGGTTGAATGATGGCTTGCTCTTCAACCTTAGATGTTTTCCCCAGTTGGTTATCCCGAAGCAGTTGGTTGACGAGAACCCTGAGCTCTCCTTGTCTTTGAGATAAGTCTTGGATAAGAGCCATTTGCCCCAGCATCTGGGTTCTCATTACATCCACCTCAGCTTGCAAATGTTTCAGCCGTTCATCCTTGTCGTCTTCGGGACTTTTCCTGACCAAATTCCCCATGAGGAGTGTTCTCAGCTCTTCCTGCCCCTTGGATAGATTTAGGAGGATTTCCCCGAACTGAGTCTCTTGAGCATGAAGATCTTGGTTGTCTTGTTGGGAAGCCATTGCTGAAATAAACAGCGAAGAAGGTAAGTGACCTGTAACAAGGGTACCTGTTATGCAATGATATGTATGATATATGTATGCAATGTTTTCAAGGATCTCGTGGGGTAAACAAGAAAATTGTTAGAATTGAATCCAGTTGCTTGATTGAAGGAACTTCATGTTGTTGAGAGTCCTTCTTCAAGAGTCAAGGCTCACCATATCGAGTGGGTCATAGCCCCTGACAACCTTGGCTAGAGGAAAATAAATCCCCTTTGCCCCTTGCTAGACATTTGATTCATCGTGACCTGCATCACAGACCCTTGAGGTCCTTGAAATGGATTAGTCCTTATGTAGGATGCGTGCAATGGTATGATGGTATGATGTTATGTTATGCATGGAGTAATGTAGGTAAACCCTGTTATGAGTCCAGATTAAGGACTGTAAACAAAACCTGCAAGAAACTCAAGTGTCAGATGACAAGTATGCAAGTAGTCAAGTTTGAAGGCACACAAGTCACACAAAGAGCCCTTAGAGTTTAGGCCAGCATGAAGTTTGGGATACTACCCTCTTGAAGTTGGTGGGCTCAAAACCTGTCCTATCAAAAGTAACCAGGTTCTAAGGAGCTCAATATCATTGGGTTGTTTTCTGTGTTCATTGTTTTTATTTAGCCACTGGACTGGCGATCAAAATATTCCAAGAAAACAACCCTCAATGAGTGTAGTATCGAGTATCAACCAACTTCGGACTGCACCAAAGTCAGTCATCTCACTACCCCTAAAGAGGCCATGATGGTTCAAGTAAGGTTCCTAAGGTCAGTTGATGCTTCACGACACCACGCGGCGGCCCCGTACTCTCCTTGACTTGACTCAAGGGTTACCGATACTCACCAAAGTGCCACATCAACATAGCAAACTGCTTCAACCGTGTCGGTATACCCCGCACAGTTCCCTCACAGTTTGTTGCTACTTTCTAAAAGGTATTCCCCAGATCCGGGTTAGGATCTATGAAACTCCCAAAACAGGCCCACAATATTAAATCAAGCAAAGTAAGCAATTGAAAACATGATGATGAACTATTCCTAAGGTACACCTCACTTTATTAATTCCCCAGCAGAGTCGCCAGTTCTGTGATCGGTGGAAATAAAACTGACTGTTTTTTTAAGCTGGTTTCGCGAAATGTCGCCGTAAGCAAGAGTCGCCACCGTCTTTTATGTTCTCCAACATGGAAAGGACAAAAGCACATCAAAATTCCTTATTCGAGAATGTTTCTCGGTTCGGGAGGTAGATTTATAGAAAGGGAAGGTGTTAGCACCCTTTCTATCTGTGGTTATCCACGGGCTCTTAGGTACTTGCTCTTATGTTTTCAAAATTGTTTGCTTTTCAAGTGTGTGTGGGTTTTGAAAAAGTTTAGTTTGAAAAATTTCTAAGTAACTCTTGTATCTGTCCTCAAGAGTGTATGAAAAATTTGTTTGAAAACTTTCGAAAGTGTAGGTGCGAAAAGTATTTTTGTTTGTTTTTGAAAGAGAGCAAGTACTTAAGAGAATCTACCTACTCTAAGGAATTAGGCTGTGTAAGAGTCCTTTAGATAGTGCTATCCCACCATTGAGAGGTAGGTAGCACCATCGTTGGAGGTGTTCGGGTCAATTCGATTATAAGGGACAATGTGGTCACCAAAGCAATGGTAGGACACCTTAGAAGTAACCCTAATGTCCTAGATCCTTTGTATCCGAGGCAACCGTTTCGAGGAAACTGGATCTTTAGACAAAAGGGCGACCTCTAAGACACCCTATACTTGATGACCACATTCGAGGAAGCAATATGGCCCAATAAGCTTAAGCCTTTGTTGACTTTAGGAATTGCCTGCACGTGCTTTGACTTGGAGCATGGTATCCAGCATCTCATAGCCCTTGGATTGATCTTTGAGGCCACTTGGTGCATGATCGTTTGATGCACATGGTGGAAAGCCTTTGTGAAACCTGCACAGGAACATGTTATGAAAAAATATAAATAAGCATTTGGGGGACCTGGGATGTTGATGGAGTGCTTGGAAGTAGTTGAATCTGGCTAGATCAGGTCTTTCGAGCTTGACAACTTCAAGGAAATTTTTGCAATTTTGGGGCGTTCTCTAGGCTGTGTGTATTTGTCTGTAATGCTTTCTCATGGCTTGTATTTATAGAGGAGATGGAGGGGACAAAGAAATAAGGCAAGAATCCAAGCCATAAAGCCATGCTTTAAAACCAAAATCCAACAAATTAAAAAGCTTCCAAAATTTGCAAAACTTTCCCTTTCCATGCTTACATGTATCTGGACATCTTGGCACAAATTCAAAATTTTGTGTACAAAAAATAGCTTGCACGAATTTGGCAGCTAGTAAGTGGCATATAAAGGTCATTCAAACCACAAAGATCCCCTTTAATTAATTTTTTTGATTTTATTTGAATTTTATGGATTTAAAATGGATTAAATCAATAAAAATTAAATAAAATAGAAAAATTAATGTTTAATCTTGAAATTAATCATGGGACACGTGGGTGGCATGACAAGGCTGAATCAAGTGGAAAAAAGTGGGCCCTTTTGTCAAAAATTGAAGTTTCAAGGATAGTTGACTTTTGCCATTTCACAAAAATTTCCCAACTTCTCCAATGCATATCTTGCTCAATTTTGATCATATGAACATGTTCTTGGACATTTTGGAAAGATCTTGAAGTCCTCTAACCAATGCCTTTTGTCCCATGTCATTTGAATTTACCAATCTCAAGTTATGGTCTTTGACTTAAAATGCCTTTTTGTTGACTTTTGAAAATGACCTATAATGTTGAAATTGATAACTTTTTGTGAGAGCATTTCTTGGACTTGGAATGTGAATATGAGTTGTAGGAAATGTCATCCCCTTCAAAATGAGCATTGGATGGGATTTTTCTGATGAACCATGAAAAAGTTATGCCTTGGTCAAGTTGCAGTTGACTTTTCAGCTGTCCAAAAATAGAAACTTTTGACACCTTGATGATTTTTGAGCCATTCTTGTGGAATCATGATCAAGACTTGATCAAATGATGATTGTGGCTTCAAAATAAGATGTTGACCAAAATTTTTGACTTTTGACTGCCAAATGACCATTTTTCCCCTGTAGTTGATTGTTAAGCAATTAGGGCTTTTGACTGTGCAAGTTGATGCTGTGAGCCTTGAAACTTGGCATGTAGATGCTTGACAATGTGTATAGGCATATGTGACTTGATTGAGCCCTTGAAAACCTCAACTTCCTTGCAAGAACCAAAACCCTAATTTGACTGGCTTAGGAGGATGGTTTGACTGTGCAACCCTTGAGTAGACTTGAGCAAATTGAGATGATGCTTGTCAAAACTTTGAAGAATATGGGAGGGAAAATTTTGGGGTACAACACTGACCAAGTTCGTGATGACCAAAACGTTCGCGTCGTCGACACCAATAACCACCTCGCAGATAAGAATGGACTCACCGATAACACCGGTAACCCCGATCATAACACACTCCCCGGGGGCACCAACCTCGGGCCCTCAGTCCACCGCGACAGAGTTACTGCCTCATCTTCCTCAGTCCCTCCGCCACTCGAAGATGACAACGCAGCTACCCAACACCACCGAGCTGCCCAATTTCAGAAAATCCATGTCCCCGCCGGGGCAGATGCCACAACCCGCACACTATTCGCGGCGATCAATCAGACGAACTACCTCATCTTCGCCCAGGGGGAAAGATTGAGGGCACTAGAAGATGATCGAAGACCTGCGAGGAGATACAAGAGGCCCTAAACTCCACCTCCTCGATTAATGGAGGTACATCTCCCGTCTCCCCCGCGGAGACACTACAAAGATACCTCTGGAAGCTTGTCACCCTGACCCTCGGGGAGACGACCCCCTTTGGAGAGGCAACCCGTCATTGAAGTTGGGGGACGCGGCCACGCCCCCACACGATAATAATGAAGACACTCTGGAGATGGGCATGGAAGAATCAACCAACGAGCACCACGCTCGAGAGATGCCTAACACAACCAGGACCATCGGACACGACAATATTACAGGTCCCCATCCCTGTCCCTGGAGAGAAGTGACGAGGACGACCCCCGCGGTCCCCTGTCACAAGCCATCATAGAGGCGCCCATTCCCCCGGGCATGGAGAAGCCTCCACATCTGAAGGAATACGACGGAGTCGCGGACCCGACCGACCATATAGACGGGTTCGAGGCTATGTTGCACTACCACAATGTCGGGGGACCCATCAAGTGCCGACTGTTCCCCACGACCCTCCAAAAGGCAGCAATGGATTGGTATAAAGGCCTCCCTCCAGGATCAATCACCTCGTGGCGAAACCTGAAGAACCAATTCATAAGTTCGTTCACTGCGTCTCGACGACACCCAAAAACTGAGGCAGCATTCGAGGCCATCATCCAGAGACAGGATGAAACCTTGAGAGAGTTTATTAATCGCTTCAATCGCGAAGCCATACAAGTCCCCTGCGTGGACCACATGAAGAGGTATTTGCTGGAGAGGGGACTCCTCCCCGGCACAGAATTCAGAAAGGCGGTGGGCATCGAGCCACCTAGAACATTCGATGCCCTCCTCGAGAAGGCCCGGGCGTATATGGATTACGAGGAAAGGGAGGCGGCCAACAGAGCCCGAGACCCCAGAACTCGCGGATCCAGCAGTAACCCACGCCAGGAAGCCGCTCCTCTCCGACGAACCGGGGAGAAAAGAAAGGAGGACAGACCCCGAGAAGTCCGAGAGCAAAGAGGACCCTCGGGGCGTTTTACCGAGTACACTCCGCTCATAGCTTCCCGCGAGCGCATTTTGACGAAGTGTGCCAGCATGGACTTTAAAGACGGCGATGTCAAAAGCCCCCGACCTGCTCCCGCCAAGCCCAGAGCAGACAATAGCAAGTACTGTCAGTACCATAGGAGCCATGGTCATCTGACTGAAGACTGCGTCCACCTCAAGGACGCTATAGAAACCCTCATCAAAGGAGGGAGGCTCGCCCAGTACCGGCGGAACGACGCTCCCTGTCGTGACGCCCGAGAGACAAGAGAACCGGAGGAAGACGCTCGACCGTCTGATGAGTCGGCCCCCGTCCAGACCGCCTTCTCCGTCACAAGACCCGAGGACATCTACGTCCCCGAGCACCTGCAGGAGCCGCTCACGACACACAACAGGTGGGAATACTTTCCCTCCGCCATGGTCATGAATGGTGGAGGATTCAATGACCTAACTATCAATTCGGCCAAAAGAAAGCTGGATGAACTGGTCGACGCGGCACCTCCGCAAACAGTGACTTTTGAAAGAGTAAAAGGTAGGTCAGAGCCTATCACCTTTTACCTGGAAGAGCTCCCCGGAGGAGCCCCCAACGCATTCATTCCTCTGCTGATAAGAGCAAGAATGACTAACTTTGATGTGCACCGCATCCTCGTCGATGAAGGAAGTTCCGTCAACGTGATGTACAGTCAGTTGTTCCGGACTCTGCAGCTGGACGAATCGTATCTCTCGCCATATGTAGGTTCGGACTTACAAGGCTTCAACGGCTCGACCTCCAAGCCCTGGGGATATGTCGAGCTCATGGTCACCTTCAGCGAGGGCACAACGACAAGGCAAGTTAAAGTGCGCTTCCTCGTCATCGACTGCTCGTCCCTCTACAACTGTATCCTGGGGAGACCAACACTGGCAGAACTGACCGCGGTACCCTCCACAGTCCATTTGAAGATGAAGTTCTACACCAAAAGGGCACAGGTAGCTACCATCCAAGGGGACCTAGCCGCTGCTCGAAGGTGTTTCAACGCCGCATCTAAAGGACGCGACACTGTCGACACCGGGACAAGGCCCGCCAAGAGACCGACAACGACGCGATAGGAATCCGACAAGCCAGAGCCCGCCAAAGAGGAAGACCAGAGAGCTCCACTAAAGGTCGACTCCATAGCTCTGGATGCTCATTTCGATCAGGACGAACCTCCCAACGGCGAGCAAATTCCCCTCCGACCAATCCTGGACGGGGACTTTGAGCTGGTCCCCCTTGGTGCTGACCCAAGCAAAGGAGTGGAGATTGGCATCGACCTCCCCGACCTGGCAAGGAAGCAGATCAAAGCTTGCTTGCGCGAGAATGCTGACCTGTTCGCCTGGAGCACCGCGGAGATGCCCGGACTCGACCCTGAGGTCGCCTGTCACCGTCTCGCCATAAATCCTGCCACTAAGGTCGTAGTACAACGTAGGCGTAGGCAGTCTCCAGAGAAAACGGAGGCTGCTGAAAAAGTTGTAAAAGACCTCCTAGAGGCAAATTTTATTTCTGAAGCCCGGTACTCAACCTGGTTGTTAAACGTTGTACTAGTTAAAAAGAATAATGGAAAATGGCAGATGTGTGTTGACTATACCGATCTCAATCGGGCATGCTCGAAGGATGCTTTCCCTTTACCAAACATAGATATGCTGGTCGACAACTTGGCCGGCTACAAAACATTGTCGTTCATGGATGCCTATTCAGGCTATAACCAAATCTCAATGGCCATGGGCGACAAACATTGCACTGCCTTCATGACCAGCTCGGGCAATTATTACTACAATGTAATGCCCTTTAGACTAAAAAACGCAGAGGCAACTTACCAATGCATGATGAACAGGGTGTTCCACAAGCAGATCAGAGACATGCTCAAGGTCTACATGGACGACATGATCGTCAAATCCTGAGCAGACACCGATCATGCAGCACACCTCAAGGCAGTCTTCGCCCAAGCAAGACAATGTAAGATGAGATTCAACCCCGAAAAATGCACGTTCAGAGTCAAGGCGGGGAAATTCCTCGGCTTCTACCTGACAGAACGAGGAATCGAAGCAAATCCCGACAAATGTCGAGCATTCTCCGACCTCCCGACACCGACGTCAAAGAAATCAATACAAGTCATGAACAACATGCTCACATCATTGTCCCGCTTCGTCGCAAGATCCGCTCAGCACGCTCTCCCCTTCTTCAGACTCTTTCGCAAAGAAGCAGCCTTCGAATGGACTGAGGAATGCGAACGGGCATTGCGCCACCTAAAACAAAGTTTATCCCAACCACCCGTGCTATCTCGACCAGTAGACGGGGAGCCATTATTCCTATACTTAGCCGTCTCGAACGAAGCCATCAGCGCGACTCTCATCCGCGAGACCATTGACGGGCAGAAACCCGTTTATTTCACGAGCAAAGCCCTACAAGGACCTGAGAGCAGGTACCAACAGATAGAAAAAGTAGCTCTGGCCCTCGTCAATTCAGCGAGGAGACTCGGACACTATTTTCTGGCCCACACGGTCATCGTGCGAACCGACCAACCGGTAAAAAAACTCTTAGGTCGACCTGACATGGCAGGTCGGATGTTGAAATGGTCCTTAGAACTCTCCGAATTCGACATTAATACGAGAGCAGGAAAGCTCTGAAAGCACAAGCCCTGGCCGACTTCGTCGCGGAGATGACCGCTCACGACCCACCCGCGGGGAAAGAACACAAATGGACCATCTTCGTTGACGGAGCCTCCAGCTCATCCGGAAGCGGCGCGGGGATCCTCCTGGAAAATGAGGAAGGCGTAGTGATCGAATACTCGCTAACCCTCTCCTTTCCGACGTCGAATAACCAAGCAGAGTACGAGGCCCTGCTCGCAGGACTAAGGCTAGCCGAGGACCTGGGAGCCCGCGAGATACAAATCTTCACGGACTCACAACTTGTTGCTTCCCAAGTCCAAGGGAGTTACCAAGCAAAAAACGACATCCTCGTCGAATACTTAAACTTAGTCAAAAAACACATGACAAAGTTTGAGCGAGCAGAAATATTGCACGTCCCGCGCGAGCAAAACACGAGGGCAGACATATTGTCCAAACTCGCAAGCACGAGAAAGAAGGGCAGAAACAAATCCGTCATACAAGAATCCCTATCACGCTCGAGCATCCAAAGATCCTCGACACCATTCGAGGTACACGCCATAGGAGACGCCTCGTCCTGGCTGACCCCGGTGTACAATTTCCTGACAAAGGGCGAACTCCCTTCGGACCAGACAAAAGCGACCATCACGAGGCGTCGAGCATGCTCCTACGTGGTGCTCGAGCACAAACTATACCGCAGGGGATTCTCCATTCCCCTCCTGAAGTGCATCGATGAATCCACAGTCCCCGAGGTATTACGAGAGATACACGAAGGGATTAATGCCCAGCACATGGGCGGTAATTCCCTAGAAAGGAAAGCCCTTCGAGCGGGATACTATTGACCGACGATGCAGTAGGACGCCAAGGAACACGTTAAGAAGTGTGACAAGTGCCAGAGGCACGCCGAAATGCACCTCGCTCCCCCTCACGAGCTAAGCATACTATCATCCCCGTGGCCGTTTGCATGGTGGGGGATGGATATCCTCGGACCCTTCGTGCAAGGAACTTACCAAAACAAGTTCCTAATTGTGGCCGTGGATTACTTCACGAAATGGATAGAGGCCGAGGCTCTCGCGAAAATCACCTCGCACAACATCCTCCGTTTCTACAAGAGAAATATCCTCGCCAGATTCGGGATCCCAAGAGCACTGGTCACCGACAACGACACCCAGTTCACCGACCACAGATTCCAAGACTTCATCACCAAACTGGGAACAAAACAACACTTCACCTCGGTCGAGCACCCTCAAACCAACGGGCAAGCCAAGGCGGCTAACAGAGTCATCCTCCGAGGACTCAAATGCCGTCTCGGCGAAGCTAAGAGAGGCTGGGTCGAGGAGCTGCACAGTGTCTTGTGGGCGTACCGCACCACACCCCATTTGACGACGGGCGAGACCCCCTTTCGACTAACATACGGCACCGAGGCCGTCATCCCAGTGGAAATCAGGGAACCCTCCAGGCGGACAGAAACTCCCCTCGATGAAGAAATGAACGACGAGGCACTCAGGGACGAGCTCGATTTAGTCGAGGAAATTCGATCGGGGACAACCCTACGCGAGGCCACCCTAAAACAAAGAGTGTCCCTGCGTCACAACGACAAGGTCATTAAACGCGAGTTCGGGATCGGAAGCCTGGTGTTACGAAGAAACCAGAAAGACTCCCGCGAAGGGAAATTGGCCGCAAACTGGGAAGGGCCTTACCGCGTCCACAGCACCACAGGTACCGGGGCATACTACCTCGAGCAACTAGACGGAGAACCATTTCCGCGACCCTGGAACGCTGCTAAACTAAAGCAGTACTATAGTTAAAAACCCTTAACACTAAGGACTCTCTTCGTCGAACATCCACATCCAATCGATGGAGAGAGATGTCTCGACCACGTAGAAAGGCCAAGGTACGGGCCCAACCTACGTCCAAACGACATAACGCCGTTCAGCCAAACGAGCACGAACGACAGTGCCCGACATGGACACCTCAATCGAACTCCACAGTCGAAGTACCCACATGGCAGAACACCCAGCTCGCGATGGGCAGTTCACGCCACGGGCACGCAACCCCGATACGGGTCGTACGCCTGAGCAAGCAGCTTTACTCCGCACGAACGACGCATTTCGAAGTACGTCGGACCACCAAATGGGTCGAAAGAATCTCCACTCGAGGACGTAACTTAGGCAAATTTCGCCACAAAGTAACAGTCGAGCACAAACGTGACTCGAGGACGTAACTTAGGCAGATTTCGCCACAAAATAACAAGCCGAGCACAAGTATGCCCCGAGGAAATAACTTAGGCAAATTTCGCCACAAAGTAACAGTCGAGTACAGGCGAGACTCGGGGACCTAACTTAGGCACATTTTATCACAAATATAAAAACTTAGACACGAGCAAATATTAAAGATGGAAATAAACGTTCATTCAAAGGCTCGTAAGCAAAAACAAATAAAAGTAAACCGACCAAGAAGGCCGGCGATGTTCAGAGATTACAGGCACGGGCAAGCAGACCCCAAAAAAATATGCACGGGCACGCAGGCCCCAAAAAACTAACTACCAATAAACAGGCGCGCAGGCCCGACCAGAATTCCACGGCTAGACTTCCCCGGGGCTACCAACATCCACGACAGGAGACTCGGGAGGAGGCACGACCTGGCCATCGATGATCTGGGACATGAAACCCACCCCCTCGGTATTCAGACCCGGATTTAATAAAGTGAGTTGGCTAACCGCGGCCTCAAAACCATCCTCCAAGGCACCAACACAGTCCGTTTCAAGGAGATGGATGCGCCCGACCAGATCCGAGCGACTCCGCAAGGGGGCTGTCTCCTCCGACTCATCTTCAGCGGGGAGCATGGCGGCCTTCAGGTCCTCAACTTCTTTAGACAGATGCTCGCTGTCGGCCTCCAAGCGTTCCCGGTCCAGTCGGAAGCAGTCCCTCTCCTCGGCAACCTTCCCCGAGTTCTCCTTCTCCGCGGCCAGCAGCTCGGCTTGCTCGCGGAACATCTCCTCAGAATGCTCCAGAGCAGCCTTCAACTTTCGAGAGCTGGCAGCAAGGGCAGCTTTCTCCAGCTCCAATTCCCTGACGCGGTCAGAGGAGTCCGACCCCTCCTCAGTGAGGACAACGGACATCTCGGCCATCTTAACCATCCCAACCATACTGGCGGCCAAATGTTTTCTCCGACTTTCTTTATTTAGCCGCCTGATAGTCTCAGCCTCCTCGGCACTTACTATCAAGGGGAACCCCTCGAAGAAGCCTTCCTCTTTAAAGCAGGGGGGCAAGCCAAAAGCCCTCACCGTGCCAGACTCATCGCCGACTTCCGGGCGCTAATCCCAAATGCGGGTTTCTAACATCCAAATAACAGAAAAATTACCTACAACGAAGAAAAATAGGAAAGATAAACGCTTACTTGGAAGTTAAGGAGGATGTACGGCAGCAGTGAAGAAAATCGACGGCGGGAGGTACGGTGATCTTGCGAAATTCTGGAAAAACAGCGGCGGCAAAGGCAAAGGAAGAAGGAGAAGCGCGAAGAGGAAAAGCAGACTATGGGGCCCAAGGATCCTATTTATAGGGATGACGTGGAATACGAAACGTCTCCCCGGGGAACCACGAGCTTCCCCTCCTCGACGTCTACTCCCCTAGGCAATGATGGCTCTACTTTCACTAGGGTGGCGTCACGGTTCCCAAGGGTTGCCTCGTGTACCCAACGAACACAGCCCGCCAAGAATCCCCCCGAGCACGCCTCGAAAAGGATTACCCCACGAACGCAACTCATGAGAAACTCCTCGAGCAATCACGAGGAAGCAAATATCCTACATCGGGCATCATACCCCATGGCAAAGGCGAGTTGAGGTCAAGTCATAACTCCTGCCCCAGGAGCCACGACATGGGGGCTCCTGTTCTGGACTGGGCCTGCCCTGGCCCAAAAGCATGAACGAAGGCCCAATCCAAGCAAACTCTTCGAGGAGCGCGCGCCCGAGGATTCCGCCAGCGTGCCCGCCGTTGCCCGCGAACAGGGTGTCCTCGACCACGGGAACTCCAGCTCGAGCCCAGCTCGAGCACCATCCTCGTAAGGCAGACTCTGACAGTTACCAAATCACCTGAACTCCGGAAAGACTGCGTCTTCGTCCCTCCTCATTTTCCGCAGAGCATCACCAGGAAGGAGACCACGTGCGGGTCCCCACTACACACGTAGAACCTGGAAGTTCCTTTATTGGGCGAGCTCGGGTCGGCCCAATGAAGGGACCTTGGCCCCGCGCTGGGGGCTATAAATACCATTTGTTCCTAGAGGGTCAGGTATTCATCTCTTACGCATATATACGCTTTTTGCCTGCTCATTCCGTCACTCACTTTAGCATCAGAGTGTCTTGCAGGTACCCCCCCCCCCCCATCTCACTCAAATTTCTGCTCGGAGCCAGTCGTGACGGTCCAAGTCTGATCAGGTAAGATCATAAAATATTAATGATATTTGAAGAATTGGATGCATTTAACCTACCTTTGACAAAAGTTGGATGAATTACTTGAAGATGAATTGATGAATTAGGTTGAAATTGGAAGAAGATTGAAAGGAAAGGGACTTGAAACAGAAGCAAGCGTGAAATGGAAAGAGAAGAAAGCAGAAGCAAGTGAACTAAAGCGTGAAAGAGGAAAGAAATGGTCTTTAAATAAGGAAATCAACATTGTGATAATCACATCGCAAAAAAATAGTTTTATTGGGTTGCAACGTGAAATCCACGTTGGAACATCTACACAGTCAGAACGGTCATGTGCGTTGCGACATGAATTTCACGTCGCCACATAAAAGTGTCAGTCAACGTTACACACCCATCAATTCTTGCAGTTAAATTTTCACTTCTAATTTTTTAATTTTTAAAATGTGATTTACGACGTGATATACACACCAAAAATATATTTTAATTTTTTTTTTAAAGTATCCCCATATGAAACCAGAATTATATATATATATATATATATATATATATATATATATATATATATATATATATATATATATATATATATATAAACCAGAATTCTTTGTAATATATATATTTCAAAGTTCCACGACATAACATTATTTTTAAAATATTTTTAACATTTCTCACATGAATACTGAATTCTATTTTTTTTAATTATTATAAATATATATCAATATGATATTTGCAACTTAGTTTTTTTTTATTATATATTAAACACGTCACAATATCACGAAGCTGGAAACTGTTTTCTTATAGTGATAAATATGTAATTGATAAATATAATTATTATGAGAAAATAAATAAATAAAATTAATTTTAAAATTGTTAGTATCTTTAAGTGTAATTATTTTTTATTTCACTCCACACCAGAATAATTATTCATAACATGTTTCCTTTTTTTAAATAAAAAATTATATTTTTATGTCACTCCCTTATATTTTCATAAAACATAATTTAAAATAAGTCTTCAAACAATTTCCTTTAAATTCATACAAATAAATTTGTAACTTTTATAATTTATACATCGCAAAAATCAATGTGTCTTACAGTATCTAAGCAAAACAATAAACGGTCTTATGCAAATCTTTACAATTCCTCTAACCATAGCAATAATCTAATATCAATTACAAAACTAAAAATGATAATTTTTAAAATATTAAAACAAAAGACATAATGATGAACAATTTCCTGTAAAAAGATTGATAATTAAAAGTATGGAAGGACCTCAGATTCAAACTGTTAACATTAAGCTCATTAATAACAGAGTGAGCCGTTGGGCTATGAATAATTAATTGATTGATTTTCATTAATAAATACAAAATTAAAAATAATAATTTAAAAACTATACACAAAATGATTAAGTTGAATAGTTAAAAAAATTAACTTAAATTTTTTCATTATAATATTCATTAATATCTTTCGTATTAATGTGTTTAAATTATAAACTTGAATTGCTTCTTATACATTATTTAATAAAATATTAATTGATATGTATTGACGGTGTAAAATAATTTTATATTGTCATTCAATAAAAATCTTATAATCTATTATGTTATTAATTTTTTTTAAAAATAAAAGTATATTTTAATTAGATATATGATTGTGATTAATTCACAGTATAAAACTATTTTACACGATCAATGTATCAGTATTTTTCTCATTTAATAATAGTAACGTTTAACACCATTTATTAAAAAAATGTAACAACATTATAATAAGTGATCCAAAAATCAAATGATTAAAATTATTTCACAATTATACTCATACAAAAAGGCTTTGGAAATACTTTTTTTTATATATATGTGTTGTGAAAAACGATAAAAAAATCAGAATATTAACAAATTCTTGATTACCAAAATATTCACAAGGGTAAAGAAAAATGAAAAAATAAGAAGAACTCAATGAATTAGTTATAAACTGTTATTCTTTATTTTCTCTTTGAAACAAAATTATAAGTGTTATAAAATAACAAATAACGTCTCTTACTCTAATTAAGATTTGCATTGTGCAATGATGAGAGACTAGTATGTTATTTATAAGAAGACTAATACACTAAACTAATGAGCTTTTACACACAGACTTATTACAATCTAATTTAGGGAATACACTAACTTAAATAATTGAGCATAACAAACATACCCAATTCGACAATGCTAACAATCCTAGCATTTCGGCTATTGCATACTTGAACATACTTCGACTACAACGTTGAAGGTCTTCGACCCCGACACGAAAATCAGCTTTAGCCTCATGCTTAGATCCTGTCAAACCAAGAAGCTACCATTCGACCATACTAGAGTTCGATTCAATATCTCACAAATCTCCACATTGTAACAAACTCTATAACATCAAGGAAACAAATTAGCTTTCTTCATGCAGCTTTATCAACTGCATACAATAGAAAAACTTGCAACATGGCAAAGTCTTGGTGATCATATCAGCAAAATTGTGATATGTCAAAACCTTAAGCTCTTGGACTTGTCCACGCCCGATTACCCCTCTGACAAAATGCAGCCTCACATCGATGTGCTTAGTTCGCTCATGATAGGATGAATTCTTCAACAAGTGTATTGCACTTTAACTATCATATTTAACAGTGATAACTCGATCTTGAAGTTTCTGCTCCTTAGCAAAACCTTAAAGTCACAATGTTTCTTTCACAGCTTTAGCGAGGGCAATATTTTCTGCTTCAGTGGTTGATAAGGCGACAAACTTTTGAAGTGTCTCTTTTCAACTAATTGTTGTGCTAAACATAGTGAAAACATAATCAAAAATAAATTTTCTGGAATCCATACAATCTGTATAATCAGAGTCGACATACCCTTCGATTACTACTTTACTATCTTCACCACAGGCTCCACCATAAATTATGACTATGTTCAGAGGACCATTTATGTACCTTAGAGTCAACTTCAATTCTTTCCAGTGAGCCTTTCTAGGATTCACCATGTACCTGCTTACAAGATTTACTGCATATGCTATGTCGGGTCTAGTACATACCATAACATACATCAAAGAACCTACTATGTTATCATATGTGATGCTATTCATATAAGATCTTTCGACCTCAGTACTGGGACACTGATCTACACTCAACTCGAATTAAGGATTTGCCGGTGTCACAATAGGCTTTAAATTTGACATTCTAAACTTGTCGAGAATCTTCCTTAGGTATGTCTCTTAAGATAAGCATAATTTCGACTACTTTCTATCTCCTTATTGAGTTCAACTTTCACCTTCATTACATCCTCGATATTGTTTCTTGCTATGAGAATATCATACACATAAAATAACAAATGAATTTCCGGGCCTAAATATGAAGTAAACACAGTGGTCGAACTGACTTCTAATGAAACCTATGCGTGTTATGAACTTATCGAATCTCCTATTCCACTATTGAGGAGATTGTTTCAGTCCATATAATGACCTAATCATCTTGCACACATAATATTCCTTTCCCTTTTCTACATATCCTTTAGGTTGCTTCATCAGGATTGTTTCATCTAGATCTCCATACAAGAAATCGGTTTTCACATCCATTTGTTTCAGTTCTAGGTTAAACTGTGCCAACACGACAAGTAGCATTCAAATGAACTTATGCTTCACAACAAGAGAAAACACACCATTGAAGTCGACACCTTCTTTCTAAGTGAAACCCCTTGCGACCAATCTTGTCTTTTTATCTTTTTGAAGTCACTCCTTTGATTCTTTCCTTAACTTTGAAAATTCACTTACAACCAACTAACCTAGCTCCAACAGGTTTCTTGATCAGTTCCCAAGTGTGATTATCATGAAGAGATTTCTTCTCATCATCCACGACTTTTAGTCATTCAATTTTATTTCAACTCCTCATAACTTCCTTATAGTCTATAGGTTCTTCATCTAGAACCTCACTTGCAGAGATTAAGGCATAAGCTATGAGATATGCATACCCAAGTCTCTGAGGTGGATTGATGGCTCTTCATGGCCTATCTCTTGCCAATAGGTAGTCATTAACAATTTCCTCAACTTCCTCAATATCTTCAGCATCTTGTTCTTCTTCTTCGACTTGATCTGGGATACGCAATTCAGCATCGACGTGCTCCACCTCAGTAGGAATCTCTTCCAGTTTTAGCTCTTCTTCAGATATCTCTTCCCTTCGACCAATGTTATCATTTTTCTGGAAATCCATCTCAACTTCATTGAAAACTATAGCTCGACTTGTGATACATTTTCGGTGACCTGGCTCTAAGCACCATAACCTATAAGCTTTGAATCCTCCAGGGTATCCCATGAACATGCATCTCAGAGCTCTACATTCGACCTTTTCTTTCCTAATGTGATCATAGGCTACACATATAAATACTCTAAGTTTGTCGAGATCTGGTGGATTTCCCGACCAAACTTCTTCAGGTGTCTTCATATCTAACACAGTCGAAGGACATCTATTTATCAAATATATTAAAGTGGAAACAGTCTCTGCCCAAAACACCTTCTTTAATCCACCGTCTGTCATGGTCAGATGTATCAGAAGCGCATGATCAACACATTCAACAAGAAAATCAAACATCGGGTATATTAGGCTGGTGACTTAGTAATAAAGCGCATCATTCTACCGCAAGGTGATCCCCGAGGCAAATGGACTCCCACCTACGAAGGGCCATTTGTTGTCAAGAATATATTTTCAGGCGGTGCCATGATACTAACCACCATGGACGGTAAAGATTTTATGCACCTTAAGAACGAGACATAGTCAAAAGATACTACACATAAAAACGACCCTCTAGATTGACTGGCCTAGGAAAAAATAAGGGCATCCCGGCGAACCAAAAGGGTTCGGGAAAAAATTAGGGATAAGAATATAAACAGATTGTACACCCGGCAAGTCGAAAACCTGAAAAGGAGGCTTGGGCAAAAAAGGGTATCCCGGTGGACTAAAATCACGAAAGGGCAGTCCAAGAAAAAGTTAGGGATTAAAGCGTATGACTATGTCCTGTTGGATCACCTACAACGAGCCTTATTACCAACATTAGGTTCAAATGGTACAACTCAATTCAATCAACTTCTTTCGACAACAAGGGATGAGATGCTCAAAGACATAGGGGCAATAGCAGAGTTGAAACACGACGAGATTAATTTCCCATAGCTATATGTTTTCACTTTGTAATCTTTCTTCATTTTTGCAACGATTTCCTTTTACTAGGATTTCTATCTCTTTGTACAAAATCGTCTGTTTATAGCCAAACTATCAAAACAAATACCATATAAAAAATTCAAATGTTTTATTTGTTTTGTTTTGTTTGCAAAAACGTCCAATAACTAAATTGAATGAACATATGCATATGAATATGATTACTGCTGACAAATATATGCATAAAAACAGGAATAAGCATTTGCTCAAGACTCTAGGAGTTGGGATAATGTTCAAGTCGCCCATAAATCCCCACAGGATTATCCCCACAGAGTTATCTTCACAAAGCTCATCCCCGACGGAGATACATTCCCCCGCAAGTCTAAAATGCTTTCAAGATAGAAACTGGGGCATTTGCCAGCAATTAACCAGATCATATTCCCCAGTATATCCCCCTAGCAGATATAGGGGTATGATATTTTCCCCAACAATGTCACCAACCTACGAAATTCCAATCCCCATCGGAATATGCTTCCTTAGCACAACCCACAAGAATTTATTCCCCAGCTGAGTTTATTTCTTCTAAAACTGTAAAATCCCCTACAAATTTCTTTTCTCAAGCAGAACTCAGCTCCTCAGCAAAAGTATTCCTTAGCAAAGTGTTTCTACAACAAGGTTTATTCCCCAACAGGGTTTATTTCCTCAATCGGGTTTATTACCCCAAAAGAAAACACTATCCCCATCTTGAGCCTATTTCTCCGACTACTACAAATCACCGGCAAAATCCCTTTCTCCAGCAAAGGGTAGTCTAGGTCGCTATCCCCAAAAAGTTTCTACATGATCTGAAATCAAACCAGATATCGTTCAAACTTATCCTCTCTAGACGAGTAAGCGTCCATATCAGAAACTCGATTATACAATGCCTCAAAAAGTTATCTATCTATTTTAACCCCAGTCAGGGTATATAAGAATTAAATTCTCTAGTAAAGCGATGAACGACCAATGATTTTGAACTCTTCTCCCCAAGCATAAATCAACGTTCCCTAGCGGAGTTTCCTCAAACAGGGAGTGGGAGTCCCCAGCGGCAACATTTCAAACAAGATTGAAGATTACATATATTCTTCATCCCCAGCACCATTCAGGGATTTATTTCCCCCAGTGAAATGTTATATGGAGCTACACTTCAACGACATTTAACATTCATCCATCATTTACAAACATCATAGCATATGCATATGAAACGCATATGACATAATCTCATTTACTTTGAGAACATCATTACACAATGCATTTCATACATCATGACATTTCATACAGCTAACTCTTTATCCTTTCAGGTAAAGCTTACCAGCAGACGAACATCATCAACAATTTTTAGACACATCGAAGATGAACTCCCAAAATAGAACGGCGAAACTATCTTTTTTCTTTATGGTCAGATAAAGATTAATTATCAAAATAGGACGGGGCGGCTATCTTTATCACCAATGGTATGAACTCCATAAACAGGATGGGTTTACCAATAAACTGATTGTAGATCAATTCCTGAAACAGGACGGGGCAACTATCTACATAAACAGATCAAAGATTAACTCCCGAAACAGGACGGGGAAACTATCTTTCTTTATTTATGGTCAGATAAAGATCAATTCCTGGAACAGGACGAGCCGACTATCTTTATCAACAATGGTATGAACTTCCAAAAAGGATGGGTTTACCAACAAACTGGTTGTAGATCAATTCCCGAAACAGAATGGGGGCGCCTATCTGCATGAAAAAATCAAAGATTAAATCCCAAAACAGGATGGGGAAACTATCCTTATTTCTTTATGGTCATATAAAGATCAATTCCCGAAACACGACATGGCAACTATCTTTATCACCAATGGTATGAACTCCTGAAACAGGACAGGTTTACCAACAAACTGATTGTAGATCAATTCCCGAAACAGGACGAGGCAACTATCTACATGAACGGGTTGAAGATTAACTCCCGAAATAGGACGGGGAAACTATCTTTCTTTCTTTATGGTCAGATAAATATCAATTCCCAAAATAGGACCGGCGACTATCTTTATCACCAATGGTATGAACTCCCAAAACAAGACTGGTTTACCAATAAATTGATTGTAGATCAATTTCCGAAACAGGACGGGTGTGATCGGTGGATCTGGAACTGACTGTTTAACGCTGGTTCACGAAATGTCGCGGAAGCAAGAGTCGCCACCGTCTTTTATTTTCTTCAAATGGAAAGGACAAAAGCACAGAAAAATTCCTTAAAGAGATTGCTCTCGGTTCGGGAGGTAGATTATAGAAAGGGAAGGTGTTAGCACCCTTTCTATCCATGGTTATCCATGGGCTCTTAGATACTTGCTCATTTGTGTTTTCAAAAATGGTTTGTTTGCTTTTCAACTGTGGGTTTTAAAAAGTTTCTTTGAAAATTCCAGTTCGACTCTTGTATCGGTCCTCAAGAGTGTTTGAAAAGTTGCTTTCGAAAGCTTTTTGAAAAGGTATCGGTGTGAAAAGTATTTTTGATTTGTTTTGAAATTAGAGCAAGTATCTAGAGTCGTCTACCTACCCTAAGGAATTCGTCTGTGTAGACGTCTTTAAAGTAGTGCCATCCCACCATTGAGAGGTAGGTAGCACCACCATTGGAGGTGTTCGGGTCAATTCGAAATTCGGGACGTGGTGATCACCGGAGCAATAGGAAGACACCTTAGAAGCTACCCTCATGCCAGGTTCCCGGATCATGAGGACTTACTAAAACATCCTCTACTCGACGATCACCTTTCGAGGGGCAAGGCAACAGTGAGGCGTACCCTAGGGGTGGTGTGTGATTTGTGTGTCATGTTCATTTATTTTTGTCTTATTCATGTCATGGGTGATCTATGCGTTCGTTTTTATTTTGACATTCATTCTTGCATGCAAATTTATTAACAGTTAAAAAGTGCGGAATTTAAAAGTTCCTACGCTATTACAAAGGCGCGGGTCCACATCGCCAAATTTAAATCCATGACCCGATTTAAAATAAAATAAAGTGCGAGAAATATAAATATCAAATTTACATGGCTTTGGGAGAATTACATGAATATTATAAGAAAGGAAATAAAATGCGAAGAGAATTAAAATCGAAAGTGAGGGCGTTGGACCCTTTTTAATGAAATTAAATTATGATTAACAAATTAATTAAATTAAAATAAAAAGAAAATATTTTTTGAGTTTTTGTATTTAGGGATTTTTATGAGAGAATTAACTGAAATTAAAAAAATTAATTAATTAACCCTAATTCTAACTATTTTTATTTATTAAGAAATATGTTAAAGTTGAATCTAAAATTAACCTAATTAATAAATACAATTTTATTTGCAAAAATATATAATTAATTATTAATAATGAGAAAAGAAAAGATAAAAGTAATTAAACCCTAATTCTACAATTTTTTAAGTTTATTGAGAAAATATTAACATTTAAACCTAAAATTAAGACTAAATTAATTAATGAGATTTATTTACAAAAATAACATTTAAATAAAATATATTTTATTTTTTGTCTTTTCTGATTTTTTTTTATATTTTTTATGTTATGAAAATATTGATTTAAAGAATTAAATTAAAACTAATTAAAACAAATAAAAATAGAAAAATATAAAGAGAATGAAAAAAGCAAACCAAGGGGGGTGTTGTCCCCAAATTGGAGGTATGATTCAGCAGTTCTGGCCCATTGAACCCTGGCCCTTTTGACTTTTCCTGGGAGCGTGTGTACGCGTTGACTGGTGAGTATGACGTTCATCAAATCTGAGCCCTTGGATGGACATTCTGGGACATGTGGCATGCTGAGATTATGGACGTATGATGAACCATGGGATTGAAGCTGCATAGGATTATATTGAAACAAAATATATTAAGAATATGGGGGGACCTGGGAATCGAACCCAGGTCCTAGTGCTTTATGAGACAACGCCTTAACCATCTGTACCAACCACGCGCTTTGTTTATTATATGACAAATAATCAATATGAGATAAAACAAGGGTTAGTGGGATATTTTTGCGCGAATTTCAAATGCGCCAATCCCCTGTTTACACCTCACCTTCTTCTCCAAGTGTCCTGCGTTTGCCTGAAAAAACATAAACAAGATTGCGGGGGTTTTAAACCCCCACTATATGCTGTATGAAAAAATAGCGAATAGAAATCCTTTGATCATAAATTAGGCGCGACCTAAGCATTGAGTTCGTCTGAAGCTCCTGGTTTTAATGGTCTAAGTATCATGTCTCAATTTTTCCATAACAGAGAAACCCCAAATTTGAACCTCTGCAACCCTAAAACGTTCCAATGGTGATTTCGCGTATGATGCACAAAAACTCAATCAAACTACATGGTTAGCTTCAGCATGATAAGACTAATACAAAACAATCATTAGAACTCAAAATTATGGCATGAATGATAAAATACGATTATGTAAAAAAGATGAGACAGTTTGATTGCTAGGTACCAATTCTGGGTGCGTGAGGATTGTAAAATACTGCAGTTAGGTTCAGTGAAGCTTTTGCAAGCTATTGCAATTGGTATTTTGCCTTGAAAAGCCTTGGAATCGTATTTTCAGTTTTGGAATTTTCTTGAAAAAGTGCAAAGTTGTTTTGGAATTCTGGCGCAGCTTAGAGGTCTCTTGTGCATTAGGTTTGCATTAGTATATGTATGGAGTGAATTAGGGTTGAGTTTTCAATCAAAAGATCTTTGCATTGATGAGAACAATATTTGATTTTCATGGCATCTTTTTCAATCTTTTTCACATGTGTTTTGATGCCAATTATGTCCAAATCACCTTGATTCTTTCCATATCAGATAATGCACGAAATCTTGAAGGTATTTCATGCATAGAAAGATTTGAAAAGCTTGCTTTAGTATTTTTCACATATTTTATTTAATTAAATGAATTATTTGTAATTAAAAATTCAAATAAATAAATAAAAATGATGAATAAATCCCCTTTGGGCCAAATGGTCGTGCATATGCTTTGGATGATGAATCTTGGAAGAAAATGTGGCCCATTAGCAATTTTAAGGCATTTGAAGCAAAGTTGACTTTTCAAAATACCCAAAAATTTCCCAACTTCCACAAGGCATATCTTGCTCAATTTTTAAGCTTTGATCATGTTCTTAGACATTTTGGAAAGGTCTTGAAGTCCTCTAACCAATTCCTTCGGTCCCATGTCATTTTGATTTACCAATCTCAAGTTATGGCCTTTGACTTAAAGTCCCTTCTTGTTGACTTTTGAAAATGACCTATAATGTTGAAATTGATAACTTTTTGTGAGAGCATTTCTTGGACTTGAAGTGTGAAGAGGAGTTGTAGGAAATGTCTTTATCTTCAAAATGAGCTTTGGATGGAATTTTTCTGATAATCCATGTGGAAGTTATGCCTTGGTCAAGTTACAGTTGACTTTTTCAACTGTCCAAATATGGAAACTTTTGCATCTTGAGACTTTTTGAGCCATACTTTGAGAATCATGATCAAGGATTGATCAAATGATGTTTGTGGCTTCAAAATGAGATGTTGACCAAAAATTTGAACTTTTGACTGTCAAATGACCATTTTGCCCCTGCAGTTGACTGTAGGGCAATTAGGGTTTTTGATTGTGCAATTTTGTGCTGTAGGTCTTAAAACTTGGTATGATGATGCTTGACCCTATTTGTAGGCATGTGGGACTTGATTGGACCCTTGAAAACTTCAATTTCTTTGCCATAACCAAAACCCTAGTTCTTGACTGTTAGGAGGCCCTTGAACTGTGCAACCCTTGGGGAATTTTGAAGCATGCTCTTTGCAAATTTTGAAGAATATGGGAGGGCAAATTTTGGGGTACAACAGTTGCCCCTGTTCAATCTTCTTAGACCTGAGGATGCAGATTGGATGACGTGCCTTTCTTAATCCGAAGGTGGAAGATGATTGAACACTAGAGTGCCCAGAAATTTGCGCTCACATAGTAGTGTGATGATGGGAATGGGCTTATAGATGCCATTTGGAGATTGATGGATAGGATGATGGGCTTATAGATGCCATGCTAAGAGATGATGGATAGGTGGATGGGCTTATAGATGCCATCTGGGTGTTGATCGCGTAAGAGATTCCTTAGCGAGAACTTGCGTACCTAAAAAAGAAAAATGATTACCTGGCCTGTTGCAGGGGCTGGTCTTCAAACTCTTTGTGTAGATGTGTCCTGACTGGTTACAGGAGCTGGATTTGGAGCTTCAAAAGGTGATGAATGAACCAGGGATGGTTACTACCTCAACAGGAACGATGAGAGAACCTTGGACGATTACTACCTCAACAGGAAACATTGAGAGAACCTTGGGCGACCTCAACCTCAACAGTAACGCTGAGAGAATCTTGGGTGATTACTACCTCAACAGGAACGCTGAGAGAATCTTGGATGTCTTCTACTGAGTCTTCATCAGGAAAATCTTTTAGGGGTCGATTTAGCTGGACTAGAGAAGGCCTTTGGCTGGATAAGAAACAGAAAAATCTTAGGGTCGATTTAACTGAACCGGACAAGGTCTTGAAATCTTCAACTGGATAAGAAACAGGGAGATCTTAGGGTCGATCTGACTGAACCAGAGAAGGCCTTTGACTGGATAAGAAACAAGAAAATCTTAGGGTCGATTTAACTGAACCGGTCTAGGTCTTGAAATCTTCAACTGGATAAGAAACAGGGAGATCTTAGGGTCGATCTGACTGAACCAGAGAAGGCCTTTGACTGGATAAGAAACAGAAAAATCTTAGGGTCGATTTAACTGAACCGGTCTAGGTCTTGAAATGTCTTCAACTGGATAAGAAACAGGGAGATCTTAGGGTCGATCTGACTGAACCAGAGAAGGCCTTTGACTGGATAAGAAACAGAAAAATCTTAGGGTCGATTTAACTGAACCGGTCTAGGTCTTGAAATGTCTTCAACTGGATAAGAATCAGGGAGATCTTAGGGTCGATCTGACTGAACCAGAGAAGGCCTTTGACTGGATAAGAAACAGAAAAATCTTAGGGTCGATTTAACTGAACCGGTCTAGGTCTTGAAATGTCTTCAACTGGATAAGAATCAGGGAGATCTTAGGGTCGATCTGACTGAACCAGAGAAGGCCTTTGACTGGATAAGAAACAGAAAAATCTTAGGGTCGATTTAACTGAACCGGTCTAGGTCTTGAAATGTCTTCAACTGGATAAGAATCAGGGAGATCTTAGGGTCGATCTGACTGAACCAGAGAAGGCCTTGAATATAGCTGAGAACTTAACTGGGTCTTCCCTGAAAGGTAAAGGTCAGTCATATGCAATGCATGATATGGATCAAGCAATGATGTTCTCAACATAAATGAGATTTGTAAGATATGATGCGTATATGCATGCTATAATGTATGGAAGTGCGATGTTTATGAATGTATCTTTTCGTCTTTAGGAAAATAAATCCTTGATGGGTGCCGGGAAGTCACTCCTGGGCTGATGTTTGGAAAATAGATTTTGCCTCCGCTGGGGATGATAGTTGCAAGAATACCGGTAGGAGAAGATAACTCCGTTGGGGAATAAACTTGGCGAATGGATTACTCTGCGGGGAGAAAAGTACTCTAGTGATCTTGCTGGGGAACAATATTCTGTGGGGAGAGAGGTACTTTGCTGGGATGTTAATGGTAACTTTGCTGGGGATACCATTGTTATGTTGGAAGCGTTAATAGACTTCGCTGGGGATAAGAAGACTTTGCCGAGGACGCTCTTTCCGTGGCTTTTGGCTGAGGATAACCCAGTTATATCCTGGTAGGGAAATAACTCTTTGAATAAAGCCGGGAGATGCATTCGTGCTCTGTGAGGATACGCTTCCAGAATCTACTGGGGATAAGCTTACTGTTCGGGGAGATGATTCAACTTTCCTGGGGGAATCTGGATTGGACTCTCCTGGGGAAATTTTGAACTGGGGAAGTAGCTCCATTGACTGTTCGATATACCGTTGGGGGAACAATCTTTAGGTCAAGACTGCCGGGGATGCTTGTTAAGAATACCGGTATATCATGCTGGGGAATGTTGAGATCTGTGGGGAATACCCAACTTCCTTAAGATTGGCTGTAGCTTTACTTGGGGAGAGTGCATTGACCGACTGACTCACTCTCTGGGGAATTAAGATATCTGGTTGTGTTCTTCAGCTGAACCTATCTTAGTACCTTGGTGGACAGAGCCATTAGATCGTTTGGACGACTTATCATTGCCCCTGTTTCTGAGGTGGGAGAGGAAGACCTGTGAGGTGCTGATAGTTGTTGATGGACAAACCTCCTTCTGGTAGGCAAGTGACAAGATGCCGGGACATAGTCATACGCTTTGGTCCCTTACTTTTGCCTGGACCGCCCTTTCGGGTTTTCAGTCCACCGGGATACCCATTTTTGCCCAAGCCGCCTTTTCAGGTTTTCGACTTGCCGGGTGTACAGATTTTTTCATTTCATCCCTTCATTTTTCCCGAACCCTTTTGGTTCGCCGGGAAGCCCTTATTTTTGCCTAGGTGTGTCAACCTAGCGGGTCTTTGATTATGCGTAGTATTTTTTTCCGACTATGTCCATGCTCTCAGGATGTAGGGAGTTGCCCCTGTTTAGAAGTGTTTTGTCATGCCCCCAGAAGGTGTTTGATCAGGCAAGATTCGTTGTTGGAGTGCCCCTAGTGACCCAGGCGGAGAGTTGCCCCAGGCTACTTGGCCTTTGAGAGATTCTCCGAATCTTGACTTAACTGCCCCAGATGATGGACAATAGTCATGCCATGCTCCTTGATTGGAAGTGCTTTTGTTCACTAGGTATTCATCGTGCGAATTTCCCTGCTGTTCAAACAAATAGTCATATGAAAATAATGTTATATCAAAAAATGCAAAGCTTATGTCTGTCTTGAAGATTTTAAAAATGCATTCTTTTTCATAAAACAAATGAATGTTTGTAAAACGTGATGTCAACTTCGTATTTACCGTAAGCCTTAAGGAGTCAGGATACCTTTCATAACAGTAGGCTTTCGAACTAACCCATGCTTCAGCTAGGACTTTTAAGGGTTATAACGTGGCCTGGTTCTCGGTTTAAGAAACAAAGGATAATTGCTCAAATTATTTGTACCCACCCGCTCTTCGTGATGTTCTCCAAACCTAAACTCAGTTGATCATACGTTAGACCTTGTTTGAGTCTTTTCTCTGATTTTCCGGTGATGATTCGGATGTTGACAGTTTATTTTGAATAGGCAGTCATTTCCCTTTTTTTTGTCGAGGGTTTGTAGGACCTCTTTCTTTTTTATTTTGTTATCCCTATTTTTTGCCTGAACTGTTTCTTTTTGTGATTACAGTCAGCGGGATGCCCCAGTTTTGTAAGCCCCCTTTATAGGTTTTGACTTTTTGGGCTTTTCATTTATGATTTTTTTTGATAATGACTGCCTGTCCTTATGATTGTTCTGAACCATCACTGTCTTTTGTCTTGTAAGGACCTCTTTGGTGCCACTTGGATCAACTGAGAGAACTACCCTGCCCCGGGTTATGATTAAGGGTTTTAAATTTCGAAAAGAAAAAAACTCATACTTCTTTGGCTCAGAGGGGTTGACGAGGGATTTTCTTCCTTATAACTCCAGTGTTTAGGGATTTGAAACAATGCCTGTACTTCATCAGCAGGGTCTATTCAAAAGCATACTGTAGATTGCGGTATCGTTTTCGTCATCCTCCCTCAAGAGGCTTAGAAATATTAATCGAGCATTGATCATCAGAAAAAATATGAAAGTAATTTTGAAAATAGCGAATGCGAATATATTGATTCAAAATAGACATAAGCGATGCATTAATGGAATAACAATGTTTAACATGAATAAATGTCTAAACAATCAAAGAACAACACAACTTGAACATTCGAATGAACAAAAGTTTTCTAGTCTCAAGGCTTGTCACTTCAAATGGTGAGCCTTGGAGGGATGGTAGAAAAATTCAGCCTGACCATCTTGCGTGAACTCCAATGCCCCTTCATCAATCAGGTCCTGGATCTTGTTCTTCAGAGCCCAACACTCATTTGTATCATGTCCTGGGCTGGCAGAGTGGTAGCCACACCTTTTATTGGGATCATAGACAGAAGATGCTGTATTGGGATTCCGGGGATGAGCCCTTAATGTGATCAGATTCAATCTCAACAGGCGTTGTAAAGCTTGAAACAGCGACATGTTGAGCTGGGTGAATTGCCTCCTGGGCTTGTCTGGCTGAAGCTGGTGAGGTTGATGCTGAATTTGTGACACTGGAGCCACTAGAGGAGCTCTCCCTTTATCTCCTTCTCTCAAAGGTGGTTGAAGGATGACTGGCTCTTTACCCTTAGACGTTTGCCCCAGTTGGTTACCCTGAAGCAGTTGGTTGATGAGAACTCCAAGCTCTTCTTGTCTTTGAGCTAAACCTTGAGTGGCAGTCAACTGCCCCAACATCTGGGCTTTCATTGCATCCACTTCAGCCCGCAGATGTTTCAGCCGTTCGTCCTCAGCGCTGCTCCTGACCAAAGTCTCCATGAGAAGTGTCCTTAGCTCCTCCTGCCCCTTGGATAGATTCAGGAGGATTTCCCCGAACCGAGTCTCTTGAGCGAGAAGGTCCTGGTTATCTTGTTGGGAAGCCATTGTTGAAATAAACAGCGAGAAAGGTAAGTGACCTGTAACAAGGATACCTGTTATGATGGTATGTATGCATGCAGTGTTTTCAAGGATCTCGCGGGGTAAACAAGAAAATTGTTAGCATTTGAATTTGCAGCTTGATTGAAGGAACTCCATGTTGCTGAGAATCCTTCTTCAAGGGTCAAAGGCTCACCATATCCAGTGGGTCATAGCCCCTGACAACCTTGGCTAGAGGAAAATAAATCCCCTTTGCCCCTTACTGGACAGTTTGATTCATCATGACCTGCATCACAAACCCTTGGGATCCTTGAAATGGATTAGGATGTATGCAATGGTATGATGTTATGGTATGCATGGAGTGACGTAAGTAAACCCTGTTATGACTCCTCATTAAGGACTATAAACAAATCCTGCAAGAAACTCAGTACACTTTGTTATGAGTCCCAATTAAGGACTATAAACAAAACCTGCAAGAAACTTAGTAAGCCCTGTCATGGGTCCCAATTAAGGACTAAAACAAAACCTGCAAGAAACTTAGCAAACCCTGTTATGAGTCCCAATTAAGGACTATAAACAAAACCTGCAAGAAACTCAAGTGTCAGATAACAAGCATGCAAGTAGTCAAGTTGGAAGGCGCACAAGTCACACAAGAGAAACCCTTAGAGTTCAGGCCAGCATGGGGTCTGGGTATTACCCTCTTGAAGTTGGTGGGCTCAACCTGTCCTATCAGAAGTAACCGGGTTCTAAGCGTCCCAATATCACTGGATTGCTTTCATTGTTCATCGTTTCGATTTAGCCACTGAATTGACGACCGAAATATTCCAGGAAAGCAACCCTCAATTGAGTGTAGTATCGAGTATCAACCAACCTCGGACTGCACCAAAATCAGTTATCTCACTACCCTAAAGAGGCCAAGATAGTTCAATTAAGGTTCCTAAGGTCTGTTGATGCTTCACGACACCACGCGGAGGCCCCGTACTCTCCTTGACTGAACTCAAGGGTTACCGGTACACACCAAAGTGCCACATCAACGTAGCAGACTGTTTCAACCATGTCGGTATACCCCGCACAGTTCCCTCACAGCCTTGTTGCTACTTTCTAAGAAGGTATCCCCAGATCCGGTTTAGGATCTATAGAACTCCCAAGACAGTCCCACAATTTAAAGCAAGCAAAGAAATACAATTGAAAACACAGTTATGAACTAACCCTAAGGTACACCTCACTTTATAAAGATATCCCCAGCAGAGTCGCCAGTTCTGTGATCGGTGGATCTGGAACTGACTGTTTAACGCTGGTTCGCGAAATGTCGCGGAAGCAAGAGTCGCCACCGTCTTTTATTTTCTCCAAATGGAAAGGACAAAAGCACAAAAAAATTCCTTAAAGAGATTGCTCTCGGTTCGGGAGGTAGATTATAGAAAGGGAAGGTGTTAGCACCCTTTCTATCCATGGTTATCCATGGGATCTTAGATACTTGCTCATTTGTGTTTTCAAAAATGGTTTATTTGCTTTTCAACTGTGGGTTTTAAAAAGTTTCTTTGAAAATTCCAGTTCGACTCTTGTATCGGTCCTCAAGAGTGTTTGAAAAGTTGCTTTCGAAAGCTTTTTGAAAAGGTATCAGTGTGAAAAGTATTTTTGATTTGTTTTGAAATTATAGCAAGTATCTAGAGTCGTCTACCTACCCTAAGGAATTCGTCTGTGTAGACGTCTTTAAAGTAGTGCCATCCCACCATTGAGAGGTAGGTAGCACCACCATTGGAGGTGTTCGGGTCAATTCGAAATTCGAGACGTGGTGATCACCGGAGCAATAGGAAGACACCTTAGAAGCTACCCTCATGCCAGGTTCCCGGATCATGAGGACTTACTAAATCATCCTCTACTCGACGATCACCTTTCGAGGGGCAAGGCAACAGTGAGGCGTACCCTAGGGGTGGTGTGTGATTTGTGTGTCATGTTCATTTATTTTTGTCTTATTCATGTCATGGGTGATCTATGCGTTCGTTTTTATTTTGACATTCATTCTTGCATGCAAATTTATTAACAGTTAAAAAGTGCGGAATTTAAAAGTTCCTACGCTATTACAAAGGCGCGGGTCCACATCGCCAAATTTAAATCCAGGACCCGATTTAAAATAAAATAAAGTGCGAGAAATATAAATATCAAATTTACATGGCTTTGGGAGAATTACATGAATATTATAAGAAAGGAAATAAAATGCGAAGAGAATTAAAATCGAAAGCGAGGGCGTTGGACCCTTTTTAATGAAATTAAATTATGATTAACAAATTAATTAAATTAAAATAAAAAGAAGATATTTTTTGAGTTTTTGTATTTAGGGATTTTTATGAGAGAATTAACTGAAATTAAAAAAATTAATTAATTAACCATAATTCTAACTATTTTTATTTATTAAGAAATATGTTAAAGTTGAATCTAAAATTAACCTAATTAATAAATACAATTTTATTTGCAAAAATATATAATTAATTATTAATAATGAGAAAAGAAAAGATAAAAGTAATTAAACCCTAATTCTACAATTTTTTAAGTTTATTGAGAAAATATTAACATTTAAACCTAAAATTAAGACTAAATTAATTAATGAGATTTATTTACAAAAATAACATTTAAATAAAATATATTTTATTTTTTGTCTTTTCTGATTTTTTTTATTATTTTTTATGTTATGAAAATATTGATTTAAAGAATTAAATTAAAACTAATTAAAACAAATATAAATAGAAAAATATAAAGAGAATGAAAAAAGCAAACCAAGGGGGGTGTTGTCCCCAAATTGGAGGTATGATTCAGCAGTTCTGGCCCATTGAACCCTGGCCCTTTTGACTTTTCCTGGGAGCGTGTGTACGCGTTGACTGGTGAGTATGACGTTCATCAAATCTGAGCCCTTGGATGGACATTCTGGGACATGTGGCATGCTGAGATTATGGACGTATGATGAACCATGGGATTGAAGCTGCATAGGATTATATTGAAACAAAATATATTAAGAATATGGGGGGACCTGGGAATCGAACCCAGGTCCCAGTGCTTTATGAGACAACGCCTTAACCATCTGTACCAACCACGCGCTTTGTTTATTATATGACAAATAATTAATATGAGATAAAACAAGGGTTAGTGGGATATTTTCGCGCGAATTTCAAATGCGCCAATCCCCTGTTTACACCTCACCTTCTTCTCTAAGTGTCTTGCGTTTGCCTGAAAAAACATAAACAAGATTGCGGGGGTTTTAAACCCCCACTATATACTGTATGAAAAAATAGCGAATAGAAATCCTTTGATCATAAATTAGGCGCGACCTAAGTATTGAGTTCGTCTGAAGCTCCTGGTTTTAATGGTCTAAGTATCATGTCTCAATTTTTCCATAACAGAGAAACCCCAAATTTGAACCTCTGCAACCCTAAAACGCTCCAATGGTGATTTCGCGTATGATGCACAAAAACTCAATCAAACTACATGGTTAGCTTCAGCATGATAAGACTAATACAAAACAATCATTAGAACTCAAAATTATGGCATGAATGATAAAATACGATTATGTAAAAAAGATGAGACAGTTTAATTGCTAGGTACCAATTCTGGGTGCGTGAGGATTGTAAAATAGTGCACTTAGGTTCAGTGAAGCTTTTGCAAGCTATTGCAATTGGTATTTTGCCTTGAAAAGCCTTGGAATCGTATTTTCAGTTTTGGAATTTTCTTGAAAAAGTGAAAAGTTGTTTTGGAATTCTGGCGCAGCTTAGAGGTCTCTTGTGCATTAGGTTTGCATTAGTATATGTATGGAGTGAATTAGGGTTGAGTTTTCAATCAAAAGATCTTTGCATTGATGAGAACAATATTTGATTTTCATGGCATATTTTTCAATCTTTTTCACATGTGTTTTGATGCCAATTATGTCCAAATCACCTTGATTCTTTCCATATCAGATAATGCACGAAATCTTGAAGGTATTTCATGCATAAAAAGATTTGAAAAGCTTGCTTTAGTATTTTTCACATATTTTATTTAATTAAATGAATTATTTGTAATTAAAAATTCAAATAAATAAATAAAAATGATGAATAAATCCCCTTTGGGCCAAATGGTCGTGCATATGCTTTGGATGATGAATCTTGGAAGAAAATGTGGCCCATTAGCAATTTTAAGGCATTTGAAGCAAAGTTGACTTTTCAAAATACCCAAAAATTTCCCAACTTCCACAAGGCATATCTTGCTCAATTTTTAAGCTTTGATCATGTTCTTGGACATTTTGGAAAGGTCTTGAAGTCCTCTAACCAATGCCTTTGGTCCCATGTCATTTTGATTTACCAATCTCAAGTTATGGCCTTTGACTTAAAGTCCCTTCTTGTTGACTTTTGAAAATGACCTATAATGTTGAAATTGATAACTTTTTGTGAGAGAATTTCTTGGACTTGAAGTGTGAAGAGGAGTTGTAGGAAATGTCTTTATCTTCAAAATGAGCTTTGGATGGAATTTTTCTGATAATCCATGTGGAAGTTATGCCTTGGTCAAGTTACAGTTGACTTTTTCAACTGTCCAAATATGGAAACTTTTGCATCTTGAGACTTTTTGAGCCATACTTTGAGAATCATGATCAAGCATTGATCAAATGATGTTTGTGGCTTCAAAATGAGATGTTGACCAAAAATTTGAACTTTTGACTGTCAAATGACCATTTTGCCCCTGCAGTTGACTGTAGGGCAATTAGGGTTTTTGACTGTGCAATTTTGTGCTGTAGGTCTTGAAACTTGGTATGATGATGCTTGACCCTATTTGTAGGCATGTGGGACTTGATTGGACCCTTGAAAACTTCAATTTCTTTTCCAGAACCAAAACCCTAGTTCTTGACTGTTAGGAGGCCCTTGAACTGTGCAACCCTTGGGGAATTTTGAAGTATGCTCTTTGCAAATTTTGAAGAATATGGGAGGGCAAATTTTGGGGTACAACAACGGGCGACTATCTACATGAACATATCAAAGATTAACTCCCAAAAAAGGATGGGGACATTATCTTTCTTTATTTATGGTCAGATAAAGATTAATTCCAGAAACAGGACGGGACGACTATCTTTATCACCAATGGTATGAACTCCCGAAACAGGATGGGTTTACTAACAAAAATAGATTGTAGGTCAATTTCTGAAACAGAACGGGGAGACTATCTACATGACAAGCAGCTACTCAAACACCTTCCCCAAAGGTTCATACAGGAAAGCATTCTTCAGCTACAGTCGAGCGTAGACTCCTTCTGATACTTCTATCATCATTCACTTTAGATGGCACCTATAAGCCCATCTTCGATGAATTTTTGTCACCTCTATGAATGGCATATTTAAGCCCATTCCTGGTACAATCAACCAACCACGTTACTTCTTGCACATGTGAGTGCAAATTTCTGGTCACATAAGTGTTCAATCCTCTTCTAACTTCAAGTTGCAAATGGCAGACATGCAAATCTAACTCTTCAGGTTTAAGAAGATTGAACAGAGGCAGCTGTTGTACCCAAAAATTTCCCCTCCCATTTTCTTGAAGACATTCTTCTAAGGATTTCAAATGCTCAAGGCTACTCAACGGTTGACCAGTCAAATTCTCCTCCTAAGCAATGGGTCCATAACTAGGGTTTTGTGTTTTTCAAGGAAGTTTGGGTTGCAAAGGTCTCAAGTGGTTTCCATGGTTCTCCATAGGTCTTCAACAATGTTCATGTCAAGTTTCAAGCCTTTCATCACAAGTTTTCTCAGTCAATGGCTCAGATGATTTAAAATCAATTGTATTGGGTAAAAAGTCAACTATGGTCAACATACAATCAAACTTCAAGATTTTTGGTCAACATCAACATTTTGAAGTGATATTCATCATTTGATCAAGGGTTGATCATGATTCTTGAAGATAAGCCCTCAAATCATCCAAAGTCAAAAGTTTCCAAATTAGGGTTTCATTAGGAGAAGTCAACTGAGCTTTGACCAAGCATAACTTTCACATGCTTCCTCGAATTTTCCCCAACCAAAGTCTATTTTGAAGGAAATTCAATTCTATACAACTTTGTATTTATTCTCAAGTCCAAAAAAGATTCATTTGAAAGATATAAGCCCATACATTATAGGTCATTTTAAAAGTCAACAAAAAGATACTTTTTGTCAAGGCAACTTACATCAAGATAAAGTCTCCAAATGCAAAAATGATAAAATGAGAAGTTGAAGAGGGAATCTTGAGCTTTCTAAAAAGTCTAAGATCACCTTAAAAAAATGAAAATTGAGAGAGTTATGACTAGTGCAAGTTGGGAAATTTTAAGGAAATGCGTGAAATGCAAAGTGAGCAAACTTGAGATTTTGAACTAGTGGACCTAACTTTTGATTTTCAAACATGTCCATGACCTTATGGAAGCCCCTAAACTCACTCATACCTTGCCTTATGTTTTATTATTATTTATATTTATTTTGTTTTTATTCAAAATAAATAAAAAATAAATCAAATAAAATGGAGAATCATTGGGCCAAGGCGCATGATGGGTTTCTTGATCAGCTAGAGGCCCAAGACAATACATGATAACTTGCCAAAAACGCATGGACTTGAAAATGGCAAGAAAAATCTCAAAAATGGAAACTTTTTAATGTGTTGGATTTTTGTTTCGTGGCTATGAATGCCTTGTCTTTATTCCATATTTGATGATTCCTTCCATCTCTCTATATAAACACAAGAGATCAGAAGCAAAAGGGACACGAGATACTTCCTGAAAAAACCTCTAGAATTCACAAAATTCTCAAAGAAAAGTATGAACTTATAACACACGATCCAGCCACATTCAGGAAGAACCAAGCACTCATATCATTTCCTGAGACTCTCAGAAGTCTCACCAGGTCCAGGAACGAAGCTATCCACGACCAGAATCGCTTCTCCAAGCACACCGGTTGTAGGTATAATTTTGAAACTTGAAATGTTTATCTACATATATCTAATTGATCCAGTGTGTTCAGATGTGTTTATGATAAGGCTTTAGACAGGTTAAGACCATTAGATGCAAGCTCTAACAGAAGGATCAAAGAATGCCATTGTTAGGGCATCAGGAGCACCTTGCTTTGGATCTCACGATATAGGATGATTATGTGATACAGTGGGAAGAACTGACTATTTTTTGGAATGCTGGTTTGCGTTTTGCGTTTGTTTTCGCAAAATGTCGTGGTAAGCAAGAGTCGCCACCGACTTTTATTTTATCCAACAAGGAAAGGAAAAAAAGCACAGAAAAATTCATTTTTCGAGATATTTCTCGGGTTCGGGGGGTAGATTATAGAAAGGGAAGGTGTTAACACCCTTTCTATCTGTGGTTATCCACGGGCTCTTAGGTACTTGCTCAAATGTTTTCAAAAATGTTTTCTTTGTGATTATGGGTTTGAAAAAAAAATTATTTGAAACTTCGATTTAACTCTTGCTTCTGTCCTCAAGAGCGTATGAAGTGTTTTTGAAAACTTTGTTCGAAAAGTGTAAGTGTGAAGAGTTTTTGTTTTTAAAAGAGCAAGTATCTAAGAACCATCTACCTACTTGAAAAAGGAATCGTTCTATATTATCTTCCTTTAGACAATGCTATCCTACTATTGATGAGTAGGTAGCATCGTCGTTGGAGTTTTAAGGGTCAATTCGAATAAGGGACGTGCGGTCACTAAAGCAATGTTAGGACGCCTTAGCGGTAACCCTAATGTCTTAGATCATTTGTTTTGAGGCAACAATATCCGAGGCAACCGTTTCGAGGCGACTATGATCTTTTAGACAGGAGGGCGACCTCTAAAGTGACCTATACTTAATGATCGCGTACGAAGGCAACCAAGTGGGGTGTACCCTAAGAGTGTGCATGTGCGAGTGTGTCGTTTTTAGTTTATTTTGATCTTTGTACATGTTAAAGGTGATCTAAGTTGATTTTAGGTTAAAACACTTAGTCTTGTCATGCCATCCTATTATCAAACATCTAACAATTATAAGTTGCGGAAATTAAAATGCGGAATTTAAATTACAAGGCGTCGGGTATTTACATCGCCAAAGACAAACCCTTTAAAAATAAATAAAGCGATAAAAAATAAATAAAGGTCCTATTAAGCTATTATAATCCGGAATCGGATACATAAATGGATAAAAGAAAATAAATCGCATGCGGGAAATTAAATCGAGCGCAAAATTCTAGGGTGTTGACCCTTTTTGTTAAAGAAAAAGATTTTTTTGTTGTTTTTGAATTAAGAAAGAAATTACCTAAGTTAATTACTAAATTAAATAAATTAATTAATAAGAAAATAAATTATTTTTGGATTTTTGGTTATTTTAAGAAAGAGAATAAAAATTAATTGAATTAGTAATTAAGCCTAATTAAATCTAATTTAATTTTAATTATTTACAAAAGAGTTAAAGTTATTCTAATTAAAAAACTAAATTAATTTAATTAGTGTTTATTAATAAAAAATAAAAGTTAAAGTTTAATTCGATAAAAAATATTTTTGTGATTTTATTTCATAAAGAAAAGAATTTTTTAATGGTTAGAAAATAATAAAACAATTAAATCAATAAAAAAAATAATAAAATAAATAAAGAGAAGAAGGGTTTGGGCCTGTATTGGGTGTCTGAATAGCAAGCTGAAGGCCCAATTAGATCTGGCCTTGTTGACTTTTTTGATTCCATATGCATGTGTTGACTGGGCTCCACATAGACCTTCAGCGCTTGGCCATCAGATTTGGCCTTCAGGCCATCTGGCTGTTGGATAGATGAGGACGCATGGTATGCCATATGCTTGGATGTGCACTTGATTACCTGAAGAACAAAATCAAATAGAAATTGGGAGGACCTGGGATTCGAACCCAGGTCCTGATGGATATTGCCAATGCTTGCTTGCCACTGGGACGCTTTGTTTTAATTGTTAGTAATATACAAATAATATATCATAAAAGAAATCAACGCTTATGGATCAGAAAAACAAAACGCGTGAAAATCATTTGAACTGGCCAACCGGAAGCTGACACGCACTCGTCCCTGTCCTTCCACTACTATAATTTTACCTGCAGATTTGAATCCGCAGCTAAAAGCGCAGCTCGATCCAAAAATCAATTCCAGGCAATAAGAATGACCTTCAAGGGCATGGTTAGGTTCGTCTCCTTCTCCTGAGTGCAACCATGCCCATTATAGGGACCAATTTCACCTGAAACAAGAACCCCTAAAAACAAAAACGTAACCCTAGCTATGGTGTTTTGGGGTTACAGCGCTTATAAACCAAATTGAATATTGCCAAAAGTTCACAAATGACATGAGGGTTAGGAATATGCAAGCAATTTATTCAAATGATGCAAGAATAATGATTCACGATTCCAAGAACAGGGTTGGTTGTCGTGATACTTACAGGGCTTTTAAAGGACTGAGGACGCGTGCTTTTGATCCAGGAAGGTTGTGTGATCACCCAGGAATCGATTGGGATTGGTCTTTGCTTCTGAAAACGCCTCTAAGTATGATTTTGATTTCACACTTTTTAGTGAGTTTTGCAACTTTTGTATTGCCTGTTCTTGCAGCCTCCAACCCTTATTTCGTTCCTTGTGGCTTGCTTATGTATGGTACAATGTGCTAGGGTAACAATTATGGTCCAAATCTTCTCCCATCATGGCTTGCATATTTGATTTGATTCACTCTTTAAACCTTTCCAATTTTGCCAAAAATCAATCTTTTTGCACATGATATTGTATGATTCGAGTTTGATGGTGATCATGATGATAATTAAGACCTGAAACGACCAAAAAGATCTTAGGTAATCAAAGTTTGAATTTTATATGATTTAATTTGATTTAAAATGAATAAATTCAATAAAAACTCAAATTAAATAATAAAAATAGAATATGGGCTCATGGATGAAGCTAGGACACGTGGGCCACTATACAAGCTCAAATCAAGTGGAAAAGAATGGGCCCATTTGACAAAATTTGAAGTTTTGGGGATAATTGACTTTTGGCAATTTTGCAAAAAAGCTCAACTTCAACAATGCATAACTTCTTCAATTTTGAACTTTTGGAGTTTTTTTTGGACTTTTTAGAAAGCTTTAGATGTACTCTAACCAACCCTTTTGATCTCATCTCATTTTGATGTTCCATGCTCAAGTTATAAGCTTTGGCAAAAAAAGGTGTTTTTGTTGACTTTCAAAAATGACCTATAATGTCCAAATTTATAACTTCTTGTGAGTGCATTTTATGATCTTGGGGTATGAATATGGATTGTAGGAAATTTCATCCTATTCAAAATGAGATTTGTATGGGTCATTTCTCATAAAGTATGAGAAAGTTATGCTTGGTCAAAGTTGAGTTGACTTTTCCTACAAAACCCTAATTTAGCAACTTTTTAGTCTTGATGAATTTTGAGCAAGCCTTGATGAATCATGATCGACCATTGACAAAATGATGAAATACACTTCAAAATGAGAATGTTGACAAAAAATCTTGAAGTTTGACTGTTTGTAGGTCACAGTTGACTTTTGCCCTAGCACAGTCGATTTTTGGACCCTTTGAGCAATTGACTGAGAAAACTTCCTCTGCAAGGCTTGAAACTTGACATGGATGATCTTGAGAAAATATTAGGACATTGGGGAGAACTTGAGGTCATTTAGATTCAAGGATCTTGATGCAACACAAAACCCTAATTTAGGGTTGACTGCCTTAGGAGATAGCTTGACTGTCTAACTCTTGAGCAATCTTGAACCACTTGGAGATTTTTCTTGCAATGTTTTGAGAAATATGAGAGGGAAAATTTTGGGGTACAACAGATTCATACAAAAATAACACCATTATTGAAATTGCAACCCTTGATTTAGGGGTATAGGGCATTTTTAGATCACTAAAGCTTTATATTTCGCAGGTTTCATGAAGGCAGTCCACCGGAGAAGATGACCGGAGCTAGGGCTCCGACGCTTCTCCGACCGTTAAAGGTGTTTTGAATATTTATTATTTCCATTTGATTCATATAATCGGAAGTAACGACCGCCCCAGCGGTAAGCGTGTGTTTGCAAAGGTGTTTGCATATCAGGGCATGGGTTCGATCCTTGCCCTTGGTATGTTATTTTTCGTTGTTTTTTCTTTAAGATGCAATGTAAACAAGTTCCACGCGCTCATCATGTGTTCTCACATCAACACCATCAGATATCAACAGGTCCAGATCCATAGAATTAAATCTTACGCCCACGTTAGACCCCCAAGGAGGAGTTGTATTGGATTACACGCAAGCAGTTGGGTTGGTGTTTTGGGCCTAACAAATTTGTTTTATGACACCCCCTGGGTTTACTTCTGCAGGCCCATTTTTTAGTTTCTTTTACAATTTCTTTTTTTCTTCTTCTTTTTAAATATTTAACTTTTTTCTAATTAATTAATTAATTTAGATTTAAATTAAAACCAATTTTACCTTTTTATTATTTATTTATTTATTTAATTAAATCAAAATTAACTTTTTTTAAAATAAATTAATCAAATTAATCAACTTAATTTCCTTTCTTTACAAAATTAAAAATAACTTAGGTTTTATTAGGTTTTAATTCCCTTTTCTCAAAAATAAACAAAAAAAAAATAAATTAATCATCAATTATTTCCCCCCAAATAAACTCCTCGTCTCCCTCTTTGCAATCTTCACACTTTTCTCGTTTTCACATTAATTTTTTATAATATTGTAACTGCTAAAGTTTGTAATAGATTAACTAGGGTTTTTAATCTGCTTTTCTTTTCCCTTATTTTTATGGTTTGTATCCCCTCCCCGAAGCTTTGTAATAGCGTAGGATATTAATTTGTCTTTACCGCTTTCCTTATAACTGCTAGATGAAATCAAAAACACTTTTCACACATGCACCTCTAGGGTGACTCCACTTGTTGCCTTCCGAAAATACAATCATGTCCCTCGAACGTAGGGATTCCATCAGCAAAAACCCTCGGTTAAAAATCATCATAAAGACCATAGTCCCTCGATGACCCTTCGATGCTGCCTTAGGTAAATGATCTTGTCCCTTGATGTTTCCTATGAATACATGATGATAGTCCCTTAAAATTGCTAAAGGTATTCATATATGTTGCCTTTATGAATGTACAATGACTTATGCATGTCCCTCAAACATCCAATGATAGGGCTTCCTACTAACTAATCATAGGACAACATTATTTAAAGGAAGAGGAAAATAACGCGAAAGACTTTTGAGTAAGAAGACAGCTTTTAATCGCTTGCTCATAAAAACATCTCTTTCCACACAAACACTTTTCTGAAATATTTTCAAAACAAACATTTTGTATGCATTCTCAACGATACGGGGATCATTAAAAAATTGCCGCACTTAGGCATTTTCAAAATATTTTCAAACACACATTCACAAAGCATTTTCAAAGTGAGCTAGCGATTAAGAGCCCATAGATAAATACGGATGAAAAGGGTTATAATACCTTCCCTTTTCATAACCTACCCCCCGAACTCAGAAAAATTCTTAAAAGGTCTTTTCTTTTCTTTTCACCCTTTCCTTTAATGGATAAAAGAAAAGTCGGTGGCGACTCTTTCTATCTGCGACAAAAGAAAAGTCGGTGGCGACTCTTTCTATCTGCGACATTTGCAATAAAACTCAAACCCAAAAGTCAATTCTCCCACCGTATTACACATGTCTTACTCCATAACACGGGTCTTCAAAATTATTTATGACATATTCTCCATTAGATAACAACCACAATACTTCAACTTACTCGCAGTAGAATACATATTTCAAAACATCTTTATTCAAAAATCATCCAAATAACCTTATCAAATCAAGGTTCATACTCCAACAATTCAAATACCACGAAGGGTAATCCAAAAACATCATAATAAAATCAATTAACATAAATTTGACACGTTGCCAACCCCGATGTTACATATTAGAGCAAGACCTTCTAGACTCAACAAAATTAAATCAACACACTCCAAAGCTATCCTTCTAGGCCTTTAAGAACTACTCCTGACCACCTGCACGTTACCCACGTAGAGGCAACATTCAAGCAGAAAGGGTGAGTAAATCATAATCATTATATAAGACATAAGGAAAACAAACATAGTAGAATAAGCCAACAATTATCACAACATCAACTCAGCAATATCATAATTTAGTACAACAGCATAATACAACATCATCAAAATCAATCAACTATACAATTCCATATAAGATATAGAGCGAGAAGATAGACTCATGCATGTGGTACCATTTCTTTTGATGAGCACTAGGACATCACCCTCCAAAGATCCCCACCATAGGATCAATCTCCTCTTGGAACCGAAGCACAAGATCGACACCCTTAATCCACACAATAGGATTGAGACCAACGCTGGACCAAAGTCCTAAATCAACAAGGGCAGACCAAAGTTATCCAAACTATTCCATGAATGTATGATGCGCAACAACAAATATAAAACGACCACGACTAGTCATACACATCATCATTCATGAAGTCATCAACACCATCATATCATCATAATAAGAAAAACATCATCATAACAATCTCATATAAACAGAACATCATCATCACATCATTATATCATCATAATAAACAAACATCACCATAATAAATAAATCATCATTGCGATTTAATGTGGGGAAGCTATTTCTATTCTAACTTAGATATTAGAAAAATACTCATAAGTTCTCATTTTATTCCATCTAACTAAGGTTTAGTGCATTAGCTACACACTGCTTCGAACGACACCTCAAACCTAGCTCTAGAATTAAAGTTATGACCTTCTTAAGAAATCTAATTCAGCCAACCAAATCTGCCATCCATCACCCATCAACACACTTCTGTCGCCCGATGATGCTACTTTCGCGTCCAACTTCGCCCGACGATGCTTGGAGCGACGAATTATAGAAACTTCCCTCTTTTTACCTCTTTTTTCGCCCCATCGCTCTCCTGGAAACATAGCCCTCGCCCTCAACACATCCTGCATCGCTCGATGATACAACCTACATCTCTTAGCAACACAGTGCGAGCAGGGTATTCTGGTTGCAATTTCTGCACTGCACTAGTCCAATTCTTCAGTGATTTCATCGTATTATAGGTCCTGAAACATCATTTAATTACATGGTTTCATCATCTATCAACATCTTATGATACTACATTAATTATACATCAATTACAAGTCATTAATCATCACTAATTCATCAATTCTTTATTAACCAACACCAATTTTCTCATCCACCAAACCTAGGCAAATCCTACAACTATCTAAGCCTTATATCAAATATCATAATCAGATAAACACCCCTTACCTTAGATTATAGCAACAACCAACTTTCTCTTTGCATTCTTATGGAATTTCTTTACGTTCTTGTGCCATAGCCTCTTCTCTCCACAACGTCAGTTTTTTCCTAAATTTCACGATCGTACAAAAGAATACTCTATTTTCTTTGTTTATAAAAAAGGACCCCTAATATCTTCCCATCTTGTCCTCACTTAGTATTCTACCAATTACCATCATGCCCTCACTATTATTTCCTCCTAATATTCTAATTGAAATAATCTTTAAATAATTATTCTAATTATCCCATCCTTACTAATAATCTAAATAATTACTAATTAATTATCTAAATTATTCTAATATATCTAAACACCTCAATTCACATCATATTGTCCCACATCACATACAACAACATACCAACACATCACACACATCATACTAAACAAATATCACATATTCGTCAATAATCCATAAATGCTTTAATTAATTCATCAAATAATTAATTCTAAAAGTTGGGGTGTTACATTAATACATTCCCTTTGCATAACTAACTCCCTTACCTTGATCTCTATTTTATTTTGGGTTTTATTCGCTCTTTTCCCATTCCCTTGGAATAATAAAGTTCGGTGGTGGCTTTCACTTTGTGAGTTAAGTCAATCAATAGCTTAGTCTCAACTTTTTACTGCTACAGTATGTCCCTCCAAGTGCAAATTTGGAGTTCACTAAATGGAATCTGACCAATATGAGATACAATTGGGATCCGCAAAGGTAAGTGTACTATTATCTGGTTCCTTAGACAAAGAGGAAACTTTATAATTTTGATGATCCTGCTGAGTTCTATGACGTTGGTGATGAGCAAGGTGTTGATGACTACATTGAGGATATTGGTGGTGTTCCTCGAGAAGATGTTCCTATGGCTGATGCAAATCATGAAGAAGATGAAGCCTGGATGAATGCAATTGTAGCTCAACACCATGAGTATGAACAACCTTGGGGGGATAATTGGCAACAAAATTCATGGATTTCACAAGAAGAAAATTACAAGGAGTATGATATAGGTTCATATGATTACAATTCTGGTTCACAAGACAATACGTATGGATCATATTTTGGAAATAATTCTAAGGTGATTTCAATGCTGAGAAATATGCAGCTTCAACAAAATCAGCGTCATGAAGAAGAATTGTAATGGAGAGCTGATTTTCAGGCCTCTCAAAATGAACAATTCATAATGGTAAATGAAAGATTGAACTCTCAAGAGACAAATTTTGAGTTGCCTGCTTCAACTGCTACAACGCAATTCTAATCACTTCATGATGAGCTTTACGGGAACAATGTTGTTTCCAAAGGAAAGATCAACAACATGTACACAACTACTGTCCAAAGTCAGGAAGAGGCACGTGACTTTTGGTGTTTGGTTTTATTATATGGTTTTGTTTCTTGGTTATGTGTTTGAACAATATGGTGTTTAGGTTTGTTTTTAGAACAATGTGTGCAACTATGCCTTAAATATGTATTGTCGGATAACTTTCTTTGAGATTATCTCTTATCTATTTTCAATTTTGTGTCATTCCATATATATATATATATATATATATATATATATATATATATATATATATATATATATATATATATATATATATATATATATATATATATATATATATATATATATATATATATATATATATATATTGGTGTATGTGAGTGAACACTCTTACTTTGCAAAATCGCCTATGTTTGATATATTCGTTGTTGTGTAAAAAATGTGAAACTTCTAATGATGCGCTTTGTCTCTTTTTAATGTTGTCAAAGGAGAAGAAGGTATATGTGAGATGAATATTGAAAGCACACAATCAGGGGAGCGTAAAATGAACACACGAAATGCATCTTCCCAATTTTGCCATCATTAAAAAAGGGGGATATGTGAGTGCAACTTGCCTTTAGATTTGTTTTGTGTGATGTCAAAATTGCAAGAACTTAGCATTTCTATATATTGGATGGTATCTCCGAGTTTGTGTGGCATCTTGTTCATTTAGAGGTCTTAGGAATCATATGAATCATCTTAAATGTGTTTGAAATTGGTCTCATTCATTAAAAATCATTTTTTGCACAAAATTGTACTGCATGTGTCGGCACATACATGTTTTAGGCTGGCACATGCAACTCAATGTTAGAGCTTGTAGAGACAGTGGTGCTTAGGATGACACATGTTGTATAGAGGCCGACACATGTGATGAAATATTGAATCTTGTGGCCATTGTCTAGATCAGGCCAACACACGCGTCTTCATAGGCCGATACATACAACTAGTTTTGTGTTCATGTGCCGCCACATCCGTGTTTCAGACCGACACATACTGATTATTTGAGTTATTTTTTTAATTCCTTGTTTCCTGTAATTTTATTTTTTCCATACAACTTATACTACTATAAATACATCATTCATGCATAATTCATGCTCAACATTGTCCCAATATGTTTTCAAGAACATCCATGTCAAGTTTCAAGCCATATAGAGGAAGTTTGCTCAGTCAATTGCTCAAAGGCCCAAAAATCGACTGTGTTAGGGCAAAAGTCAACTGTGACCCACATACAGTCAAACTTAAATTTTTTTGGTCAACATCCTAATTTTGAAGCATATTTCATTATTTGATCAAGGATTTATCATGATTCATCAAGGAATGCTCATAATTCATCAAGAACCAAAAGTTGTCAAATTAGGGTTTTGTAGGAAAAGTCAACTCAACTTTGACCAAGCATAACTTTCTCATACTTTATTATAAATGACCCATCCAAAGCTAATTTTGAATAGGATGCAATTCCTTACAATCCATCTTCATCTCCCAAGTTCAAAATATGCACTCACAAGAAGTTATGAATTTGGACATTATAGGTCATTTTGAAAAGTCAACAAAAACACCTTTTTTGTCAAAGCTTCATACTTGAGCATGGGATACCAAATTGAGATGATCCCAAAAGGGTTGATTATATCACATCTCAAGCTTTCTAAAAAGTCCTAGAACACTTACAAAGAGTCAAAATTGAGGAAGTTATGCATTGGTGAAGTTGACCCTTTTTGCAAAATTGCCAAAAGTCAACTATGCCTAAACTTCAATTTTTGCCAAATGGGCCCAATCTTTTTCACTTGTTTTGAGTTGGAAACATAATCCACGAGCTCTAGCCCTTGCCACTTATCCTTATCATGTTTTTATTATTTATTTTGATTTTTATTTGAATTAATTCAATTTAAATCAAAACAGATCATATAAAATCCAATATATTGAAAACAAAAGATTTTGTGCTTGTTTCAGGTTTAAATTACAGCTAGCATCAAATCAAAATCGTGCAAGGCATTGGGTGGACAAAAAGATTGATTTTAGGCCAATTTTGGAATGATATTCAAGAGAATCAAATCACAATCAAATTCAATAATGGAAGAAGATTGAGTACATTCTATCAACCCTAATCTATTCCTTGATACATATAGAACAAAGGCAGACTAAAAGCGAGTAGAGAAGCAGGCGCAACATCAAGAGCATAAACTTGAAAAATCAAGAAAAAGTGCAAACATGAATTCACACTTAGAGGCCAATTCAAGACCTTTGAACCATTCCAATCGTTTCCTGAGGTCATTAGCAAGCCAAAGGAATCCAAAGCAAGCGTTTCCAGGCCCTATATAGCGCTGTAAGTCAGTCACGATACCCAACTTTTCTTGAAATCGAATTCTATGATTTAGGCATTGATAGCATGAACTAATGATATATTCTTGATCCTTAAGACATATGCAAGCTTTCTGTGTTGTTTAATTGCGTTTATATGGCCTATAGTGGATTTCACCATTATTAGGGTTCCTTGCTTCAAATTTGGATTTTTGTTTACAGGCAAAATTGGGCCATGAAAGGGCCATCATTGAACTCAGCAGGTCCAGATGAAGCCATTCATGACTTTAGTTTTGATTTATCTTACCCATGCTTGATTTTGAGAAACAACAGGGATATAGCGACGGACAAACGTCTGTAGGTAAAAGTGTTCCACTTTTACCAACGATGCAAGGTTGAAGACGCCTGCGTGTCACCTTTCCATTGGCATATTTAAATTCTAGCGCGTGTTTTCTTGGTTCTCCACTAATGTCCTTTATTTTGTATATTATTATTATTACTTATTCTATGTACAAACAAGAACAAGTGGTGAGTGTAGCATTGGTAATTGCTTCAGGACCTAGGTTCGAATCCCAGGTCCCCCACTTTTCTCATATTATTTTCTTTCAGGCAATCACATGCATATGCAAAGCCAAGATCCACCATACGTCCTCATAATCCAGGTTACCAAGTAGCTTGAGATCCAGATCTGATGGCCAGCAATGGAGGAGCACCATGGAGCCTAGTCAACGCAGAAGCAAGTGATCTGGAAGGTCAAACGGACCTTCCTGTTTTTGGGCCCAGAACCTGATTCTTGCACCCCCCATATTGCAGGCCCAATATTTCTATCCCTTTTTCTTTTTATATTTTATTTTATTTAATTTTATTTATTTATTTACTAACCAATCAATTATTTTCTTTTTTTATCAAAAATCACAAAAAATATTTTTCTATCCAATTAAATTTAAGATATTTATTTTTTATACAAAAAATTAAATTAATTTAATTAGGTTATTAATTTTATATAATTTTAATTCTTTTTGCAAATAATTAAAACTAATTAGAATAATTAGGTTTTTTATTTCTAATTTAATTATTTTCTTTTCTTAAAAATAATAAAAACATAAAAAATAGGTCATGTAATTATTTTTATTGATTAATTTAATTAAGCTAGTTATTTTAAAACCTAATATTTTTCTTAAAAATAATTTAAAAAAACAACAAAAACATTTTTCTTTTGATTAGGTTAGAAGGGTCAAAACCCTAATTTCTTCCCGATCTTAATTTTTCTCACGCGCTTTATTTTTTATCATATTGATGTAACTGCCTACGGTTTGTAATAGTTTAATTAGGACGTTTATTTCCGCACTTTAAATTCCGCAAAATATAAACTGTTAGATGTATGATATAGGGATGCATGACAAGAATGTATGTTAAACTTTAAAACAGTTAGATAACCCTAAAATGTGCAGAGATAAATAATCTGAAATTGAATCACTCGCACATGCACACTCCTAGGGTACCCTCCCACTTGGTTGCCTTCGGTAAACGGTCATTGAGTATAGGATGCTTTAGTGGTCGTCCTTTTGTCCAAAGATCAAAGTCACCTCAGAATGGTTGCCTCGGATATTGTTGCCTCGGATAATTGATCTAAGACATTAGGGTTACTACTAAGACGTCCTAACATTGCTTTAGTGACCGTATGTCCCTTTCGAATTGACCCTTAAAACTCCAACGACGATGTTACCTACTCATTAATAGTGGGATAGCATTGTCTAAAGGAACGAACATAGAATGATTCTTTTATCGAGTAGGTAGATTAGTTCTTAAGCACTTGCTCAAACAAAACAAACTTTTTTCTCACACTTACACTCCTTTACAAACAAAGTTTTCAAAAACACTTCATTACACTCTTGAAGACAAAAGCAGGAGTTAAATCGAAATCAAAACAAAAACTTTTCAAAGCACACAAACACAAAGAAAATAATTTTGAAAATGATGAGCAAGTACCTAAGAGCCCATAGATAACTACGGATAGAAAGGGTGCTAATACATTCCCTTTCTATAATCTACCCCCTTGTACTCGGAAAATCTCGAAAAAGGAATTTTTCTATGCTTTTTTCCTTTCCTTGTTGGATAAAATAAAAGTTGATGGCGACTCTTGCTTACCGCGACATTTTGCAAACACAAACGCAAAATGTAAACCAGCAAAACTCCTTAAAAAGGAAAACATGTCCCGGTTCTGGCCACCGTATCACAGAACTGGCGACTCTGCTGGGGAGTTTATAAGTGGGGTGTACCTTAGGATTAGTTCATCATATTGTTTTCAATTGTTTGATTTGATTGCTTTATCTTTGTGGGCTTTGTATCAGAGTTACTATAGATCCTAACCCGGATCTAGGGGATACCTTTTAGGTAAGTAGCAATAGACTGTGAGGGAACTGTACGACATAGACCGATACAGTTGAAGCAGTAGCTACATTGATGTGGCACATTAGTTGGTACCGATATCCCTTGTGGAGCAATAAGGAGAGTATGTGGCTGCTAATGGGTCATGAAGCATCAACTAACCTTAGAACCTATAATTGACCAACTTGGCCAAAGGAAGTAGTGATATGCTACACTCATTGAGACCATACTCTCGAGATGGTTCTGGCTGCAAGAAAAGATTGCGTGACTGGATTTATGACCGATGGAGGATGGTCAGTGATATTAAGAACCTCTAGAATCCAGTTACTATTATTAGGACAGGTTGAACCAATTAAACTGAAAGAGGGTAATACCTAAACTCCATGCCAGCCTAAAGTTTAAGGGCTTTTGTGTGACTTGTTTGCCTTTACAATGTTTACTATCTGTGATACCTGTTGTGTGTTCTTATCATGACATCATGCATCATGACATCGCATGCATATTTCATTAGACTAACCATTTCAAAAACCAAGGGGATTCATCTTTGTTCTGTTTTGCAAATCATGGCTTATATGCGCAGAATTACCATTCAAATCAGCTTCATGCAAATCCCTACTCCGCTTAGAGAGTTAGTTTCAAAAGTTCCTGATACTTCTTCCTTTGTTAGAAGACATGGTCATCTCCTCAGCCTGGTCACTTCCAAGTTGGATGAGCAAATAATGAGCGTTTTATTCTAGTTCTTTGACCCGTTGCATCACTGTTTCACCTTCCCAGACTATCAGTTAGTCCCTACTTTGGAGGAGTTTTTTGATTTACTTGGCATGTCTATTCTAGAGCAGACACCCTTTACAGGTTTGGAGATAGCTCCTAGGCCCGAGGATATTGCTTCAGCCCTACACCTAAAAATGGCTGATGTGGTATATAACTGGGAGATTCAGAGCGGGGTTAAAGGTTTCTTGGCTAAGTTTTTGATTGATCAAGCTCAACAGTTCTGGGATAGTTTGTACTTTCAAGCATTTGAAGACATCCTGGCTCTCCTCATCTATGTCCTGGTTCTGTTCCCGAATCCAGATTCTTTTGTCGATGTGAATGCAGTCAAGATCTTCATGTCTCATAATCCAGTGCCCACTCTCTTAGGTGATATTCTACATGCTCTTTATACCCGTACCGTTCGGAGAAGGGGAACTCTCTTATGTTACACGCCGTTACTGGCGAGGTGGTTTATTTCTCACCTCCCCAAATCTGTATTGAAGAATGAGGAAGATATGGGTTCTGTGATATGGTGGGAGAACTGACTTGAGGTTTTGCGTTTGTGTTCGCAAATGTTGCGGTTAGCAAGAGTCGCCACCGACTTTTCTTTTATCCAAAAGGAAAGGTAAAAAAGCACAGGAAAGACCTTTGAGATGTTTTCTTGAGTTCGGAGGGTAGATTATGAAAAGGGAAGGTGCTAGCACCCTTTTCATCCATGGTTTTCCATGGGCTCTTAGTTACTTGTTTAGATCACTTGCTTTTGCTTTGAAATTGTTTGAAATGGTGCTTTGTATGGTTTTGAAAGTATTTTGAAAAGAGGCCATCGTTTAGGCAATCTTTGTAATGATTCTCGTTCGTAAGAATGTATACAAAGATATTTGTCTTTTGAAAAATGTTTCAATGTTTTGAAAGTTGTTTGGAAATGTTTTGAAATGTGTATGTGTTTGTTTGAAAATAGAAAGGATTGTTTGCAAATTGATCAAGTAACTAGAAGTTATCTACCTACTCAAAAGTCTTTCTTGTGCATTTTTATTCCTTTGACATTGGTGATTTACCATTGGTTTGGTAAATAACCCTATCTTTGGATGTTAAACGGGACGGGCGTAGGTCATCGTATGACCATGATAGCAATGGTGCGAAGTATCTTAGCATGTTTTTGAGGGACCAAGATCATTTGTTTAGGCAACCTTTTGATAGCGTCATCGAGGGACTGTGATCTTATTTGTTTTGTTTTGCTTTGCCAAGATACTTTGCATGCATACCATGGCCATTTTTTAGGCAACAAAGTGGGTGAAACCCTAGGGGTGCTTGTGTGCAATGTGTGTCATTTTGCATGCATTTTGTTTGTCTTGTATTAGGTCATTCTATTTGTTTGATTTTCGTCTTATCATACAAACCCTAATTTTACTAAACATGTATATAATGCGATAAATTGCGTAAAATAAATCTAAGCTATTACAACAATTATTATGGGAGGGGGGATACAAGTTTTTGAATGGGGATATTTGCACAAAATAAAACCCTAAAATACTATTACAACCCAATTGAATATTTACAAATTAAATAAATAAACAAATATTAAAAATGCAATAAAAATGTAAATATGCAAAAAAATGTTTTGTATTTGTTTTATGTGTGAGAGAATAATATTATTTAAGTTCTAAAAAAAAGAAAAATAATATTGTTATTTTTGAAAGGGGTAAAACCCTAGTTTTTGATTAAAAGAAATATATATTCTATATTTATTTTATTTTGTCTATTTTTATACAAGAAATAATAAATAATATTATTAATAAATATTTAAAGATTAAAATATGTATAAAAATAATATTTTATTTGTATGAATAATAAAAATAAAAATGTATGATATTTTTAAATGTGTTTACTATTTATTTTAAGAAAATAGATTCTATTTATTCTAAATAATCAATATTTTATGCAAAAAAAAGATAAAAAATAAAATAAAATGCAAAAAATAAAGAAAATATTTTTCATGATTTTTTCATGTTCAGAAAAAATATGAAAATCAATAAACATAAAAATATGAGAAAATATAAAAAATAAACAAAATAAGCAAAGGGGGTGCAAATAGTAGACAGGGGGTGTGAAAAGTCAAAACAGGAGGCCCAAGGCGCGCCAGGCCCAGGACTTCATCCCTGTCCTTCAGCCTCTCCCAAACGCGCGCGTTTTTGCTTCAAACCTATATCTTGCTCTAGCTTGCATAAAATCAAAAACTCATAACTAAAACATGTAGCTTGTAATCTCACGATTCCAATGATATAAAATTTGTAAACTAACTCTAAAAGATCAGGGAGAATTTAAGTAGCCCTAATTTCTGACCTAGTTTTTTCATGAACTTCAAGCTTCAAATTCTCACCACTCAGTTAATATAAATGATAACTATGCATATGTACAGCTTCACCATGTTAAGGACTACATCTTTGCTTCACAAATCAAAGCTTGAGGATTCCTAAATAGAGAGATAGAGTTTTGAAAAATACCTTGTTCAGCTGAGTTTGGATATGGCAATGTGGGGACTTTGAGTGGGCCTGAGGATCGTGTGAGCTTCCTTAAAGTTCCCTCAAGCTATTCCAATGCTTAGCTTGCCTTGTGGATAGCTGAAACTCCCTGTAGAAGTCAAGCTGCAACCTTCCAAAATGAAAATGGTGATGTTTGAAATAAGGCTTACAGAACCAGGACAAGGGCTTGGATAGTTTAGATATGATGTTGTTTACCGTGGGAATTGGTAAACAACCGCTGATCTTCCAAAAGGTTACTTATTTGGTGACTCGCAGGATCGATCAGATTGATCCTAAGACATGGTTGATTTTGGGGTTTTGACTAAGTTTAATAATGGTTAAATGACAAGAAAATAAAGAAGCTTTATGTAAATTGCTTGATAGAATAAAAGGAAGGCTTAAAATGAAGGCTTCGACTGGAAAAGTAAATGAAAAAGAAAGTAAAGTTTCTGGAAAATAAATGACTTTGATTAATAAAGTGGTGTTTTACACATACATTCTCAACAATTCTTTCTCTCACGCTGGGTACTCGAATCTATATGAGTAACTTGTATATAATTGTGAAAACACGCGAAAAACTGCGTGAACTACTAATATTTATACTAAACACATCCCAAGTAACCGTCGGGCAGTTACGCTGCTTCGAGATGACTCCACTTGGCACGTTCACCGCGTTCGATGCTCCAGATCTTGGCACGTTGCACTTGGTAACCGCTGGGAACCGTTTTCCCTCCAAATGTTTGAATCTCAGACCGTTCCACTCTGAGCAATCGAACAACTTCATCGAGAAGCACCTTCGACGTCGAAGGCAACAAGATTCCTACTTAGAAGAAATTCTCTAAGTACATTGCCATCTTCTGATGAGCATTTCGACAGACCCAGCTGGTCGAAACCATCCTTCAGCTTTAATGGCTTATATTAATAAAAACAAGGGTGTCGAATTTAGGAGCCAACAAATTGCCCCCCAAGAATGCCTTATTTCGACGCTGAAAAGAAAAAGGCATTCTTTGAGATTCCATTCGACACCTGTCTTTCATCCTTAGCCACAAATTAACCTGCGCACTTTTTGTCTTCTACCAACCACTGACAATCCCAAGAAAAAGCCATCATTTCATCTGTACCTAAGACGTCACCTCAGTACGGCGTTTAGCGTGCCCAGTGTCTTTTCACAAATTGTCATCATGACAATTTCCCAAAAACGAGGGCGCACGCTGCACCTTTTCATTTCTGCAGAACGGCTATATCAACGGGGGAACGCCACGTGTCCCACTATCTTCTGCAACATTAAATGGCCTCGAATTTGGGGATTTCCCAACCACTATAAATAGCGCTAAGTACCCATTGTGGGACTTTTTCATGCTATTATGCCTTCAAACTTCCTTGCTGAACATAAAATCTCTGCAAACTTGCAAACACCTTGTTCTTCACTTCATCTTCAACCTTAACTCAACAATGGCCTCAGGTTCCTCTACCGCTCCTAGTTCTAACATCCCTTCCAGAAATGCTAAACCCGAGATCTTCTCAACTGTCCCCATAGTTACCCCTACAGGCCAACGAAGGGTTCCTGAACCCCTAACAACTGCTGAGCGTGAAGCTTATTCACACCAACTAATGATTCCGGTTGGATACTCCAACCAAATCTTCGCCATGTCTGGCCCGTTGTCCCCATGCATCGATGAAGCCATGAAGATCAAAAGCTTCTTTCCAGTGCTTGAAAAGCTCAAACCTGTTGGGTGCTCTAAAAAAGATGCAGAGGACAACGAAGATCCCACTAAGGAAAAGATAGATCTTCGCTTCTTCAATAGGGGTGTTAGGGCTTTCAGGTCTAGCCCTAGCCTCACTCCTGACTACAGTGCTTGGCTAGAAAAAATGGAAAAAAGCCAGGCTTCGATCTGGAAGGACCTGGGGATATACGACCTAGTTATGCTGTCGAAGACGGGTCTCAACTACTCCCCTGAGATGCTGATAGCCTCCTTACTTTTCTGGGATTACACTCATTTCACTTTCCACCTTCCTTGTGGAATGCTAACACCCACGCTTTTCGACGTGGCTGCCATCACTGGCCTTCGACCCACTGGAGATTATTTCGACCCAGAGGAAATGTCGGAGGATCAGATTGGATTCTCAGCTACGAAACCCACCTACACCACCTATATCAACCATTACCATGATAGGTCGACAACCACTGTGTCGGATGTAGAGCATATTGCGTTTCTAGCCCTATGGCTGTCACGCTTTGTGTTCTGTACAAAGTCTTTACAGGTGACAAAGAAGATGGTCACCCTCGCCACCTAGCTTCACCATGGCCAAAATATTTGTTTGGCAGAATTAATCTTGGCAAATCTGTACGAGTCGATCAGCAGCGGAGCGACTCTGTTGAAGATCATCGAGAATAGAGCCAGTCTGTTGCTTGCAGGACCTTTTTGGCTACTTCAGTTGTGGCTCAATGCCACTTTCGAGTCTTTCTTACCTCAGAAGACTCAAATAAATGAGCAATCCCCTGAGATAGCAAATAGGCGTATCGAAGGCACCAGATTAGCTTTACTGACCCCGACTGAAGATGGGCTGGAGCTTCAACAGACTTTTGCAAACTTCGTCTTGATGTTTGCCAGAAGAAAAGAATTTGCTTCGACCATGGCTCCCTTCGCTCGACGAAAGGTTGGTCCAGAATGGTTCACGAGGCCCCATCCTAAGTCGTCAGGTGACCCTCAGGTCGAAGAACACACAATAATGTGGGAAGCATTTCTCACACCTAGAATAATGCCCCTGCGCTTCAAGAGCTCCAAGACTCACCTGAGCTTGATCGCTTACCAACCAAACTTGGTTTCTCGACAGTTTGGTATAATTCAAACACTTCCTTCTCCTATTTTTCCTAGGGAGAAATCCATGTTATATTTTTGCAACGACTATACTGAAGATGCTGCCACCAAGCATATCGGCAGGTATGCTGGTCGAACAGTACTTTCACTGTTCGATTATCAACTTAACTTCCTCTGCTCACCATCCTTCGAAGACTGGTGGAGGAGTTACTATGCTGAAGAGTTCTTCGACGAGAAAGACTTTGTGGATGAACTTCAGAAGTCTTTCGTTCTAGTCCTGGACAAAATAAAGAAATGTAAGTTCACTCTCCAAATTATTTTGTCTTTCCATTTCGACTGGTCGCCTGTTAATTATAACTTGTCTTCTTTCAGTTGTCCGAAAGCCTGCAGCCAAGAAAGCTGCAGAAGGCCATCAGGGAGGAGGTCCCTTGACAAAACCTCCAGCACCGGCGAAAACCATAACAAGCCATCAGGGAGAAGGTCCTTCGAAAAAACCCTCAGCACCGATAACCAACTTTTATTATTTCCTTCTTGTTTTAACATTCTGATTTTCGATGTAGCGTTCTAAATCGAACTCCAATTGGTTTTCAGGCACCTTCACCCAAGAAACGACTTGCACTGACGGTCGAATCTGGGAGTGACGAAGAAGACGACTCTCCCCCTGCTCCTCTAAAACGGAGAAAACTGAAGAAAGATGCTTCCTCTCCTGAGACTCGACCCACAATCAGAATAAAGGTTGCAGGGAGAAAACCCAGGCCACCTCCAGTGATTATCGAAGAGCCAACGGAGGAGGAGCTAAATGTTTTGCTAAATAAACCTGTCGAAAGTGATAATTCCAGCCCTGGGGCTGAAGTTCCTCTGCAGGTAGTTTCTCTGACCATTTTAACTCAGGTGTCGATACTCACGTTCGATTGTGCCTCTTCCTAAACTAGCAGATTCTTCCTCTTCTATTTTCAGGAAACCACTGAAAGCTCAGCACCAAAGACTTCTGAAACACTAGACTCCGCTGAACTCAGTAGGCCACAAGAGAAGGAACTGGCGAACGATGAAGCCAATGCTGAAACAGAAGAACAACAGCCAAAGGAGATTCAAGTGGTCGATCTGTCGGAGGAACAACATGACGAAGGGGATCATGCTGATGCTGGCACTGCTGAACTTCAAGTCGAAGAGAGTCATGTCGATGCAAACGCTACTCAGCAACTTCAACCCCAAGACAACGCTGCTGCAAAGGTTACCACCTCGACAAAGCATAGGTCCAAAGATGACTTAGCACTCTTGAAGCAAACTGATCCCATTGGCTATCTGAATGCCATTATCGAGAGCAAGGGAAGTTCATCTGATATTAGTCAGGAGGCTTCTACTCAATCGGGGAAGTCCATTGAGACTTCTCCTCTCGATGAGGCTTTGACGAAGGTCAAGGCTCAGTTCTTCAAGAAAGATTTGATGAAGGCTTTGGAGGGGGACCCTACTGCTCCTTCGTGTTTGGGAGCTGTTTTGAATGCAGTAGACTTGCTAGTTGTGACTCCAGAGGTTTCGAGCTTTATCATGGAGTTATACTCCATTGTTGATCAAGTCTCAGCAGACTATCAGCGACAGAGGGGCTTCAACAGCCAACTCGAAGCGTTACATGGCAAAAGTTCTTCTGCCTGGACTGTTGTAGCAGAGACGACTTCTCGAATTGCAGAGTTGTCGAAGCAAAAGGCATCTAAGCAAGAAGAGATTGATGCCATAGATCGAGACAATACCTCCATAAAGGCGCAAATCGAAGAGCTGGAAGCCAAGATGAACGCTAATACTAAGCGCAAGGAGGAGCTTCTCTCGACTGTTTCAGACACCGAGAGTCAAGCTGAAGTTACGCGAGGCCTAGAGTTTGCTGAGAAAGCCCAAGCCTTCGATGACCAAATTGCCAAGCTTGCCCAGGCGAATGCCTTGTGCAACAAAAGACTGGAGCTGCAGCAGGCCAAGTACCTTCGACTCAAAGATTCCATCCCCTTCTGATTGACTCAGCCCTTTAACCATGTATTGTAATATGTATTTGACAATATCGCCATTTTGGCTAATTTATAAAATTTTCCATTTTGGCTATTTATGGTTAATTTAGTCATTACTTGCTATTTATTTTGATCTCTTGGAGCATAGGTCTATACTTTTTCAAATATTTGCCATTTACTCTCAAGAGCCTTTTATCTTCACCTAACTCTTCGACTTCATAAGCTCCACCAGAAAAAGTTTGGATAATTCTGAATGGTCCTTCCCATTTGGGTGACCATTTTCCCATGCTTCGATCCCTTCGATCCATGGGAAGAATCACCTTCCAAACTAATTCTCCAGGCGAGAATGCCTTAGGTTTCACTTTTTTATTGTAAGAGTCTTCCACTCTTTTCTTCTGAAACCTTAGTAAGTCGAGAGCGCGCAGTCTTTCTTCGTCTAAATCTACCAGTTTGTCTAACATCATATCCCAATAAACTTCAGAGGGGATATCATGGTGTCTCTGAACCCTTGCAGATTGAAGACAAATTTTCGCTGGCAACACTGCGTCATGACCAAAAGTTAGCCTATATGGTGTTGTACCTATGGCTTCTTTTGGGGACGTTCGACAGGCCCACAAGATCTGGTCTAACGTCTTATGCCAGTTTTTTGGCTTCTTCCCAACATGCTTTTTTATCAAGCCAATCACTATTTTGTTCGCTGCTTCGACTTGACCATTTGCCTGTGCATAATAAGGCGTTGATGTTAGGAGTTTAAAGCCTATTTCCTGAGCGAATTCCTGCATCTTTCGACCGGTGAAAACTGATCCTTGATCAGTAGTTATAGTTTCAGGGATTCCAAATCTAAAGATAATGTTCTTTTGAATAAATTCAATGACATTTTCTTGGTCTACATTGACTAAAGGAATAGCTTCGATCCACTTAGTAAAATAATCAATGCCTACCAATATATACTTCTGGCTCTTTGATGATGCTGATCGAATCTCTCCAATAAGGTCCAACGCCCATCCTCTAAAGGGCCAAGGTTTCACTATCGAGTGAAGTTCTCTTGCTGGTACATGCTGGATGCCTGTATGGACTTGACATTCTTGGCAACCCTTGGCGAACTCGACACAATCTTTCAACATGGTGGGCCAGTATAGTCCTTGTCGAAACAACAACCATTTCATCTTATGGCCTACTTGGTGAGCCCCACATGCTCCAGCTTGCGTAGTCGAAAGGGCTATGTATGCTTCAGTTTCACTTAAGCACTTTAGCAATACCCCTTCAGGCGTCTTTTTAAGTAACTCATTACCCATGAGTACGTAACTCAATGCCCTATATTTTGTTTTTCGTTCTGTCGAAGCTACTGGATTTTGAAGATAATCCACAATGGGTTTCCTCCAATCTTGCTCTGACAAATTGTCTATGAACGAAATTTCGAAGTTACTTTGATCAGCATACCCTAGTCTTGTCGATTCCAAGTCTGTTGGTGACAGACAAGTTGCTTTTATCTTTTCTCGAACTTCGATTGCTCTTTGTAATCTCGTTTTTGAAATTTTGTACCCAGATGCAATTTGTGCCAAATCGTTGTATTTGATTTTCCAACCTGGGTATGTGTCGAATGTTGACCATTTCGAATTTTTTCAATAAACGATTTGCTATCACAAAGTACATAATGAGATTTTCTCTTATGCATTTATATTCTTTTGTGACTTGCTTAATGACTAACTCTGAGTCTCCCATTATTTCGACTCGAGTTGCCCCCAATTCCAACAATATCTCAAGGCCAGTAATTAGAGCTTCATACTCAGCCTCATTGTTCGAACAAGAACCTGATATCTTGTACTTGAATGTTGTTGGAATTTTTTCTGGAGAAATAATCAAGACTCCTACTCCTCTTCCATCTTTATGGCTGGAACCATCGAAGTAGAATTTCCAAGGCTCTATCTCCACATAATTAATACTCTCAACTTGAATTGAGTGGTCGACTATAAAGTCTGCCACCACTTGTCCTTTCACTGCCTTAAGAGGCATAAAGGTCAAGGAGTATTCAGTTAATGCTAGTGCCCACTTGCCAAATCGACTGTGCAAGATGGGTTTCGACAACATGTACTTGAAAACATCAAAATGAGACGAAACATACACATCAACTGGTTTTATATATTGTTTGAGCTTTGTACAAGAGAAATACAGACATAGACACAATTTTTCAACTTCGCTATATCTAGTTTCTGCATCGTTCAAAACTCTACTAAGATAGTAAATGGGTCTTTCGACTCCATTTTCATCTTCTTGGGCTAACATGCTTCCCAAAGTTTTGTCGGATGCCGCTATGTACAATCTCATACTCCTGTTGCTACAAGGAGGCACCAAAATAGGTGGCTTTGTGAGATACCCTTTGATTTTGTCGAAGGCTTCTTGTTGCTCTTGCCCCCAGTCGAACCTTTCCTTATTCAGGCGAAGTAAAGGTGAAAAGGCTTGAGCTTTCCCACTTAGGTTAGATATGAATCTCCTCAGGAAATTTATCTTGCCTAACAGAGATTGCAGTTCCTTTTTGTTCGCTGGCGCTTTCGCTTCCAGAATTGCCTTCGTCTTGTTCTGGTTGATTTCGATTCCTTTCTTGTGGACGACGAAGCCCAAGAAATCTCCAGCTTTTACACAGAATGCACACTTCAAAGGGTTCATCTTCAGACCATGTTCTCTCATTCTTTCGAATGATTGTCGAAGGTGGTCTATATGGTTCTTCCTGGAAACAGATTTTATAACAATGTCATCAATATATACTTGCATAAAAGTGTTAATAAAATCATGGAAGATAGAATTCATCGCTCGCTGATATGTTGCCCCAACATTCTTTAGGCCAAAAGGCATCACTACCCATTCGTAAGTGCCTAAAGCCCCGGGGCATCAAAAAGTTGTTTTCGACACATCTTCTTCAGCAATGACAATTTGATTATATCCTGAATAACCATCGAGCATACTCAGGTACTCGTAGCCAGCGGAAGAATCGACTAGCATTTCCGCCACAGGCATAGGATATTCATCTTTGGGTGTAGCAGCATTCAAATCTCTGAAATCTATGCACACCCTCAATGTACCATTTTTCTTAATCACTGGCACAATGTTTGCAATCCATTCGACATACCTCGTAACGCGTATGAATTTTCACTTCAGCAGTCTTTCGACTTCCGTTTTGATCTTCGACAGTATTTTTAGAGCGAAGCGTCTTGGACTTTGCTTGATTGGCTTCTTCCCAGGTTTGATTGGCAACTGAAGTTCTACCAATCCTCTGTCGAGACCAGGCATCTCGTCGTAATCCCATGCAAAACAGTCCTTGAACTCTTTTAGCAAATGGATTACTTCCAACCTGAGTTCTGGGTCAATTTTTGCGCTAATGTAAGTTGGCTTTTTCTCTAACCCTTCGCCCAAGTTGATTTCTTCTAAAGGATCCTGCGCTAGCATCTTGATGTTATTCGCTAAGGGGTCCTTTTCGAATCCCAAAGGCTCATCGTCGTAGATGGCGTCGAGCCTTTGTTCCTGCATCCCTTCTGGCATGATATCAGGAGGTTCTGGATCGAAGTCCTTTCCAGGACCTGCAGAAGATAACTGTTGATCATTGGCCTGTGTGGCCATATATTTTACTTCAGCTTCGAGAGCCGTTATCATCTTTGTTTCGGCTACGTAAGCTGAAATTCGCTGCAATGATTGTGACTCAGTCATTGTCACTGAATTCACTTCCCCAACCAGTTGGTTGGATATCAGTTAACCCACTAAAGTCAATGTGGGACAAGTCTTCTCTGTCCCATTGAAAACCATGCTCAGGGTGCAGGTATAGGGAACAAAAAGTATTTGGCGCTGGCGCCAAGTCAAAGTCAGGTGTTGGGCATGGCCCAATGTGAGCCAGGTTCTTGTCGAAGTCTGCCAGCCCTAGGTCATTTACTTCGCCCAGGTAATAGCTTTGGTCCGCTTCTATGTTTTCGACCATTCCATCAGGACGCCATAGTAGTAACCTCTGGTGTATTGATGATGGTACAACTCCAACACCATGAATCCATTCACGGCCCAACAAAAGATTATAGTTAGGTTTGGCCGATATGACCATAAACATAGTTGGTCAAAGGATAGATCCCATCTTGATGTCCAGTTGGATCACACCCATAGTGGTCCCTATGCCGCCTTCATAATTCGACAGGACCATGTTGTGAGGCTTGATGTTCTCATCACTTTTGCCTATTTTTCTTAGCATAAAGTGAGGGATGATGTTGATGGTTGCCCCACAATCTACCAAGATCTTATTTACTAGGGTTTCTTCGAGTTTAGCCCTTATAAATAAAGGCTTAAGGTGATTTTTCATCGCCTCTGTAGGAGGTTCGAAGAACCCATTCTGCTCTTCAGTAGCGCCATTATCCATGACGAAATAGCACACTGGCCTATGCTTGGCCATTTCTTGCTCCACTTCCCAATCGCTTGTTTCGACCTCCACCTGGCGGTTGAACTCTCTTGGCAAAACTGAGACTATGTTCACCATGATATCTAAGTGTTGTACCCCAAAATTTGCCCTTGCATTTTTCCACAGGAAATAACAACTTCAGGCTTTTCATGATCTTTCAAACTGGCTCAAGAATCGGTCAAACAGACTTTTCTCGTCAGTCAGGACACAATTAGGGTTTCATTGATTTTCAGGGCTTTGGAATGTTCCACACAGTTGGCTTAGGGTTTTGGTTAATTTTGGCTCAACTTTGATCAGGCGAACGCTCTTTGGAATTTAATCAGAAATTAGGGTTTTTGTGGGCACGTTCTCAGAAGGATTTAAATTCCACAGCACTTTGCAAGTTATTCCGAGATTTGGGTTGGATTCACATTGTTTGACTTAATCAGTAAAAAGAATGCATTTGGTTTGAATTCACATTGGTTTGTTTGAACCGGTCAAAAGATCCGTGCAGTTTGGATTTACAGTGTTGGTAAAAATCAGCGAAAAGGGAATGCGCCTGATCAGTGTTTTGATTAACTGTTGCTTTGCTTTGGATATTGGAGATACCAGGTTTAACTGATCAATGTGCTAAAGCTTTGTTTATTTAAATTATTTATTATTCTAAGATTAAGTGATTGGAATTTATTTTTCAATTATTTTAATTCAAAGAATTTTAAATAATAAATAAACAATAAAGGATAAAATAGAATTAATTGGATAGTGAAAACTTTTATTTATTCTTAAATTATTTGTACAATTATTGTTTACAATTTATTTACAAACAATGATTTTACATTAATTTAAATTTAAATAAAAAAATGAAACTATCCTATTTTTTCTAAGTCTTCTATTCTTCAAATTCTTCATCCTTTGCTCCCCTCCATTCAATTATTCATCTGCAAGAGAAAAAAGAGAAAAGTCAAATAGCAGATAAACAAATAATGACAGATAAAAAGAGTTCATCATTAAGGGCCACTGATTGGGATCAGTTAACCCTCTCTGCAAATCACGGGATTTCTCCCGGTTCACAAAGAGGGACGAATGTTTATTTGCTAAAAAATGAATTGCACAATTCAAAAAGTGTCAAATTGCATAAATTCAAATCTCAAAACTCCAAGTTCAAACCAAACTAGAAGTCCAAACTGAAAAATTCCAACTTGCTGTCAAAATGCCAAAAGGCTACCCAAGCTGTCAAAGAAAAGAAGATTTGGCAAAGATATCAAAAGATACAAAGTACAAAAGCTGTCAAGAAGGGACAAATATGCAGAGCAAAATTGTTATGCAAGCAAATACATTTTCTTTTCATCATTTCCCAAAAGAAGGGGCCCTTTCAGAACAAGAAGTACATCATAAGCATATTTTAATATATTAACTGTACTGAGAGAGAAGAGAAGAGAGATAGAAGAGCAGGCTTAGGCTTTAGGCTTGAGAGATAGAAAGAAAACATATACAAAAGCTGAACACAGTGGATAAAAGGAGAAACCAATACAGAAAAGATATACAAAAGCATAAGCCTTCAAGTCTCACAAGGAGGACCAACAATCTAAGAGGGCCATAACCTGTAAGCCATTCAAAAAACCATTAAACCCATGTCAAAGCAAAGGGCCTGATATCCAAAAACCATAAGCCAGCATTAACCTGCTAACCTTCAAAAAGACAGAACCTGTAACAATTGTAAAAGAGCTCGCCAAGCCATACCAACATATGCCCATAAACCAGAGTTTTCACCCAAGTTCAAAAAGACAAGTTCAAAAACTCCAACACAAACAAATACAAAAAGCCTTACCATTTTCAGAACCAAAAAGCATTAAACCTGCCTTAACCATCAAACATTAAAGCCTCTAAGAAACCTGCCCAAAACAAAATGAACCTTAAGCAAAAAAACTGCCTAAGCATCCAACCTGCCTAAGCATCAAACCTGCTAAGCCATTAGACCTGTCAAGCCAAAGCCCATAAGGCCCTGTGTAAAAATCAAAAACCTGTTGAACCTGTCAAACTCAACTGCACAAACCTAAAGCCTGAATTCACAAAACCTGAAGCCTGGCCATTCAAACAAATCCTTGTCAACTTTCAAAACCAACAAAAACTTACCCAGGCAACCTGTAACCCTCAGGCCCTCAGAAAGTTCATCACAGGGCAATTCAAGGCAAATCAAATGGGCAACAGAAGCAAAGTATCGAGGCAATCTTAACAAGCATACAAAGTGGCTCAACAATAGCATTTCAAGCACACATACAAGGCCCTCAGAACCCTAGGCTCATCATGGGGCAAGGAAGAAGTAAATAGGCAACTCGAAGGCATCAAGACAACAAAGAGGAAGTGAATATCAAAAAAGGCCTCAGAAATCCTCATCACAGGCAAAACGTTCAAAGGCAAACACTCAAGGCAACATAAACAGAAGGCATTCAAAGACATTCAAAAGCAAGTGTTAAAGGCAACTCAGAGGCGACAGAAGTGAGCAACAAGGCAACATAAGCAACGAGTACACAGGGAAAGAAGAAGAAAGAAGTGAATTTTCAAAAGGGGTTTTCAGTCAGTTCATCATAAAACCCTAAATTGCCAAAAAAGGTAAAGATACCAGTTAAAGCTCTCATCGCGCAATCTTCCTTCACCGCTGAGCCTCCTAAGCACCTCCATCTTCTTCCTCCCCTCTGTCAAGGTAAAACATCTCCCTTTTCATCCTCGTTAAACAAACAAAGTCAAACACTTAATCAAATAAGCGAAAAATCACAAACATGCAAAATCGAAAAATCCCTAACGAAATGAGAAAATGAATTGTACCTTAGACCGATCGCCATAATGCTGTCGTTGGAGGGAAGAAGAGGTGAAGGTCGCTGGTGGCTGAGGCGAAAGGTTTACGCTAGGCACTTAAGAACGAACGAAGAAGATGAATGAAACCCCAAGACGGTGCCGCTCTCAGAACCCTAAGCATCCAAATGAAAACACAATAGAACCCTAAAACATTTTTGTGTCAACATGGGCCTTGCCCATTTCTGAACGCCTAAGGCCCATTCAAAAAACGTTTACCCCTTTTTATAAAACAAACATTATATTACTTTTGTTAATTAGTCAACTTAACCATCTCTTTTTTTATATATATATAATAAGTTATTTTGTTAATAAATTAACACCAAACTTTTTTTATATTTTTAAACACAATATCTTTCTCTCTAACTTAAAATACTTTTATTTGTATATAATAAATAAAATATATTTTTTTTACACCATATAATTAAAATTGAAAACACTCTTTTTTATTTTAATTCAAATATTCTCATTAATAATACAAAGATACTTTTTTTAATATATCAAATATAAAATAATAACTTTCAAACTTAGAATATTTTTCTTTTCTTAAATCTCCTTTTGTACATATTAAAGAAAACACAAGATCACAAATCAAGGATTAATTAAACAAACATTTAATTCTTTAAGTCAAAACAATACTTAATAACACTTTCTTAAATTCACATTGTCGCACCTGTAAATAATTACATATACAAATATACATATACACATACACTTACACAATATACTTGTGCTTGATACCTTATACATTTGCTTATTTTGTATATTCGTTATATTCATATTTGTTCGCAAATTCGATTTGGTTGTAACTTATTTGGACATTACATTCCTAAAGTCTCATCCCCATTTGTGAATATTGTACCCCCACTCCCGGATACTTATTTTGTAATAGCGTAGACTTTACATTCTCGCAATTTACCGCTTTCAATTATACCATGGTTAGACCTAGGGTTTGCATGTACATAAAATCAAACGCTAGATAACCTAATACAAGACAAATACATGAAATCAATGCACAATCACACTTGCACCCTCTAGGGTAATCCCACATGTTGCCTTCCAAAATGGGCCATGCTTGCACGTCGAGTATCTTTGGCAAAACAAATTCAAATGATCATAAGTCCCTCGATGACGCTGTCGAATGTTGCCTAAAACGGAATGATCATAGTCCCTTCAAAGCAAATTGCCAAAGACACTTGGCATCATTGCATCCATGGTCCATACGATGACCCGCGCCCGTCCCGTTAAACTTCCTAAACGCAAGATTGTCCACCAAATGCAATGGTGGAACAAAATTGTTAAAAAGGGTTGAGAACATAGAGAAAACCCTTGAGTACAATAGGGTAGACAAAACTCTTAGTTACTTGAGATCAACTTGCAAAAACACTTGCCTTCTTTTCAAAAACCACATTCCACAAACACTTTCAAAACAAACCCTCAAAAAACACTTTGAAACATCTTTTCGAAAAGATGCACACCTTTGTAAAATATTCGAGTAAAGAATTGTTACAAGGTTAGCCTAAGACAAGGCATCTTCTTCCAAAACATTTTCAAAAACACACACACACACACACACACACCATTTTCAAGCAATCGAAAATCAAGGCAAGTGATCTAAAAACCAAGTAACTAAGAGCCCATGGATAACCATGGATGAAAAGGGTGCTAATACCTTCCCTTTTCATAATCTACCCCCCGGACCCACGAAATATCTCAAAAGGTTTTTGCTGTGCTTCTTAAACCTTTCCTTTAGGATAAAATAAAAAGTCGGTGGCGACTCTTGCTCAACCGCACAAGTGTGAATACGAACGCAAAACTCATAGTCAGTTCTCCCACCGTATCACAGAACTGGCGACTCTGCTGGGGATGACTACTCAAAGTGGGGTTACCTTAGGGTTTAGATCACCTTTATTTTCAATTGATTGCTTTGTTTGCTTTTACATTTGTGGGCTTTGTATCGGAGTTTCATAGATCCTAACCCGGATCTGGGGGAAACCTTTTTAGGTAGCATAATCTGCGAGGGACCTGTCCGGGGTATACCGACATGGGTGAAGCAGTGGCTACGTTGGTGTGGCGCCTTGGTCTGTACCGATATCCCTCGTGTTGAAACGGGGAGAATATGGGTCTTCCAAGGAGTCATTAAGCACCAACCGACCTTAGAACCCTAAATTGACCCAACCGGGCCATTAGAACAGTAGCAGTATGCTACACTCATTGAGGCTAAACTCTCGCGATGGTTCCGGCCGCAAGAAAAGATAGCGATGTTGGAGTTATGACCGATCGAGAGTAGCCAATGATTTGAGATCCTCTAGAACCCGGTTACTTTTGATAGGACAGGTTTTAACCAACAAACTGAAAGAGGGTAGTACTTGAACCCCATGCAAGCCTAAACCTAAGGACTTGTTTGCTTTGTGTGAATATGTTTGTTTGTATAAACACTCACTTGATTTTTGCATACATGTACATAACATCATGACATCATACCATAGTGTTGTACCCCAAAATTTGCCCTCCCATATTCTTCAAGAAATTACCAAGTCATGCTTCAAAATTCCCCAAGGGTTGCACAGTGCAAGGGCCTCCTAAGCAGTCAAAACTAGGGTTTGTGTTCTGGTCAAGAAAATGAAGTTTTCAAAGGCCCAATCAAGTCTCATATGCCTCCAAATATGGTCAAGCATCCTCACATCAAGTTTCAAGGCTTTCAGCACAAAATTGCACAGTCAAAAACCCTAATTGCACTACAGTCAACTGTAGGGGCAAAATGGTCATTTGACAGTCAAAAGTTCAAATTTTTGATCAACATATCATTTTGAAGCCACAAACATCATTTGATCAATGCTTGATCATGATTCTCAAAATTTGGCTCAGAAATCATCAAGATGCAAAAGTTTCCTTATTTGGACAGCTGAAAAAGTCAACTGTAAATTGACCAGGGCATAACTTTCACATGGATTATCATAAAAATTCCATCCAAATCTCATTTTGAAGAGAAAGACATTTCCTACAACTCATCTTCATACTTCAAGTCCAAGAAATGCTCTCACAAAAAGTTATCAATTTCAACATTATAGGTCATTTTCAAAAGTCAACAAAAAGGGACTTTAAGTCAAAGGCCATAACTTGAGATTGGTAAATCAAAATGACATGGGACCAAAGGCATTGGTTAGAGGACTCAAAGACCTTTCCAAAATGTCCAAGAACATGAGAAAAGCTTAAAAATTGAGCAAGTTATGCCTTGTGGAAGTTGGGAAATTTTTGGATATTTTGAAAAGTCAACATTGATTCAAATGACCTAAAATTGCTAATGGGCCCATTTTTCTTCCATAATTCATCATCCATGGCATGTGCACGACCACTTGGCCCAAAGGGAAGTTTTTATTCATTTTTTATTTATTTATTTGAATTTTTATTAATAATAATTCATTTAAATCAAATTAAATACATGAAAAAATGCTAACCTAAGTTTTCCAATCTTTTTGTACATGTTTTATCCTCAAGATTTCGTGCATATGCAAATAAGAAAAGATTTGGATTGATTAGATCATAATTGATACAAAAATGCATGGAAAAGATTGAAAAAAACAAAGCTTGAAAATCAAATCTTCAAATCCATGAATGAAAGAGATTTGGATCAATATTCTTAACCTAATTCATTCAGTACATAAGCCTAAACGAAAACCTAATCTGGAGGACCAAAAAAAAGCTGCGCAGAAACCATTGACAAACTTGGAAAAATTTGGCAAGAAACTCAAATCTGAAAACCACTCTCTAGGGCGATTCAAGCCTCAAAACCTATTTCATTAGCTTGCTGGAGGTTCATTGAACGATTTCCAATCAAAAACATCCATCAAAACTCAAAGAATCGTTGTACAGAAACTGACTTTTCTTGCTTTTTTTTTACAATCGTGCATCTTCATTCATGCACTTTTAATAAGTTTTAATATGTGATTCATACTCCTCATGCAATTCCAAAGCTAACCCAATGATTCAATTGTATTTTTATGCTGTGTACGCGATTATGCCATGATTGTTTTCTAGGGTTTACAGAGCTTCAAATTAGGGGTTTCGTAACAAGGAAAAATTAGAGCCCCTGACCACCACCATTGGAATCAGCGTGTCTGGACGAAGAGGAAGCCATGCTCGCGCTCAATTTATGAGTGTTCATGGGCTAATCGTTATTTTCCCATAGACGGCCTAAAAGAACGCGTAGAAAAACGTTGCCTAATGTATTTGTGTTTCAGGAACATGAAGAAGATGAACTCGTGGCAAGATGTGATAAGCTGGTTTGAATTTCGCGCGCAGAGGCCCCCACTAACGTTTGTTTTATTTATTATATTTGTTGATTATTATATATTAACATGTGCAAAGTGGTTCAGCTGGCAAGCGTTGTGTATGTTAACGTCCAAGACCTGGGTTCGAGCCCCAGGTCTTCATACTTTCCATATATTATTTTGCAATTCATATTCCCATGCAGGCTCAACATCAAAGCATACCATACACTGCCAAATCAAGCGTGCCACGTCCATCTCCAGATCAATCAGAAGGCCATGGATTGGAGAACACAATGCACATGAGTCAACGCGCCAGCACGTTGCCTGGAAAAGTCAAACGGACCATGCTTATTGGGCCAGACTTTTCAGGATTATACCTCCATATTGGGGACTACAACCCCCTAGGTTTGCTTTTGTTTAAATATTTTCTTTTTTACATTATTTCTATTTTTTTATTTTTTTTTTAATTCTTGTATTTAGTTAATTAATTATTTTCACAAAATACAAAATATCATAAAAAAAATCAGAAAAGAGTTAAAATAATAAATATTTTTATTTTAGTATTTTCTTAAATAACTTTACATGTAATTAAACTTAGTTTTAAATTAGGTTGTAATTTTAATTCTTTTCATAATAAAATCTAAAAAAAACATAGAATTAGGTTTAATTAATAATTTTTCATCTTTTTATTTTTCTTTCATAATGATTAAATAATTAAATACTTATTTCTTTAATTAAATTTGCATGTAAAAATTAGGGTTAATTTAGGTTAAATTCTAATGTTTTCTTAATAAATTAAAAAAAAAAATAGAATTAGGGTTAGCGTTTAATTTCAATTAATTTTTTCTATTAAATCTTAAAATACTAAAAATACCAAAAAACAAGTTCTTTCTTTTTTTAATTAATTAACTCCGTCATTAATTTAATTTTTGCAAAAGGGTCCAACGCCCTCGTTCTTAATTTCTTATTAATGCGCATTTTTATCTTATTCCGTTTAAATATTTATGTATCTCTCCCAAAGCCATGTATTTAATTACTCGCACTTTTAATTCTTTATTTACTTTGTTTATTTATTTTCTGTCAAATCGGGTCCTGGTTAATTTTGGCGATGTGGACCCGCGCCGTTTGTAATAGCTTTAGATTTTTACATTCCCGCAATATTTTTAACCGTTAATCAAAAGCATGAAAGAATGTATGGACAAAATAAAAACAAGCGTAGAACACCAATAACATGACAAGATAAATGCAAATGAAAACGACACACGAATCGCACACACCACCCCTAGGGTACGCCTCACTGTTGCCTTGCCTCGAAAGGTGATCGTCGAGTAGAGGATGTCTTAGTAAGTCCTCATGATCCGGGAACCTGGCATGAGGGTAGCTTCTAAGGTGTCTTCCTATTACTCTGGTGATCACCATGTCCCGAACCTCGAATTGACCCGAACACCTCCAACGGTGGTGCTACCTACCTCTCAATGGTGGGATGGCACTACTTTAAAGGACATTTACACAGACGAATTCCTTAGGGTAGGTAGACAACTCTAGATACTTGCTCTAATTTCAAAACAAATTCAAAAAATACTTTTCACACCGACACCTTTTCAAAAAGCTTTCGAAAGCAACTTTTCAAACACTCTTGAGGACCGATACAAGAGTCGAACTGAAATTTTCAAAGAAACTTTTTAAAACCCACAGTTGAAAAGCAAACAAACCTTTTGAAAACACAAATGAGCAAGTATCTAAGAGCCCATGGATAACCATGGATAGAAAGGGTGCTAACACCTTCCCTTTCTATAATCTACCTCCCGAACCGAGAGCAATCTCTTTAAGGAATTTTTCTGTGCTTTTGTCCTTTCCATTTGGAGAAAATAAAAGACGGTGGCGACTCTTGCTTCCGCGACATTTCGCGAACCAGCGTTAAACAGTCAGTTCCAGATCCACCAATCACAGAACTGGCGACTCTGCTGGGGACTTAACTTAAAGTGAGGTGTACCTTAGGGTTAGTTCATAACTGTGTTTTCAATTGTATTGACTTGTCTGCTTTAAATTTGTGGGTCGCATGGGAGTTACATAGATCCTAACCCGGATCTGGGGATACCCTGTTTAGGTAGCATAAGCTGTGAGGGACCTGTCCGGCGTAGACCGACACAGGTGAAGCAGTGGCTACGTTGGTGTGGCGCCTTGGTCTGTACCGATATCCCTTGTGTCGCAACGAGGAGAATATGGGTCTTCTAAGGAGTCATTAAGCACCAACAACCTTAGAACCTTAATTGACACAACTTGGCCTTTAGAATTGTAGCAGTATGCTACGCCCATTGAGGCTAAACTCTCGTGATGGTTCTGGCCGCAAGAAAAGATTGCGATGCTGGAGTTATGACCGATTGAGGGTAGTCAATGATATTGGGATCCTCTAAGAACCCGGTTACTTTGATAGGACAGGTATGAACCAACAAACTAAAAGAGAGTAATACCTAGACCTCATGCTGGCCTAAACTCTAAGGGCTTCTCTTGTGTGACTTGTGTGCCTTCGTACTTGACTATTTGCATGCTTGTTATCTGACACTTGAGCTTCTTGCAGGTTTTGTTTGTAGTCCTTAATTAGGACTCATAACAGGGTTTACCAAGTTTCTTGTTTTAAGTCCTTAATTAGGACTCATGACAGGTTTTACTTAGGTTTCTTGCAGGTTTTGGTTTGCAGTCCTTAACAAGGGCTCATAACAGGGTTTATCCATATTACCCCATGCATACCATAACATCATACCATTGCATACATCCTAACCCATTTCAAGGATCTCAAGGGCTTGTGATGCAGGTCATGATGAACCAACTGTCCAGCAAGGGGCAAAGGGGATTTATTTTCCTCTAGTCAAGGTTGTCAGAGGCTATGACCCACTGGATATGGTGAGCCTTTGACCCTTGAAGAAGGACTCTCAACAATATGAAGTGCCTTCAATCAAGTCACCAGTTTCCAATGCTAACAATTTTCTTGTTTACCCCGCGAGGTCCTTGAAAACATTGCATGCATATCATACATATCATTGCATAACAGGTACCCATTCTCTGCAGGTTACTTACCTTCTTCGCTGTTTATTTCAGCAGTCTCGTCATGAATCCTGAATCCTCAACCGAGCACACTATCAAGGCCCTCCAGGCTCAGAACGCCCAGTTCCAAGGGCTGATCATGAATTTGACCCAGGGACAACAAGATCTGAAGGCTCTGCTCCTGAAGAAGGAAAAGAAGAAGAAGAGGACTGTTTTATTCAGCCCTAGACGCAGATCTGGGAACACCCTGCAGGATCAAGCTGAGAGGACAACTCCATCTGTGGGGAAAAGCAGTCATCAAGAGGAAAGGGTTCCCAGTCCGGTGGTCTCCGACAATGAGACAGATTTCAACGACGAACAGTACCCTCCGGCTGAGGATAGGTACAAACAGTTGGAAGACCGGCTAAGTGCTATGGAGATACAAAAAGTGCCTGGCCTGGACTTCGAGGATCTAGGTCTGTCTTCTGGGGTAGTGATCCCGCACAAATTCAAGGCACCTGCCTTTGCAAAGTATGACGGGGCATCCTGTCCCAAGCTGCATCTCAGGTCATACATGAGGAGGATCCAGCCCTACACGGCCGACAGGAACTTATGGATCCACTTCTTCCAGGAGAGTCTTTCAGGGACTCAGCTCGAGTGGTTCTATCAACTGAATGGAGCCAACATTCGTACCTGGGAAGACTTAGCCACTGCATTTTACAAGAAATACCAGTATAATGCCGACCTCGCTCCCACGCGTACTCAGCTTCAGGGGATGTCTATGGGTACAGGCGAAGGCTTCAAAGAATATGCTCAAAAATGGAGGGACCTTGCTGGAAGGGTACAACCACCTCTGACTGACCGCGAGCTCGTCGACATGTTCTTGGGGACCCTGTCTGGTCCATTCTTCAACCACCTAATTGGGAATTCTGCTGCTGGGTTTACAGATCTGATCTTGACCGGGGAAAGAATAGAAGCTGGCATCAAGTCAGGGAAAATATAGAATGGTGACTCCTCGAACACTGAGAAGAAGCCATCAAAGAGAGAACCTAGTGTTGTCAACGCAGTAACTATTGCAAAGCCGGCCGGTGCTCCTCAGCGTCACAATCAACAAAGGGAAGAAAGACCTAAGAGGCAATTTACTCCCCTCGGCATGACCTTGTCACAGATATTGCCACAACTGCTGGAAACCAAGTTGGTAACTCTCATGGATCCCCCGAAGAATCCTAATAGGACACCTTCAAGGTACAATCCCAATGCTCGCTGCGCCTATCATTCCGACAGCCCGGGGCATGCTACAGATGACTGTTGGACTTTGAGAAACAGGGTTCAAGATCTGATTGACGCAAAGGAAGTCCAGCTCGACTCTCCAGAGGCTCCCAATGTGATCACTGCTCCCTTGCCAAAATATGGCTAGGATTGGTTTTTTGTTCGTTCGAATGTTCAATTTGTAATTTTCTTTCGATTGTTCAAACATTTACTCATATTAGAACGTTGTTATTTCATTAATGCATCGCATATGTCTGTTTTGAAGCAATATATTCGTATTCACTCTATGCAAATTATTTTCATATTTTTTCTGATGGTCAACTCTCAATAATTCTAAGCCTCTTGAGGGAGGATGACGAAAACGATACCACAATCTACAGTATGCTTTTGAACAGACCCCGCTGATGAGGTACAGGCATTGTTTCAATTCCTAAACACTGGAGTTATAAGGAAGATAATCCCTCGTTACCCCCTCTGAGCCAAAGAAGTAGGAGTTTTTCTTTTCGAAAATTAAAACCCTTAATCATAACCTGGGGCAGGGTAGTTCTCTCAGCTGATCCAGGTGCACAACGAATGGCACCAAAAGAAGTCCTTACAAAATAAAGGACAATGATGGTTCCGAATGATCATAAAGACAGGCAGTCGTTACCTACCAAAATCAAAAAGCCCATTAAGTCAAAACCTATGAAGGAGACTTACAAAACTGGGGCATCCCGCTGACTGTAATCACAAAGGAAACAGTTCAGGCAAAAAAAGAAAGGGATAACAAAAATAAAGAAAGAGGTCATACAAACCCTCAACAAAAGCAAAAGATGACTGCCTATTCAAAATAATTTATCAACATCCGAATCATCACCGGAAAATCAGAGCAAAGACTCAAACAAGGTCTAACGTATGATCAACTGAGTTTAGGTTTGGAGAACATCACGAAGAGCGGGTGGGTACAAATAAAATTTGAGCCTTTATCCTTTGTTTCTTAAACCGTGAACCAAGCCACGTTATAACCCTCAAAAGTCCTAGCTGAAGCATGGGTTAGTTCGAAAGCATACTGTTACGAAAGGTATCCTGACTCCTTAAGGCTTACGGTAAAATACGGAGTTGACATCACGTTTTACAAACAATCACTTGTTTTATGAAAAAAGGATGCATCTTTAAAATCTTCAAGACAGACATGAGCTTTGCATTTTTAACATAACTTTGTTTGCATATGACTTTTTGTTTGAACAGCAGGGAAATTCGCACGATGAATACCTAGTGAACAAAAGCACTTCCAATCAAGGGGCAGACGTGATTATTGTCCATCATCTGGGGCAATTAAGTCAAGAGTCGGAGAATCCCTCAAAAGGCCAAACAGCCAGGGGCAAACCTCCATCTGGATCACTTGGGGCATTGGACGATCAAACGAAGATCTTCTGGTATGGCGACACAACGCTACAACAGGGGCACCTCCCTACATTCTGAGAACATGGACATAGTCGAAAAAATACTACGCATAATCAAAGACCCGCTAGGTTGACACACCTAGGCAAAAATAAGGGCTTCCCGGCGAACCAAAAGGGTTCGGGCAAAATGAAGGGATGAAATGAAAAAAATCTGTACACCCGGCAAGTCGAAAACCTGAAAAGGCGGCTTGGGCAAAAATGGGTATCCCGGTGGACTGAAAACCCGAAAGGGCAGTCCAGGCAAAAGTTAGGGATTAAAGCGTACGACTATGTCCTATCATCCTATTACCTACTCACCAGAAGAAGGTTTGTCCATCAACAGCTATCAGCGCCTCACAGGTCTTCCTCTCCAACATCAGAAACTGGGGCAATATTGAGTTGTCTAAAAGATCCAGTTGCTCTGTCCACCGAAGTGCCAAGGTAAGTTCAACTGAAGAATGCGACCAAGAGCGAACGCGTCGCCCGGCTTTATTTAAAGAGTTATTTCCTTAACAGGATATAACTGGGTTATCCTCAGCCAAAAGCCACGGAAAGGGCGTCGTCAACACAGTTCTTTCTTATCCCCAGCGAGGTCTATCAGCACTTCCAATACAACAGAGATATCCCCAGCAAGGTTGCCAACGACTCAACAAAGTACCTCTCTCCCCACAGAGTATTGCTTCCCAGCAAGATCGTTAGAGCACTTTTCTCCCCGCAGAGTAATTCATTCGCCAAGTTTATTCCCCAACGGAATCATCCTCTCCTACCGGTATTCTTGCAACTATCATCTCCAGTGGAAGCAAAAGCTTATTCTCCAACCTCAGCCCAGGAGTGACTTCCTGGCACCCGTCAAGGATTCATTTTCCTAGACGAAAAAACACATTCATAAACATCACATTTTCATACATCATGATACATGCATATGTGCGTCATGTCATACAATCTCATTTATGTCGTTGCTTGATCCATATCATGCACTGCATATGATTGACCTTTACCTTTCAGGAAGGATACAGTTAAATGATCAGCTATGTCAGAGTAGACAAATATAGCCAAAAGAGACCAATTCAGTCAAAGAGACAAATTCAGTCAAAGTAGACAAATCCAGTCGAAGAAGACAAGCCCAGTTAAATCCCAAAGGTTTTTCGGATGATCATCCAGTCAAAGAAGACATGTCCAGTTAAATTGCTTCCTAAAGTCAAAGAAAACACCCGTCATTGAAGACAACTCATCAAAGAAGACAAATCCGGTTAAAATTACTTCCACTCGTCGTTATAGACACTCGTGGTTATAGACACTCGTCGTTATAGACACTCGTCGTTATAGACACTCGTCGTTATAGACACTCGTCGTTATAGACACTCGTCGTTATAGACACTCGTCGTGATAGACACCCGTCGTTATAGACACTCGTCGTGATAGACACTCGTCGTGATAGACACTCGTCGTTATAGACACTCGTCGTTATAGACACTCGTCGTTATAGACACTCGTCGTGATAGACACCCGTCGTTATAGACACTCGTCGTGATAGACACTCGTCGTGATAGACACTCGTCGTTATAGACACTCGTCGTTATAGACACTCGTCGTTATAGACACTCGTCGTTATAGACACTCGTCGTTATAGACACTCGTCGTTATAGACACTCGTCGTGATAGACACCCGTCGTTATAGACACTCGTCGTGATAGACACTCGTCGTGATAGACACTCGTCGTTATAGACACTCGTCGTTATAGACACTCGTCGTTATAGACACTCGTCGTGATAGACACCTGTCGTTATAGACACTCGTCGTGATAGACACTCGTCGTGATAGACACTCGTCGTTATAGACACTCGTCGTTATAGACACTCGTCGTTATAGACACTCGTCGTGATAGACACTCGTCGTGATAGACACTCGTCGTGATAGACACTCGTCGTGATAGACACTCGTCGTTATAGACACTCGTCGTTATAGACACTGGTCGTTATAGACACTCGTCGTTATAGACACTCGTCGTTATAGACACTCGTCGTTATAGACACTCGTCGTTATAAACACTCATCGTTATAGACACTCGTCGTGATAGACACTCGTCGTTATAGACACTCGTCGTGATAGACACTCGTCGTTATAGACACTCGTCGTTATAGACACTCGGCGTCATAGACCACTCGCCTATAAGGGTAACCTGTCAGTAGAGACAATTCACCAACCTTTCTAAATTCCAGATCCGATTCTTGTATCTTGCCAGGGTGTGTCTGAAGAGTTCGAGGATCCGATACCTGAATCTTGACAGGGTGTATCCATTGAAGACTAGCATTACCAGACTCGATTCCTGTATCTCGCCAGGGCACGCCTGAAGAATTCGAAGATCCGATTCCTGTAACCAGGCAGGACATATCTACACAAAAGCATCTGAAAATCAGCTCCTGCAACGTGTCAGGTAATCATTTTCTATTTTGCAGGTATACAGGTTCTCGCTAAGGAACCTCTTACGCAATCAACATCCATATGGCATCTATAAGCCCATCATCCTATTCATCAACCTCTAAATGGCATCTGTAAGCCCATTCCATCATCACTGCTACTATGTGAGCGCAAATTTCTGGGCACTCTAGTGTTCAATCATCTTCTACCCTCGGATTACGAAAGGCGCATCAGCCAATCTGCATCCTCAAGTCTAAGAAGATTGAACAGGGGCAACTGTTGTACCCCAAAATTTGCCCTCCCATATTCTTCAAGAAATTACCAAGTCATGCTTCAAAATTCCCCAAGGGTTGCATAGTGCAAGGGCCTCCTAAGCAGTCAAAACTAGGGTTTATGTTCTGGTCAAGAAAATGAAGTTTTCAAAGGCCCAATCAAGTCTCATATGCCTCCAAATATGGCCAAGCATCCTCACATCAAGTTTCAAGGCTTTCAGCACAAAATTGCACAGTCAAAAACCCTAATTGCACTACAGTCAACTGTAGGGGCAAAATGGTCATTTGACAGTCAAAAGTTCAAATTTTTTATCAACATATCATTTTGAAGCCACAAACATCATTTGATCAATGCTTGATCATGATTCTCAAAATTTGGCTCAGAAATCATCAAGATGCAAAAGTTTCCTTATTTGGACAGCTGAAAAAGTCAACTGTAAATTGACCAGGGCATAACTTTCACATGGATTATCAGAAAAATTCCATCCAAAGCTCATTTTGAAGAGAAAGACATTTCCTACAACTCATCTTCATACTTCAAGTTCAAGAAATGCTCTCACAAAAAGTTATCAATTTCAACATTATAGGTCATTTTCAAAAGTCAACAAAAAGGGACTTTAAGTCAAAGGCCATAACTTTAGATTGGTAAATCAAAATGACATGGGACCAAAGGCATTGGTTAGAGGACTCAAAGACCTTTCCAAAATGTCCAAGAACATGAGAAAATCTTAAAAATTGAGCAAGTTATGCCTTGTGGAAGTTGGGAAATGTTTGGATATTTTGAAAAGTCAACATTGATTCAAATGACCTAAAATTGCTAATGGGCCCATTTTTCTTCCATAATTCATCATCCATGGCATGTGCACGACCACTTGGCCCAAAGGGAAGTTTTTATTCATTTTTTATTTATTTATTTGAATTTTTATTAATAATAATTCATTTAAATCAAATTAAATACATGAAAAAATGCTAACCTAAGTTTTCCAATCTTTTTGTACATGTTTTATCCTCAAGATTTCGTGCATATGCAAATAAGGAAAGATTTGGATTGATTAGATCATAATTGATACAAAAATGCATGGAAAAGATTGAAAAAAACAAAGCTTGAAAATCAAATCTTCAAATCCATGAATGAAAGAGATTTGGATCAATATTCTTAACCTAATTCATTCAGTACATAAGCCTAAACGAAAACCTAATCTGGAGGACCAAAAAAAAGCTGCGCAGAAACCATTGACAAACTTGGAAAAATTTGGCAAGAAACTCAAATCTAAAAACCACTCTCTAGGGCGATTCAAGCCTCAAAACCTATTTCATTAGCTTGCTGGAGGTTCATTGAACGATTTCCAATCAAAAACATCCATCAAAACTCAAAGAATCGTTGTACAGAAACTGACTTTTCTTGCTTTTTTTTTACAATCGTGCATCTTCATTCATGCACTTTTAATAAGTTTTAATATGTGATTCATACTCCTCATGCAATTCCAAAGCTAACCCAATGATTCAATTGTATTTTTATGTTGTGTACGCGATTATGCCATGATTGTTTTCTAGGGTTTACAGAGCTTCAAATTAGGGGTTTCGTAACAAGGAAAAATTAGAGCCCCTGACCACCACCATTGGAATCAGCGTGTCTGGACGAAGAGGAAGCCATGCTCGCGCTCAATTTATGAGTGTTCCTGGGCTAATCGTTATTTTCCCATAGACGGCCTAAAAGAACGCGTAGAAAAACGTTGCCTAATGTATTTGTGTTTCAGGAACATGAAGAAGATGAACTCGTGGCAAGATGTGATAAGCTGGTTTGAATTTCGCGCGCAGAGGCCCCCACTAACGTTTGTTTTATTTATTATATTTGTTGATTATTATATATTAACATGTGCAAAGTGGTTCAGCTGGCAAGCGTTGTGTATGTTAACGTCCAAGACCTGGGTTCGAGCCCCAGGTCTTCATACTTTCCATATATTATTTTGCAATTCATATTCCCATGCAGGCTCAACATCAAAGCATACCATACACTGCCAAATCAAGCGTGCCACGTCCATCTCCAGATCAATCAGAAGGCCATGGATTGGAGAACACAATGCACATGAGTCAACGCGCCAGCACGTTGCCTGGAAAAGTCAAACGGACCATGCTTATTGGGCCAGACTTTTCAGGATTATACCTCCATATTGGGGACTACAACCCCCTAGGTTTGCTTTTGTTTAAATATTTTCTTTTTTACATTATTTCTATTTTTTATTTTTTTTTAATTCTTGTATTTAGTTAATTAATTATTTTCACAAAATACAAAATATCATAAAAAAATCAGAAAAGAGTTAAAATAATAAATATTTTTATTTTAGTATTTTCTTAAATAACTTTACATGTAATTAAACTTAGTTTTAAATTAGGTTGTAATTTTAATTCTTTTCATAATAAAATCTAAAAAAAAACATAGAATTAGGTTTAATTAATAATTTTTCATCTTTTTATTTTTCTTTCATAATGATTAAATAATTAAATACTTATTTCTTTAATTAAATTTGCATGTAAAAATTAGGGTTAATTTAGGTTAAATTCTAATGTTTTCTTAATAAATTAAAAAAAAATAGAATTAGGGTTAGCGTTTAATTTCAATTAATTTTTTCTATTAAATCTTAAAATACTAAAAATACCAAAAAACAAGTTCTTTCTTTTTTTAATTAATTAACTCCGTCATTAATTTAATTTTTGCAAAAGGGTCCAACGCCCTCGTTCTTAATTTCTTATTAATGCACATTTTTATCTTATTCCATTTAAATATTTATGTATCTCTCCCAAAGCCATGTATTTAATTACTCGCACTTTTAATTCTTTATTTACTTTGTTTATTTATTTTCTGTCAAATCGGGTCCTGGTTAATTTTGGCGATGTGGACCCGCGCCGTTTGTAATAGCTTTAGATTTTTACATTCCCGCAATATTTTTAACCGTTAATCAAAAGCATGAAAGAATGTATGGACAAAATAAAAACAAGCGTAGAACACCAATAACATGACAAGATAAATGCAAATGAAAACGACACACGAATCGCACACACCACCCCTAGGGTACGCCTCACTGTTGCCTTGCCTCGAAAGGTGATCGTCGAGTAGAGGATGTCTTAGTAAGTCCTCATGATCCGGGAACCTGGCATGATGGTAGCTTCTAAGGTGTCTTCCTATTGCTCTGGTGATCACCATGTCCCGAACCTCGAATTGACCCGAACACCTCCAACGGTGGTGCTACCTACCTCTCAATGGTGGGATGGCACTACTTTAAAGGACATTTACACAGACGAATTCCTTAGGGTAGGTAGACAACTCTAGATACTTGCTCTAATTTCAAAACAAATTCAAAAAATACTTTTCACACCGACACCTTTTCAAAAAGCTTTCGAAAGCAACTTTTCAAACACTCTTGAGGACCGATACAAGAGTCGAACTGAAATTTTCAAAGAAACTTTTTAAAACCCACAGTTGAAAAGCAAACAAACCTTTTGAAAACACAAATGAGCAAGTATCTAAGAGCCCATGGATAACCATGGATAGAAAGGGTGCTAACACCTTCCCTTTCTATAATCTACCTCCCGAACCGAGAGCAATCTCTTTAAGGAAATTTTCTGTGCTTTTGTCCTTTCCATTTGGAGAAAATAAAAGACGGTGGCGACTCTTGCTTCCGCGACATTTCACGAACCAGCATTAAACAGTCAGTTCCAGATCCACCGATCACACATAGCATTTTCAATAACCATTTCAAGGATCTCGAGGGTTCTTTTGATGCAGGGTTACGTTGAACCAGACGTCTACCAAGGGGAAAGAGGTTTCTCCTCTAACCAATGCCAACCAAAGTTCAAGTACAATAACTTGAATCAATGGATATGACCCACTCGACATGGTGAGCTTGATTCTCGTGGAAAGACATCCATCGATACAAAGTTCTCCAGTCAAAGATCAAGTACAACAACTTGAATCGGTGGCTATGACCCACTCGACATGGTGAGCTTGATTCTAGTGGAAAGACATCCGCCGGTGCAAAGTTCTCCAATCCAAGAGCAAAGTTCAACCTCTAACATTTTCTTGTGTTTACCCCCAAGAGATCCTTGAAAGCATGCATCCACATTATCATGCATTGCATTTTGACAGTCTTTCCTTTTTCAGGTCTCCTTACTCTCCTGCTGTTTATTTCAGCAAGAGATGGCTCTAGAAAGGTCTGTCAAAGACATTCAAGACCAGACTGCTCAGCTGTAGGAGATGTTCCTGAACTTATCTCTGGGGCAAGAAGAGATGAAAGCTCTCCTCACAAAGGGCTTGGAGAATTCCAACAATTCCAGGAGTGATCAGCTTGCGGAGCTGCAGTTTGATCTGACAACATTGAGGACCCAAGTGATGGGACAGTTGGTGGGCCAGATGGCTCTCATCCAAGACCTATCTCAAAGACAAGAGGAACTCAGAGTTCTTGTCCGCCAACTGCTTCCAAATAACCAACTGGGGAAAATATCTGAGGTTGAAGAGCAAGTCACCGCTCAGCCTCCATCCACTCAAGAAGACAAGGGGAAAGCTCCTTTGCTTGCTTCAGGGTCACAAGCCCATCAACAACCTCGCCAACGTCAACGGGGTAATCGGCGTAAGCAAGAAACATCGAGAAGACAGTTCACGGAGACTGAAATACCATCATTCTTTATACTGAAGCGCCTGATGGAGGTCAACCTGCTTACCTTAAAGGATCCTCTTCAGAAGCTCAATATCTCCTCTCCTCACTATCATCCCGACGCATTCTGTGTTTACCACTCCTACAGCCCGGGACACGACACCAACGACTGTTGGACCTTGAAGAACAAGATTCAAGATCTGATCGACATTGGGGTGCTGGAATTCATGCCAGACGGCGAGATGAAAATCTTCCGTTAAAGGGTTCTCCGCTTGAAGTGACGAAGCTCAAGCTGAAAGACTTTTGCTTCTTTTTGAATTTTCAAAGTTGTAATTTCTTTTGCTGTCAAACAATTATTTGTTAATGTTAAACCCTGTTTTCATTAATGCATTGCATATGTTTGTCTTGAATTCATCCATTCGTTTCACTACTCTTACGCCTTCCTTTATGATATTTGACTCTTGATAAAAAGCTGTAAGCCTTTAGAGGGAGGATGATGAAACAATACCATGATCTTATACAATATGCTTTTGAACAGACCTTGCTGATGATGTACAGGCATTTCTTTCAATTCCCAAACACTGGAGTTATAAGGAAGTTAATCCCTAGTCAACCCCTTCGAGCCAAAGAAGTAGGAGTTTTCTGTTCTAAACGATCAAAACCTTTGATATAAACCCGGGGCAGGGTAGTATCTCAGTTAATTCAAAAGAAGATGCGCATTGAAGTCGCAAACTCTCAGTTCGTAATACAACGAACGATGTCAAAAAAGAAAGCATTCCTTTGGAATCAAAAGACAGGGGTGGTTCCCTATCACATAGACAGTCAATCTCTCAAAAGAGAAAAGCCCACCAAGCCAAAACCTATAAAGGAGGCTTAAGAAAGCTGGGGCATCCCGCTGACGGTAATCCCGGAAAACGGTAACAGTCAGGCAAAAGTTAGGGATAACAAATCAAAATCAAAATAGTGAGGTCATTACAAAATCCTCAACAACATGAAAAAATGTTGAAAAAGAAAAAAAGAGATGATGATTGTCTCCCCAAATTCAACTGGTGAACCATCGCCCAAAAGTCGTTCCAAACTCAAAACAGAGTGTGACGCACAATTAACTGAGCTTAGGTATGAAGGACATCACGAAGAGCGGGTGGGTACAAATATATTTTGAGCCTTTATCCTTTGTTTCTTAAACCGTGAACCAAGCCACGTTACAACCCTTCAAAAGTCCTAATTGAAGCATGTGTTAGTTCGAAAGCATACTGTTACAAAAGGTATCCTGACTCCTGTAGGGCTTTACTCTAAATCTTGTGTTGACTTGTCTTGTGAAAAGTTTTCTGCTAAAAACGCATTTTTCAAAATTTTGAGACAAACATAAACTTTACATTGCTTGAATACCACTGTCTGCATTTGGCTTTTTGTTTGACAGCGAAGAAATTCATACAGCGAATGTTCGGAGGAACGAAAACTCTCTCAGTAAGTAAAAAATTACTTCAAGAAGATAACACTTCCATTGCAAATCCCCTATCAGCAAGGGGCATGACATGTCACCATCCAATTAACCTGGGGCAGTCCAGTCAAATTTCAACAGATCTCTCAAAAATCCAATTAACCTGGGGCAGTCCAGTCGAGGTCCAACAGATCTTTCAAAGTCCAGTTAACCTGGGGCAGTCCAGTCAAGATTTCAAGAAATCTCTCAATATGCAGAGTAATCTGATTCAAGATTCCTTCATTATCACCTGGGGCATTCGAATGTCAAAAGTGTCCAACAATTCCTTCATCACCGAAGAAGATCATCTTCCAAGTTTACTCAGATGTGACCCGGACACGGCGACATTCTGATACTTATTCCAGATTCATCCAAATGCAGCTTTACACGAGCTCATCATCAGGAAGCCCTACACCGGTTCCTCCTCAAGATTTCTGAAAACAGTTCACGGGTTCTCCAAGTAACGGATGTTAACCTATCGCTTGTTCAGTTTCTTCTCAAGACTTCTGAAAACAGTTTATGGATTCTTCCCAACAACGGATGTTAATCTATCAGCTTGTTCAGATGCAACTTTTGAAAACAGTTTACGGACGCTTCCCAACAACGGATGCTGCTTTATTGCTTATTCAATCTCAAGATTTCTGAAAACAGCTTACGGGTTCTCCAAGTAACGGATGTTAACCTATCGCTTGTTCAGATTCTTCTCAAGACTTCTGAAAATAGTTTATGGATTCTTCCCAACAACGGATGTTAATCTATCAGCTTGTTCAGATGCAACTTTTGAAAACAGTTTACGGACGCTTCCCAACAACGGATGCTGCTCTATTGCTTATTCAACTTCAAGACATTCTGAAAACAGTTCACGGGTTCTCCAGTAACGGATGTTAACCTATCACTTGTTCAGACACTTCTCAACGTTCTGAAAACAGTTTACGGATTCTCCAGTAACGGATGTCAATCTATCGCTTGTTCAGATTCCAAGCCTTCACCTGCAGCAATCAGAGGACTCTCGCAATCCCCAGCCAGAGAACCTTCCAGAGGCTAATTCCCCTCAGAGTCAAGTTTCATTATCCCCAGTGAAGCTAAAACTTCAAATCATCAATCCCTAGCGGAGCCAGACTAATGAACCTTCTCCCCACAGAGTTTTGGGAGGGAAAATCTTGAGTTCCCCAGTGAAGTCGCCAAAGTTACTTCCCACCGAGCTGAAGATTCTCAATCTTACCTCCCCAGCATGAGTCTACTAGTTTGGAACTCCCCAGTAGAGGTCATCAGGAATTCTCTTCCCCAGCAACAGCCAAGGAATTATTTTCCCGGCAGCGGTCAAGATTCTTTTATCTTCAGCCGTCCAAGATTCATTTATCCTCAGCAAGATAGCTCATCAGCTTACATGCACATTCATCACATTCATGTCATAAACATTGATGTCACATACATTGCATCATGCATCATGACATTGCATACGACTAACCCTTTACTTTTTCAGGTAAGATCAGTCGACAGACAAAGATCACCTCCCGAGATTCATCCAGAAATAGTTCAGATGTGACCCGGACACGGCGACATTCTGATACTTATTCCGGATCCATTCAGACGCATCATCAGGAAACCCTACACCGGTTCCTCTTCAACTTCAAGACTTCTGAAAATAGTTCACGGGTTCTCCAGTAACGGATGTTAACCTATCACTTGTTCAGATTCTTCTCAAGACTTCTGAAAACAGTTTATGGATTCTTCCCAACAACGGATGTTAATCTATCATCTTGTTCAGATGCAATTTTTGAAAACCGTTTACGGATTCTTCCCAACAACGGATGTCAATCTACCAACTTGTTCAGATGCCAACTTTTGAAAATAGTTTACGGACGCTTCCCAACAACGGATGTGGCTCTATTGCTTATTCAATCTCAACTCCTGAAAATAGTTTACAGATTCTCCAGACATGGATGTCAATCTATTGCTTATTCGGACCCCCAATTCAGAGATGTTCCAAAACATGGGTGCCTTTCTGATACTTGTCCACTCACCATTGACATACAGTTCAACATGTCCAGATGGCATCTATAAGCCCATCCTCCTACCAGCAGTCGCCAAATGGCATCTTTAAGCCCATTATCAGATGGCATCTCTAAGCCCATCCCCCGACAAGATTCTATCGCACCAGATGGCATCTTTAAGCCCATCACCAAATGGCATCTTTAAGCCCATTCACCTCTACCAGCACATCGACGAGTGCAAATTTTCTGGGTACTTTAGTGTCCAATCTTCTTTTACCTTCAAGTCGCGAAAGGCAAACTTGTCAATCTAACTCTTCAGGTTCAAGAAGATTGAACAGGGGCAACTGTTGTACCCCAAAATTTGCCCTCGCATTTTTCCACAGGAAATAACAACTTCAGGCTTTTCATGATCTTTCAAACTGGCTCAAGAATAGGTCAAACATACTTTTCTCGTCAGTCAGGACACAATTAGGGTTTCATTGATTTTCAGGGCTTTGGAATGTTCCACACAGTTGGCTTAGGGTTTTGGTTGATTTTGGCTCAACTTTGATCAGGCGAACGCTCTTTGGAATTTAATCAGGAATTAGGGTTTTTGTGGGCACGTTCTCAGAAGGATTTAAATTCCACAGCACTTTGCAAGTTATTCCGAGATTTGGGTTGGATTCACATTGTTTAACTTAATCAGTAAAAAGAATGCATTTGGTTTGAATTCACATTGGTTTGTTTGAACCGGTCAAAATATCCATGCAGTTTGGATTTACAGTGTTGGTAAAAATCAGCGAAAAGGGAATGCGCCTGATCAGTGTTTTGATTAACTGTTGCTTTGCTTTGGATATTGGAGATACCAGGTTTAACTGATCAATGTGCTAAAGCTTTGTTTATTTAAATTATTTATTATTCTAAGATTAAGTGATTGGAATTTATTTTTCAATTATTTTAATTCAAAGAATTTTAAATAATAAATAAACAATAAAGGATAAAATAGAATTAATTGGATAGTGAAAACTTTTATTTATTCTTAAATTATTTGTACAATTATTGTTTACAATTTATTTACAAACAATGATTTTACATTAATTTAAATTTAAATAAAAAAATGAAACTATCCTATTTTTTCTAAGTCTTCTATTCTTCAAATTCTTCATCCTTTGCTCCCCTCCATTCAATTATTCATCTGCAAGAGAAAAAAGAGAAAAGTCAAATAGCAGATAAACAAATAATGACAGATAAAAAGAGTTCATCATTAAGGGACACTGATTGGGATCAGTTAACCCTCTCTGCAAATCACGGGATTTCTCCCGGTTCACAAAGAGGGACGAATGTTTATTTGCTAAAAAATGAATTGCACAATTCAAAAAGTGTCAAATTGTATAAATTCAAATCTCAAAACTCCAAGTTCAAACCAAACTAGAAGTCCAAACTGAAAAATTCCAACTTGCTGTCAAAATGCCAAAAGGCTACCCAAGCTGTCAAAGAAAAGAAGATTTGGCAAAGATATCAAAAGATACAAAGTATAAAAGCTGTCAAGAAGGGACAAATATGCAGAGCAAAATTGTTATGCAAGCAAATACATTTTCTTTTCATCATTTCCCAAAAGAAGGGGCCCTTTCAGAACAAGAAGTACAACATAAGCATATTTTAATATATTAACTGTACTGAGAGAGAAGAGAAGAGAGATAGAAGAGCAGGCTTAGGCTTTAGGCTTGAGAGATAGAAAGAAAACATATACAAAAGCTGAACACAGTGGATAAAAGGAGAAACCAATACAGAAAAGATATACAAAAGCATAAGCCTTCAAGTCTCACAAGGAGGACCAACAATCTAAGAGGGCCATAACCTGTAAGCCATTCAAAAAACCATTAAACCCATGTCAAAGAAAAGGGCCTGATATCCAAAAACCATAAGCCAGCATTAACCTGCTAACCCTCAAAAAGACAGAACCTGCTAACCCTAAAATATATTTTTTTTTACACCATATAATTAAAATTGAAAACACTCTTTTTTCTTTTAATTCAAATATTCTCATTAATAATACAAAGATACTTTTTTTTATATATCAAATATAAAATAATAACTTTCAAACTTAGAATATTTTTCTTTTCTTAAATCTCCTTTTGTACATATTAAAGAAAACACAAGATCACAAATCAAGGATTAATTAAACAAACATTTAATTCTTTAAGTCAAAACAATACTTAATAACACTTTCTTAAATTCACATTGTCGCACCTGTAAATAATTACATATACAAATATACATATGCACATACACTTACACAATATACTTGTGCTTGATACCTTATACATTTGCTTATTTTGTATATTCGTTATATTCATATTTGTTCGCAAATTCGATTTGGTTGTAACTTATTTGGACATTACATTCCTAAAGTCTCATCCCCATTTGTGAATATTGTACCCCCACTCCCGGATACTTATTTTGTAATAGCGTAGACTTTACATTCTCGCAATTTACCGCTTTCAATTATACCATGGTTAGACCTAGGGTTTGCATGTACATAAAATTAAACGCTAGATAACCTAATACAAGACAAATACATGAAATCAATGCACAATCACACTTGCACCCTCTAGGGTAATCCCACATGTTGCCTTCCAAAATGGGCCATGCTTGCACGTCGAGTATCTTTGGCAAAACAAATTCAAATGATCATAAGTCCCTCGATAACGCTGTCGAATGTTGCCTAAAACGGAATGATCATAGTCCCTTCAAAGCAAATTGCCAAAGACACTTGGCATCATTGCATCCATGGTCCATACGATGACCCGCGCCCGTCCCATTAAACTTCCTAAACGCAAGATTGTCCACCAAATGCAATGGTGGAACAAAAATGTTAAAAAGGGTTGAGAACATAGAGAAAACCTTTGAGTACAATAGGGTAGACAAAACTCTTAGTTACTTGAGATCAACTTGCAAAAACACTTGCCTTCTTTTCAAAAACCACATTCCACAAACACTTTCAAAACAAACCCTCAAAAAACACTTTGAAACATCTTTTCGAAAAGATACACACCTTTGTAAAATATTCGAGTAAAGAATTGTTACAAGGTTAGCCTAAGACAAGGCATCTTCTTCCAAAACATTTTCAAAAACACACACACACACACACCATTTTCAAGCAATCGAAAATCAAGGCAAGTGATCTAAAAACCAAGTAACTAAGAGCCCATGGATAACCATGGATGAAAAGGGTGCTAATACCTTCCCTTTTCATAATCTACCCCCCGGACCCACGAAATATCTCAAAAGGTTTTTGCTGTGCTTTTTAAACCTTTCCTTTAGGATAAAATAAAAAGTCGGTGGCGACTCTTGCTCAACCGCACAAGTGCGAATACGAACGCAAAACTCATAGTCAGTTCTCCCACCGTATCACACTAAGGTATCATCGGACTCAGAGCCATCTTCGTTATCAACTTCACCTTGGTTAGGCCAGACTAGCCTATTGGTTACTGGTTCTCTTTCCAGAGGCTTCCTCTGCTTTCTCTGAGGAACATTTGAACTGGATTCTGCCTTTGGTTCATTAGCAACTTCCCTCTCAGCTTTTCGTCGCCTCTGGTATCTCCTCCATTGAGATCGAGACATGGGATTTTTCCCTTTGTAGTTGCTTGACACCTGGGTCACTTTAGGGGTAGCAACCTGAGGTTCTTTCTTATGTGTTAAAGATGAACCTCTTGGCACTTCGAAGGAGTGCCATCTTTCCTCGCTTGGTCTATTTCGACCAGATGTTTTGTACCATGTATCTACTGGCACATTAGTCGGAGGCCTGAAAGTCAGTGGCCTCTTTTCCTGATTTGAACTCCTTTGGGGGGTTCTTCTGGGGTCATGTCGAGTATCAACACTTTCCCTTTTTCTGTTTGCTGCTCTTACACCTTGAATATGTTCAGCAGCTTTTTTGTCGAAGATCGAACTGCATCTAGGACACAGCATCACTTCTGACTTCTTTTTCTGGCATCTTTGCAGGTAATCTGCCAGATTTTCATTTTCCCGAGGGAAAGCAGTTTTGTTGGCTTGTTCTTGCCTCATGGCCTCCTCTGATGCTTTTGGTTCAAAGACTTCGACCATGTTGACATTCATGGTGTCTTTGTTGGCAAGAGTCAACTGCTTCATCTGAATCTCCAAGTCCTCTGTCTGGCCTTGAACTGCAGCCAAGTGAGAACTGGGTTTTGTTCCAGATTTTTGGGCTCCAACTGTCTCCAGCTTTGGGCTTTCGACCGCCTTTTGGACCGCTTCAATTGTCTTTCTGGATAGATTCCCAGAAAAACTGCCAAAGATTGGCATGTTGATATGGTCCTTTGAGACTTCGACCATTGTGATTCCTGGCCTCTTCGACTGGCTTCTGGATGCCTCGATCACGTTCACCTCTGAAGGTTCAGCATAATGGGCTTCAGCCTGCAACGGGTTAGAGTCCACAGTCATGGGGGTCTTGTCAGCAAACTTCAACCTCCCTTCTTCGATAGCGTCTTGCACAAGATTCCTGAAAAGAAAACATTGAGACGTTTTATGGCCCATAAAATTATGATATTTACAAAAGCCTCTCTTCTTTCTTTGATCAAGAGGAGGCACTTTTACCCCTGGGGGTACTATCATTTGGCCATCTTTTACAAGCAAGTCAAAGATTTCATCACATTTTGTAATATCAAAACTATAAGTCTTTTTGGGGAACCTATCGTTGGTCCTTTCTGGACCCGTGGGATTTTTTCCACTTGAGGGGACTGACAGTTTGCAAGAGTATGGTGGCCCTTGTTTTAGTTCCGCTAAATCGACCTCGCCTTCTTCGACGGTTATAGTTTCATCGAAGGTTTCTGGATCTTCGTCATCCATCTCGACATACGCTATCCTCTCTCTTTTATGAGTTTTCATTGCCTTGGCTTTCTCAGCTTTAAGGCGTTCTACCTGTCGAACTCTATCGGCCAATTGGGCCATGTCTCTCAGGTATTGAGTGTCTAACTTCTTCCTAATGGAATAATCTAAGCCGCCCGCGACTATTTCGACTAACTCATGTTCTGGCACTTGCGTAAAGCATCTTGCTTTGAGCAACCTAAACCTATTTAGATATTCGTCTATAGGTTCAGTGAAACGTCTCTTTACACTGGCCAATTCTTTCAGGCTTATCTTGGTTTGTCCCATGTAGAATTGCTCATGGAACAATCTCTCCAACTGGGTCCAATGATGGATCGAATTGGGGGGGAGAGTTGTAAACTAAGTAAATGCGTTCTTTGTTAAAGAACTTGGGAAGTACTTAATCCTCAGGTTCTCGTTGTTTGAAATATCTCCTGCTTCGATCAAGTATCTCGCCACATGTTCGACAGTAGATTCTGTCGTGTCCCTAGAGAATTTAGTGAAACAAGGGCCATGTTCGATTGTGCCAACATTTGAACCATATCATGGTTGCTTTCGTCCATTTGTTGCCTCAAGACTGCTGTCGAGGCATTTGTAAGGCCATGTGCTACTTGGGACGTTCCTCCTAAGAGTTGGGTCCTATTTCTGTTCGCCATACCTACTCCAGAACCTTGGAGTGGCGAAGAGGCACTCACTAAAGGGTCTGAAAAAGTGGACGCAACGTTCGTCAGGCTAGCCAATTCAGACGTTGGCATGCCATAGAGTGGTTCTCGATTTTGACCGCCTGTCATAAATCCTGGGGGAACATAAGGCCTGGTGCCTAGATTTCCCCTTGGTGGGGGAGTTCCCAAAGGCACTATGGGGCCAGTGAACGGAGGTAATGGCCCCGTCGTTGTGACCGTTACTGCTGGTGTTGAACCAGCGGTTATCGCTTCACTTACGATTGGGATAACCGTTGTTCCCACATTCGTTTGTGGGATTTCGTTATTGTTTGGCGGATTCGCCATCGCTTCTCTTCTTCTGGCAGTATTGGTATTGTTAGTGTATATTCTACCACTTCTCAATAACATGCAATACTTCTCGAAAAAGATGATATTTTGTGTAAAAAGGTTAAACTTCAAAATCAACACACAGTCCCACTAGGTGTGCCAATTTGTTTACCGTGGGAATTGGTAAACAACCGCTGATCTTCCAAAAGGTTACTTATTTGGTGACTCGCAGGATCGATCAGATTGATCCTAAGACATGGTTGATTTTGGGGTTTTGACTAAGTTTGATAATGGTTAAATGACAAGAAAATAAAGAAGCTTTATGTAAATTGCTTGATAGAATAAAAGGAAGGCTTAAAATGAAGGCTTCGACTGGAAAAGTAAATGAAAAAGCAAGTAAAGTTTCTGGAAAATAAATGACTTTGATTAATAAAGTGGTGTTTCACACATACATTCTCAACAATTCTTTCTCTCACGCTGGGTACTCGAATCTATATGAGTAACTTGTATATAATTGTGAACACACGCGAAAAACTGCGTGAACTACTAATATTTATACTAAACACATCCCAAGTAACCGTCGGGCAGTTACGCTGCTTCGAGATGACTCCACTTGGCACGTTCACAGCGTTCGACGCTCCAGATCTTGGCACGTTGCACTTGGTAACCACTGGGAACCGTTTTCCCTCCAAACGTTTGAATCTCAGACCGTTCCACTCTGAGCAATCGAACAACTTCGTCGAGAAGCACCTTCGACGTTGAAGGCAACAAGGTTCCTACTTAGAAGAAATTCTCTAAGTACATTGCCATCTTCTGATGAGCATTTCGAAAGACCCAGCTGGTCGAAACCATCCTTCAGCTTTAATGGCTTATATTAATAAAAACAAGGGTGTCGAATTTAGGAGCCAACAGATGTATGGAAGGTGTTTGAAGTGTTGAATCAAGAAACGCACGAGCCAATATTGAGTTGGCAAGAGTTTTGCAGAAGCTGCCCTGTTTGGACAGAAAAATGTGTTTTTGTGTTTGGGAGAGTTTCAGATGTTGTGAATTCTTGTCCTGGCTTGCAACAAGTTTGTGAAGTTGTTTTGAATGAGGCCAAGTTCACCCTTTATCAGATGTACAAGTTCTCTTGACTTTTGCAACTTTTCTTGTTTTTGAAGAAAGGTGAAATGACTTAAGCCAAAATGTTGTACTTGTTTTCTTGCTAGCTGTAGAGGGTTGGTATGCTTTGCTTGATATCTGTGGACATTGTTTGTGACAAAGAAACAGGTCCATGGCTCAAGAATTGCAAAGTTGCAAAAAGCATGCTTTATGAAAATGGCAATGTGCCCTTTATGCCATTTATGGATTTATTCTTTGTGCAATGTTTCAAAAGCCAAAACAAAGAAATTATCCAATGAATTAGCATTTAATTATGGAGTGTAGAAGGAGTTAGGACCTTTAATACAAGGTACAAGCATGCTAGGATCTGATTTGCAACTTGACATTTTGTAGAAATGGCTTGATCAAAAGTGACAAAATTCCATTTTCTCTTCTTCGATTCTCCCTAACCATAAATGATCTTGGAGAGTTCTTGGACATTTTGGAAATATTGCAACATGCTCTACAATCCATATTTGAAATGCATTTTGAGATACCTCTTGGAACTATGTGAAAAATGCCCATGAAGTTGGGTCAAAAACCTGCCTAAATTAGGGCAAATTTTCACTAAGTCTTTTAGTTCATGGACCCCTATTCACAAATTTATATCTTGAGATCCAAGCATCTTTTGGGAAAACTTTGTGAATCAAAGTTGTATATTTCATGGAGGACTACAACTTTTATGTTGGAAGTTTTCTTTGAATCAATTTGCATCATGGTGAAAAAGTTGTGGAAAGTTGGGGAAAAATAAGAAATTTTCCATACTTAGAAAAATTCTAAGTTATGAAAAATTTTCAAATTAAAACCCTAATTTGAAAAATTGATTTTCTTGATCAACAAATTTCATATTTTGACATATCTTGATGAATTATGACCCTTGGCACTTGATTTTGACCAAAAAGTCAAAGTTTGACTTTTCAGTATACAATTGATTTTTGATCAGTTGACTGCAAAATTCATTTGTCAATCCTATGCATTTGAGATCTTTTGAACTATGTGATTATGTAAAGATGATGCTATTGAGTCCTTGAAATCATGCTTGAACCCAATTGGTCATTGGCTAGGTTAAAAATCAGAAATTGCCCTTTCTCAGTCAAAACCTTAATTTTGACCATTTTGCCCTTTTGATGATTTAATCAAATTTCTTGAGGAGTTGTGATCCAAGCTTGATCAAATGGTTCATATGAGTCTAAAATGTTGTTGTGGATCAAAAATTATAAAGTTTGACTGTAAATTGGCCATGGTTGACTTTTTCCCCAATACAACTGATTTTTAGGTCAACTGTCCAATTGACTGAGCAAAAATGTGATTCAAGGCTTGAAACTTGGTATGAGAAATCTTAGGGGTCCAAGATGGTGTATGAAAGTCACATGAAGCATTGATGGTCCAAAAACCCTTGTGCAAACTCAAACCCTAATTTCAGGTCATCAGTGCAAGATGATGTCTTGAGCTGAGCAAACCCTAATCTTGTCTTGAGTCCAAGAAGTCTTGTGAGGAAAATCTTGATAAATGAGAGGGCAAATTTTGGGGTACAACAGGTTGGGATTACAGAATCATGTCCCTTGCTCATACGGACATCCTTTGGAGCACTAAGGATATGGAAGAGGTAGCTGTCATTGATCGGTGTGGGGAATACCCCAATGTTCCATTGCTTGGAATTAGAGGAGGAATAACCTATAATCCTTGTTTGGCCTTGCGACGGTTTGGACGAGCTCGAAGGGACGGTCCTCATGAGCTGCTGCTTACAGGCATTGTCTTTGACTTCAAGGGGGATGTTGAGGGACATCGCCGCAGGTTTATACGAGCTTGGGACAGGGTGAACAGGTCTGATCCACATGAGCTAGGAATGAAGACTTCTCTCCCGATGCAACCATACCTCCAGTGGGTTTGAGCATGTACTCAAAAGCTGGGGATGCCATATGAAGTTGTTTTGCCGGTAATTGTGGAGCATACTGATGAAGAAGGGGTTCCTTATACGGTCCTCCATCCATACATGCCTACTGATATTAGGGCATTGAAGAGATCTTGGATCCAGTTAAGGGAAGAAAGGGATACTTACAGAGAGAAGTATCATGAGCAGGAGAGGAAGATCCTGAAGCTTACAAGGCAGCTTGAGAACGAGAGGACAATCAACGATTATGTCAGCACGAAGGGAAAGAGACCATGGGACTTCTGATGTCTTTTATTGTTTCTAGTTTAGATTTGCTTTTCAGTATTTCTTTTATAACGCCTTAAAGGCATTTTTTAAACATTGTTACAAGTTTTAATCTAATAAAGTGTGTTTCATTTTGGTTTACAAATTTGAATCTCCCTAAGTCTTTGAAATCATTTCATATGCATTTCATTCCCATGCACCTCATCACAGGTACCCTTACAGGTTTCTCATCTTCTTCGCTGTTTATTTCAGCACAACATGTCTTCTGAAACACCTACTGATCAAGCCATCAAGGCTCTGTAAGCTCAGAATGCTCAGTTCCAGGAGATGTTCTTGAACTTGGCCAAGAGTCAACAAGATTTGAAGACTCTTATTTTGTAGGACAAGAAGAAGAAGAAGAAGAAGAAGAAGAAGAAGAAGGTGGTCCTCCTGAATATGGGTCACAGGTTTGGGAATAGGTTGCGAGAAGAAGTGGATTTATCTCATTCATCTGGAGGAGGAGAGAATCAAGAGGAAAGGAAGGGTCTTAGCCCTATGGTTTCTGACAATGACACTGACATTGATGAAGACCAGTATCCTCCTACCGAGGATAGGTATAAGCAACTTGAAGACTGGCTAAGTGCAATGGAGATCCAGAAGATACCTGGGTTGGACTTTGGAGATTTGGGTTTGGCATCTGGGGTGGTGATCCCACACAAGTTTAAAGCTCATGTCATTGCTAAGTACGATGGGGTCTCCTGCCCAAAGTTACACCTCCGCTCGTATGTCAGAAAGATTCAACCATATACTGCTGATAGGAACCTTTGGGTTCATTTCTTTCAAGATAGTCTGCCAGGGACTCAGCTTGAATGGTTTTATCAACTGGAATGAGCTAATGTCCGCAACTGGGAGGACCTTGCTGCTGCTTTTTACAAGCAATACCAGTATAATACCGACCTTGCTCCCACGCGTACTCAACTACAGGGTATGTCTATGGGTGAGAGCGAAGGTTTTAAGGACTACGCTCAGAAGTAGAGAGATATTTCTAGAAGAGTACAACCCTCTCTGGCTGATAGGGAGTTGGTGGATATGTTTCTTGGGACTTTGTCTGGTCCATACTTCAATCATTTGATATGTAGTTCATCGTCTGGGTTCACTGAATTGATTATGATTGGGGAGAGAGTTGAGGCTGATATCAAGAGCGGCAAGATACATAAGGGTGCTTCGTCAAGTACAGAAAAGAAGCCTTTCAAGAAGGATTCTAGTGCAGTTTACCGCTCGAGAAGCCAAAATCGACCTGAACGCCGCCAAGCAGTTAATGCGGTAGTTATATCTAGACCTGTTGTTGCCCCACAATGCAACACTCAGCAAAGAGTAGAGAGGCCGCAAAGACAGTATACTCGGCTCAGCATGACCCTATCTTAAATTCTGCCACATTTATTAAAGACCAACTTGGTAACTTTGAGGGAAGCTCCGAAGAATCCCAGTACTACATCACCGTTGTATAATCCGAACGCCCGTTATGCTTATCACTCTAATAGCCCAGGGCATGATGCGAACAACTGTTGGGCCTTGAGGAATAAGGTACAAAATATGATTGAAGCTAAAGAGATTGAATTTGACGCTCCAGAAAAGCCCAATGTCATAACTGCTCATATGCCCAAACATGATCAGGGAGTGAATGCAATTGAGGTTGACAAAGAAGAATCAGATATTGACAGCTGGATTTACCCGACTACCAACGGAGGATTAAGCAATTGGATGGCGAAAGACTTCGTGCCCATTTCTTTTATTACACATTAATAAGACTTTTGTTTTGAGATTTGTAACAGACAATTTGAAACTTTTACGGTCTGGTGCCTTGCCCGAGACACCGTGGCTTTATTTGTGAGGGCTTTATATTTGTCATTTCCATATGTCATCAATAAAGCATTGGACGTTTTCTTGCATTACAAATCTTGCGCTCCCTGTTTTTCTATCTTGCACTTTATTAAAATAGTTATTTGTCTTACACACACTCACATATCATAATACAGGTCCACATCCACTCTGGATCCCACTGATAACGACTATGCTACTTCCAGTTATGACTTCAAAAGTATGATCAACCAAGCCGAGGACGAAGGTGAGAATGATTGCGAAGTGCCTGGTGAACTTGCTAGACTGTTACTTCAGGGAGAGAGGGCCATACAACCCCATGAAGAGCCAGTGGAATCAGTGAATATGGGTACAGAAGAAGACAAGAAAGAGGTCAAGATTGGTGCAAATCTGGAGTCTGGAGTCTGGCGTCAAGCAACGGTTGATACAAATGCTGCGTGGCTATATTGAGATCTTTGATTGGTCTTACGAAGATATGCCTGGGTTGGATACCGATATTGTGGTTCACCGATTTCCAACTAAGGAAGACTGTCCTCTAGTGAAGCAGAAAGTTCGCCGAATGCACCCAGAGATGTCTGAGAAAATCAAAGCTGAGGTCATGAAACCGTTTGATGCCGGTTTTCTAGCAGTTACTTCTTACCCGCACTGGGTTTCCAACGTGGTCCCGGTGCCGAAGAAAGATGGTAAAGTTCGTATGTGTGTGGACTATAGGGATCTGAACAGGGCGAGCCCCAAGGATGATTTCCCTCTGCCTCATATCGACGTTCTGGTTGATAACACTGCACAACATAAGGTCTTCTCCTTTATGGATGGTTTATCCGGTTACAATCAGATTAAGATGGCTCCCGAGGATATGGAAAAGACAACGTTCATTACGCAGTGGGGTACCTTTTGCTACAAGGTCATGCCGTTCGAATTGAAGAATGTCGGGGCAACGTATCAGCGCGCCATGGTCGCTTTATTCCATGATATGATCCATCATGAGATTGAGGTATACGTTGATGACATGATTGCAAGGTCCCAGACTGAAGAGGAACATCTTGACCATCTCCAGAAGTTATTTGACAGGTTGAAGTTGTACAGACTGAGGCTAAATCCGAACAAGTGCACCTTCGGAGTGAGGTCTGGTAAGCTGCTGGGTTTCGTCGTTAGTGATAAAGGTATTCAAGTGGATCCTGCAAAGGTGAAGGGTATACAGGAAATGCCATCTCCCCGAACAGAAAAAGAAGTCAGAGGCTTTTTGGGACGTCTGAACTACATTGCCCGATTCATCTCACACCCGACTGCTACTTGTGAACCAATCTTCAAGCTGTTAAAGAAAGATCAAGTGGTAAAGTGGAATGATGAGTGCCAGGCCGCTTTCAAAAGGATCAAGGAATATATCCAAGAGCCTCCTATTCTGATGCCTCCAGTTGAAGGGAGACCTTTAATCTTATACTTGACAGTACTCGACAATTCGATGGGGTGTGTGTTAGGGCAGCATGACGAGTCTGGCCGAAAAGAGAATGCTATTTACTACCTTAGCAAAAAGTTTACCGACTGCGAGACCCGATACTCGTTGCTTGAGAAAACTTGATGCGCTTTGGCATGGGCTGCTCGCCGGGTGAGACAGTATATGCTGACTCACACTACTCTATTGATATCAAAGATGGATCCAATCAAGTATATCTTCGAAAAGCCTGCCTTATCCGGAAGAATAGAAAGATGGCAGATGATCTTGACTGAGTATGACATCCAATACACGACTCAAAAGGCAATAAAAGGGAGTGTGTTGGCGGATCATTTGGCGCACCAGGCCGTGGATGATTACCAGTCTATGAACTTCGAGTTTCCGGATGAGAACATCATATTGGTAACCGACTGTGAAACACCTGGACCGGATGAAGGACCTGAGGAGGGATCCCGATGGTCTATGTATTTTGATGGAGCTTCATATGCTTAAGTTAATGGAATTGGCGTCATGATCATATCTCCTGAAGGCTGTCATACTCCGTTCACCGCCCGATTATGTTTTAACTGCACCAATAACATGGCGGAGTATGAAGCGTGCATCATGGTTCTTCGAGCAGCTATTGACCTAAGGATTAAGTTCTTAAGTGTATTAGGATATTCCGCTCTCGTGATCAGTCAGATCAAAGGCGAGTGGGATACGAAGCACCCAAATCTTATTCCTTACAAAGAGTATGTATTGATGTTGCTTCCGCACTTTGAGGAGATAACCTTTGAACATTTCCCAAGAGAGGAGAATCAATTGGCGGACGCGCTAGCTACGATGTCTTCTATGATCAAGGTCAGGTGGGACAATGAGGCTCCCCAGATTACCATTGAGAGGTTGGAGGAACCCGCACATTATTGTGACATTGAGACTGAAGAAGTAGCAGATAAACCCTGGTTTCACGAGGTAAAAAGGTATCTTGAGGCTCAGGAATACCCCAAGGGTGCATCTTTTAATGACAAGAAGTTTCTGAGGAGGTTCACGGCGAAGTTCTTCATCAGTAATGATATTCTTTACAAGCGTAATTATGATTCAACCTTACTGCGTTATGTGGATAAGAACGAAGCAGAAAGGATTATGGTAGAGTTACACGAAGGTACTTTTGGAACCCATTCCAGTGGACACACCATGGCAAAGAAAATCCTTCGGGCAGGATATTATTGGTCCACAATGGAAGCCGAATGTTATCAGCATTCTCAGACCTGTCATAAGTGCCAAGTCTATGCTGATAAGGTACACATACCTCCAGTTCCTCTGAACGTCCTGACAGCTCCTTGGCCTTTTGCAAAATGGGGCATCGATATGATCGGCGAGATCAGACCTACCGTGTCCAACGGGCATCGTTTCATCCTGGTAGCTATTGATTACTTTACAAAGTGGGTTGAAGCAGCTTCCTTTGCTACAGTAACCAAGAACGTCGTGGCACGGTTTATTCGACACAATTTGATCTGTCGATACGGTGTACCAGAGAGGATCATTACGGATAATGGTACAAATCTCTATAATACAATGATCACCGAGCTTTGCAAGCAGTTCAAGATACATCATCACAACTCTTCTCCTTACCGGCCGAAGATGAATGGGGCTGTTGAAGCGGCTAATAAGAACATCAAGAAGATTGTGCAGAAGATGACGGTGACATACAAAGATTGACACGAGATGTTACCATTTGCTTTTCACGGGAACCGTACTTCAGCACAGACTTCAACAGGGGCAACACCTTACTCTTTAGTGTATGGCATGGAAGCAGTCTTACCTATTGAAGTTCAGATACCCTCTCTTCGGATTATGAAGGATGCAGGTTTGAGCGAGGACGACTGGATCCAGACCCGACTTGATCAACTGAACTTAATCGACGAAAAGAAACTTACTGCTATTTGTCATGGTCAAACGTATCAAAAGAGGATGATCAAGGCATTTAACAAGAAAGTTAAACGACAAGAGTATCAAGTTGGGGATCTGGTGATCAAGCGCATAATACTGCCCCAAGGTGATCCCAGGGGCAAATGGACCCCCACGTACGAAGGGCCATTTGTGGTTAAGAACATTTTCTCAGGAGGAGCTATGATTCTAACCACCATGGATGGTGACGACCTTCCTCACCCCGTCAATGCAGACATAGTGAAAAAATACTATGCATAATCAAAGACCCGCTAGGTTGACTGGCCTAGGCAAAAATAAGGGCTTCCCGGCGAACCAAAAGGGTTCAGGCAAAAATAAGGGATGAAAATGAAAAAAATCTATACACCCGGCAAGTCGAAAACTTGAAAAGGCGGCTTGGGCAAAAAAGGGTATCCCGATGGACTAAAAAACCGAAAGGGCAGTCTAGGCAAAAATTAGGGATTGAAGCGTAACACTATGTCTCGTTGGATCATCTTGCAACCAGATTTAGGTATCGACTATCAAGCTCAGACGACACTACTCAATCTGATCTACCTTCAACCAAGCAGCAAAGTGATGAGACGCTCAAAGACATAAAGGCAATAGCAGAGTTGGAACCCAGTGGGATTATTCACATAGCTTTTTTTATTTGTTTTTCACAAATTGTATAAATTCTATTTGTTCGGAGGCGTCCTCTTACTAGGACGTCAGCCTCTTGTACAAAGACGCATATTTACAGGCTAACTTCAAAATCAATACAATTCATTTTCACAAAGAAATTTCAAATTGTTTTCCTTTTTCTGTTTTGTTTTGCAAGAACGTCCAATGTTCATTTTTGATATATGCATTTGACATTGATTACTGCTCATAAATATTTGCATGCGAAACAAAAGACGATTACTCGTAATATTAGAAACAGTGGCAAATATGAAATGTCTAGACCTTACAGTTTCTCTATCCACTAGGTATAGGGATATACTTAGTTGTAGAAAACGATTGAAAGTACATTCACTACCCGCAGGGTAAGAAAAAGACAGTGATATTTCTGGTCCCAAACAGGACACCATTCTCTCCAGCTGAGGCTCGCAACCGCGAATGAGTCGGTGACATTTTCCTCAAACAGAGTTTATCTATCATCAGCACTATAAAATTATCCCCAGTGGAGTTTGGAGAATTATCCCCAGTAGAGTCTGGAAAACTGTCCCAGTAGAGTCTAAAAGGTTATCCCCAGTGAAGTTGCAACTGGAAAATCATCCCCAGTGGAGTTCATTCCTTTTTACAAACAGAAACTCAATCTCCAACAGAGTTTATCATCACCGGCAATGATGATTCATCCCCAGCCGAGGTTATTTCTCCAAATCAACAGGTTCTCTAGCAGAGTTTGTCCTCCCAACAGAGACATTTCCTCGTCAGTTTATTCCCCAACGAAGTTATTCTCTCCTACAGGATCATTCTCACAATCATCTTCATTCACTTTCCCCAGCGGAAACGAAGAATTCAACTCTTTTCTCCAGCAGCAATCTGGGATTTGTTTTCCCCATCTAAAAACATCACATTTCCATACATCATGACACATGCATATACGCATCATACAAACACAATCTCATTTATTTTGAGAACATCATTGCTTGATACATAGCATGCATTACATACAGCTAACCTTTACCTTTCAGGAAGGATACAATTAAATTCTCACAAAATTCAAGCTGTGAAGCCCGGGTATGACTGGATAACAGTTTAGTCCCCAGTAAGTCGCTGTAAAGCCTGGACCACGACCAAATAGTAGTTCATTCTCAACTTTCCTCTTCAATAGAGATGATTCCTCAGTTGAATACGAACGATCGAAGTTCCTAAATTTCAAACTGAGATGATTCCTCAGTAGAATACGGACGACCGAAGTTCCTAAAATTCAACAGAGATGATTCCTCAGTAGAATACGGACGATCGAAGTTCCTAAAATTCAACAGAGATGTTTCCTCGATCGAATACGGACGACCGAAGTTCCTAAAAATCAACAGAGATGATTCCTCAGTCGAATACGGACGATCGAAGTTCCTAAAATTCAACAGAGATGTTTCCTCAGTAGAATACGGACGACCGAAGTTCCTAAAATTCAACATAGATGTTTCCTCAATCGAATACGGACGACCGAAGTTCCTAAAATTCAACAGAGATGATTCCTCAGTAGAATAACGGACGACTGAAGTTCCTAAAATTCAAACAGAGACGACTCACCAGCAGAATAGCGGACGACCGAAGCTCTTAAAATTCTACTTCTCTCAACAAAGATCAGCCTTCCTCAACGGAATCTTCCTCAACGACAAGTATACAAGCTCTCGCTAAGGAATCTCTTATGCGATAGACCCTCCTTCGGATGGCATCTTTAAGCCCATCTCCCATCAGCAATTTCCAAATGGCATCTGTAAGCCCATTCCCGATATCACAAGACGGACACCACTTCATGCGAGTGCAAATTTCTGGGCACTTTAGTGTTCAATCATCTTCCACCATCGGATCACGAAAGGCACGAAAGCCAACCTACATCCTCAGGTTTAAGAAGATTGAACAGGGGCAGCTGTTGTACCCAAAAATTTTCCCTCCCATATTTCTCAAAACATTTCAAGAAAGATCCTCAAGTTGCTCAAAGAAGTCCAAGGCTTGGCTAGACAAGCTCTTTCCTAAGGCAGTCTACCTCAAATCAGGGTTTCATGTTGCATCAAGATACTTGAGTCCAAGAGACCCCAAATTCTCAACATTGTCCCAATATGTTTTTAAGAACATCCATGTCAAGTTTCAAGCCCTACAGAGGAAATTTGCTCAGTCAATTGCTCAAAGGCCCAAAAATCGAATGTGCTAGGGCAAAAGTCAATTGTCACCCACATACAGTCAAACTTCAAAAATTTTGGTCAACATCCTCATTTTGAAGCATATTTCATCATTTGATCAAGGATTGATCATGAATCATCAAGGAATGCTCATAATTCATCAAGAACCAAAAGTTGTCAAATTAGGGTTTTGTAGGAAAAGTCAACTCAACTTTGACCAAGCATAACTTTCTCATACTTTATGATAAATGACACATCCAAAGCTAATTTTTAATAGGATGCAATTACCTACAATCCATCTTCATCTCCCAAGTTCAAAATATGCACTCACAAGAAGTTATGAATTTGGACATTATAGGTCATTTTGAAAAGTCAACAAAAACACCTTTTTTGTCAAAGCTTCATACTTGAGCATGGAATATCAAATTGATATGAGACAAAAAGGGTTGATTATAGGACATATCAAGCTTTCTAAAAAGTCCAATAACACTTCCAAAGAGTCAAAATTGAGGAAGTTATGCATTAGTGAAGTTGACCCTTTTTGCAAAATTGCCAAAAGTCAACTATGCCTAAAACTTCAATTTTTGCCAAATGGGCCCAATCTTTTTCACTTGTTTTGAGTTGGAAACATAACCCACGAGCTCTAGCCCTTGCCACTTGTCCTTATCATGTTTTTATTATTTACTTTAATTTTTATTTGAATTAATTCAATTTAAATCAAAACAAATCATATAAAATCCAAAATATTGAAAACAAAAGATTTTGTGCTTGTTTCAGGTTTAAATTACAGCTAGCATCAAATCAAAATCGTGCAAGGCATTGGGGTGGACAAAAAGATTGATTTTAGGCCAATTTTGGAATGATATTCAAGAGAATCAAATCACAATCAAATTCAATAATGGAAGAAGATTGAGTACATTCTATCAATCCTAATCCATTCCTTGATACATATAGAACAAAGGCAGACCAAAAACGAGTAGAGAAGCAGGTGCAACATCAAGAACACAAACTTGAAAAACAAGAAAAAGTGCAAACATGAATTCACACTTAGAGGCCAATTCAATACCTTTGAACCATTCCAATCGTTTCCTGAGGTCATCAGCAAGCCAAAGCAATCCAAAGCAAGCGTTTCCAGGCCCTATATAGCGCTGTAAGTCAGTCACAATACCCAACTTTTCTTGAAATCTAATTCCATGATTTAGGCATTGATAGCATGAACTAATGATATATTCTTGATCCTTAAGACATATGCAAGTTTTTTGTGTTGTTTAATTGCGTTTATATGGCCTATAGTGGATTTCACCATTATTAGGGTTCCTTGCTTCAAATTGGGATTTTCGTTTACAGGCAAAATTGGGCCATGAAAGGGCCATCATTGAACTCAGCAGGTCCAGACGAAGCCATTCATGGCTTTAGTTTTGATTTATCTTACCCATGCTTGATTTTGAGAAACAACAGGGATATAGCGACGAACAAACGTCCATAGGTAAAAGTGTTCCACTTTTACCAACGGTGCAAGGTTGAAGACGCCTGCGTGTCACCTTTCCATTGGCATATTTGAAATTCGGCGCGTGTTTTCTTGGTTCTGCACTAATGTCCTTTATTTTGTATATTATTATTATTACTTATTCTATGTACAAACAAGAACAAGAGGTGCAGTGGTGAGTGTAGCGTTGGTAATTGCTTCAGGACCTGGGTTCGAATCCCAGGTCCCCCACTTTTCTCATATTATTTTCTTTCAGGCAATCACATGCGTATGCAAAGCCAATATCCACCATACGTCCTCATAATCCAGGTTGCCAAGTGGCTTGAGATCCAGATCTGATGGCCAGGAATGGAGGAGCACCATGGAGCCTAGTCAACGCAGAAGCAAGTGATCTGGAAGGTCAAACGGACCTCCCTGTTTTTGGGCCCAGAACCTGATTCTTGCACCCCCCATATTGCAGGCCCAATATTTCTATCCCTTTTTCTTTTTATATTTTATTTTATTTAATTTTATTTATTTATTTACTAACCAATCAATTATTTTCTTTTTTATCAAAAATCACAACAAAAAAATTTCTATCCAATTAAATTTAAGATATTTATTTTTTATACAAAAAATTAAATTAATTAAATTAGGTTATTAATTTTAGATAATTTTAATTTTTTTTGCAAATAATTAAAACTAATTAGAATAATTAGGTTTTTTATTTCTAATTTAATTATTTTCTTTTCTTAAAAATAATAAAAACATAAAAAATAGGTCATGTAATTATTTGTATTGATTAATTTAATTAAGCTATTTATTTTAAAACCTAATCTTTTTCTTAAAAATAATTAAAAAAACAACCAAAACATTTTTCTTTTGATTAGGTTACAAGGGTCAAAACCCTAATTTCTTCCCGATCTTAATTTTTCTCGCGCGCTTTATTTTTTATCATATTGATGTAACTGCCTATGGTTTATAATAGTTTAATTAGGACGTTTATTTCCATTTATCGCTTTATTCTCAAAGGGTTTGTTTTTGGCTATGTAAATACCCGAAGCCTTGTAATAGCTTAGTTTAATTTTCGCACTTTAAATTCCGCAAAATATAAACTGTTAGATGTATGATATAGGGATGCATGACAAGAATGTATGTTAAACTTTAAAACAGTTAGATAACCCTAAAATGTGCAGAGATAAATAATATGAAATTGAATCACTCGCGCATGCGCACTCCTAGGGTACACTTCCACTTGGTTGCCTTCGGTAAACGGTCATTGAGTATAGGATGCTTTAGTGGTCGTCCTTTTGTCCAAAGATCAAAGTTGCCTCGGAATGGTTGCCTCGGATATTGTTGCCTCATATAATTGATCTAAGACATTAGGGTTACTACTAAGACGTCCTAACATTGCTTTAGTGACCGTATGCCTTTCGAATTGACCCTCAAAACTCCAACGACGATGCTACCTACTCATTAATAGTGGGATATCGTTGTCTAAAGGAAACAAACATAGAACAATTCTTTTTTCGAGTAGGTAGATTAGTTCTTAAGCACTTGCTCAAACAAAACAAACTTTTTTCTCACACTTACACTCCTTTACAAACAAAGTTTTCAAAAACATTTCATTACACTCTTGAAGACAGAAGCAAGAGTTAAATCGAAATCAAAACAAAAACTTTTCAAAGCACACAAACACAAAGAAAATAATTTTGAAAATGACGAGCAAGTACCTAAGAGCCCGTAGATAACTACAGATAGAAAGGGTGCTAATACCTTCCCTTTCTATAATCTACCCCCCGTACTTAGAAAATCTCGAAAAAGGAATTTTTCTGTGCTTTTTTCCTTTCCTTGTTGGATAAAATAAAAGTCGGTGGTGACTCTTGCTTACCGCGACATTTTGTGAACACAAACGCAAACCATCAAAACTCCTTAAAAAGGAAAACACGTCCCGATTCTGGCCACCGTATCACATTTATCCTCCAAGATCTTTGGTATATTTGAGGGTTTTCGTGCAAGAAATTCAAGAGAAGATTGCGGCCTAGTGAAAAGCCTACGGAGTTTGGCACCCAAGGAAGTAGTGCGAGAATGATGAATCGAATTGAAGTGTCTTGTATGCAATAGGTATAATTGATCGTGCACGAAAGAGCTTTGGAGTTTGGTATCCAAAAGGAGTAGCAAGATTAAATAAATCAATTTGTATTCTATTGTCTCTTGGTCTTGCTTAAGATCAAAAGAAGAGAAGGGGTTGAATCAACAACAAACTGTTAGGGTTTGTAGAGTTTCTCTTGGAACACTTCTCTTATAACGACTTTTTGAATAGTAAGAAAATATTCTAATTCCGAAATAGGAATTGGGTGGAGACATAGCCATAGTGAGGATTGTAACACGGTGGGAGAACTGACTTGAGATGTTTTGTGTTTGATTGCAATTGCTGCGGATAGCAAGAGTCGCCACCGACTTTTCTTTTATCCAATAAAGGAAAGGGTGAAAAGAACATGAAAGAACTTTGAGATTATTTTCTTGAGTTTGGGGGGTAGATTATGAAAATGGAAGGTATTAACACCCTTTTCATCCATATTTATCTATGGGCTCTTAGTTGCTTGCTAGATCAATGTTTTTGTTTGAAAATGTGCGTTGTGGTGGTTTTTGAAAGTATTTTTTGAAAAGTGCCTTCATTTAGGTAAACTTTGTAATGATTTTTGTCTTTAAAAGAATGTATACAAAGTGTTGGACTTTTGAAAATATTTCATGTTTGGAAAGTGTTTAGTGTGTATTTTGCAAAGATGTTTGTTTTAAAAATGAGCAAGCAACTAAGAACGTTTCTACCTACTCAAAAGTATTTGTTCTTTTCCTCCTTTGATATTGCTATCTTACCATTGATTGGTAAGAAGCCTTATCTTTGGATGTAGAGGGATGGTCGTGGGTCATCGTATGGACATGATAGCAATATCGTGAGATATCTTAGTATTTCCTTTCGAGGGACTAAGATCATTTGAAAGGCAACATTCGGAGCGCCATCAAGGGACTATGATCTTGTATTTTTTATTGTTCTTGCTAAGATGTCTCACATGCATAACATGTCCATTTTCACAAGGCAACAAGCGGAGTTAACCCTAGAGGTGCATGTGTGAATAATGTGCTTGATTTTCATGCATTTACTCTTTGATTAGTGTTTTTCTAAGTATTGACTTTATCCTCCCATAAAAACCCTAATTACTAGCATTTATATGAAAGCGATAAATTGAGAAAAGTAAACATTCTACACTATTACAATCATTAGGGGGATGAGGTGTACAAATTTACAAATTGGGATTGCAAGAAATTAAAGTCCTAATTATCTATTACAACCATATTGAAATAATGTACAAGAAATGCAAAAATAGACTTGTTTTGTTTTGGTTAAGAAAAGAAATAAATTTGCTTAAGAAAACATTTTTAGTCTTTTTTGTTTTAAAATAAATAAATAAATGTGTATGAATATAAAGTATTTTTGGTGTTTTTGATTAATGAAAATAGTAGTGGTGTTAAAAATAATAATAGGAAAAAGAATCAGAATCAGCGCATTACTGAAAGGACGGAAATAAGGGGCAGAAGTTCGGACTCTGATGCGCTGCAAATCACAAAGAAAATGTTAGCAGAAATGTGGAAGGCCAAAAGTTCTGGATCCGGGCGCGCTGAAGTTCTGGGTTTGCTGGGAACAAAGAAGATCCTAGAAGTTCTGATACAACTGGGAACCTAGAAGTTTTAGAGTTATTGGCAATAGAAGTTATAGTGTTACTGGTAAGCCAGAAGTTCTGGTAATGGGTAGGTGAGATGTCAATGCCATTGGAGAGGAGTATCTAGAAGTTCTGATCCTGGATCACTGTTTTGACAAACAACTGAAGGGGTTTTATCTAGAAGTTCTGGTCCAAATAATGGGGGAAAATGTCAGGAAATAAACATAAAAAGGTGTTTCTGGGGCTAGAACTCAGGACCCTTAACACTAATGTCTTATGCGTTCACTCTCTACCATTGGGGTGGCTACACATCCGGTATTGGAAGAAAAAACATAAACATATGGCAGATTTTACCATGGTTTCAGAAGTACAAAACATCAAAACTGTAAATCAGCAGCAAGCATGAATTTTGCTAATCCTAATTCTGAACCCTAATTTCCTCAATAAGTTCTAATCTGAAACCATGGTAAAATCTGCCATAACTATTATGTTTGCACTTTCCATTTTTTGCAGTTTCAAATTCGTTGAAATTTCAGCAAAGTTTTAAGGCTTTTTCTCAAATTCTCGACCCTTTTAACAGTTGCAAATGAAGTTAAATTTATAGGCAAAGGATTTAGGAGCTTGGAGAAGCCAAGAGTACAACCATCATGTGTTATGGTGCTTACTTGTTCTTGAAGCAAGTTTAGACAAGTATGGTTCAAGGCACAAAGTAGAGTGGCTAGCTGCTTTAGCCGCGCCTAATCTGAATTTGTAAGAATGATTTATGGAAAAGTACCCTCAAAATAAAAAGTAAAGCATGGGCCCAGCATAAACTTTGTACAAAAGTTTGCTTTTCAAGGACAACAATGGTACTTCTATGCCACACGTGGGGAAATCCTTTGGATAAAGACTCAAAAGTGGGTGTGAGCATTAAATGATAATAAGATTTATCAAAACAGAAAACCTCCAATATGAGATTATGCATCATAGCTTGAATCTGGATCATAAGTTCAGTATCAACGTAACTTAGAATAAATATCCAACTTCTGATATTTGAATCTCCCTGCTCCAGCATGTTATGAAGGAGTTCTCAGACTTTTCAGAAAGCTTGTAACATGCTTTGCAGACCCTCTTTGAATTACTCTTGTAAACTCTGATTTAACCTACGTGAAAACTGGCCTAGAAGTTCTAAACAAATTTTGTCTTGGAAACGCCCAGAATTTACTAAGTGCTTCAATTTCATGGACGTGTCTTCAAGGATTTATAACTAGAAATCCCCGCCTTTCTAGGAGAAGTTATGTTCTGCAATGTTTTAGATCTCATTGAAATCTACAACTCTTGTGTCAGAAGTTCTTCCAAAATCATCTTGCATCATGGTGAAAATCTGGCCAGAAGTTATGAACTTATCATCTTTCCTTAACACTTAGAAAAATTTCTAAGTGTTTAGAATTTTGACTTTTCCAAAGTAATTTAGAATTTTGATTTTCTTGATGAAACAAGCTTCATATTCTAATATGTCTTGATGAAATATGACTCTTGAAACTTGGTTTTGATCCAAAAGTCAAAGTTTGACTTTCAGTGTGCATTTTGACCATTTTGCCCTTGTGCCAATTCCAAACCTAAATTGATGTATTAGTGCTGCAAACTTGATGTCATGGAAGATCTTGTGAGAGAATCCTTGAGAAATGAGAGGGAAATTTTTTGGGTACAACAAGGACAATTGGAGAACTTCCTAAACAAATCCTCGGGTCTCTTTTTCTTATCGCTTTACTTGCTTTATTTTTCATTAAGCAATTTGTCAAATAACATTGATTAAACGATCGAGTCGTAAGAATTTTTCCGTGGTTGTTTTTGTTTTTAATTGGGTGTTGATTTTCTTATAATCACTTTTGATTATAAGTGCTTTTTTATATCAACACAATTTAAAGGAAAATTCTAAAAATTCAGTCGCACACCAGGTGTTCGACAAATTGTTTTGTTCGTTACTTTTGCTAGTTACCATTGGAAATAGTATTGCTAGTAACTTTATACAAATGAATAATATTGTGTTACTTGATTCAAGTTTATAAATTCATTATTGTGTTGTTAATTCCATAAAACTCTTAATTTTGCATATCCGAGTTCCCATAGCTAAGGTTCGTATAGACGACATTTTCGATCTATATCAAAACCTTTCGCGCGTACTCATTTCAATTACTTTTAAAAATCAATTTTTATTTGGAATTTTGACTTGGTTATCTATTCATCCCCTATATATAAGGCGTCATTGTCTAACAGAGGTGAGAAATAGAAGTAAGTTTGGGCCAATGTGGAATAATTAAGAGTATGAGAATTAGGTTAATGTTTATAGTTAAGTGAGGGGGAGGAAAAATATTCTGATACGTAGAAGTTTGAAATTTGGGAGAAAAGGAGGCAAAAGGCAAACCTTAGAAAACCTTTGAGGAAGAAGAAAAATATCATAACCAAGTCGCTTTTGCGGGAAATGTAGGTGAGAGGGAGAAACTACTCTAATATAGGTGTATTTGCATGAAGGGTAGAGAGATCATCACCCTCCTCAATGTTTTTCTTCCATTATTGTGTTTTATGAGTTTTGTGTATGATTATGATTAATTCATGATAATTATGATGTTTAATATGTAAATTTGTATCTTGTATGTTGCTGAATTTATGCATATTAAGTGAGTGTGAATTTGAGATTTATGAACCCCATTGTTGTGAAATTAATGCTTTGAACATAACCTTAAGTCCTTGAAAAGTAATGATTTTGAGTGTTAATTAATGAATAAATGTTGTTTGATTGGTGAATAATATTTATCTATGTTTTCTATTCAATTTGGGATACTGGTAGTTAGAATCGGAGCTCTGAATGAGCTCTAGTATGGAAAAAATGCATATTTTGGTGCCTGCATCGGCATGATGGTCATCACAAGTGCAACGAGAAGACCATCATGCGTCTGAGGCAGTTGACGATCGTCAGCTCCATGACGAGGAGATCTTCACGGTCTCTAGGAAGAAATTATTTTCCGATCATCACCCACGAACAAGTTTGTGAGGGGAGAGCGTGACACGCTGGGTAACGGTCATCGCGACCGTCAGGGGGTCAGTTTTCCATGTCTGGTCTATTTTAAGATACAGTTTATTATGTGGTCGATGGTTGAAGGTTTTTTGGTATATATTGATGAATTTTATTGATTAAAGTAAATTATTAAAAACGTAAACTAATAATTAAATTAAGTATGTTGGTTATGAAATGTGTTATTGTGAAATAATTATATGATGTGCATATAATTGTGATTGCTTGTGTTGTGGTGTGTTGTTCAGAAGTTGGGACAAATGTGTATGCTTAATTGCAAGTTTTTTATGGTTAGAATGGGAACCATAATGGTATTTCCATTATTTATATGTCATGCATCATACTCGTTAGTGTTGTGAAAGAGGTGTTACGGGTTCAGAAGTGGGGACCAATACATGTCCAGCATCCAGAAGTGGGGACTCAGAGTTCAAAAGTAGGGACCCAGTTCTAATGCATAACAATTGTTGTATGGACAAGATCAATAACAAACCTCTGATGTCTAATTGGTACCACATGCATAGTATCGAGTTGTGTCACATTGCATACATAAAGACATTGTGACTTTGATTGATTGTTTTGTAAATGGATGTGTGTTGTTGATGTGTTACTTAAACTATCGTTGCATTATTTACACCATTGATATATTAAAGTGTATTTTCACCCCCTTTCTTGTTGTCTTTGTATTATTCTGTACTATGTTGTACATATATTCAGAGGTAAGTGTTGCTATGAGTTGGAGGACTGTTGTGAAGATTTTTTGTTTATTTGTTTTAGCTTATCATTTTTAATTGGTTTAATGCTCTAATATGTAACATCGAGAACAAGTGTTTTATTTGTTTTGAGTAAATCCTTGGATTATGTTGTTTTATTCAGTATTCCTTTATGAAGTAATAGTGAAGTTATGTTATGATTATTTGAGTTTTGATGCGAGTTATTAATTATAATTGAAGAAAGTATGCATGTTGTTCGAGTAGCATCCTAAAGTATGATTTATTCTCTTTTAAATTAAGAGTCGGGGTTTAGGGTGTTACATAGTGGTATAAGAGCAGGTTGGCCCATCCGACCAGGCTTTTGTGATTTTATTTGTTCCCTAGTATGCAACATGTGTGTAAACACTATTGATGCATGTTTCTTCTAACGGTTATTTGTTGGTGTGCATAAAAATGACTGGAGGCAGAAACAATGATGCGATTGTTGATGCTCCAGGAGCCTTGGCTCAAGTTATGGCGCAAGAGAGTAAGGTGTTGCAGAGAAATCAAAATAATAATCAGAATGGTAGAGTTGACCCATTCCATGGACTAAGCAAGTTTTAAAGGAACAATCCGCCTGCTTTCAAGGGAAGGTACAATACCGAGGGTGATCAAATTTAGGCTTTAGGAGATTGAGAAGGTATTCCAGGTTATGGTTTGCACTGATGAGTAGAAAGTGTTGCTTGAGACACATATGTTATCTGAGGAGGCTGAGTATGGGAAGGATAATGCTCGTCAGAGGCTGGAAGTGGCAGGTAGTGAGATCACTTTTGGAGAACTCCAAGAAAGAGTTTTTGGAGAAGTATTTTCTGGTTGATGTTCGCAAAAAGAAAGAGATTGAGTTCCTATAACTGAAGACAGGAAACATGATTGTGGCTGACTATGTGGCTAAGTTTGAGAAGCTGGTCAGATTTATTCTCACTACAATGGTGTAGAAGCTGAAGGGTCAAAGTGTGTGAAGTTTGAGTTACATCCCGAGATCAAATAATTCATAGGTTATTAAGAGATTCGTCAGTTCTCAGTGTTGGTTAACAAATGCATGATCTTTGATGAAGATAGTCGTTCCAGATCTTCTCACTACAAGAGTGTTAGTGAGAAGAAGAGCGGGAATCAGAAGTTCCAACACAAATTTGCAGGTGGGAAAGAGCAAAGTGGGGTAAGAGTGTCTACTCCTGTGAGATGTTTCAATTATGGAGATATGAGTCATCATGCTAATGAATGCAAGAGATCTGGTCAGAAGTGTTTCAAGTGTGGGAAGCCAAGATACTATGCTATTGAGTGTAAGAGTATCGTTCTGACTTGCTACAACTATGGAGAACCAAGACATGTCAGTACTCAGTACCAAATGCTGAAGAAAGCTCAATCAAGTGGGAAAGTATTCACTTTTATTGGTGAGGATGTCTCAAATACGGATAATTTGATTCGAGGTACGTGTATCATTAACGGTGTTTCTCAAATTACTATTATTGATACTGGTAAGACACATTTGTTTGTATCTCTGGATTGTGTTAAGCATTTGAATTTAGAAGTGTCTTATATGATTGGTAGTATGAATTGATACCTGACTAATGTTTTAGTGATTATTATGCATGTGTGTTTGAATTGTCCTTTGACAATTTATGGTAGAGCCTTTGGAGATGACTTGATTTGTTTTCCTTTGTGTAAACTCGATGTGATTTTGGGAATGAACTGGTTAGAGTTCAACCATGTTTATATCAACAGTTTCGACAAGGCCGTGTTGTTTCTTGAACCTGATAAGAGAATGAAATCTAGATTCACGTTCGCTGATCAAGTCGAGATGTCCTTAAGGGAGAATGATCAGATGCTCATGATGTTCGTTTCCTTGATAGTGGATAGAAACATTGAGGCTAGTGATATGCATGTGGTGTGTGATTTTCCTGATGTTTTTCTTGAAGATATTTGTGACTTGCTGCCGGAGCGAGAAGTTGAGTTCGCCATAGACTTAGTACCTGGTACTAGTCATGTGTCGATTACACCTTATCAAATGTCTGCATTAGAGTTGGGAGAGCGGAATAAGTAGTTAGAAGAATTATTAGAGAAGAAGTTTTCCAGACCTAGTGTTTCTCTGTGGGGAACGCCAATATTATTGGTTAAGAAGAAGATGGTAGCATGAGTTTGTGTGTTTACTATAGGCAACTAAATAAGATTACGATCAAGAACAAGTATTGTCTTCCTAGGATCGATGACCTTATAAATCAGTTAGTTGATGCTTGTGTTTTCAGTAAGATTGACTTGATATCAGCTTATCATCAGATTCGAGTAAAGTTAGAAGATATCCTAAAGACTGCTTTTAGAACTCAATACGGTTATTACAAGTACTCAGTGATGTTGCTCGGCGTGTCTAACGCCCCATGTGTGCTTATGTAGTATATGAATAAAATCTTCCATCCTTACTTGGATAAGTTTGTTGGTTTGTTCATCAATGATATTTTGATGTATTCTAAGACAGACAAATAACATGCAGGACATTTATGAGTTGTGTTGGAGGATTTGCTAAGAGCTTGTGTTTTGGAGCAGGAAGGTAACTGGGACAATTACTTGCCATTGGTGAAGTTTACTTATAACAATAATTACCATTTTAGTATTGGAATGACTCCTTTTTAAACTTTGTATGGTAGGAGGTGTAGAACACCTTTGTGTTGGTACGATTTTGGTGAAAGTGTTGTACTTGGATCTGAGGTTGTTCAGCAGATTATTGAGAAGATTAAGTTGATTAAGGAGAAGATGAAAGCATCGTAGAGTAGGCAAAAGAGTTACCATGATAAACGGAAGAAATAACTTGAATTTCGAGAGGGTAATCATGTGTTCTTAAGGGTCACTTCAATGAGTGGTGTGGATCGTGCTTTGAAATCTTGAAGCTCACGCCGCATTTCATTGGTCCTTATAATACTTTAAAGAGAGTAGAAGAAGTGGCCTACAAAGTTTCCTTACCACCATCTCTTTCGAACATTTATAGTGTGTTTCACGTGTCTCAACTGCAGAAGTATGTATCGGATCCGTCTCATATGATTCAAATGGATGATGTGTAAGTGAAAGATAACTTGACTATGGAGGCATCACTATTACAAATTGATGATCGAGAGGTGAAACCCTTGAGATGTAAATAAATCGTTCTAATGAAAATAGTATGGGGAGGACCGGCTAGAGGAAGCATGACGTGGGAGGTGGAGGTCCGAATGAAATAGTCTTATCTGAAACTGTTTCCGTCAAGTAATTTTCAAAGACAAAAATTCTATAAGAGGGGATTGTTGTAACACCCCAAATTCAATTGAATTATTTAATTGGATTTCATTGCTATTATTTAATTAATTAGATAATTTAATTAATTATTTTGATAATATTACATGTTATGTGATTTTATGAGATTTATTGAGATTTAGTATGATTTTATTTGATTTTATGAGATTTATTGAGATTAGGTGAATGCAGAATAACTAAGAGTACGAGAATTAGGTCAATATTTATAATTAAGTTAGGGAGAGCAAAAGTGTTGGGGGCACTAATAAAACAGTGTTTAACAATATTATAATCAATTACGTATAACTCAAAATTGTTAAAATTCATATAAATTCATAACGCTCTGTCCTCCGCTTCTCTCTCTTGCAACCAAAACAAATCATACACAGCTAAAGGCTTTCTATTTTTCTTTTGTAATTGTTCTTGTGTTTGTCACAATGAATGGTGTTTCGAGTAGAACTCGAAGTAAGAATGTTCCGCTCTTCGGTAGTCTTTCACTTCATGGCTCGTGTTCGTTGAAAACTAAGCGTAGAAAAAGTGATATGGATTTGAGCTCTAAAAAAAGAAAGACAAATAAAGAGCCTTTTGTGTTGCATGGACATGTTGATGTTATTTTCATTGACAGTGACGAGGAAGGAGATCAAGAGTCGTTGAAATATTGTGATAAGAAGTTTTCTGAGGCTAGTGTGGAACAAGTTGATAATGGTGATGCTGGTGAGGTTGGAGATGAGGATTGGTTGAGATATCGTAACAAGAATATTGTTGATGATGGTGGTGAAGGAGGGTTGGAAGATTGTGAAAAAAGTGAAAGCTTTAATGATGAAAAGTATGGTTTGATGTCTGAAAACCCGGTTATAGTTTCAGAGGATGATGAATATGATGATAATGAAGAAGATGAATGTGATGAAAGTGAAGAGAGTGAGGAAGTTGAGACTAGTGATGAAGAATTTAAAGTTGATGAGAAAGAAGAGAAGAAAAAGGGTTGGAAGCAGGAGGAGAAGAAGGAATCCATGGATAAAAAATGTTTGAATCAAAGCAGAGTTTTTATGCCGAAGGAGACGCGTTTAGTCGAGCTCCTTGCTGAATACTATTGGGGAAACAAGAATGATAAAATTCAGAATGATTCATCTGTGTTGGAGATGAAAGATGTTATTCGGCATGATAAACATCCACCACCTGTTTGTAATGGGACAGCTCCATTGATATGGAGCCTTAAGAAGACGGAGAAAGTGCAAAAGACCAAGAGCGAGGAGGAGGAGGAAGCACTATGGGATCAAATGGATGCAACTCTTAGAGAACTAGAAGCTGAATCAACGGTAATCCTCCTCTTTAAGAATATTTAAATTTATACTTTGCATTTTAATTTTTGAACTACAAGACTAATGCTTAAGCTGATCTTGCTATCTGTAGATGGGAAATTTAGGGAACAATGAAGCTGCTCAGGAAAAGATTGGAAGTCCATTCTCAGACTGTGAACATGACATTCGTCTCGACGAAGAGATTGGTGTATATTGCAGGCGGTGTGGTTGGGTTGTCACTGATAGTAAAGATGTCTCACCACAAGTGGTAAGCATGGTCTCTGATGTTGATTTATATAAATACTATCTTGTGATTAGCAACATTTGGGCAAAACATTGTTGTGATGTAATACACAATTAAATGCAAAGTGTGGTCTAATTGCAGCTATAGCTTTGTAGTTTAGCGGAATTGTTTGCGATCGGTCATTTGTTGAAATACTGATTTGCATTAATCTATTGGTCTGTGTTGTATATGTGATACAGGTTGATAGATTTCCTTATGAAGGTTCGAGACACAGGGCTTCATTTGGTGATGCAAATGTCTCACACTTTCATGACTCCCACTTCAATGTTTCTGAACATGACTCCGAGACTAATTTTTCTTACGATGGAAGAACAGCTTGGGACCTGATTCCTGATGTAAAACAAACCTTATATTCTCACCAACAAGAAGGTTTTGAGTTTATTTGGAACAAGTTAGTTGGAAACATCGAGCTTCAAGGGTTAAAGAAAGCCAATCTTCAAAGGGAGGGTGGTTGCATTATTTCACACGCTCCTGGAACTGGAAAGACAAAGCTGACAATAATGTTTCTCAAGGCTTATTTAAAACTTTTTCCGAAATGCTTGCCTGTCATTGTGGCTCCTGCGGGTTTATTGCTTACTTGGGAAGACGAATTCAAAAAATGGGACATAGGTGTTCCATTTCACAATTTGAACAATCTTGAGTTATCTGTTAAAGAGCATGAAGATGTTGTTAATGCAACTAATTGGTCTAATACACCGCGGCATAGTAGGGACGAGACACGAATGGCTAAACTCATTTTGTGGTTCAAAGAAACAAGCATTTTGGGAATCAGTTACAGTTTGTTCAAGGAGCTAGCAGGCAGAGAAGGGGAATCCGAAAATAAGAAAAAAGAAAACAGTTCTATGAGAAAGGCTTTACTAGAAGCTCCTGGTTTGTTGGTTCTAGATGAAGGACATACGCCAAGAAATGCAAGAAGTCGTGTTTGGAAGGTCTTGTCAAATGTTCAAACAAAGAAGAGAATTATGCTTTCTGGAACTCCTTTCCAGAATAATTTCTTGGAATTGTACAACACTTTCAGCATAGTGAAGCCTTCTTTTCCTAACACGATACCGCCCAAGCTGAAAAAGTTTTGCCAAAAACATAAGAAAGCAGCAAACGAATCTGGAAACAGTACAACAGGAAATCCTACTGATGATAAGATCAAGCATTTGAAGTTGCTAATGGATCCCTTTGTTCATGTTTACAAAGGCGCGATTCTTCAAGAGAAGCTTCCCGGGTTAAGAGATTGTGTGCTTCGTTTGAAGCCGGACAGTTTTCAGAAGCAAATTCTTGAGAGCATTCAAAGTTCTCAGGACATTTTAAGCTTTGAGCATAAGCTGATACTGGCATCGATCCATCCGTCTCTATTCCTTAAATGCAAACTTTTGGAAGAAGAAGAATCTGTTGTCGACAAGAAACAGCTTGAAAAACGTAGATTGGATCCATATGTCGGCGTCAAAACAAAATTTTTGGTGGAGCTTGTAAATCTTTGTGTTGCTGTTAATGAAAAAGTTCTTGTGTTTAGCCAATTCATCCCCCCTTTACGCTTAATTGTTGAGCAATTAAACTCAATCTTCAATTGGGCCGAGGGGAAGGAAATACTCTACATGGATGGCATGATTGCTCTGAAGGAAAAGCAGTCTTTAATCCATAACTTCAATGATGCAAACGGCCAAGCTAAGATTCTACTTGCATGTACGAAAGCTTGTTCCGAGGGAATTAGCTTAGTTGGAGCCTCAAGGGTTGTGCTACTTGATGTTATGTGGAATCCTTCGGTCGAACGACAGGCTATCAGTAGAGCATATAGGATTGGACAAGAGAAAGTCGTGTACACGTACCATCTGCTCATGCACGAGACTAGCGATTGTGTCCGATATTTCAAACAGACCGAAAAGGACCGGTTGTCTGAACTAGTATTTTCGGATAATGACAAGGGAAAAAACCATGCGGTGAACTTTGAAGATGGTATACTTGATCGAATGCTTCAGCACGAAAAACTTAAAGACATGTTTGTTGAGTGTGTGGTACAGCCGAAGGAAAGAGATTTGGTCGAGAGTTATTATTATTGATCATGATGAATGTCCAAGTTAAAATAATTTGTGGTGGTTGATCTTATTTCTACCATTTTGATTATATTTATTTGTCACTGTTTTGTTTTATTCAGTTCATGCTTCTTCTAATGTAACTTTATTCACTATGCAAAACAAGTTCCTGTGATGCTCACTTTATCGGTTGTTATTATTATTACTGTTACATGGAAGTAAATATCTGAACTACTCTACCTGGTGGAAACTAGTGAATTAATACTATGATTCATTGGCAATTTGGCATCATGAACATAAATGGTCGATTTTTGATAGTTAGAATTTCAATGAAATTCCATTTTGGGGAGTTTGCTTGCTGAACAAGATACATTTATTTTGGTTGTACTTAATAAATATCTGAACTACTCTACTAATGGTGACAGCTAGTGGTTACTATGATGCATTGGCAATTTGCTTCTCATGCATACTATATGCATTAATCATCTTGCAACCTTCCTTCTTGCATGAATAAAATGCTTTAACCCATAAAATATGGGATTGCATTTTTCATTTCACACATCCATTTATTGTAATTCCTTTATGTCCTTCTCTTGTTTTGGACTGTGAGTGCCTTTCGCTTCTGCATCCTATCTTTTATATATGATTTTCGATTGCATTAACTCGAGGTCATACCATCTTCGTTGCATTCATTAGCCTCCGTATCCATTCATCGTTCATTTTTGCCACCTTTCGGGTTTCCAATCAAAGAAGAGGTGCAACTAAAGTGAGAAAAAACAAACACAGTTTATCAGTGGAAAACAAACACAAAACTTATCATCTCGACCATATATGTGAACAATCCTCGTCAAATAAGATTCACTGCAACTTAAACTAATAATTAACAAAGAAACATGGTTTATCGCACACGGCCACTTAGTATTTTCCATCACCCAACATACTCATAACTTCAAAGCTACAATGAATGGGTTGTTTCAGCCACCGATAGATCCTTTCATGACACCTGCAAGTATCCAACTTATCCAACTGGTCCAGAGACATCCTCTATGCCAGATGCTCAGGTGGTCTCTATCTTTAGTGCTTTCTGGTTCTAGAGAGGGAGAAAAGTGTTTGGAATTTCCTCTATGCCTTTGCCAAAGACATCCTCTTTGTTTGACCAGAGTTAGCATCCTTAATCACAGTGTTGTCATCCTCATCCAAAGAGTTGGCATCTTTAACCAAAATGTTATTATCCTCAACCACATAGTATTCTTAACTATTATCTTCATCATTAATAGAATTTGTAGCTTCAGTCACTTTCTTAACATTTTCATTAGTTTAAAATAGATTATCAAATCTATTCTTGATCAACAAGCTATCTGCCAAAGAGTCTACCAATAAATCTTCACTCTTTTGTTGTGTCCACAAAATTTTTCTAAATAGAATCTTTTTTTTAGGAACATATTTATTGGTGATATTTTTGTTATTTTAGTCCAGCTTATGGATTTTCCAATACCGCTCCATAGAATTCATATACATGCACAATGGTTGCAGTAGTCACTAGTGCAGGAAATACATTTTACATCGGACGAAAAATACTTTTTACACCGGGTCTTGGTCCGATGTAAATTCAAGCGATATAGTAAAAACTCAACCTATTATATTGGTTAGTTATTAGAACTGATATAAAAAAAATTAAAAAAAAATGCAAGCTTTTACATCGGTTTCTTTGATCCACCGATGTAATAAATTGTTTTTTACATCGATTTGCTTAATATAGCCGATGTAAAATATTTGTTTAATATGTCATATTTAACTAAATCAGGTGCATTCTCGGAATTTATTTATTTAAATCTAATTTTTCATATTTTTCCAACATCACAAGACATATTTAGGTAACTTTTTTTCATATTTTTATCACATAACACTGACCATATTTAGGTCGCTAATTTCATATTTTTCTAACCGGTAAATGATAATTTCATTGCACCAAATATCTAGGATGCACATATGTATTATTCAAAACGAACCATTGAGTTATAACAGTACTAATCTAGGTTACACAAGTGTACAAAATTATAAGGAAGTTTACAAAAGGTGATTACCACAAGAGCAAAATCAATGAAATTATACAAAAATATCCACACTTGAAATACCAACATGCAATCCACAAGAAGGTGAGTTGTAGCGTCAGTAGACAACACCAAAACCACATCTGCTAACAATAAATAATAACACCAATTAACATCAGCAGACAACACCAAAATCAAAAAACTCAAATCAGATATGTATAGACAATTCTATATAACTCATTAGTTCAAGCTTAATTTTTATATAACTCAAAGAAACATTTTGCCCAACGGAGTCGCAAATCATACAAATTGTGTTAATTCCGTTGGGTCATCAAATACCTACAATGCGTAAATAATAATATAGAGTTATTCTTTAAAAATTCACATTAAGTTGCAAAACGCAAAGTAACTATAAAAGGAAAAAAAACAATTATTACTTGCATCCAAGAATCAGTTATATTGGCAGAGACAATATCCAACATATTTTTTATCACATAGTATCCACAATCATTAGAGTTATGTTGTCTTCTTGTCTAGACAAATAAATGACATAATTAGTGAATACTTGACATAAAGTTAAATATAGATTTGTAATGTACATCACACTTACATTAGGATGAAGCCATGTAGCCTTTTTTTCTATTTCCATTTGTCATTTGATGAACCCCAAAAGCACTAATTCAAAAAAAAATCCATATAAAGCCACGTAAAATAGGAAATTACTTTTGTAACAATTTATGTATACAGGATATATAATATATTATAACAAAAGTCACAACGGAAAAACTTACCTTGTAATAATTTTCTTCGTGATTTGATTAATTTCCCAATAAAATGAACAAAAGACGACAACAATATTGTCTCTTAGACAAATGATTATTAATTGCCAATGAGATCTGTACATGTGTGGAAACACAAAAGTCACATGAAATATCTATGTTATCAAAATTAAAAAATAGAAAACTCAATTTCAAAAAAACTTACTTCCTTAAGAATTTTCTGGAGAAATTTACGTAGAAAACAAGTATTGGAAGAAGTGTGCCAAGAGGCACTCGGAAGGTGACGCCCGATATGGAAAGGGGTGCCGAGCGGCACCCTGTGTGTGTGAATGTGTCGAGTGGCACATGATGAGAGAGGGATGATGTGTGCCGCTAGGCACATGGGAGAGGAATGGGAGTGTGCCGCTAGGCACACCTTATTGTGGGTTTGATAATAGTAGTACATAGAAGAAAGAGTAGTAATTTTAGCAGATAATTATTAAGCTGGTATAGTTGAATTATCCGAATAATTTTATGGAATACTTGTTGTATATTTTAGTCGATGCGGTGGTATTGAATTGTTAGGCTTATGGCCCTGGTTGATTTATGTTGAGTTGTCGTGTTGTTGTGATTGCCACTGTGAATCCTTGTTGATAATGCAAAGTTGCAGGAAAATTTAAATAATGATGAGTTACCTCTATTTACTGGTAATAATGGTGATGTGGGCTTATGCCTTGCGATGAATGATGATTATTGTGAGTATGTGATAGTGCATTCATTGAGTCACATACATTTGCATACTCTGTGATGGTCTGGATTGGAAAACTGCGAAGAAGGTTTATGCCTTGATGCCTCTATTTATTGGCAGATTTTTAAGATGGGAGTTCTGCTCCACTGGTACCACATGCACTTGCATAAAGACGAACTGCATCATGTATTGCATTCTGAGTCGTTGTACGATTGATTTGATTATGGTTATGATGTTAAAACTTGAGAAGTGGTGAATATATATGAACTGATTCTAATGTAATATTTATCATACATTCATTTATATTATTAGATATCTCACCCCTTCTATTTGAATGTTACCCTGATATTGGTAACGTGCAGGTAACCCAGAGTGAAGGCGGTATACCTTTAGTAGTTCGAGTCGATGTCTTTGCTCTGATACGTAACACTTGGGGGGATGAACGCTTGCTGTTTTATTGTTATTTCAGTTGTTGAATTTTAAGTTGGTTGTTGTTAAGTACTTGTTATTTTGAAGTTGTTTTAACGTTGGACAAAGATGTTATTACGATTCTGCTGCGTAGTTATTCAAATTGTTGGTTTAAAAGATTAATTTATTATTGGTTCATCCGAAGTTTTAAAGTGTTATGTATCTATGTTGAATGCAATGGTTTTTAAGCTGTAATTGTAGCGTCCTAGTTTGGCTGTGAATTATGTAACTCTGATTATTATATTTACCGATTGGGGTAGAATCGGGGTGTTACACCTGATGGTCACAACGACCAGGTGCTTTCCGTACAAACATATGTATGTTGAGATACTCTAATGTGCCTTAATCTTTCTTGGTTGTCAACAATGTTACTTGTAATTAAATAAGACAAACCAAACAAAGTAGACAAAACCAATCCTAGGTAAAAGACATTTAAAATCAAACAATACAAGCATAATAAGAAGTGCATTTTCATATTTTTGAAAAATCAAATTCATGAAAATACAAAAGTTAACTTCTGTAATTTTCTTAAACATAGAAAATTCAAAAATGGCAGAAACGTAGGAAAAATGAAAAATGACACGAAATACATGGCTCAACAAACTACCTAACAACGAGTGTAAATACATATATGGTAATGTTTTCTACACAACCTAAGTACATATTTGTTAATGCATGAAGAGACAAAAACACTTTGATTAAAACACTTACGAAATGTGTAGTTGAAGTTGAAGCACTTGAAGCCTTTGGCCTGTCCAGAATAGTTTTTCCAAGGCTTTGTCGGGCACTGAAGGAGTAGGGGGGTCTTAAGTATCATTGATCAGCGACTATGTCGTAGTCCAAGGTGAGATAGAGTTGAATCACTTGGGATCAGTTTTGTGAAGAGTAATGGGGAGCAAGTGCATTTAATGCGGTCCTATAGACGAAATGTTTTTCTATTCATTCCAGACATGTGTGGTGACGTGACTAGCTAGGGTATGGCGCAACTTTAGAGAGTAATTGAGTGAATTCTAGTTGGCGTGTATCTATGAGTGAAAATCTAGTCGTTGATCTTGAGATATATTTTCATAGTTAGTCTTGACCCTTCAGCTGTCATTGCTTATAAATAGAGTGAGTTGAATATTTGGAAGTTTTTGCAACCTTTTAGCTTTCGAGCTTTCAGTTACATTTTTAAAGAAACATCCTCATTCCTTTTTACTTAAATCTAGGAGTGACTCAAAGCTTCACTTAAAGCTTTTTCCTTTTCATTTCTCCTATTTCATCAATCTCTTTTAACCAGATACACTTCTAACTCATGTTTCTCCTTCAACATTTGATGTTTCTTTAGTTAAGATGAGTGATAACACTGTCGATTTAGTGAGTGACTCGGAGATGGAAATTTCCTCCCAATCGCCCATGATTCTCATCATCCTTCTCTTAATAGTGATCACGTTGGACCAGAAATTGTGTCAGTATCTTACGATTTTGGGTAAGAAGGGATATTTGAGACTTTCTTGGAGGAAGAAACTTCTTCTTCTGGATTGTTAGATGCTCTTTATATTGAATGTTGGTAGAAGAACAACCCACATTGAGGTCATTATGCTCCCTCGCGTCTTGTAAGAGGAGGAGATGAGGGTTAACTCCGGGGAGGTAACTCCCTTTATAAAGATACCAGTCATTTTCTCTTCCTGACTTTCGCTCACTCCTAAGGAGGCCGTTGTTATTGCCTTGACATCAGATTTATCCTTCGTCCATAATATTCTCAATGGGGTAAGATGGAAATGACTTTAAAGCTTGCTTACGACATGCTTAAAGCTGCTTCTATTTTCCTCTTGTTTATGCTGGAGAGGGTGATCTCTGGGGTCAGGTAGTCCTTTCAAGGAGAGAGATACTTGAAAAGATAAGTCTGGAGTTGTGGAGATGAAGTGCACCAACCTTCAGAAGGAGCTTATTACTCTGGGAAAGGAAGTTGAAGTTGCAAACTCTCCACAAGAGGCATTGAAAGTACATGGTCCCCCTTCTACCATGAAAGCTCAGATGAATGGACTGAAGGGTTCTCTCCGAGATGCAAAGAAGAGATACGAGGTTCCTTTTAACTCTGTTGAGGAGAAGGCTCGTCAGGTGAAGGAGCAACGAAAGTATATGGATGTCGCGAAAGCTCTCTAGGAGGAGGTGGTCGGCCAGAGGCGGGTGCTCCATAGTGCTCTTCAAAAGACTATGTGGGACGTGTTCGAAGTCCGAGAACAAGTTGTGGAGCAGGCAAGTAAGTTCTTCCATAACGCTATGATTTCTCCCGAGGCTCTGGATTCGTTTAAATTTGTTTTCGGGTGAACTAGAGAGATAGTCCTGGTGCTTCGGCTTCAAACGCTTCGGCATGCTTTCCTTCTTGCTTTGTAGTATTTGTTTCCAAAGCTTTTGTGTCTTGGGTGTAACAATTTGAGATCAGAGATTGTGAACCTTCTCATCGCATGTGAATTGTTTTTATATATTTGATCGAGTAGAATGAGCTTGAGATGGAATGAGTCTCAGTCAATTGAATCTTTGACCGGTATAGAACACATTCAATTCTTAAAAGAAAAACTTTTTTCAAAAACAATTTTTTTTTAATATATCATTAAGATTGATTGCAAGTTTGGTACGAAGACTTTGGCAAAATAGGTAATGGATTAAAATAGAAACTTTCATACTTTTAAAAAGCATACTTTTATAGATAATAATAAATGAATGTTTATCTTAACATAATTTTAAAAATATTAAAAAACATAAATTATGTTCAATCATTATTATATACTGTCTTTTTTTCAATTCTTCAAAATTCTACCAAAAAGAAAACTCAAAAATTATATTAGAGAAGAATTTTAAAAGGTTTAGATAAATACTTTTAATTCAATACATAGTGATTTAGTAAAAAAAAAATCAATATATAGTAATATAATATTTTAAAATTAAAATTATATCAATAACAAAATATTCTTTAACACTATTAAAATGCTATTTTAAAAAATGTGAAAGATTTTATTATTTTTTCCTCTCTATTCCTCCTTAAAATTCTAAAGTTTAGATTCTAAACTTACTAGAATGAGTCCTAGTAGGTTAAAAGTATACTTTCAATGATGCAAAATTTGTTATTCTTATGCTTGAGTCTTAGTAGGTTAAAAGTAGACAAAAGTTAAACAGAATACCTTATAACAACATCAACACCATATTGAAATAAAAACCAAAATAAATGAATCTTGTTCAGCAAGAAAACGCCCCAAAATGGAATTTCATTAAAATTCTAACTCTATCAAAAATCGACCATTTATGTTCATGATGCCAAATTGCCAATGCATCATCATAGTAGTAATTCACTAGCTTCCACCATGTAGAGTAGTTTAGATATTTACTTCCATGTAACAGTAATAATAATAACAACAGATAAAGTGAGCATCACAGGAACTTGTTTTGCAGAGTGAGCAATGTTGAAGAATCTGCAAAACCAAATAAAATTACATTAGAAGAAGCATGAACTGAATAAAACAAAACAGTGACATATAAATCTAATCAAAATGGTAGAAATAAGATCAACCACCACAAATTATTTTACCTTGGACATTCATCATGATCAATAATAATAACTCTCGACCAAATCTCTTTCCTTCGGCTGTACCACACACTCAAAAAACATGTCTTTAAGTTTTTCGTGTTGAAGCATTAGATCAAGAATACCATCTTCAAAGTTCACCGCACGGTTTTTGCCCTTGTCATTATCTGAAAATACTAGTTCAGACAACCGGTCCTTTTCAGCCTGTTTAAAATATTTGACGCACTCGAAAGTCTCGTGCGTTAGCAGATGGTACGTGTACACAACTCTCTTTTGTCCAATCCTATATGCTCTACTGATAGCCTGTCGCTCGACAGAAGGATTCCATACAACATCAAGTAGCACAACCCTTGAGGCTCCAACTAAGCTAATTCCCTCGGAACAAGCTTTCGTACATGCAAGTAGAATCTTAGCTTGGCCGTTTGCATCATTGAAGTTATGGATTAAAGACTGCTTTTCCTTCAGATCAGTCGTGCCATCCATGTAGAGTATTTCCTTCCCCTCGGCCCAATTGAAGATTGAGTTTAATTGCTCAACAATTAAGCGTAAAGGGGGGATGAATTGGCTAAAGACAAGAACTTTTTCATTAACAGCAACACAAAGATTTACAAGCTCCACCAAAAATTTTGTTTTGACACCGACATATGGATCCAATCTAAGTTTTTCAAGCTGTTCCTTGTCGACAACAGATTCTTCTTCTTCCAAAAGTTTGCATTCGAGGAATAGAGCCGGATGGACCGATGCCAGTATCAGCTTATGCTGAAAGTGCAATATGTTCTGAGAACTTTTAATGCACTCAAGAATTTGTTTCTGAAAACTACCCGGCCACAAACGAAGCACGCAATCTCTTAACCCGGGAAGCTTCTTTTGAAGAATAGCGCCTTTGTAAACATGAACAAAGGGATCCATTAGCAACTTCAAATGCTTGATCTTATCATTAGAAGGGTTTCGTGATGTACTGTTTCCAGTAACCGGTTCCCAACTCCATTCTGTTGCTGCTCTCTTACGTTTCTGGCAAAACTTTTTCAGCTTGGGCGGTATCGTGTTAGGAAAAGAAGGCTTCACTATGCTGAAAGTGTTGTACAATTCCAAGAAATTATTCTGGAAAGGAGTTCCAGAAAGCATAATTCGCTTCTTTGTTTGAATTTTTGACAACACCTTCCAAACACGACTTCTTGCGTTTCTTGGAGTATGTCCTTCATCTAGAACCAACAAACCAGGAGCTTCAAGCAAAGCCTTTCTCATATAACTGTTTTCTTTTCTCTTCTGTTTTTTCTTTTTCTTATCTTTGCATTCACCTTCTCCACCTGCTAGCTCCTTGAACAAACTGTAACTGATTCCTAGGATGCTCGTTTCTTTGAACCATGAAACCAGTTTAGCCATTCGTGTCTCGTCCGTACTATGCCGCCGTGTATTAGACCAGTTAGTTGCATTTACAACATCATCATGTTCTTTAACAGATAACTCAAGATTGTTCAAATTGTGAAATGGAACACCTATGTCCCATTTTTTGAATTCGTCTTCCCAAGTAAGCAACAAACCAGCAGGAGCCACAATGACCGGCAAGCATTTTGGAAAAACTTTTAAATAAGCCTTGAGAAACATTATTGTCAGCTTTGTCTTTCCAGTTCCAGGAGCATGAGAAATAATGCAACCACCCTCCCTTTGAAGATTGGCGTTCTTTAGCCCTTGAAGCTCGATGTTTCCTACTAACTTATTCCAAATGAACTCAAAACCTTCTTGTTGGTGAGAATATAAGGTCTGTTTTACATCAGGAATTAGGTCCCAAACTGTTCTTTCATCGTGAGAGAAAGTAGTCCCCGAGTCATGATCAGAAACACTGAACTGCGAGTCGTGAAAATGTGAGACATTTGCATCACCAAACGAAGCCCTTTGTCCCGAACCTTCATAGGGAAATTTATCAACCTGTGTCACATACAAAAACAAGTATGCAAAAACTCAGGGCTCCTACCAACGTATCCCATTATTAAATCAGAACAACCATACAAGAACTAAGGTTCTATTCCACTACTAAATGGAAAATACATGACAGAATAATACCATAAATCATAATAAAATCAAACTATATAAATCAACATCAGAGACCATGCTTACCACTTGTGGTGAGACATCTTTAATATCAGTGACAACCCAACCACACCGCCTGCAATATACACCAATCTCTTCGTCGAGATAGATGTCATGTTCACAGTCTGAGAATGGACTTCCAATCTTTTCCTGAGCAGCTTCATTGTTCCCCAAATGTCCAATCTGCGGATAGTAACACATGTAGTTAGTCACTTCTACTGATTTCTCCTTATATATCTCATTGATATCATTTATAGATATCATTTAGACTAAAGTTTAAGCATATAAACAATTTAAATTAAAAATCAATATCAGCTTAAGTACTAATCCTTTAGTTCAAACTTTAAATGTTGTTAAAGAGAAGGATCACCATGGATTCAGCTTCAAGTTCTCTAAGGGTTGTCTCTATTTGATCCCATAGTACTTCCTCCTCCTCCTCGTTCTTGGTCTTTTGCACTTTCTCCACCTTTTTAAGGCTCCATATCAATGGAGCTGTCTCGTTACAAATCGGTGGTGGATGTTTATCATGCCGAATAACATCTTTCATCTCCAACACAGGTGAATCATTCTGAGTTTTATTATTCTTGTTTCCCCAATAGTATTCAGCAAGGAGTTCCACTAAACGCAACTCCTTCGGCCTAAAAACTGTGCTTTTTCCCCTCTGATTCAAACCATTTTTATCCATGGATTCCTTCTTCTCGCCACTACCGGCATTAGCTCTACTTTTATAATCCCTTCCCTTCATCTCTGTGATTTTCTGTTTCTCTGAACTCTTCATCTCCTTCTGTTTTGTTTGAATAGAAGAACCACTTTCATCATCAACACCTAAACCTTGAACATATTGCATTTTTTCTTCATCAATAATCACACTTTCTTTGGCTTTGAATTTGGACTTGGACCTGGTTTTGCCAACATATACATTATCATCATCACCAGACACATTTTTCACTTTCATCATCGGTGTCTCTAATGCTTGATGCAATTTAGAAGAAGAAGGAGCCTCCATTGGAACAAAAGAACCCTTTTTCTTTAAGACGTTAGAGGTTCTTACATTATCGTCGTCTGCATGCTCCAATTCATCATTCGGAACAAAATAACCCTTGGCCTCTCTCACCATCTCTTCCAGCCCATTGTCATGTTCTTGCCAAACCATTTTCAAGTCCACTACCTCTTTCTCCTCTGCCACCACCTCCTCCTCCCAATCCATGTTCTTCTCCTCCTCATTCTCCTCCCAACCCTTTTTCTTCGCTTCTTTCTCGTCACCATTATCATCATCAACAGCATAAGAACTGCTATCATCACTGTCAGAAACTTCATTCACCTCACCAACTTGAAATTCTTCATCACTAATCTCTATTTCTTCACTTTCATCATCTTCATCACCATCATCATCATCATCATCATCAGATTCATCATCATCATCATCAGATTCATCTTCATCATCATCATCATCATCATCAGAATCTATAATGGGGTTTTCAGATGTCAAGCCACACTTTTTATCGTCAAAGTTTTCATCTTTTTCAACTAAGTCACCAATTCCTTCATTTTTCTCGATCTCTACTTCATTTTCAACACCAACACAACCCTCAACACTATTATTTTCGCAATCTTTCAACCCTCCTTCATCATCACCATCATCATGGGAATCTATAATCATGTTATCAGATATCAACCCACACTTTTCATCATCAAAGATCTCATCTTTTTCAACTAAATCACCACCAATTCCTCCATTTTTCTCGCTCTCTACTTCATTTTCAACACCCACACAACCCTCTAAACGGCTTATTTCACAATCTTCCAACCCTCCTTCACCAACATTATCAACAATATCTCCATTTTGTTCCTCATTTTTAACACCAACGCCACCATCAAATTTATTCTTATCCAAATACCCCAACCAATCCTCATCTCCAACTTCACCAGCATCACCATCACTACCCTCAAACTTGTTTCTTTCACAATCTTCCAATCCTTCCAAATCACCATCATCACCATTATCAACTTGTTCAAGACAAGCCTCAGAAAATTTCTTATCAGAAGATTTCAACCACTTCTCATCTCCTTCCTCATCCCTATCCATAAAAATAACATTATCTTGTTCATGCAACACAAAAGGCTCTTCACTTGGCTTCCTTTTTTTAGAGCTCAAACCCATATCACGTTTTCTACGCTTAGATTTCATCGAACACGAACATGACCCATGAAATGGAATACTACCGAAAAGCGTAACATTCTTGCTCCGAGTACGACTCGAAACACCATCAGATATCAAACCACGCTTTTCATCGTCAAAGATTTCATCTTTTTCAGCTAACTCACCCATTCCTCCATTTTCCTCACTCTCTACTTCATTCTTAACACCAACACAACCCTCTAAACCGTTTTTTTCACAATCCTCCAACCCTCCTTGACCACCATTATCAACAATATCTCCACTTTGTTCCTCATTTTTAACATCAATGTCGTCAACCTCAAAGTTGTTTCTTTCACAATCCTCCAACCCATCCACATCACCATTATCAACTTGTTCCACACTAGCCTCAGAAAATTTCTTATCACAATATTTCAACGACTCTTGATCTCCTTCCTCGTCACTGTCAATGAAAATAACATCAACATGTCCATGCAACACAAAAGGCTCTTTATTTGTCTTTCTTTTTTTAGAGCTCAAACCCATATCACTTTTTCTACGCTTAGTTTTCAACGAACACGCACATGACCCATGAAATGGAATACTACCGAAGAGCGGAACATTCTTACTCCGAGTTCTACTCGAAACACCATTCATTGCGACAAACACAAGAACAATAACAAAAGAAAAGAAGAAGAAAAAACACTTTAGGGTTTGTTTTGGTTGCAAAAGTGGATGGGACAGAGAGAGAAAAGAGCACAGAGCGTTAGGAACGTGATGTGATGAGATATAAATATAGTACAATAAGAAGATCTTTATGGAAGAAAGAAACGCACATTAATAAAGTACTAAGAAGAGCATACAAGAATGAGAGAGAGAGAGAGAGAGTATGGCGCCAAAGCAGAGAGGAATACAGAAGAATAGTAGTACTAGTAGTCTATAATATTTTCCTATGTTGAACTTATAGTTAATGAATAAATTGATTTTTATATTCTTTTTTCTTTTTTCAATGTTATTTTAATGAGATTTTGAGTTCACTTCTGATTTTGATTAAATGAATATAGTAATAATTATTTGTAAACTTACAATCTTTTATATTTGTAGATAAATTGTTGAATTTTTTTTTAAATAATTACTTTTTTTTAAATTCTCAAATAATTATATTTTCAAAAATTTTATCAAAATGACCACTTTTCAAACAAAAAAATTTCGCCACACAGAGGAGACGCCACTCTGTGTGGCGCATGCACACAAATTAAAGAGGAGGCGTCAGAGTGCATGGCTTGTCCTCCTCTGTAAAGCCATGCAGTGTGGCGTATGCATGTGTTTTTTAGAGGAGGCGTCACCCTCCTTGACTTGACAGTGTAATTGAAAAAAAAATTTAAATAAAATAAAAAAAAACTAAAAATATTTAAACCAGCCTCAGATATCTTTCGCGATCTTTATATGCAGACCGAAGGGGCCTTGAAAGTTGGAGACAAATTTCGAACAAAAGAAGAGTGCCTTAGAGCTATAAAAAAATACCACATGGAAATTTTAGTTGACTTCACTGTAGATGAAAATAATTCAGGGAGGTACGTTATTTTATGTCGTCAAAAACCAATTTGTCCTTTTCGGTTAACTGCATCTTACAGAAAGAGAAGTGATTCATGGGAAATAGGTTCCATTGATCCACTCCACACTTGCATCACCACCGTTTCGACACAGGATCATCGGAAACTTAGTTCTCAACTAATATGTCAAGAAATCTTGCTTCTTATTAGCAAAGATCCATCATTAAAGGTGAGTACAATTATTTCTCATATCACTATGAGATTCAATTATACTCCCTCTTACAGGAAGGCATGGATCGGGAGGACTAAGGTAGTTGAACTTGTGTACAGTAATTGGGAGGAATCGTACAAAGAACTTCCAAGATTTTTGGTGGCACTCAAATATTATGCTCCGGGAAGTGTTATAATTTTGGAGACACTTTCGGCTTTTACCCCAGACAGAACTCGTGTTAGTGGAAATGGAATATTTCATCGATTATTCTGGGCGTTTGAACCATGCATCAAGGGTTTTGCATTTTGCAAACCTATTATACAGATTGATGGAACTTGGTTATACGGGAAGTATAAAGGAACATTACTCATGGCAGTGGCACAAGATGGGAACAATAATGTTTTTCCGATTGCCTTCGCTCTAGTTGAAGGTGAGACAGGTGGTGCATGAAATTTCTTTCTGAAGAATCTCCGATTACACGTTGCTCCACAACCCAACCTTTGTTTGATTTTAGACAGACATTCATCAATTATGAGTGCATACAATAACCCTGATAACGGTTAGCAGGATCCCCCTTCGACACATGTCTATTGCATTAGACATATCACAAAAAACTTCATGCTCCATATCAAAGACAAGACACTTTGAAAGAAAGTTATTAATGCAGGGTATGCCTTAACAGAATCGTCATTCTGATACTATCGCGAAGAAATCCGGTTGGTAAACTCAGAAGAATTAAGGTGGATCGATAACATTCCAGTGGAGAAGTAGACTCGGGCATTTGACAATGGTCAACGATGGGGTCACATGACAACAAATCTGGTAGAATCATTGAACTCTGTATTCAAAGGCATCTGAAACCTACCAATTACTGCTTTGGTTAGAGCAACATATTTTAGAATGGGTTCATTGTTTGACACAAGAAGTTCAAAATGGAGGGCAGTGTTACAATTAGGGCAGTTGTTCAGTGAATGCACGATGAAAACATTTAACGAGGAGGCTGCAAAAGCAAACACCCATAGTGTCACCGTGTTTGACCGTATTAAAGGTTGGTTAAATGTACAAGAGACACTGGATTATAATGAGGGAAGGCAAAGGGGATATTATCGAGTCGAACTAGATAGAGGTTGGTGTGATTACGGAAAGTTTCAAGCATTTCGCATGCCTTTCTCTCATGTCATAGCGGCATGTTCGCATGTTCGCTTGGACCTAATACAACATATATCCCCCGTGTCACGGTAAAGAGCGTTTTAAGTGTGTACATCAATACCTTCTCCGTGTTGGCAAAGGAGGATTACTGGCCTGCTTATGAAGGGGACATTGTTTTGCACAATGAACAAATGCGATGGAAGAAAAAGGGGCGCCCGAAAAGCACTCGTATTAGAACTGAAATGGATACGACCAACAAAATGATAAGATTATGCGGTATATGTCGTCTTCCCAGACACAATCGAAAAAATTGTCTGAATATTGAGTCTAGCTCTGAAACATAACTTTTTAATAGCAAACTATTTGGAGTGTTTAATTTGTTGTATGCAATATATTTCAATTTAAATTTGAGTTATCATTTCGTGTTCAATTTATCATTCGATTACAACAACTTTCACATCACGACACAAAAATTACAACACCACATATTCAGGACAACAATACGACAACATGATAAATAGACAAAACAACTAAACAAATCATAACATCTAAGAGATAAATACCATCAACACAATATCCTATGGTCCAAGCATCATCATCATGACATCAGCGTCACATCTCACATTTTTCCATGATCGGCTTACTCCATTTTCATTCCTCACTGTGATGTGCCTTTCTATTTTTCTGATTTGTTCACCTTCAGGAATGTCTCCTTCAAACCAGTGAATCAAGTGCCTCTGAAAATGCTCGAACGTCTGTGTGGTCCAGAGTTTGATCTTCACCAGAGGCTTTGTCGCTGAAAAAATAACATGCGCATCTCTTTTGATCAGTGAAAACTTTGGCAAGGGAGTTGAAGACATTTTCTAAGAGTTATGTAACAAGTGGTGTGGAAAAATGAAGAGGATGGATGGTTGTATTTATAGAAAATTCCAATTACATTGTCAAGCCAAGGAGGGTGGCGCCTCCTCTCAAAAACACATGCATGTGCCACACTACATGGCTTTATAGAGGAGGACAAGCCATGCAGTATGGCGCCTCCTCTTTAATTTGTGTGCATGCGTCACACAGAGTGGCGCCTCCTCTGTGTGGCGAAATTTTTTTGTTTAAAAAGTGGTTATTTTGGTAAAAATTTTGAAAATGTGGTTATTTGGGAATTTTTTTTTGAAAAAAGTGATTATTTAAAAAAATAATCTAAATTGTTATGGAACATATGTATTTAGAGTTATTGGTGAGTGCAGATCAATCTACTTATCCGTCAATTCAACAAAAAATGTTTTTTAGAGAGATTTTTTTTTTACATTTTACAAATATTTTAGTTGATATTAATTTATATGTTAAAACTAGATATAAATTATGGGTTAAAAGAGAAGGTATGTTTTCTAGTTAAGATTGATTATGAAAAATTGTCTCTTTTTTGTTTATATTATTGTAATAAGTGAATCTTGGACTAACATGTCTCAGCAATATGAGATTGCTTATTTGAATGGAAACACAAATAAATTATTTCAATTGGTAGTCTCAAGAAAGAGGAAGAACATGAATAAGTAGTCTGAGGCAATCAAAGGATTCAAGGTGGGTGTCTGAAGTCGTTCACCTCACTAGTTTCTTTTGTAGGAGTTATTCCTTTTTGTTTTGGTTTTATTTTCTTTCTTTCTTTTTTTCTTTGTTGTTCTTCTAGAGGGTATTGGTCTTGTCTCCCTCCTTTTTGTACATTTCTCTTTCGTTTAATATATGGTGTTGCTTAAAAAAATCAAGTTAACTCATAATAAGTTAAAATGGTATTTAGTAACTATGTGGAATCCTAAAAATGTTCTTTCTCAATGTTTGAATTTTTAATTCGGGCGTTCCAAAACACAATTATTCCAATCTCAAAATTAGGTTGAATACAAATAAAAAATACGTTTGAATTACAAAATTGGGATACATATCACACATATATTAAAAATTGGATGCACCCCGTATTACAAGATGTTGGGAATCGCTTCTCTAAGCGGAACAAGTATAAATCACTTTCTTGATTAATTTAAGATTTTCGCTCCTCACTCTTCACTAGAGTAATTCAACCACTCCTTGGTTGTTAGACGATTCTTGTGCATAATGATTTGAGAAGAAAATAAATTTGTGAGAGTGAATTGAGGAAGAAAATAGAAATTAGAGTTTTGGGAGAAAGGAGGGAAGATGAAAGACTGGGTCTGCAGAGTTTCTCTTAGCTTTCAACTGAAAATAAATTTATGCAACTTTTCTTCACACTTATAACAATAAGGCACTTTCCTGTATATAATGAGATTGTTTGCACATAAAGAAATTCTCAAAATAACAACATAACATATGCTTCAACAAGTTGTATTTGACTTTATATTGAATCCAACATATACAACTATTACATACTCCATTCAACTTTGTCGAATATACACTGGTTCGACTATATTGAAACTAACATTTATAGACGTAAAGAATTATATATTTGACACACCACATAATTCATTGTGTCTAAGTTATCTATATTTTTCATAGTTCTCAATCTCTTAAATAACTCCACTTGCACAACCTTTGTCATGATATTTGCAATCTGGTTCTCATTTCTATAGTGTTCCAAACTCAGCTTCCCACTTGCTACTTGCTCTCGAAGATAATGGAGCATCATCTCAATGTTTTTGCTTCTTCTATGTGCTATCATATTCTTGGCCAAATTGATAGTGGACGTGTTGTCAATTTTCATGATCATTGCTCCATGATTCTCACCTGCAATTTCTTCTATCACATTCACCATCCATGTTACTTGACATGTACAAAGAGAAACAACTATGTATTATGCTTGATGTAACACCCTTCTAAAACCCTACAGAATATTACATCATAAATAAGAGTAAATATAAAATGCACATCACTTAAGGGTGTCACGCATACTCCAATACATAACAAACTTATGTCATATTCAATAACACTAAATTAAATTCTTGCTTTTTTATATCACTTTCACATAAGCATGTTGCGGCGGACATAATTTATTCAAAACAAATACAATATTTAAGTCTCATAAAACTTCATTCATTTCACCACTTAATCCAAATAAGAATAACCAATTAAATAGAGTATACAAAAGTATCTCTCAAAACATGAGTCTAAACATTTTTCTACTGTTACATGACCAGAGCATGAATCAACCAAAAAAATGGAAATAAAATAAAGATAGCTTCTTCAGCTTTACTTTTGCCAAAGAAACTCTAATCTTTAGTACCTGAATGATATCGTATAAAACATCATTCCAACAGAAGAGTGAAAATTCATATAATTATCGAAATTATATAGCAATATATAATGTATAGCATACATGCATACATATAATATTCTCACACCTTATATGCTTTATAAAAAAATATCACTCAAATAAAATCATATTATTCACGATTACACATTCACAATTTCACAATTGCACCGACACATCAATTCCACTTAATGCACACAAGTTCATATTGCAAACATAAACCCAATATGACTCAATGCAACTCAAATAAAATATTCATGCATGTGGTACCAATCAATGTTATTTTTATTTGAATTTTAATTTAAACCAGGTTCGTCCTCTAGACCAATAACACACCAAAAGCTCGTCCTCTAAGCTTTCAAACTTCTCTCTAGATTTGGGATAAGTCACTAGCTCCCTCGGAACTAACAAGCATGTCTCTTGACAACAAATGATGCATGTGCAATTACAACAACCATATGCAATTAAGACCATTTTCTAATCTTAACATCCATGCATATTTTTAATAATTCATCACACTTAAATTACCATACAATTACACATACATGCATATATCCATGAATTATTCATATCCAATTCATATTCATAACACACACAAGAATTCAAATGGTATACAACACATTTTACAATACAATCGCATTTGTATTATCATCACAACAAGTAATAACTATCATGTATTCATGTTGTCACACACCAAAACATACTTATACAATCACACACAAGTATTCAATTAATTATCCATAACTAATTTCACAACCTGCAGCAACCAGTGCATCAATTCATTAATAGAACATATACACAATTGAATTCTCACACATGTTACAGATAAAAATAATGTGAAACCAATTCTCTTATATATACTACGTTATAGTTCTATTCTCTAGTTTTCTGACGCTTCGAACGATTTGTTATTTGGATATACGGTTATAAAGTTATGATCAAAACCGCGTTGGAAACTAAATCTTCCTGGCCGCGACGACCTCGGTGACGTCTGCCACCACCATGCCATGGCACCCTCCACACCCCCACGGCGACCACCATGAACCTAAAAACCAGAAAATTCTTTGCGCAGACAGCATTTTCCATGTGTGATTCTTTTACCCAAAAACATCTTTTAACATCAAAATTACTACGATTTAAGGTATTATAACCTATATCTAACATGTATTTTCAATTAGAAACATCGCAACACCATTACTCATCATATTCAAGGATTTATCATCAAAACCTAACAATGTCAAATCCATGAAAATTTAGGGATTTCATCCTAAATATGAATCTACCCATCATACATCATCATACAATTCCTATAACAATGTAAAAACTCACCCTTACCTTAATTTCTTAATGAACTCTTAAGTTTCTCCTTCGGTTTTCTTCTCCTCTTTCTCCCTTTTTCTTTTTCTCTAGGCTAGCCGTTTTTCTATTTTTCCTTTAAGAACCTAGTTTTCTTTTCCTCTTATACTCTTAATAAAATAACACTAACCCAACAACTGCTAGACTCCATTATTCTTCACACTCCCACATATTAGGTCCAATTACCAATATTTTACTAACTCGTCACATATAACATATATCAAATAATTTAAATTAATAAATTACTCATAAAATCAAATAAATAATTGAATAATAAAATATATAACTACTTAATAAAATTGGGGTGTTACAACTCTCCCCCACTAAAAAGAATTTTCTCCCTTGAAAATTACCTCAAACAAATAGATCGGGATATGACTCCCTCATCTGAATCTCGAGTTCCCAAGTCACTTTCCCGTCCACCAGTCCTCCCCAAGATACCTTCACTAAGGCAATCTCTTTACCTCGAAGCCGCTTCAACTCCCGATCCTCTATCTGCATAGGTGATGTAAGTCTAAGAGTGCCTAAGAGGGGGGTGAATTAGGTATATAAAAATTTATTCGGTTTTATGAGAATACTTGTAGTAATTTGTGGTTAAGTGTTTGAAGGTTTTGACTATATCTTATCTTTTCTTGATTATGGTGATGAAAACGATAAAAGCGGAAAAGTAAAGAACACGACGATATATCCTGGTTCCCCTCACAATCCGAGAGTACTCCAGTCCCCTTTCCAACACGAAAGAGATTTCACTATAGTTTAGAATGATTGTACAGCCTATGCTTACTATCTAACCTATAGGGTGACCAAAGGTTCTTAACACCTTTAAGGTCAAACAAACACTAATGTGAATGAAGAACAATCCTCTTCAAATCACAACACTTACTTCCAACAATCCTGGATAGTAAGGGAATACTTTCTTTTTGTAATACAATGATTTATTTGAAAGAGATGGAGAGCACTATCAATCTTTGATTGATCTTCTTCTTCAAGAAAGAAACAATTCTCAAGCAATGATTATAAATGTTCACAATGAATGTATGAAACTTGTAATGATTTCTTAATGAAAATGTATATGGCAAGTTTCACAAAATTTATGATTTGTAAGAACACTTGAAAGTTTGTAAGAATATGCAAATTTGAATGATGAAAATTGTTAATTGAAGAAAGGTTATTTGAATTTGAAAATCTGCACAATTTATAATGTCACAAATACCTCTTCATTCATGCCATTTGATATGAAAAGATGCAATGCAATCATGAAAGAATACCATTTGAATTATGTTCAAAAAACAAAAGAAAATTTGTACTGGTTCGCTGGGAACCGGTTCCGACCCAGGAAGAACCCGGTTCTTAGTGAACGTTATAACCCAGAATTCAAAAATAACACGCAGGAACCGGTTCCCCTATAGGTACAACCCGGTTCCTGGTATAAATTCCAGGGAAGTGATTTTTGAACAAGTTTGGAACCCGGTTCCCTGTTAGGTAGGAACCGGTTCCTGAAAGTTTATTTTCAAAAAATCCTTTTGAAAAAGATCTCAAACATAGTTTTTCTTATTGTTAAAAATGTGAGATATGTATATGATTATGAATGCATATTTGTGAACATCTATATTCAAGTTTAAGAATTATTTATACCTTTTGACATTTGTTGTTTCTTTAATAATTCTTCTTCTAATCTTCAAGACTTGTAACAAGGTTTTATATGATATTGATAAACTTTTTGCACATCCTTTGAATGTTGATATCCATGTTGTCTTCATCAAAACCAATGCTTTAAACATGACTTGAGAAGCTTGCAATTACATTCTCCCCTTTTTTGATGATGACAACCAAGTCTTGAAAACAATTCTTGAAATGTTTATGTTGTTTTGTGTAGCAAAAATTTTAAGCAAATGCAAGGCTCCCCCTAAATTGTATGCTCCCCCTAAGTCCATGATTCTTTGAATTTTGGAGTGAGTTTTATGATAGTTATTTTGGCCTGCAATTTCTTTGAAACAAAACAACACATATGCATATTCTTCTCCCCCTTTGTTAACATAAAAAAGGATGGGGAAAAAGAGTGAAACAAATTCTTTTACCTTTGAGTTTTACCTCATTGGTGACTTCATCAATAATCAAGCATTCATCTTTTGTAAATTTGATCTTGAAGCCTTTGTCACAAAGCTGACTTGTACTTAGAAGTTGTCTTTTGTTTTTCAACATAAAGTACATCTTCAATGGATATGAAAGTTAGTGTATCAACTTTGCCAATGCCAAGAATTCTTCCTTTAAGGTATTTCCCATATGTGAAATAATCCTTGGACTTGAACTAGATTTGAAAGTTAGTGTATGTCTCCCATCATATGCTTTGAATAACCACTATCAAGATACAAAATATTGTATGTGGTCTTCAAGCATACCTACAAAACAAATTAAGTTTGATTTGGTACTGTTGTACCCCAAAATTTGCCCTCCCATATTTCTCAAAACATTTCAAGAAAAATTCACAAGTCCAACCCGGCGCGTCATATTCAGGTGTTCTTTCACCAAGATATCTCTGATAACGTATTCTCAAATTCAGGTTCGGCTCAAGAGTCAATTCTTTAAAGAAGGTATCCGAATGTGCGAGTTTTCTTGAAGAAATATGGTGAAAAAGTGTGCTGAAAGTGCAGTTTTTACACGCTAAAAAATTCATAACTTGAAGATCGTGACTCGTTTTGAACCCGTTCTGGTGGCCAAAATTCCGTCTTGACAATATCTACGTTTTCATCTCTCACGGCTGGAAGCCAATTTCGATCAGAAGGTCTTCAAAAATGTGGATTTATCAAGTATTTTCATACAGAAAATTTGTGACAGAAGTTTATTTGCGTCATGTTCAGAAAATCATAACTTGGTCGATTTTCATCGTATCGAGCTGGTTCCAGCGCCAAAATTTCACAAATTGAGTTGGCTACATTTTCACAGAAGGTATTGAGTTTAAACGGTATTCAAAAGGCCTTCGTTTTTTGCTCAGAATGCGTGACAGGCTGAAAATCCTGAATGCTGAATATTATTTCATCTGGGCCGAAACTTCAAAAATTTACAACTCGGTCAATTTTTATCGGATTGGGCTCATATTTTTACACAAGGTCCCTGACTCATAGATCTACAACTTTTCTTCAAAAGTCGAGACCAGATTATGCTCCGATCAATACTAGTTTTTTATTGAAGAACGTGTCAGAGTCGACACTGGAGCCCAAAATAAGTTCGTCTGAGCTGAAACTTCAAAAATTCATAAGTAATTCACCGTTTATCCGATTGAGCCGATTTTCAGACAGGAGTTAGTTATCGATGTCGGCTACATTTTGTTTTCACATTTCAACTTCAAAAAATGCACTTAAGTCCCTTCGATTTAACCTGGAAAGTGACAAACTCAAGTGAACATTGGAGGCCCAATTGCACATTCAAAGCCGATTTTCTTTACCCTAATTTTCATTATATAATCACCTACTTTTCACACAAACCAGGGAGAAAAAAAAAAGAAAAAAAAACCTTGCCACAACACTGTTAGAATATCAAATTCTTTCAAGAACCCTAAAACCTTGAAATCCTTATTACAAATCCCTCTCTCACTACAAACAAGCCATCACAGTTACAAACCAACACCTCACTACTTCTTCAGTAAGGGTAAGGCTGGCTTGATCTCCATGATCCAAAAGGCATAAAAGCATTCAAGTCACTAATTTTCCAGTAAGGGTAAGATTGATTTGATCTCTATGATCAAAAGGGTATAATCATTCATACATGTCATATTGTGCCTAAACATTAAATTTCTTCATATATTGGCTTTATTTGCATTTTATGATTTTATTTAATGTGTTCATGAGATTCAACACTGCAGATTTAGACAGGATCCCATGCAGGTTCATTAAGGAACATTGAGGCCAAAACACAAATGGCCAAAAACCAAAAGCCAAATGGCCAAAGTAGAACAACTTATGCATGACACCAATACATGGCGAGACAGACATCCTGAGAAACTTAAGGAACGTTGAGGCCAGAACACAAATGGCCAACGGCCAGAACACAAATGGCCAACAGTCAGAACACAAATGGCCATGAAACCCAATCCAATGGCCAAAGAATGCAGACTACGGTACTCAAGAGTCAATGAACACGCACGTGATGCCAGAAAATCAAACAAAGCTTTTTGTCTAATGAGCCAGAATACTTCAAAAAACCTCCCATTGGGCCTGAAACCCCTCTTGGTTTGCATCCTTTTTAATTTTATTTTCTTTTCTTTTCTAATTCTTTTTTAATTGTTTTAATTGTTTTTTGTCACCATAAAATAATTTTCTATAATAAAAACAGAAAAATAAAAAAATACAAATATATTTAATTTCTTCACTAATTAATTTTTGTAAATAAACTCTAACAATTAACTTAGTTAATCTAGGTTTTAATTTTAACACTTTTTCTTAATAAATAAAAAATATGTAGAATTAGGTTTTGACATTTTCATCTTTTTCTTAAATAAATTATTAATCATCATTATTTATCATTATTATTAATTATCATTAATTTTGTAAATAAACATGTAAATAAATTAATTAACTAGTAAATTAGGTTAACTTTAATATTTTCATTAATAATTAAAATAATCTAGATTTAGGGTTTCCTTTTAATTCTTTTTCTTTATTTTTCATAAATACAAAAAAACATAAAAAAAATACTTTCTTTTCTTTCTTTAAATAATTATTAGGCTTTAATTTAATTTAATTTCAAGCAAAGGGTCAAAACCCTCGGACGTCCTAATTTTAATTCTTTTCGTGCATTATTTTCTTATCAATTATTATGTAACTGCTTTCCGGATGTAATAGTAATTAGGTTTACCGCATTTATTTACTTTCCGCATCTTTTATCAAAAACGGGTCTTTGTATTTTGACGATGTATAGACCCGCGCCTTGTAATAGCGTAGCTTTTAGCTTTCCGTCTTTTAATTTTCCGCACCTTTAAATTCTAAATTGCATGAAAGAATGAATGGCTAATTAAAAACAAAGTGTAGCTCACCATAACATGTTCAAAGATAATTGCTAAACTGAAAACAACACACAGATTCACACACCACTTCTAGGGTACGCCTCACTGTTGCCTTACCTTCGAAACGTGGTCGTCGAGTATAGGACGTTTTAGTAAGTCCTTATGTCCATGATCCAGTTGCCTCGAAACGGTTGCCTCGGATTAAAAAAGGATCAATGGCATAAGGGTAGCTTCTAAAGTGTCCTACTGTTACTCTGGTGACCACATTGTCCCTACAAACGAATTGACCCGAACACCTCCAACGGTGGTGCTACCTACCTCTCAATGGTGGGATGGCACTACCTTAAGGACATTTACACAACCTAATTCATGAGGGTAGGTAGATGGCTCATAGATACTTGCTCTAAAAAATAAATCAAAACTCTTTTCACACTGACACTTTCAAAAAAGCTTTCAAAACAATTTTTTAAACACTCTTGAGGACTGATACAAGAGTCGATCTGAAATCTTTAAAACGAAACTTTTTCAAACTCACTCACAATTGAAAAGCAAACACTTTTGAAAACATAATGAGCAAATATCTAAGAGCCCATGGATAACCATGGATAGAAAGGGTGCTAACACCTTCCCTTTCTATAAATCTACCTCCCGAACCGAGAAACTATCTCATAAGGAATTTTGCTGTGCTTTTGTCCTCTCCATGTTGGAGAAAATAAAAGACGGTGGCGACTCTTGCTTACCGCGACATTTCGCGAACCAGCATTAAACAGTCAGTTCTGAATCCACCGAACCACAGAACTGGCGACTCTGCTGGGGAAACTTATAAAGTGAGGTGTACCTTAAGACTAAGATCACTTGTGTTTTCAATTGTTGTGTTTGTTTGCTTTATTATTGTGGGCTGCATTGGAGTTACATAGATCCTAACCCGGATCTGGGGATACCCTGTTAGGTAGCATAAGCTGTGAGGGACCTGTCCGGCGTAGACCGACATGGGTGAAGCAGTGGCTACGTTGGTGTGGCACCTTGAACTGTACCGATATCCCTTGTGTCGCAACGAGGAGAATATGGGTCTTCTGAGGAGTCATTAAGCACCAACCGACCTTAGAACCTTAAATGACCCAACTTGGCCAATAGAACAGTAGCAGTATGCTACGCCCATTGAGGCTAAACTCTCGTGATGGTTCTGGCTGCAAGAAAAGATTGCGATGCTTGAGTTATGACCGATTGAGGGTAGTCAGTGATATTGAGATCCTCTAGAACCCAGTTACTTCTGATAGGACAGGTCTTAACTAACAAACTGAAAGAGGGTAATACCTAGACCCCATGCTGGCCTAAAATCTAAGGGCTCTTTTGTGTGACTTGTGTGCCTTCGTACTTGACTACTTACATGCTTGTTATCTGACACTTGAGTTTCTTGCAGGTTTTGTTTACAGTCCTTAATCTGGACCCATAACATGGTTTACCTATGTTACGCCACGCATAGCATAACATCATAACATCATACCATGGCATGCATCCTACATAAGGACTAATCCATTTCAAGGATCTCAAGGGTCTGTGGTGCAGGTCACGATGAACCAAACTGTCTAACAAGGGGCAAAGGGGATTTATTTTCCTCTAAGCCAAGGTTGTCAGGGGCTATGACCCACTGGATATGGTGAGCCTTTGACCCTTGAAGAAGGACTCTCAACAACATGCAGTTCCTTCAATCGAGCTATCGGATCCCAACTCTAACAATTTTCTTGTTTACCCCGCGAGATCCTTGAAAACATTGCATGCATACATACATATCATTGCATTACAGGTGTCCCTTTTATAGGCTGCTTACCTTCTTCGCTGTTTATTTCAGCCGATCGTCATGAATCCTGAATCATCTACTGAGCAATCCATCAAGGCTCTCCAGGCTCAAAACGCCCAGTTCCAAGAGTTGATCATGAGTTTGGCCCAGGGGCAACAAGATCTGAAGACTCTGCTCTCGAAGAAGAAGAAGAAGAGGACGGTGTTGTTCAACCCGAGACGCAAATCTGGGAATGGGTCACAAAATGAAGTTGAGCTGACTACCCCGTCTGTTGGGAAAGACAGTCCCCAAAAGGGAGAGGTTCCTAGTCCAGTGGTCTCTGACAACGAGACTGATCACAATGATGAACAGTACCCTCCGGCTGAGGACAGGTATAAACAGTTGGAAGACCGGCTAAGTGCCATGGAGATACAAAAGGTGCCCGGCCTGGACTTCGAGGATCTAGGTCTGTCTTCTGGGGTAGTAATCCCGCGCAAATTCAAGGCACCTGCCTTTTCCAAGTACGACGGGGCATCCTGTCCTAAGCTGCATCTCAGGTCTTACATAAGGAGGATCCAGCCCTACACGGCTGACAAGAATTTGTGGATTCACTTTTTTCAGGATAGTCTGTTGGGAACTCAACTCGATTGGTTCTATCAACTGAATGGAGCCAACATCCGCAGCTGGGAGGACTTGGCCACTGCATTCTACAAGCAATACCAGTATAATGCCGACCTTGCTCCCACGCGTACTCAGCTTCAGGGGATGTCTATGGGTACAGGCGAAGGCTTCAAAGAATATGCTCAAAAGTGGAGGGACCTTGCTGGAAGGGTACAACCATCTCTAACTGACCGCGAGCTCGTCGACATGTTCTTGGGGACCCTGTCTGGTCCATTCTTCAACCACCTGATTGGGAATTCTGCTGTTGGGTTTACAGATTTGGTCTTGACCGGGGAAAGAATAGAAGCTGGCATCAAGTCAGGGAAAATACAGAATGGTGACTCCTCAAACACTAAGAAGAAACCATCCAAAAAGGAATCTGGTGTTGTCTATGGTTCAAGAGGGTAGAATAGGTCCGAGCACCGTCAAGATGTCAACGCGGTAGTTATTGCAAAACCGGCCAGTGCTCCTCAACATCGCAACCAACAAAGGGAAGAGAGACCTAAGAGGCAGTTCACTCCCCTCGGCGTGACCTTGTCCCAAATATTGCCGCAGTTGCTGGAAACCAAGTTGGTAACTCTCATGGACCCTCCAAAGAATCCCAACAGGACGTCGTCAAGGTATAACCCCAACGTTCGCTGCGCTTACCATTCTGACAGCCCGGGGCATGCTACAGATGACTGTTGGACTTTGAGAAATAAGGTCCAGGATCTGATTGACGCAAAGGAAGTCCAGCTCGACTCTCCAGAGACTCCGAATGTGATCACTGCTCCCCTGCCAAAACATGGCTAGGATTGGAATTTTTTTGTTCATTCGAATGTTCAAGATTGTATTTTTCTTTGATTGTTCAAACATTCTATGTCAAACATTGTTATTTCATTAATGCATTACACATGTCTGTTTTGAAGTAATTATTTCGTATTCACTATATGCAAACTATTTTCATATTTTTTGATGTCAACTCTTGATTGAAAATTCTAAGCCTTTTGAGGGAGGATGACGAAAACGATACCACGATATTTACAGTATGCTTTTGAATAGACCCCGTTGATGAGGTACATGCATTGTTTCAAATCCTAAACACTGGAGTTATAAGGAAGATAATCCCTCGTCAACCCCTTTGAGCCAAAGAAGTAGGAGTTTTTCTTTTCGAAATTTAAAACCCTTAATCATAACCTGGGGCAGGGTAGTTCTCTCAGTTAATCCAAGTGCATAACAAACGGCACCAAAGAGGTCCTTACAAAACAAAACAAAAAAACAGTGATGGTTCCCTATAATCGTCAAGACAGGCAGTCATTATCTTTCAAAAAAAAAAATAACCCAATAAGTCAAAACCTATGAAGGAGACTTACAAAACTGGGGCATCCCGCTGACTGTAATCACAAAAGAAACAGTTCAGGCAAAAAAACAGGGATAACGAAATCAAAAAAAAAGGGGAAAAAGGTCACACAAACCCTCAATAACAAAAAAAATGACTGCCTATTCAAATAAACGTTCAACATCCGAACCATCACTGGAATTTCAGAGCAAAGACTCAAACAAGGTCTAACGCACGATCAGCTGAGTTTAGGTTTGAAGAACATCACGAAGAGCGGGTGGGTACAAATAATTTGAGCCTTTATCCTTTGTTTCTTAAACCGTGAACCAGACCACGCTACAACCCTTAAAAGTCCTAGCTGAAGCATGGATTAGTTCGAAAGCATACTGTTACCAAAGGTATCCTGACTCCTTAAGGCTTGCTATAAAATATTGAGTTGACATCACATTTTACAAAATTTGCTGGTTTTACTGAAAAATGCATTTTTCAAAAACTTCAAGATAGACATAAGCTTTGCATTTTTAACATAACTTTGTTTGCATATGACTTTTTGTTTGAACAGCATAGAAATTCGCACGACGAATGCCTAATGAACAAAAGCACCTCCAATCAAGGGGCATGGCTTGATCATTGTCCATCATCTGGGGCAGTCCAGTCAAGATTCAAAGAATCTCTCAAGACGCCAAACAGCCAGGGGCAAACCTCCGCCTGAGCCACTTGGGGCATTGGACATGAATTCCCAGCAACAAATCTTGCATGACCAAAGATCTTCTGGTAGCGTGGCAACACAATAACAGGGGCACCTCCCTACATCCTGAGAGCATGGACATAGTCAGAAAAATAGTACGCGTAATCAAAGACTCGCTAGGTTGACACACCTAGGCAAAAATAAGGGCTTCCCGGCGAACCAAAAGGGTTCGGGCAAAAATGAGGGATGAAATGAAAAAAATCTGTATACCCGGCAAGTCGAAAACCTGAAAAGGCGGCTTGGGCAAAAATGGGTATCCCGGTGGACTGAAAACCCGAAAGGGCGGTCCAGGCAAAAGTTAGGGATCAAAGCGTACGACTATGTCCTGTCATCTCGTCACTTGCCTACCAGAAGAAGATTTGTCAATTGGCAGTCATCAAACACCTTCACAGGTACATTCTTCTCCAACAGAAACTGGGGCAATAATGAGTTGTCTAAATGATCTGGTTGCTCTGTCCACCGAGGTACCAAGGTAAGTTCAGCTGAAGAACACGACCAAGATACCTTCACTCCCCGCAAAGTACGAACGCATCTCCCCGGCTTTATTCAAAGTTATTCCCTTCAGGGCTTATAACTGGGTTATCCTCAGCTAATTACCACGGAAAGATCGTCCTCGGCGAAGTTCTTCCTTTCCCCAACGGAGTTCATCAAATTCCCCAACAGAGCGTATCAACGGAGTCCCCAGCGGAGTTATCATCAAAATCTCAGTGAAGCATCTCTTCCCACAGAGTAATTCCCCGCAGAGTAATCTCTCCAACAAGTTTATTCCCCAATGGAATCATCTTCTCCTACCGGTTTATTCTTGTAATCATCATCCTCAGGGGAAGAGAAGAACTCTACTCTTCAACCTCAACCCAAGATTTAACTTCCCGGCATTCGTCAAGGATTTATTTTCCTAGACGAGAATACATTCATAAACATCACATTGTTATACATCATGATACATGCATATACGTATCATATCATACAATCTCATGTGTTGAGAACATCGTTGCTTGATTCATATCATGCATTGCATATGACTGGCCTTTACCTTTCAGGAAGGATACAGTTAAATGATCAGCTATGTAGACGAATACAGTCAAAAGAGACCAACCCAGTCAAAGAATACAAATCCAGTTAAATCAATGCCTAAAGATTTCTCTGATACAACCCGTCGTTATAGACACTCGTCGTTATAGACACTCGTCGTTATAGACACTCGTCGTTATAGACACTCGTCGTTATAGACACTCGTCGTTATAGACACTCGTGGTTATAGACACTCGTTGTTATAGACACTTGTCGTTATAGACACCCGTCGTTATAGACACCCGTCGTCATAGACACGCGTCGTTATAGACACTCGTCGTTATAGACACTCGTCGTTATAGACACCCGTCGTTATAGACACCCGTCGTCATAGACACTCGTTGTCATAGACACTCGTCGTTATAGACACCCGTCGTCATAGACACTCGTCGTCATAGACACCCGTCGTTATAGACACTCGTCGTCATAGACACTCGTCGTCATAGACACTCGTCGTCATAGACACTCGTCGTCATAGACACTCGTCGTCATAGACACTCGTCGTCATAGACACTCGTCGTCATAGATACTCGTCGTCATAGACACTCGTCGTCATAGACACTCGTCGTCATAGACACTCGTCGTCATAGACACTCGTCGTTATAGACACTCGTCGTTATAGACACTCGTCGTTATAGACACCCGTCGTTATAGACACCCGTCGTTATAGACACCCGTCGTCATAGACACTCGTCGTCATAGACACTCGTCGTTATAGACACCCGTCGTCATAGACACCCGTCGTCATAGACACTCGTCGTCATAGACACTCGTCGTTATAGACACTCGTCGTTATAGACACTCGTCGTTATAGACACTCGTCGTTATAGACACTCGTCGTTATAGACACCCGTCGTTATAGAGACCCGTCGTCATAGACACTCGTCGTCATAGACACTCGTCGTTATAGACACTCGTCGTTATAGACACTCGTCGTTATAGACACTCGTCGTTATAGACACCCGTTGATAAAGACCACCCGTCCATGGAAATAACTTGTCAGTAGAGACAACTGACCAACCTTTCTGAATTCCAGACTCGATTCCTGTATCCGGCCAGGGCACGTCTGAAGAGTTCGAAGATCCGATTCCTGTATCTCGCCAGGGTGTATCTGTTGACGACTAACATTACCAGACTCGATTCATGTATCTTGCCAGGGCACGTCTGAAGAGTTCAAAGATCCGATTCCTGTATCTCGCAGGGTGTATCTGTTGACGACTAACATTACCAGACTCGATTCCTGTATCTTTCCAGGGCACGTCTGAAGAGTTCGAAGATCCAATTCCTGTATCTCGCCAGGGTGTATCTGTTGACGACTATATTCTCCAGACTCGATTCCTGTATCTCGCTAGGGCACGTCTGAAGAGTTTAAAGATTTGATTCCTGTATCCAGCCAGGGCACATCTATATAAAGAGTTTGAAGACCAACTCCTGTAACAGGCCAGGTAATTATTTTTCTTTCTCAGGTACGCAAGTTCTCGCTAAAGAATCTCTTACGCGATCGACAACCTCTCGATGGCATCTATAAGCCCATCTCCACAACTATCCATTGCAGTTCCAAATGGCATCTATAAGCCCATTCCCGACAAGGTTTTGTCACACTTTCAGATGGCATCTATAAGCCCATCCTCCTATCCATCATCTCTTCCAAATGGCATCTGTAAGCCCATTCCCGCCATCACGTTGCTGATACTCTACTATGCGAGTGCAAATTTCTGGGCACTCTAGTGTTCAATCATCTTCCACCTTCGGATCACGAAAGGCACGCAAGCCAATCTACATCCTCAGGTTTAAGAAGATTGAACAGGGGCAACTGTTGTACCCCAAAATTTGCCCTCCCATATTTCTCAAAACATTTCAAGAAAAATTCACAAGTCCAACCCGGCGCGTCATATTCAGGTGTTCTTTCACCAAGATATCTCTGATAACGTATTCTCAAATTCAGGTTCGGCTCAAGAGTCAATTCTTTAAAGAAGGTATCCGAATGTGCGAGTTTTCTTGAAGAAATATGGTGAAAAAGTGTGCTGAAAGTGCAGTTTTTACACGCTAAAAAATTCATAACTTGAAGATCGTGACTCGTTTTGAACCCGTTCTGGTGGCCAAAGTTCCGTCTTGACATTATCTACGTTTTCATCTCTCACGGCTGGAAGCCAATTTCGATCAGAAGATCTTCAAAAATGTGGATTTATCAAGTATTTTCATACAGAAAATTTGTGACAGAAGTTTATTTGCGTCATGTTCAGAAAATCATAACTTGGTCGATTTTCATCGTATCGAGCTGGTTCCAGCGCCAAAATTTCACAAATTGAGTTGGCTACATTTTCACAGAAGGTATTGAGTTCAAACGGTATTCAAAAGACCTTTGTTTTTTTCTCAGAATGCGTGACATGCTGAAAATCCTGAATGCTGAATATTATTTCATCTGGGCCGAAACTTCAAAAATTCACAACTCGGTCAATTTTTATCGGATTGGGCTCATATTTTTACACAAGGTCCCTGACTCATAGATCTACAACTTTTCTTCAAAAGTCGAGACCGGATTATGCTCCAATCAATACCAATTTTTTATTGAAGAACGTGTCAGAGTCGACACTGGAGCCCAAAATAAGTTCGTCTGAGCTGAAACTTCAAAAATTCATAACTAATTCACCGTTTATCCGATTGAGCCGATTTTCGGACAGGAGTTAGTTATCGATATCGGCTACATTTTGTTTTCACATTTCAACTTCAAAAATTGCACTTAAGTCCCTGCGATTTAGCCTGGAAAGTGACAAACTCAAGTGAACATTGGAGGCCCAATTGCACATTCAAAGCACATTTTCTTTACCCTAATTTCCATTATATAATCACCTTCTTTTCACACAAACCAGGGAGAAAAAAAAAAGAAAAAAAACCTTGCCACAACACTGTTAGAATATCAAATTCTTTCAAGAACCCTAAAACCTTGAAATCCTTATTACAAATCCCTCTCTCACTACAAACAAGCCATCACAGTTACAAACCAACACCTCACTACTTCTTCAGTAAGGGTAAGGCTGGCTTGATCTCCATGATCCAAAAGGCATAAAAGCATTCATGTCACTAATTTTCCAGTAAGGGTAAGATTGATTTGATCTCTATGATCAAAAGGGTATAATCATTCATACATGCCATATTGTGCCTAAACATTAAATTTCTTCATATATTGGCTTTATTTGCATTTTATGATTTTATTTAATGTGTTCATGAGATTCAACACTGCAGATTTAGACAGGATCCCATGCAGGTTCATTAAGGAACGTTGAGGATAAAACACAAATGGCCAAAAACCAAAAGCCAAATGGCCAAAGTAGAACAACTTATGCATGACACCAATACATGGCGAGACAGACATCCTGAGAAGATTAAGGAACGTTGAGGCCAGAACACAAATAGCCAACGGCCAGAACACAAATGGCCAACAGCCAGAACACAAATGGCCATGAAACCCAATCCAATGGCCAAAGAATGCAGACCACGGTACTCAGGAGTCAATGAACACGCACGTGATGCCAGAAAGTCAAACAAAGCTTTTTGTCTAATGAGCCAGAATACTTCAAAAAACCTCCCCTTGGGCCTGAAACCCCCCTTGGTTTGCATCCTTTTTAATTTTATTTTCTTTTCTTTTCTAATTCTTTTTTAATTGTTTTAATTGTTTTTTTTCACCATAAAATAATTTTCTATAATAAAAACAGAAAAATAAAAAAATACAAATATATTTAATTTCTTCACTAATTAATTTTTGTAAATAAACTCTAACAATTAACTTAGTTAATCTAGGTTTTAATTTTAACACTTTTTCTTAATAAATAAAAAATATGTAGAATTAGGTTTTGACATTTTCATCTTTTTCTTAAATAAATTATTAATCATCATTATTTATCATTATTATTAATTATCATTAATTTTGTAAATAAACATGTAAATAAATTAATTAACTAGTAAATTAGGTTAACTTTAATATTTTCATTAATAATTAAAATAATCTAGATTTAGGGTTTCCTTTTAATTCTTTTTCTTTATTTTTCATAAATACAAAAAAACATAAAAAAACACTTTCTTTTCTTTCTTTAAATAATTATTAGGCTTTAATTTAATTTAATTTCAAGCAAAGGGTCAAAACCCTCGGACGTCCTAATTTTAATTCTTTTCGTGCATTATTTTCTTATCAATTATTATGTAACTGCTTTCCGGATGTAATAGTAATTAGGTTTACCGCATTTATTTACTTTCCGCATCTTTTATCAAAAACGGGTCTTTGTATTTTGGCGATGTATAGACCAGCGCCTTGTAATAGCGTAGCTTTTAGCTTTCCGTCTTTTAATTTTCCGCACCTTTAAATTCTAAATTGCATGAAAGAATGAATGGCTAATTAAAAACAAAGCGTAGCTCACCATAACATGTTCAAAGATAATTGCTAAACTGAAAACAACACACAGATTCACACACCACTTCTAGGGTACGCCTCACTGTTGCCTTACCTTCGAAACGTGGTCGTCGAGTATAGGACGTTTTAGTAAGTCCTTATGTCCATGATCCAGTTGCCTCGAAACAGTTGCCTCGGATTAAAAAAGGATCAATGGCATAAGGGTAGCTTCTAAGGTGTCCTACCGTTACTCTGGTGACCACACTGTCCCTACAAACGAATTGACCCGAACACCTCCAACGGTGGTGCTACCTACCTCTCAATGGTGGGATGTCACTACCTTAAGTACATTTACACAGCCTAATCCCTGAGGGTAGGTAGATGGCTCATAGATACTTGCTCTAAAAAATAAATTGAAACTCTTTTCACACCGACACTTTCAAAAAAGCTTTCAAAACAATTTTTCAAACACTCTTGAGGACTGATACAAGAGTCGATCTGAAATCTTTAAAATGAAACTTTTTCAAACTCACTCACAATTGAAAAGCAAACACTTTTGAAAACACAATGAGCAAATATCTAAGAGCCCATGGATAACCATGGATAGAAAGGGTGCTAACACCTTCCCTTTCTATAAATCTACCTCCCGAACCGAGAAACTATCTCATAAGGAATTTTGCTGTGCTTTTGTCCTGTCCATGTTGGAGAAAATAAAAGACGGTGGCGACTCTTGCTTACCGCGACATTTCGCGAACCAGCGTTAAACAGTCAGTTCTGAATCCACCGAACCACAGGTACCCAATGTGATTTGGGTCCATCATAGTTAGTTCCTTTCTTAACCCACACATAATGCCCACTTGCCATACTAAAGTTTCTAACATAGCAAGCATTAGGTGTATGGCCTTTAATACCACAATAAAAACAAGTAGGTTTAAAGTTACTTCTATATCTAGAAGGATAAGATTTCTTCTTAGGAAATGTTTTCTTTTTCGGATAGTGACGAACTATTTTAGGTTTGTTCACTTTCTCTTTGGAAGATTGATCACTTGCCTTAACAAAGATAGTTTTGTTATAACTTGGTTTTGAGAACTTTGAATATCCAAGTCCACTTTTATCATTGGAGTATCTTTGTTGTCTAAGAACACCTTCCAATCCAATTTGCCCTTTTTCATATCTTTTAATGACTCTTTTTAATTGGACAATTTGGAAAGAGAGTGAATCACAATTTTTGCATACAAAATTCTGTTTTTGTTCATCACTTGACTTTTGTTTTTCTTCTTTGAAATCTTTTTCCATTGAAACATATTTTTCTTCTAAGGATGAAATTTGTTTCTTTTGTGATGAAATGGTTTTATACAGAATTTTGCATTCATTTAATAGTTCATCTATAGCACCTTGTGCATCACTATCAGAAAGAGAAAATTCATTACTAACCTTATTGTCTTCATCATCGGAATGGTGTGAGACCATCAATGCTAGATTTGCACGTTGATTGTTTTTGGAATCGGAAGATGAACTTTCCCATGCTATATATGCTTTCTTTGACTTTTTATCTTTATTTCTCTTGAAATATTTCTTCTTCTTTTCAAGTGTAGGACATTCACTTTTAACATGTCCCTTTTCTCCACATTCAAAGCATATAACCTTCCTTGTTGGTGCTTCTCTTTTTCTTTCTTTTCGTAGAACCTTTTCAATCTTCTTGATAAGATCATCATCTTCACTACTAGTGGATTCATCCTCTTGATTGCTATCATGAACTTTTATCCTTGTATTCAAAGCCATGTCTTTTGAGTCTTTTAATTGGATTTCATGCTTTTCGAGTCTTGCAAGTTCCGTCTCATATTCTTGAAGTTTTCCGAACAAAATGGCAGAAGTCATTGTGGATAGATTCTTCTTCTCGGATATTGCTGTCACTTTTGGTTTCCATTCCCTGGATAAAGATCTAAGCACTTTAAGATTAAGTTCATCATTAGTTAAAGTCTTACCTAGTGCTTTCAAATGAGTTGTCAAGTGTACAAATCTTTTCTGCAAGTCGAGGATTGATTCTCGGGGCTGCATTCTGAATAGTTCGTATTCTTGACTCAAAGTATTTAATCTTGATCTTTTAACTTCAGCGGTTCCTTCATGAGTTTCTACAAGAGTATCCCAAATTTCCTTTTCCGTTGTACATGCCGATACTCGGAAAAATTCATCCATCCTAAGAGCACTTTGGAGAATATTGATTGCCTTTTTGTCAAAGAGAACTTTTTTCTTGTCATCATCATCCCATGATGCTTTAGGCTTTGATGACCCAACACCATTGACAACATACACTGGAGTAAATGGACCATTCTCAACAGCATTCCATATTTCTTCTCCTTGCGCTTCAAGATGAGCCTTCATGCGAATTTTCCAAAAGTCAAAGTATTCACCACAAAATAATGGAGGCTTGTTGTTACTACCACCATCTTTGAAAACCGGATTTTGATTTGCGGAAGCCATTCTGGATCTTTAGGAACAAGTTACCTATAACTTGCTCTGATACCAATTGTAAGTCTAAGAGTGCCTAAGAGAGGGGGGGGGGGGGTGAATTAGGTATATAAAAATTTATTCGGTTTTATGAGAATACTTGTAGTAATTTGTGGTTAAGTGTTTGAAGGTTTTTGACTATATCTTATCTTTTCTTGATTATGGTGATGAAAACGATAAAAGCGGAAAAGTAAAGAACACGGCGATATATCCTGGTTTCCCTCACAATCCGAGAGTACTCCAGTCCCCTTTCCAACACGAAAGAGATTTCACTATAGTTTAGAATGATTGTACAGCCTATGCTTACTATCTAACCTATAGGGTGACCAAAGGTTCTTAACACCTTTAAGGTCAAACAAACACCAATGTGAATGAAGAACAATCCTCTTAAAATCACAACACTTACTTCCAACAATCCTGGATAGTAAGGGAATACTTTCTTTTTGTAATACAATGATTTATTTGAAAGAGATGGAGAGCACTATCAATCTTTGATTGATCTTCTTCTTCAAGAAAGAAACAATTCTCAAGCAATGATTATAAATGTTCACAATGAATGTATGAAACTTGTAATGATTTCTTAATGAAAATGTATATGGCAAGTTTCACAAAATTTATGATTTGTAAGAACACTTGAAAATTTGTAAGAATATGCAAATTTGAATGATGAAAATTGTTAATTGAAGAAAGGTTATTTGAATTTGAAAATCTGCACAATTTATAATGTCACAAATACCTCTTCATTCATGTCATTTGATATGAAAAGATTCAATGCAATCATGAAAGAATACCATTTGAATTATGTTCAAAAAACAAAAGAAAATCTGTACTGGTTCGCTGGGAACCGGTTCCGACCCAGGCAGAACCCAGTTCTTAGTGAACGTTATAACCCAGAATTCAAAAATAACACGCAGGAACCGGTTCCACTATAGGTACAACCCGGTTCCTGGTACAAATTCCAGGGAAGTGATTTTTGAACAAGTTTGGGACCCGGTTCCCTGTTAGGTAGGAACCGGTTCCTGAAAGTTTATTTTCAAAAAATCCTTTTGAAAAAGATCTCAAACATAGTTTTTCTTATTGTTAAAAATGTGGGATATGTATATGATTATGAATGCATATTTGTGAACATCTATATTCAAGTTTAAGAATTATTTATACCTTTTGACATTTGTTGTTTCTTTAATAATTCTTCTTCTAATCTTCAAGACTTGTAACAAGGTTTTATATGATATTGATAAACTCTTTGCACATCCTTTGAATGTTGATATCCATGTTGTCTTCATCAAAACCAATGCTTTAAACATGACTTGAGAAGCTTGCAATTACAGGTGATGTCTCCACAGTCAAGTTATCCCTCACCTGCACATCATCTACTTGGACCACATGGGACGGATTCGCAATGTATTTCCTCAATTGAGATAAATGAAACACATTATGAATATTAGCAAGCTACGGTGGCAAAGTAATCTGATAGGACATATCTCCTATCTTCTATGAAACCTGGTATGGACCAATAAAATATGGCGTTAACTTACGCGACTTCAATGCTCGACCAACACCAGTTACTAGAGTAACTCTCAAAAATACATGATCATCCTTTTGGAACTCAAGTGTTTTCCTCCTCTTGTCATGATAACATTTCTGACGACTTTGAGAAATCTTCATCTTCTCCTGAATCATCTTAATCTTATCAGTAATCTGTTGAACTATCTCAAGTCCAACCACATCACTCTCTCCTAACTCATACCAACACAATGGTGTCCTACATCTTTTACCATACAATGCTTCAAACAGTGCCATTCTGATACTCTAATGGAAACGGTTGTTGTAAGTAAACTCAATTAAAGGCAAGTAACTATCCCAAGCACCTCCTTTTTCCAACACATAAGCTCTCAAAAGATCCTCTAGTGACTGAATCGTCCTCTCAGTCTGACCATTTGTCTGCGGATGATAAGCAGAACTCAAATGCATCTTCGTACTCAAGGCACTTTACAAACCTTCCCAAAATGTTGAAGTAAATCTCGAATCCCTATCTGACACAATACTAGACGGAATACCATGCAAACTGACAATCCTCTCAATGTACAACTTTGCTAACTTCTCTAATGGATAATTCATTCTCATTGGAATAAAGTGAGCAGATTTCGTCAATCTATCCACAATAACCAAAATAGCCTCAAAATTCTTCGGTGTTCGAGGTAAACCGGACACAAAATCCATCAATATACTATCCCATTTCCACTCACGATTAGATAATGGTTGCATTAAACCTGACGGTTTCTGATGTTCGACCTTTGACTTCTGACAAGTCAAACAAGAATACACAAACTCCGCAATTTCTTTCTTTATACCGGGCCACCAAAATATTTTCTTCAAATCTTGATACATTTTCGTAACACCCAGATGAATACTCAATTCACTACGATGCCCTTCCTCAAGGATACTCTTTTTTAAATCAGCTATATCTGGAACACAAATTCTATCACGACATCTCATGATACTATTTTCATCAATCCGAAAATCACCACCTCGACCATGATTAATCAAAGCCAACCAGTCCACTAAACTCAAATCAGATTTCTGACCTTCCCGAACTTCATTAAGAATGCCACTAGTAAGCTTCAACATACAAAGCTTAACTCCAGAAGAAGTCTCTTCACAAATTAAAATCATATCTTGAAATTGTTCAATCATTTCTAACTCTCGTACCATCAACAT